>CM053754.1:51879280-51923993 GCA_028658305.1 Pachyuromys duprasi
GGGGGTTTTTGTTTTGTTTTTAATAGGTCTACTCTACCAAGTTCAAGGCCAGTCTAGGCTGTGTAGAGCCTGCCTCCGAAGCCCCCAAAAAATTAAGTTAAAAATAAACAAAACCAGCAAAATCTATCACACTCATCCCAAATCAACAACTTTTCTGTAGCCACAGGTAATAATTATGAATGTCAGAGAATCCAGGGCACTAGGAAAGCAAAAGAAGGAAAAGATTTCTTAAGGGACTAGAAGGCATGGAGACAGAGTCTTGACTCTCAGGTGTGGTGATTAGAATTTACTTGGTCTTTGATACACTGCTAGGTAGAGTCTTTCTGAGGCCCTCTGAGGTAGGCTCTTGTCCTACCTCTTTTCTCCTACATCCAATGTCCATCCCATTTGTCTTTCTAAGTGAGGATTAACCCTCTTACCCCAGGTCCTCTTTCTTGTTTATCTTCTTTAGGTGTATAGACTTCAGTATGTTTATCCTATCTTATAGGTCTATATAAGTGAATATATACTATGCATGTCTCTCTGCTTTGGGGATACCACACTCAGGATGATGGTTTCCAGGTCCCACCATTTGCCTGCAAATTTCATGATTTCCTCCTTTTTAATTGCTGAGTAGTAGTCCATTGTGTAAAAGTAACACAATTTCTGTGTCCATTCCTCAACTGAGGGACATCTGGGTTGTTTCCAGGTTCTGGCTATCACAAATAAAGCAGCTATGAGACACATAACCAACCCTTTAGCAGAGTGCAGGGAATCATATGAAAGAAGGGGTAGTTATGTATGACCTGGGGAGGACAGGAGCTCTGCAAGAACCAAATATATGAGGGCACAGGGGTCTTTTATGAGACTGTTTCTCCAACCAAGGACCATATATGGATATAACCTAGAACCCCTGCTTGAATTTAGCAAATGGTAGCTAAATATCCAAGTGGGTATCCTAGTGAGGGGAACAGGGACTATTTTGGACATGAAAACAATGGCTGGCTCCTCGACCCCCTCACCCATGAGGGAGGAGCAGCCTTGAAGAGGACATTGCAGCCAGTCCTGAAGAGACCTGATAATCTACTGTTAGAAGGAAGGGGAGGAGGACCTCCCCTATCAGTGGACTTGGAAAGGGGCAGGGAAGAGATGAGGGAGGGATGGGAGGGATAGGGAGGGCATGCAGGAGGGGGCTACGGCTGGGATACAAAGTACATAACCTGTGATTAATATAAAACAAAATTGTAAAATAAAACAAAAAAATTTTTAAAATATAAAAAAAAGAATTTACTTGGTCTTCATCTTGACATTTCAATGGTGGATTAAATCAGCTGGCCTATGAATCCTAAAGGTAAAAACATTTACTTGTCAACATGCCCTCTCTCCACAAATGACAAACCATGACCCAGCATCATTTATATAAGAACTAGGATCAATCCTGTTGCTATAATAAATGAAGTCATGTAACAGCACTTAAATAATATGTTGCTCTTCCCTTTAAGATTTTAAAAACATTTGTCTATGCCAAATTCCCCTTTATGTTTCTATAACTTGACTTCATATAAGTTCCTCCCACTGATCTGAAAAGATTAGAATTTTAAGTCCATTGATACAAATTCTAGCATATTTTGATAGCAGAGCATGCTATCTTTGTCTTTGCACATTTATTTTTAAGGTTTTGTGGTAGTAGATGTGTTTGCATAACTCCAGCTTTTCCATGAAAGTGTGTCAAATGGTGCATAAGGAACTGAAGAAAATATTAAAGCATCAGTAGGAGGCGATTAGGCTGGGAAGACTTTCAGTCTACCTTCCCTTACCCTGTTTTTAGTTTACGTGATTATTGCAGAATAATATTTAAAGTGGATGCTACGGAGTTCAGCTTGCCCTTTTGGTTGCCTGTTTCAGAGTGCCCTTCCTCACAGGCCCTGTCTGCTTGGTGCTGTCTCTACCCAGAGAGCAGAACTGCCGCAGTGACTGAGGAAGTATAATTAGTCTAGTTAATGAGCGGTGACATGCCACCTCCCTTTGAATTCAGAGAAGCTAAGGCGCTGTCTCTGGGAAGGTGGGAATTTAGCCCCCTCTCCAAGTAATTAATTGATGTCCTTGTCATCAGGAGAATAAAATTTTTAGCTTAATTGTTGATAATGGTGGATGTTATTTTGCAAGTGGGGCATTGATTTCCTTGTTTTTTGCATTTCTGTTCTTGCAGAATTGATCTTTGTCACAGCTCAGAAATTCTCCTATTATCCAAAAATAAAGAAAGAATCAAACAAACAAATAAATCCTGTGCACCAAGGGACTTTAATGGGGGCAAAGATTCCACTGTGGAGTTGTAGTTGAGGATTCCTGGGATCTTTTCATCTAGTCTGCTTCTGTCATTTTGCCAAAGGGATGACTTTTCAGCTACTTTTAGTGATGTTGCTGAGGTAACTCAGGAACTTTCATATATTATGTAAAAGATGATGTTTTCTAAGTAAACTCTCCAGACAAGGAAACATACAGTGTATTAAGGTAGTTCTCAAAGTCATGATAACTTCTTTTGCCTTTTGTATGACAATCCAGATTGTAAAGTGAATGGGGAATTATGTTTCATAAAAAGATTCTGCTATAACAAGTGATTTTTAAATTTTAAAATATTTATCGTAAGCATTTCACATGTATGAGTATGAGTATTGCCCTGCATACATGCATAGAGGTCAGAAGAGGGTTCTGGGTACTCTGCAGTAGGTGGTTATAAGCCACACTGTAGGTGTTGAAAATGGAATGACCATCCTCTAGAGGAACAAGTGTTTCTTACCACTGTTATGGAGCTCTCTAGCCCTAAAGAAGGTAATTAGTAGTAGTAGATGAACATGAACCAAAGCATTTATAAGCAAAAATTGAGTTTGTGTGATATATATTTTATATGTACCTGTGTTTTCTTTTTTTTCTCTTTGAGAGAGTATCACTGTGTACCCCAACCTGCCCTTGAACCACTGGCTTTGCCAGATATTGGATAAGAAAATTATATCTTGTTCAATCCAACACCCCACCATTAGCTTTCACAAAGCAACAGATTGAGTATTTTTCTCCCTCCTGTTTTGTTCTCAGCATCACTTGCTCTTGAAGGAGTTATAGCCTTTTGTGTCTGATCTGTAATCACTGCCACAGCAACTGACTACAATGACATAGAGCAAGGGTTAGAGTTTTTGTTAGAATAGGCCATCTCTGTGAAGTACAGTAGTTGCTCATTTTTTTCACATATCACACATAACAAGAAAGACCAATTTGAAAATTATTGGGTATTTTTAAAATAATTCTAAGAACATTACTACTTGCTTTGCTAGAGGCCTTTGTGCTTTGTGAGGTTAACATTCAGCTGATCTGGAGCCAGCATTGACTGGCTTCTTTGTATGTGCTAGGAACTTTGCTACACTCTGGAGTAGAAGACAAATAATCAGACAACCCTGGCCCTGGAATTCAGCACCTAATGGTCTCTTCAGGTTTTTGTTTTCGTTTTTTCAAACTTTAGTTCTGCCACAATAACTAGATTTTGTTAAGTATCAAGTACAATGTAGCTGTGAGATTTTCTTTGCTGTAATTAGACTTGGACTTTATTATATTTCTTATATTCACTTGTATGGGGTGATAGTTTTTTTTTCCCCCTGACATTCAGGAAGCTAAGAAGTTCAGTGCAGTTGGAGTGGGAGCAAAGGTCTCAGAGCTGTAATTCAATGTCTGTATTTGCTAATTCCGTTGACAGAAAAATAAGTTCTTCAGACTTCTATGCCTTTGGAACCTTTTCAGAGAAATTCATCCCCCTCCCCCATGTTCTTTTGCTTGAGTGTATGTAAATTGAGATTAGGGAGCAGCATTTGTTCTTTATTACGTTTCCCTGGCAGAAGTGCTTAATGTTTCCATAGGCTGTGGGAGCGGTTAAGAAGCACAGCATCATATGCTACAATTTCAACCAAATTGCTGTAGCTGGATCAAATACAGAGCTGCAGAGAGAAATATAGAAACCTAGAGTATCACATGGTTCCTTTTATGTTCTGTTCATTCTCTAAATCACTGGTTAAGGTGCTCTGCTTGTTTTTAATATCTGTCTTGGAAAAGGGAGATATGTCTTTCAGAACATACCATTTATGTTCATTTCTTTGCCCACTGTGGTGTATATAAGAATATCTAGCTTCCATGGATTTTGTTTGTTATCCTGTTGTATTTTCAAAATACATCGTCAGATTAGAGTTAGTCACATTCTGTACAGCAAAAGCAGAATATCTCCTCTCTAAAATATCTCCTTAAAAACAATATATGAGCTGAGCATGGTAGTGCACACTTTAACCCCAGCACTCAAGGAGGCAGAGGCAGGTGGATCACTGTGAGTCTGAGGCCAGCCTTTACAAAGGGAATCTAAGAAAGCCAATGCTACCCAGAGAAACCCTGTAACCAAAACAAAACAAAATAAAAAAACAAACAAAAAAAACATACATTTAAAATAAAGTCAGATTTTTTTAGGATAAAATTTTTATTTGCTTTTAATTATTGATATACTAATAGTAATGTTTATTTTGTGAAAGGAATTCATTTTACAATGACATAAAGGATTTAAGAGACATATATAAATTTTTTAGGAAGTTTATGACTGTTCAGATATGTCTAGCATTGGATATGAAAAGAAATATTGTTAATCTTTTAACTTTTTAGGCCCTGTTTAGTTTGTACAAATTTAAGAGGCAAGTTTAGCCAATGAGTAGCTTTCACAATATTAATAATTGATGTTGAAAAATTGATAGCTCTCATAATGGATAGGAAGATATTCTGAAGCCTCTTCTAGTCCTTTCCTGTCAGGCTCACAGTATTTAACTACATTTTATGATTTGATGAAAGTCACATGCGTTTATGGATACTTTATGTTTAGCCACACCGGGGCAGCTATTTTATAGCTGGCTATATTCCTACATAGGACTTCATCATGGAATAAAGACTTGTCAATTGAAAAGATAAATTTTCCAGTTTCATATGCTAGTATTCAGGTGCAGAGTTAGGAGGAACCTCATCATTTTATAGTCAACAAGGTCTATATAGAGGATTACAGATAAGCATTGGCTATAGTGTGAGACACTGCTGTATATGCAGAAAATGAATAAGTTACAATGATAATAATTTAACCAACTTTAAGAAAAATACTAGGCTGTATTTAGATAATTGTCACAAGGATGTACTGTAATGTTGGATGTTAGATACATAAGCAAGTACTTGAGAACCTTCTCAACTCAAGAATGGACTGGGAATGTGGAATTGGTGCAAACCCTTCAAGAAAGGAAAAATTTACAAAATGAGGAATGATTTTGTCAGGCTAGGAACAGATGGAAGGAGAGGAGGATCGCCCCTATCAGTGAATATGGGGAAGGCTGAGGGAGGGCAGTGGGATTGGGAGGGGCAGACGGAGGGGGCCACAGCTGGGATAAAAAGTGAATAAATTATAATTAATAAAAAATAAATTTCTAAAAGATGTTTTGTCTAGGCAATAAGTATTCCAGTGTAAAGTCAGAACTGAGAACCCCCAACAGGGACAGTGAAAAACAACTAAGGGTTGAAATTTAGGCTCATTCATCACACCTGATTATAACTATCACACTTAATATTGAGTAGGATGCACGATGAAGGGCATACTGTGGTATGGTACTTGCTGACTTTAAAGAACTTCAATTCAGTATAAGTGAATCAAACAATCAAACAAGAATAACAATCAAACAAGAATAACTGTTAATGCAATCCCTGTCAGAGACACCTGGATTAGTGGCCGTGGTTTAGGTTTCCAGTGCTTCTCATAGATCATCTTTACACCCCTAAGTGTAACAGCTGTGAGGTTTTATTTGTTTGTTTAATATGCACTGCATTCCCTTGGTAGAAACTTGTTTCACTGAAAACTTACACTTTGAGCATGTAGACATCTCTCTGACAAGAGTATATAGAAAACCTATATATGGACTAAATGCAGGATGACAACCACCATAATTTCTTTACATTCAGATTCATTGAACTATGACTATATGAAGCAATCCAGCTCTTTGTTAATGACAGATTTATTGAAGGCAAGCTTTCAGAAGGCTTGTACCAGATATCCCATTAAAGTGCTATCCATTAAAGCATTAAACTGGTCATTAAAGCTGTTAATGCAGACTGTTAGTCCTGAGTTATTGTCTCACCATTCTTAGTGGATTCTGCAAATAACATTCCACCCTATGGTCCATTATGCCTCATACAGCAGCGGCTGTCCTCTGATCAGAATTTCTGGTGAGTAGCAGGGACTCTTCTTCCTTACATGAGAGATACTCTGTTGTGTGGATAAAAACGAGAGATTGTGACCATGTGTCTTTTTGTTCCCAAATATACAGGGTAAAGATCATGCTTAAAATCTCAAGCTTCTTTTTTTTTTTTTTCTATTGGGAAAAAGGTTTACTAAAAATCTCACTATGTGGAAAACTGTAGTGTTGTCTGTCATTACCCTAGAAGTTTTGGGAATGAAATGATGTGATGAGAATATCATTAGACCAAAACTGGCAAAGACCTCTCAAGTTAATCCATTTTCCTTACTTTCAACAGTTTTGAAATAAGAAATGAAGATTCATGATAGGAAATTTATAATTTATACATGGATTAGAGGGCTTTGGTTAAGGGCTTAGACTTCAAAGCAATAACTTGCCATGTGACTCATGGAAAGTGATATCATGGCCCAAGCCTATATTTCATTATCAGCTATAGGAAGCAATCTCTGTTTCATTGTTTTATGAATTACAGAAGATTCAGGTATAATGACAAAAGAAGATAGACTCATTACTCCGCATCCTCAAACTAACAACTTAAACTTCTTTTGTGAGTTTGGAAGGGTTGAGTTATTCCTGTGTTGGCTTTTCAGTACTCTCTCTTGCTGGTAAACGAATACCCTAGACCATAAAGTCCAGGTGGATTGTACAACATACCATCCCAAATACTGAGCTCTAAAATCTGTTCCCTCTATCACTAATAATGCAACTAAGGATATCAAAGGAATGGTTTTGGAAAGTATTCTAAAGCTAAGTTTTCCTCTCATTTTGGAAAGCAGTGGGATGCTTCCAAATTAGAAACTAAAGAACACGGGTATAACAGAAGCATAATGCTTAACATACTATGAGCACCTTCACCCTAGGTATGAGTATTTTTATCATTGGTAGGTGAAGTATGCATTTCTCCATACATGTATGTAGTATGTGTATTATATATACATTTAAAAAATACTCTTTCCCTACAGTATCAGATAAAACAAGCCCAATCATAATATTCTCTAGTGTTAAAATTAAACATAACCAATGCAAATTCAATATATGTTTAAATAAAACACTTTTTTGTCAACAACTTTTCAGTTAAGAAATAAATTGGGCTAAAATTCTAGATCATCAGGTTGTATAAGGTATTTTAGTTTACTTGTCACATGAAAGAAGAGAGAGCACATGACACTTTAAAGTGTCAACATTTTCTAAAATACCCACACACCATGGAAATGAGGATCAGTGACCACCCTGCATGATTCTTTCATTTGAAGCCCATGTGTAGCGCTATGTCTGTTTGCCTGCAAACAGTAATCACATTAGCAGCCTGGAGTTATTCCTGTGTGTGCAGTGCCCCAGAGGCCCCTTCTAGGAGCTCCTGTCTCTTCATGACAATTGCACTAAACACACTAGGTAATAAGAGTGAGGTAAGGAACTCTTTAAGTGATAACTTGTAATTCTCTGATTCTGCCACAGATAAAGAGTATTGAATTTTTATTTTTCTGAACCAGAAAACAAGGTATTGATTAAACATTAACAAAAGTCTTATTTTTCAGTTTCAAAGTTCATCTGTTTTTAATGAGAAGGAATAAATGATCTAACACAAAGCAAAACAAAATGAAAAAACAAAACCTTTCATATAAATGGCAAGCAAAAATAGTACTGAAAGGCTAACATTCTTTTTGACTACAGGATGCAAAGTAAGATAAAATGATGTTTAAAAACCCATTAAAACTTTATATGTTTTATGAAGAATTAATACTGTTGATTAGAGTCCACTGATGTCTTTTACAAACCACTTTATGGTTTATATCTGCTGTTTTCCTTATAGTGTTGTTTGTTCCTTGTTCTTATAGTATGAGTCACAGTAAGCATGAAATCAAGATATCCATTCATCAGTTGCTCTTTCCTTTTACTGTCTACTACAGTTCTGGTTTTATAAATGAGCAAGTCTCTGTTATCAAGTGGGAAGGGAAAAGAAAGCAATGCATGTGGCTCTGATAGAGTTGGACATGTGTTACATAATAAATAGAGGGGCAGAAATGGATTGCCTTGCAGCTGTTAGGAAACAACTGCCTACCTTTTCTAACTCCAAGGGAAAGTAGAAACAACTGCTTTCAAGAGGGAAAACATCTACTGCTAGCTTTCTAAGACTGGTAGACAGGCCTGTTCAGACCCCGCTCAGGGGATGCACATGGGAGAGATAAGATGTGCTACTTTTCAGTTAACATTTAAAACATATGCTTTGCCCTT
The DNA here is from genome assembly GCA_028658305.1 of Pachyuromys duprasi. Taxonomy (NCBI): domain Eukaryota; kingdom Metazoa; phylum Chordata; class Mammalia; order Rodentia; family Muridae; genus Pachyuromys; species Pachyuromys duprasi. The sequence goes on from CM053754.1 coordinate 51,887,803, forward strand.
CATCCTTGAGGGTTGGTACAGATTCATCAATATTTAATACCCAAACCTGGTGCCCTGGCACCCTCAGGAAAGGGGGGATACATGTGTGAATTAGTTTAATGATGCACATGGGTTATATTATTAGATGATTTTTTTTTCTGATCAGAACACAACTGTCAATCTACAGTATTCTTGAGAAATCATACACAAATTAATAAATATTTTAGTCTTTAAATTGTTAGCTGATCAAGTGGTTTCTTTTTATAAAACTTTATGGTCACCTATTATCAATTCAGTCTACTATGTCTCTTTACTCAGAAAAATGTTAAGTAATTTGTAACAGAATTTTTATGCCTGAAAGTTGTCTGTATATCATTTAAGCCTTTTCAAATTTACAAATGTCATGAAAGATACTAGTGTGTTTCTGAAATTCTTCACGTTTAGTCCTTATGAATGCATGGTAGATTTCTCCACCCTCTGCCACTTGTTAGCTAAACCAGACTGGTCACCCAAATGCTGGGGTTAAAGGTGGCCCAGCACCCACAGCTGTCCACCCCTTTGTTATACCTTATTTATCTGATGTAGGAGATAAATAACTAACAATCTCAATAACCTGATTAAAACAAATCGCTAATCTGATCCCTCTAAAACATTGCCTTTGGAGACAAGAGTGTCTTTCTTCTCCTTTGACCCACCTTCAGGAACATGTTAGTCAACAACTCTGTATTATTTGGTTTCTAGATCTTTTGTGTGTGTGTCTGTGTGTGTGTGTGTGTGTGTGTATGGCTTTTGCTTTTATTTATTCATTTATTGGTTTCAGGTATGATTATGCTCACTGTTACTTTTCTTCATAACCTCCCATTTTTATTTTTGTATTTTTCTTTTTGATTTATATTTTTATTAATTACAGTTTATTCACTTTGTATCCCATCTGTAGCTCCCATGTCCCTCCCTTTCAAATCCTAACCTCCCTCTCTCTTCTCCACCCATGCCCCTCCCTTTCAAATCCTAACTTCCCTCTCTCTTCTCCACCCATGTCCCTCCCCCAGTCCACTGATAGGGGAGGTCTTCCTCCCCTTCCTTCTGATTCTAGATCTTAATGTTGTATTTCGTTTCAAACTCTTCTTTGAGGAGATCTCTTAAAAATGACTTCTTTCCAGGGGTTGGAAGGAAGGGGAGGAGGTCCTCCCCATTGGTGGACTTGGAGGGGGCGGGGAGGAGATGAGGGAAGGTTGGGGAGGGTGGGAGAGAATGATGGAGGGGGCTACGCTTGGGATGCAAAGTACCTAACCTGTGATTGATAACAAAAAATAAAAAAAAATCTTTTCTTTCTTAAAAAAAAAAATGACTTCTTTCATAGTCGTGAAGCAAAACAGCTGATTCTGATTCCAGAGCCCACATTTCATTGCCCCATAAAAGAGGACTGTCCAGGGCTTTCGTTACTGTTTTCATTTTGCTGGTTCCATGGCCTGTTAAGATCGTTTAAAAGTACTTCATAAGAATCCTAGGAAACTGGTGATGTAGCTGTACTGCTGTGACAGAGTGTAGGGGAAAGTGTTGACCAGAAAGTCTCCTCCGTTACCTCATAATTGTGGGCATAGTTATCCATTCGACTTCTTCCACATATCAGAATTCTAAAAACTGATAAGGAGAAATCATACTTTATATATAAAGTTTAGTATTTGTTACCAACTGTGGTCTAATTTCAGGTCTAACCTTTGGACAATACAATGCCTTGATTCAGTTCTGTTACCAGAAGGCAAATTTCTGTCTGAAGCAATGTCTGCCTGAAATACTTTTTCACTACATTTGACAAGTGGGGTACATTTCTAAATTTATTTATGAACTGTGTACATCTCTTCTACAGTTCAAGGAAGAGCCCATTTATGTTCATTTATTAACACTGGTAATCTTGAAAAATCCTGTTTCAATTCTTCACACTCCAATGGTAGCTGGTATCAGAGATGCTATTACAGGGAAAGATGATATCTAATTGGATAAGGGGAGCCAGGAAAAAAATGAGGGTACAAACCTGACACATAGGTAAAGGAAGTGGTAAGAGTGAACACAAAGGATACAGCATCTAACTGGAGCTGGAAACACCCGTCTCCCTGTATCTTTCATACATTGCTGCTACTTTCCACATCATCTCAGAGTCTGGCTTATGAAGGATTGTTAGTTTCAATTAAATGCATGTTCTTTTCTTGGAAGAATGTTTTCCTGGCAATCGCAACCCCTTGCTAACTGGAAAATACAGTCCATCCCAACTATGTAAGCATGTATTTTGTCCACACAAATATATACATCAATTTACCATTTCCAACAGTGGATGGAAGAAAAGGAGAAACTACTTTCTGCAGAAATTAGCAGTCAACTCCAGGGACTTGAGAGTGCTGTAAGGTGAAGCACACTATGGAAGAACCAGATGAACCATGTGGAAAGCTAGGATTTCCCCAGAAGTTAAGGTCATTGAAAGTTCAGTTCCATGGGGGAGATGGTTTGGCTAGTAATATAGTTGGTCTAGTCCTTCTCTATAATTAAATTTTTGTTGTTTGTTTTGCAAACATAGAAAAAACAGAATGAGTCTGTTTTTGTGGTAGTTCTTTGATGAGTCTCTAAAGGAATGTTTTGAGGTTCCTTATGTCTTTGGTTAATGTGAAGGATGAAGTGGAACACTGAGTACTTATGATTATGGATTTTGTGGTGTTTTGAAAGTGGAAATTATGTTTTTCTTTTGGCCCAAAGGCTGGATTTTCGAGAACCTGTATAATGTTGCTTTAAAGTGATGACTCAGCACTATGAAAAGGCCCTGCCTGGGGAGTGTCACTCAAATACTATAATCTCTTGTGCAAACTTCTGAGGATTCTGTCCTGAACTTAGAATCACAAACAGAGATCAGCAGTTCTTATAGAGGTTTGATTCCAGCTTTTTCTGCACTGTATTTAAGAGCTAGCAAAGGGGTGGGTATGAAACCATCAAGTAAACTTTGACTTAGCTAGAGAGAAGCACAGCAAACTTGACTTTTCTTCCTAGTAACTATTTAATTATAAATGAATCATCGTTCATCTTAATTATCACATAAGAGAACCATGATAAACATAATACTCATGCCCAGAATTATATAAAATTAAATGAATTAACATAGCAAATATTGTAACTATTAGATAGACATTTTCATTATTGCTTTTTAATGAAAACACAGTATAAAATTAGAATTTCATTTGTTACATATAGTATATTTTCCACCCACTCATTTTAAGACAAAATTCCAGTTGTTGAAAAAAAACAATTTTAGAACTTTAAGACCAACAATTTAATATTAGCAAGTGTCTTTTAAGACTTAGGTTTAATTTTAATTGCCTACACAGAAGACATCTTTGCATCTGTTTCTACCCATCCTAGAAGCAACTAAGTTGAGAATCTGTTAAGATTAAAGTAATTTTCTTTGAAGTTATGGTGGAGAACAGCAGTCCAGACAGTGATATAAAACCCTTTGTTATCTTGGTCAAGTTGTTATCATCTGGGTTTTGGGTTGAAGGGTCTATTGATTGGATGGAGAATTATAATTATAATAATGAGGCATTCTTATTTATGAGTTCTGTGGAAATGTAGCATATGGATTTTATATAGTTCATGAAATATAAAAGCCCACCAATAAGCTTTTATTTGAATAAATCAATTCGCTTTATTTCAAAACTCTGCAGACTGAAAGAAAACCTTAGCCAGAACTGTAACTGGGAACATAAGGGTGGGTGGGTGTGGTAAAAAGACATCGGCATTACAAAGACCATTGTTAGACAAAGAGGGACAATGAAGGGAGAAACTGAACAGGAAATAACACTAGCCTAGGCCCTAAGGAAAAAAAGAAATCAGAGTCCACTGGACTAAAGGGTACTGATAGCAAGTTGTTCCAGTGACCTCATTTTAATTTCTAACAGGAAGTTGTATGGTCAGGGTAGAGCAGCTAAATATGAGGTTGAATGGAATTCACCTCTGTCAGCCTGCATCTGTGCTGCTCTTTGTCCACATTGGCTATGATACTCACCCTTAAGAGTCTGCAACAGGAGAGGCCAGAGGCCACAGAGGCAAAGCTCTGAGAGGGGAAAAAATGGATTTGGAAATCAGAGATTCACTCATTTGTGATTTATTTGCCTTTCTAACATACATAAAGGGAAGGTGATTTTCAAAGCACTCTTCTGTTCTCTTTCTTTCTTTCTTTCCTCCTTTCTTAAGTATAAAAGATGTTTGTATACCTCACTGACTTTCAGTAGTTATTCTTTCCTGAGTTTACTGCTCTCAGCATTCTGACAAGCTCCAAAAATAATGACCTGTGCTGTGTGTTGTTAAATGTTCAGTCAGACAGAGAGATACAGATGGATGAGTGCTTTGCTGCACAAAGGCAAGTCAGCATTATTTAATCAATGTTTGTTTGATCCGTGTAAAACAAGTATAAATGTAAGCTGCGTCCCATCTGTCCTGTCATCCATGTGAAGCCAACCTCATTTTTAAAACTTGATTTCTTATGTAATTGTCCCAGAATGACACTGGATGATAAGTTGGGAGGGGAAGGATGGTTGGGTGTAGATCTGTTCTCTGTCTTTGGCTTCTTGATTCTGTAGTGGCATTCTGGATACTTAGGCAACCTTGTGCCTTAGTAAGTACCAACTGGTAGTTAGCAGTGAGCTTTTTGTTCCCTGGCCTAGGTTTGAAAGTAAACATCCGAGTCACTCATACAGGTTTAACTAGGTTACTTAAGAGCAATTAGCACACTGCCTGTCAGAGAAAGCCTTCAGCAATCAGATTTCCTGAATCAGTCTTTCCTTCTATGTCTTTATCTGTCAAATCTGGGGGCAAAAGAAAGAGGGAGAGAGTGAGGGAGAGAGAGAAAACACAAGTAACTTTCTGTCAGTTAAGAAAATTAAATTATTCTGCTTATTAAGCATAATGTTGTCCTGGTATCCACTAAATTCTCCTGTTTATTCCAGGATTCTTTCTCACAGAATGTATTTTCATATGTACTATCCAGCTTGTTCTTCCACTATCAACTTAAAACAAAACAAGAAAAAAAAAACCTAACTCTTCTATTAAGCAATTAAGCCTGAATGTAGTTTTGAAATCATAGTTGAGCTACCTACAAATTTCATTTTGTATCCAAGCAGTACTCTAGATTGTTTTTGCCTGCACTAAGACATTACAAAAAGACTGTAAAAATTAGAAAACATTTCTTCTGTAGGGTTATAAGTTGTTTTTCTCACTGTAATGCTATCACCTGCTTCCCTTCTTCACCATCATTCTCAGCTGTTTGCGTTGTACAGCTCGCCCTGACACTGACTATGGTACGTTATATAGAAAAACAGATAAAACTGTGAATGTCCCATAAGATGGAAGTATACAGGTATAGAATAAAAAACAGAGCCTGTGCACAGAAAAGCCAGGAGAAGGCCAGTCAACTGAAAGTATGCGCACAGGTCCAACCAGGAAAGACTAGGAAAGAATACTCAAGGCAAATTATGTTCATAGTACCAGAAGGAATATTGAGCTAAAATAACCTGTAAACTAGAGCAGCAGAGAGAGAAATGGAAAAATAAGATGCAGCCCTACTGCTTTAGAATTAGCAGAACTGATGCTTTTCGTTTAGGTCAGCGTTGGTGGTTGTTAATGACTCTCAGTGTACGCTATTCAGGTTATGTTAGTGTTCAGGCTCACAGCTAAAATCATCCTCATGAAGTGTGGCTTTGGAATGTCTTTTTAAATCATGTGCATTCCTCGTGATAAAGGCCTTAATTCTATCTCTATATTTTTTAGTATTGACTTTTTGTGTGCTGTTTTTCTTTTACAGTCAATTGACCCTGGCCAGCAGTTCACATGGGAACACTCAAACTTGGAAGTAAACAAACCAAAGAACAGATATGCAAATGTCATTGCATATGATCACTCTCGGGTTCTCTTATCAGCAATAGAAGGTAAGAAAATGCATATATTATTCAAATTGCTGTTTTCTAGTGTTTAAGTATTTGCATGAGAATATAGTATTGACTGAATTGCTAGCCATCTATGAAAACATTTACGGCAAACCCAGGCAGTTTACTGGCACCTTTACTTTCTTACATAAATGAATCAGTCTCAGGAACATGTCACTGCGCCCATCACAGAAGCACCCATCCGTGAAGACTTGATAATTTACTCATATTTTTATGTGGGGAAAAGTGCCCGGCTTACCTGTGATTGTTGGTAGTTATGAGTGAACTAGTGATTATCTTTTCAGATGTGGCCTATACACTAGTTACGTATTTAAAAAGCAGGAAGGGAGATCTGTAAATGAATCTGGATATGCTTATTAGAGACAGGGTAAACTTAAAGTCAATAATGTGACAATTAACAGAAACTAAGCACCTTGGAAATAGGCAGGCTATGGAATCCATGAGCTGCTTTGTAATCTTTCTCTCACATGGCAGTCCGGAGTGCATTCCAGAGGGGATGATGGTTGAAAAGGGTTGCTTCTCAGCAGACCCAGGAGGATGTTTTCTGTCTCTCCTTCCAATAATCAATCCCAGGTACCACACTAAAGCATCTGGGAGTTCATTCCTGACCATCAGAATTTCCGTTGTCTGTTAGCCTATAGAGGAACATTATTAAGGTCTTAGAAAGGGTTTGTTTTTTTTTTTAATGCCACCTAATTTTTTTCCATGACCTAACATGCAACTCGAGCTACCACCTGTCTGTCACATACATTTGTTACCAGTGGCAGCTCAAAGGTTCTCTGTTTAATCTCTTGCAGTTTCTTTAGAAATTATTGAATCGCACTGGCTTCTGATTAATCTTTTCAGGAATTCACAGTGCAAACAGTATCATCTACAATGGTTCAAGTATTTTTTTTTTTTTTTACGTTTTTAAAAATCTTTGGTAACAACCACCTGATCATAGCTCTTAGTTTGAAAGCTCTCTTGGAGACAGACAATTGGTTTATCAGGAAAAGCCACTTGTCAAGGACCAGAGTTCAAACCCAGGGCCAATCTAGTAGAAGGATAAAAGTTGACTTTTGACCTCTACAACAAAACTATGGCACACGTCTACACAGGCACACACACAAATCAAATATGAACTAGGAATGTTAAAACACTCTTGGTGAGCATAAAAGGCATCCTTGACTCAGAAGTAAAAGAAATCTCTTTATCCTTGGACTAAGCATACAACTGCAACCTGCTTTGGCTCAAATTGCCCTTATGTGGTTTTGATGGGCCGTAAAATTCTATCATATTAGTTTTGATGCTGGAATGTATGGTAATGTCTCTTACTAGTGGCCCAATAAAGTAGTATTTAAATGACAACCTTCTTCTAGCCTGAAAATGTTGATTAGTTCTACCAAGTATTACCCATGCCAGTTGAGGCAGAGTTAGGTCACATTGGTGATTGCTTCTTTGTGAGTCTTGTTGAAAAATTCAAGCAGATGCTTGTCAATGGCTGAAGGTAGGCTTTCCATTTTAGCTCTACAAGTCTGTTTTAAAATATAAAGAAAACAAATGTTATATATAACATTATTATCACAGTAAATTAGGAACAAAACTAAATCAGATATAGAGGAAATAAATCTTTTTAATTAAGTAAATATGGGAATAGTAAACAAACAAACACAAGACTCTAGAGAGCAGCTTGTCAGCTTTTGCTGCCTTTAACACCACTTCCCTGTATTTCTGCCATGTTGCTGTAATTTTCCTTATCCTATTACTTTTCACATCTTAATGAGAAAAGGTGTTGAGATGAGGGTGAGGAAACTTGTGCATTTAATATGACAGTTGGAAACTTATACCCATTTTATTCTTAGGCTGTTTTTTACAGTGTAGAAGCAAGGGAGCTTGACTTAGATTAAAACTTGCCTTTTTATAACTCTGTGCCCACAGATACACCCTAAATCTAGATCTGACCTAGAAACCAATGTCTCCCAATGTTCTGTTATGCAAAAGGTTAGAAGAATTTAATTGGAATTTGTGAGATAGAGAGCTTAATTCTGGATTATAACCATGGACATCATTTTATCTCAGAACAAGTGTCTCCTAATCTGGGAATGCTCTAGGTGACAGTCATTCATTCTTTTTTTTAATTATTATTTTTATTAATTACAGTTTATTCACGTTTTCACTTTGTATCCCCCCCTGTAGCTTCCTCCCTCCTCTCCTCCCAATCCCACTCTCCCTCTTCTCTACCAATACCCCTCCCCCAGCCCACTGATAAGAGAGGTCCTCCTCCCCTTCCCTCTGATCCTAGTCTATCAGGTCTCATCAAGAGTGGCTGCATTTTCTTCCTCTGTGGCCTGGTAAGACTGCTCCCCCCTCAGGGAGAGGTGATCAAAGAGCAGGCCAATCAGTTCCTGTCAGAGACAGTCCCTGTCTCCATTACTATTGAACCCACTTGGACACTGAAGTGCCATGGGCTACATCTGTGCAGAGGTTCCAGGCATCTCCATGAGTGGTCCTTGGTTGGAGTATCAGTTTCAGAAAAGACCCAGACTTTTTGGATCTGTTGTTCTCCTTATGGAGTGACTGTCCTCTCCAGAACTTATTATTTCCCACTTCTTTCATAAGATTCCTTGCACTCTGCCCAAAGTTTGGCAATAAGTCTCAGCCTCGATACCCTGCAGGGTAGAGCCTTTCAGAGGCCCTCTGTGGTAGGCTCCTGTCCTGTTCCCTGCTTTCTCCCTCCTCCAATGTCCATCCTCCTTGCCTTTCTGAATGGATATTGAGCATCCCAGCCAGAGTCTTCCTTCTTGATTAGTTTCCTTAGGTGTACAGATTTTAGTGTGTTTATCCTATATTATATGTCTAATATCCACTTATGAGTGAGTATATACCCTGTGTGTCTTTCTGCTTCTGGGATACCTCACTCAGGATGATCTTTTCCAGTTCCCACCATTTGCTGCAAATTTCATGATTTCCTTGTTTTTTTCATCACTGAGTAATATTCCATTTTGTAGATGTACCACAATTTTTGTATCCATTCCTCAACTGAGGGGCATTTGGGCTGTTTCCAGCTTCTGACTATTACAAGTAAAGCTGCTACAAACATGGTTGAGCAGATGTCCTTGTTGTATACTTGAGCATCTTTTGGATATATGCCTAGGAGTGGCATAGCTGGAAGCACTATTCCTAACTGAACAGTCATTCGTTCTGTCTCAGCCTTAGACTAAGAGAATGCTGTGCATAGGAACTGCATGCCCAGCCACTAAGTGAGGCCCTTCAGCAGGCAGCTAGGACAACATAGGGCAGATTAAAACAGGAACTGTCATTAGCCTTATTTATGTAAGCTAGAGTGTTCTACCTCTATTTGCTAACAACAGTGACTGTGGTTGAGGTTTTTAATTAGGATAGTTTTGAAATTCTTTTCCTGGCAGTGTTAGGAAACTCCTTTCTTATTATTTTGCAGAATATCTGACAGACATTAAAGAAGAAACAGAAATTGACACCGTGACTTACATTGTCTTTGTCTTCTTTAACAGTATAATCATTTACACTCCTTCCGTGAGAATATAAAAAAGAGTAAAAGATGACAAGGTATCAGGGAGTCTATATATCTCCAGCCGACTTTCTAAGCTGCTTGGAAATGGTGATACTCCTGACATTTCCAGAACATTCATTAACTTGTACTGAGAAAACCCAGAACAAATCCAGAGTCAAAGTACAAACAGTTGTCAATTGTAGAACATCTGGGCAAAATAGGTGGAGAAACACGGGTGAATTTTGACAAGTCCAGTTGCTGCCTTAATTACCTTCACTTAGGCAGTTCTTATAAGAAAATTATGGTTCCTGAACAAGAGCTGTAAAAGCAGCTAGTTTAATGATTTAAGTTATATATTCTCAAAAAAAGGCCAAATTGAAGCTTATTCTTTTTTTTCTTTTTTTCATTTTATATTAATCACAGGTTATGTACTTTGTATCCCAGCCATAGCCCCCTCCCGCATTCCCTCCCTATCTGCCTTTCCTTCCTCATCTCCTTTCTGCTCCTTTCCAAGTCCACTGATAGGGGAGGGCCTCCTCCCCTTCTATCTAACTCTAGCTTCTCAGGTCTCTTCAGGAATGGCTGCAATGTCCTCTTCTGTGGCCTAGCAAGGCTGCTCCTCCCTTGGGGGTTGGGGAGGTCGAAGAGCCAGCCATCAAATTCATGTCCAAAATAGTCCCTGTTCCCCTTACTAGTGTTCCCACTTGGATATTGAGCTACCATTTGCTACATACAAGCAGGGTTGTAACCATACATGGTCCTTGGTTGGAGAGGACTCATAAAAGACCCCTGTGCCCTGATATATTTGGTTCTTGCAGAGCTCCTGACCTCCCCAGGTCATACTAACTCTTTCTTCTCTCATATGATTCCCTGTACTCTGCCAAAGGGTTGGTTATATTTCTTAATTGAAGCTTATTCTTATTTGCACATAAACACAATATAAAAGTGTCTGTTAACTGTTATACAATTATACTGTTATAAAATGTTCAGAAGCTCTACCTTCTTTACAGCAAAGAGATTAAGAACAAGTAACCTCACTTTGAGGCGTTAGTTGTCCTTGTGTATAGGTAACCTTGACTCCTCTGAGATCAGTTCTCTCAAATTAAAATCTCTATCTTTCCTGGATTCTAAGATCTAGATAGTTTTTCACAGCAATTATTATGTTTATTCTCCCCTACAGACTAATGAGATGCTTTTATAAACATTTTACCTGATATTTACTAGTATGCACTAGTTCCGGAAACTGCAGTGCAGACAGGAAGCAGCCCTGTACCGTATGGAACCCAGCCCTGCTCATTCCTCAAGCCATCTCACATCACCATGAGTACTTTCCTGTGGAGACAGTGTGACTCCGAACACTTGCTCTTATCGTTGCCCCAAAATCCTTTTCATTATTTGATTGTAGGTTAAGAGCTAACTTAACCATTGTATATTGTAAGCTCATTTCCCAGGGTGTACTCTAACTAACCTGAAACCAAAGGCCCAGTATCAGAAGTTCTTACTGATCCAAATGTATCCATCATGACCTTATAGAAGTACAGCCACCTGCATCAGTGCCTAACTGATTCTGTGAGTAATAGTCTTTGGATGCTTATATAGCTTCAGTTTTTTTATAAAATACATTTACAGCAGGTTTCATCACATTGTTTTGTAATTAGAAAGAATTAATCTCTACTGTCCTAGGTAAACATAATTCATCTTCACTAGCATCAGTGATATTTTTTCATAGAAGTATTATAATTAACATTCAAGAGACATATTGGCAAAGACTTTTTAAAAAGGCTGCTGTGCAAGTCTAAGACAATAAAAATACTATACTTCTATGCAATAACAAAGATAAGAAATTAGAGTTGGCCTGATTATCTAAGTGACATGGTAGAAACTATGTCACTGATTTTAGCTTTATCTCTATACTGTTCCAATTATCCTGAATAGCTAGTTATTATCTGAATGTACAGATGATAAAATGGAAACATTAACATGTAAATATTGGGCTAGGAGCTGGCTCTGTGAGTAATGTGCTTGTCACACAAATATGAGGATTTGAGTTTTAATCTCCAGAACCAACATAAAGCCAGGCTTACCAGCTCATGTCTATAATCTTAGAGCTCCCATTGCAAGACAGGACGTAGAGATAGATTCTCCAGGAATTCATGGCCAGATAGGATGGCAAATGCAGAGTCCTGGCAAATAAGAGCCCCTCCCCCATACCTAAGTTTGTCCTCTGACAAGCACATGTACACAGTGACACATACATGCCCTCTCTCTCTACACATATGCAAGCACACCATACTCAGACATAACTACATTTTCTTCACGAAAATACACTTTTTGAAAGGAGAGAGCTCTTTTTATTATTAATAGTGAGAAGTGGCAAAGCCAAAATGCTAATGTCACATCAGCCAAACTTGGAGCTGACCTTCCCTCCAGCCTCCCGTGTGAATTCACGCTGCTTTGCAGTTGTAATGGTTTTATCTGTTCACAGTGCCACATTTAAAATCAGTTTGGTTTTGGTAGAAATGGAGGAATTTTGAAATACTTAAGAAATTTGAAAGCTGGAGTTTTTCAGTTTTATTTTTTAACTGCAGACAAAATGAATTTTTCCAAACAACAAGCAGCACCTGGATGCCTTTCAAGTGAGATCAGGAAGAACTCTGAATAAAGGCCTGGAGTTGGACCATAAGTCCCAGTATACAAAGCTATGTGACCTTATCATGCCACTTATCACCATCAACAGCAAGTCTATGGAAAAGCAGGAACCCTTGCTAATTTGATGTATACTTTAAGTCTACCTGAAACAGAGAATATCCACACACTGTGTTTCCACACTTACTTGAGGGAATTTCTGGGCACCCAAGTCCTTGCAAGTTCATTCTCCCACTTAGCAATCCTGACTTAATGGATTGGGTTCTGTTCCTTCAGAAAACATGGGTTTGTATGACCTGCCGGTCATCTCTAAGATTCTAAGTTTTGAGATCATAAGATACTGAGTAGGCAAACAAATATTAAATCTTGGGCATTACTGTATTAGTGCCTTCAAAAACACAGACAGTTTCAAGCCAGAGAGTTTGTCAAAACAATATCACTGGCATATGTATGACTCTTTCACCAAAGCCAAGCTAAGAGGTTTCTTATGTCATACTTACAAATATTCTTCAACACTAGTCCTTATAATAGTTATTTCTTTAATGTTTATTAAAATGTAAACTTTTATCTTAATCTGCCTCTGCTCCTACCATAGCTGGATATACATAAACAGTAGATGACCACTTCTGTAATCTGAAAACTCCAAGATAAAGTTGCCATCAGGTTCAGTGTCTACTGAGGATCTGGGTCCTCAGCTTCTGAGAAAAATGTCTGTCACTACTTCTTCTGGGTTGGAGAGATGCTACCTCAGTTGTGTTGGGTAGGGGGAAGTTGGAAAAGGACTAATAAACCTAATCTTCATGCTCTTTTACAAAGACCCCAATCCCTCCTTTGAGAACTGCCTCATGATTTATTTAATCACTTCCTGAAGGCCTGACCTATCAATATCAGGTTGACTTATGGTTCAGAATGTAACTTTGTCAGGGAATACCAATTTAGACCATACCAATTTGTTTTAATTTTCTTGTGGGAGGAGCATGTATTTAAAGTTTTAGAGCACATATTTATATTCACTTCCTTTTATGAGTTCCATCTTTAACCAGCCCATAATGCCTCTCAAAACATCATTCTTACTAATGTAAACTAGACTCTCCTTGGTTTTGAGAGGTTCATTCAGAGGAGTCACTGTACCTTGTTTTCCTTGACAATTTAGTGATTGTACTATTCATACCTACTGCCTAGAATCAGTAGGGAGAATAAGTGAATGAATGCAGTTAAAACTCTTACAGTATCCCGCACCAAGAGAATGTGCAATAAACTTTGGACACTACCATAATTAGTGCTATGAGTTTTACTACTATTTTACACAAGTTCTTTTTCACTCAGATTTTTTTTATTTGATCTATAGAAAAGTTAACAATATCCAAATGAGAAAGTTGCATGTATTTAGAGTAGTTTATAAAGCAAAAGAAAATATTAGCACTTGATAAATGAAAACCAGGCCTGTAATAAGATTACAAATTTCAACAAGGGGAAAATGTTTCCTTTATATGGAAATTCAGAATATATCATCTGGTGTTAGATTTGCATAATAGGAGCAGTTAAAATCCAAGTGTAAATAATATAGATGACAGATGATGTGACAACATCGTGATTATTTATGAGGTGGGAACTTATCAGCTTTAAAATAAGTGAGCAGCACACAAAGTCACCACTGCGGAGATAAATCTAACTGAACACAGTTGATGAAAGCCAGAAATCCAAGTGGCTTTCAATAACGATGATTCTCCATTCGCCCCCGTGAGACAGATGCATTGCTTTGGCCCTCGTGAAGCCCCCCTTCTGCAATTACTCCTATACCAGTTCACTGAGCACATGTCCATACATGTGTGAGAGTTTGTCAGTTTCATATCATACCCCTGCTATGAGCAGCTTCTGATTTTTCTGGCCTTACATAGAAAAGCAATGCATATTCAATAAGTAAAAATCATGACAGTAGTTTTATTTTTTATTGTGTACATTTTTAATTTTTTTATAAAAATCATATTCTTTGTTTCCGAAAGGCTACTGAGTTTTCATTTTCCATCCCACCAAACTTTATGTTCCTCTGTCTCAAAAAAAGAAAGTAAAAGCAAGCAAGAAAGAAAAGTGAAAGGCTATGGGTGGTCTCACATCTGGTCATATGGAGTGGAAATGGTTAGGGAGAAGTGGCTTACGTGAACAGCCCGAGTAGGACAAGAAAGAAGAGCCTCGGTAGCCTATCTGGTTCTTAGTCAAGTGTGGCAGCAACTGTGTGGCAGCAGTTTTTCAGGTACGTTGAAGAAGATTAGATAGGAGGAATGGCAGGCAGAAGGGGGCCAATGAGAAAGAACTACGGGGTAGGCTATGGGTCTGAACTCAGAGGCCAAGCCCCATGAGGATAAAGATGGGCTGAGATGAAATTTTTTTTTTTAAAAACCAGGAAAGCAAGTTAATACAACTCCATAATTTTCCAATAGAACATGGAAAAAGTGATACTCTGACAATAAAGAATGAAAAGCATTTCTTCCAGAGAAGACTCCCTTTGAAATTTTCATATATCCTTTCTGATACCACCTCAGTTAATATCCTTCCCCTGCCTTCGGTTCTTTCTTTTTTTCCTAGGGAATCATCTGTGAGAATCTTGTATAAGGATTACTTAGCTCTTAAATTCTATGTAAAAACAATAGAGCTTCTAGACAGGTGGGTCCATATTTAAGAATATGCACTGCTCTTGCGCAGAACCTGAGGTTGGTCCCCAGCTCCCGTGTGGATGAACTCACAACTTTCTGCCTGTACCTCCAGATCCAGGGGATCTGAAGCCCCTAACTTCACAGGGCACTCATGTACACCTAATAAAAAATGTGAATTAAATTACAACAGGACAAATTTCATTATACTATGTACTTCATTTTTCTGGAAACCCATTTTTGTGCGTTCCATCCAATTATTTGTTGAATTGAGCTCATTTTTCTTACAGTGTCCACAACATCAATCATTGATGTAGTCAGACAGCCTGGTTCCTGAAGCACTTCCAGGCTTTCCCTTTTCAAGTTAATTATGGACAAAATGACACAGTTTAATGATTTTCTTATTTATTTTTCAAATACATAAAACTGTATTTTTTTTGGAGCAGTAAAGAGACATAGCTTAATTTGTACCACGTAAAAAGCAAGATTGTTTTTAGTTTTAGAACCCTGACCAATTTCACATTTTCTGGCTTATTCAAAATCATCTAATTAAAGCTGCTTGGATGACTTTTACCGCCCTACATGGGCTAAGCAACTAGTGTAGAGATGTGTTATTATCCAACTCCTGTTTTCTCGGATACTGCAGTGAAGGGAAGATAGACTTTCAAGTGATGGTTGCTGGTGGTGTTGGCTTGCATTGTTTACATTTCTACTCAGGAAGCCAATCAAATATTGAATAAGAGAGCCCTAGAAAGGAGTTTGTTTTCTGTCTACAGCAGCTTATTTCATTATGTGATGTTTATTATTTTACTGTATGCCAAAGCAGAATATAAATCCACACTTATTATTCTGAGGATTTAGGGATGTGTTTCTCCTGTGATGTTTCTGATGTTATAATTCAGGAATGGATATAGATTTCTAAGAAGTTACTAAAATTTTTTATTTTTCTATTATTTTTAGCATAGAATTTGAAAGGAGAATCTGGAGTTAAAATTACTTTTCATCAATAGATAAAAAGAAATAGGTTTTATTTCATTTACTTTTTGCATCAATTATAATACCCATGTGGCGTTTTAGAAATTACAAATACATTTCTTTCACTTGACTCTCATAAAGAGTTTGGCTTAATGATGTTATAACAATAGTGTTCATGTATTATCAATGAAAACTGATGATCTGAGCGATTTTTTTAATGTGGCTGCTATAGGCTATCCCATGCTAGGTTCTGATTATCTATCTCATTACTAGATGAAGCTTTTGAATAATTTTCCCTTATGAAATATAATCCATAGCTGCAAGACTATATGCTGCAATCACCTAAGGGCTGTTTTTTATTTTCCCTGGGCAAAGTGCTCCTGAACAATAAATGAGTTTCTTCTAGCACAGAGTGATAGTTTCCCAAGCTGTGCGATTAGTCTTGCTGTGTGCTCAAAACCAGGTGGACTCTTTGGCTCCTTTTCTGGACCCATTTTCAAAGCTCCCCTAGCCCAGCAGTCCAGAGGGCAGAGGGCAGGCCAAGGATAACACAGCATAGTGAGGAAGAGACCCTGGCTTCCAGGTGTTTTGCATGCTGTTCATTATCCCATCAGCTCTGATGTGATGATCTACAGTGGCCACACAACAAGGAATGCTTTTGGAACCAAGTTGCATATTCTGCAAAAATGAGGAGGACAATTCAGATTGTAGCTATATCAAGAAATCCAGTGACTCTGTATTTGGAAGGGCATTCTGGATCTCTGGTGTGTTGCAAGGAAAACTGTTCATTTCAGCAGCTCTGATGTAGCTGGAGGTAGCTGCCATGACTCAAGGGAAAGGAAATAACATGACATATGTGGAAATCAAATCAACTCACTTGTAACTTACTGTTTACATTTATATTTCTGGTTTAAATAATATCTGAAAAGTAAACATTTTGTGTATTCTGTCTTATAGAAATTTCAGTCTAGGACTTAACCACCAATTCAGGGTTTGGGGATTTTGGTGGGAAGGTGGGGTATCTTTTGTTTGTTTGTTTGTTTGTTTGTTTGTTGATAAAAGGTATCCATTGTGTTGCATTGGTTCCTTAGTTCTTCTATCTTAAAAATGGAACAAACTAGTTTGGTAAAGTACATTTTGTATTCACACAAAACTTTACTTAGTAAGAACTGTAGAAGGCAAAGGGCTGAGTGTTTCAGGTTTTGAGGCTACACTATGAGGTGGAAAATTGAAAGCTCTTCTAGCCATTTTGCTCCATCTCAACCACTGCCAGGAGCAGTCTGCCTTAGTGAGGGGGAATAGCTCCTCCCCTCCATGTCTGCTGCTACTCAGTCTTACAAGTTCCACTAGGGAAGAACTGCTTCCTTCCCAGGAGCAGACTCCTAGCTAGCCTCATACTACCACTGTGCTTTCTTTACATTGTTTTGTTTTATTACCTTAGCAGCCTCCAGTTGGGCTTGCAGTACCAGCCCTACTCAGTAAGTCTCATCTCAGCATGCTAAACACAGTGGGAATCAGCTTGCAAGAGCATTAGAGTGCATCACAACTAAATCTCAGGGACTAAATGATTATGTTTATCTTAAAATAACTTTGCAGAAATGGATGTAACCAAGACACTTAAGAATACCATAGAGACATTATATTGTAGAGCTCAGAAGTACCTGTGGGAATCAATTTGTCCAAAGCACCTTGGCTTAGCAGATAAGCTCACAGGTCTAGACAAGGTGAATGGTTGGCTGAATGGTTCCTGATGAAGCTTCCTAAATTCTTAGTAAGTGTTTAGTATTGTCCCAAGTCAGTTTCACATAGGATTTTCTCTTCATGGTGTGATACAAAAGTGTGAACATTCCTCTTGTGGTTACTTAATTCTGTATTGACAAAATAATTCATGTGCTGCTCTTTCATGCAACTACAGTTAATGAAAGGTTTATTACTGACATAATTACAAATACTCTTAAACATGGATAAATCTTTTCAAGCTAAAATATCTTCTTATCAAAAAATTATAATCTACAGTAAACGTAATGATTTTGGTTGTTGTATGGCCTGTAGCCTAATTATTCCTGCTCAAATTAGTAGGCAAGAACAATTTCATTTTAACCCTGCCATGACAAAATAGCTCAGGTAAAATATTTCTTGACATTGCAATATACTTTCAACATTGTAAATCATTTCTAAGTCATTAATTGCTTGAGTCAATATTCTTTCAAACTGTAGAGCTTCTTTCTTAGGATTGTTTCTTGTTCTATTAATATTCAAGCACATGTAAAAAAAAGTCATAAAGCACTGTCCTTTTAATCTCATTCTTAGATGAAGAAAGGGGCTCCTATCCTTAGACTTGAATTCAGAGCTAATTATCCAAAGCTTTGAAGACCTTTAAGAAAACAGAAGCTTGGTGTAGCGAAGTACATTCCTTTAATATTACCATGAGGGAGCCAGAGCCAGTCAGATCTCCCTGAGTTCTGGCCAACCTGTTCTACATAGCAAGCTCCAGACTAGCTATTGATACATCGTGAGAACTTGATCCCCCAAAAAAGGAAGAGGAGGTGGTGACGGTGACGCTCCAGGGTCCATGCTGAAGTTTATTATTTCTACCTTGAACTGTAATTAGGAAATATGAACAAATAATTATCAACCTATAAATATGAACAAATAAAACATGAAGCAAAAAAAATTGCCTCATTCTGCTTCAACAGAACCGCTGTAGCCCATTGTACCTAATAGTACAGCTCAAACATTTACCTCCCTATTTTATTTATTTTACTGTTAAGTTTTATGTTTGTGTGTGTTTTGCCTATATGTTCATCTGTGTACCACACGTATGCCTGATGCCTTCAGAAGAGACAATGAGGAAAGTATCAGATTCCTTATAACGGGGGTTACCAGTAGTTTTGAGCTTCATAGCACACTGTGATGACTGTTACTACAGTGCTTGTAGGCTCATTTCTTTCTAAATAAGTAATTAATGATTAAATGAACTAATAGGCATTTGTTGGAAAGGTCAACACCCAATATGAATAAATTTTGTAGAAACAGCCTAACAGCAGACGTATCCTAATCAACAGTTTCTGAGAGGATATTTCATGGCACCCAAAATTCTGAAAGCCATAAGAGTGTATTTTTTTTCCAGGACAGGTTGGAAAACATTCCTAAATATGTCATACTGAAAACTGGGGTTTCAGTACTTAAAACTGCCTGCTGTTAAATGTAGCTTCCATTCTGGAGTTAACATGTTTAGGAGGACAAGGCATGTTGTAAGGGGGATTAAACCAGGTCCTTTGGAAGATTAGCTAGCTCCTAACCCAGTGGCTGAGCTCTTCTCAGCCCTACCTCCTTATTTTATTTTATTGTTTTTTAAATAAAGATGTTTATTTTTTACATGTGTTCAAACATTTAATAGTTCATACATTATGGAATTTTGTGAAAAGAGATATTTAACTGTATAAAGTTCAATTAAACTCTGACTGACTGTACATTTCTTTTTTATTAATTTTTATTTTTTATATTAATTACAGGTTATTTACTTTGTATCCCAGCTGTATCCTGCTCCCTCATTCCCTTCCAATCCCACCCTCCTTCCGTCATTTCCTCCCTGCCCCTTTCCAAGTCCACTCCTAGGGGAGGTCCTCCTCCCTTTCCATCTGACCCTAGCTTATCTCAGGTATCTTCAGGACTGGTTACCATGTTCTTCTCTGTGACCTAGCAAGGCTCTTCCTCCCTTGGGGGTGGGGGGAGGTAAAGGAGCCAGTCATTGAGTTCATGTCAGAAATAGTTCCTGTTCCCCTTACTACGGTACCCACTTGGATACTGAGCTACCATGGGCTATATCCGAGTAGGGGTTCTAGGTTATATCCATACATGGTCCTTGGCTGGAGAAAAACTCTCATAAAGGAACCCTGTGCCCTGATATATATTGTCCTGTGGAACTCCTGTCCTCTTCCGGTCATATTACCTCCCCCTTTTATCGTATGATTGCCTGCATTCTGCTGAAGGTTTGGTTATGAGTCTCAGCATCTGCTTTGATACACTGCTAGATAGCCTCTGCGGTAGGCTCCTGTCCTGTTACTTGTTTTCTCCTACTTCCCATGTCCATACAATTTGTTTTCCTAAGTGAGGACATTTGTTCAACCATGTTTATAGCAGCTTTATTCATAATAGCCATAAACTGGAAACAACCCAGATGTCCATCAATGGAGGAAGGGATACAGAAATTGTGGTACTTTTAAACAATGGGATACTACTCAGCAATTAAAAACAAGGAAAACATGAAATTTGCAGACAAATGGTGGGATCTAGAAAAGATCATCCTGAGTGAGGTATCCCAGGAGCAGAAAGACACACATGGTATATACTCACTTATATAGACCTATAAAATAGGATAAACATACTAAAATATGTGCACCTAAAGAAGATAAACAAAAAAAGACTACCTCCTTATTTTAAAGGCTCGGTTTTACAGCTCTAGTGACAGTGAGTCCACTCTGTACTGGCATAATTGTGAGCATGAAAAGTAATCAACATGCCACTAGAAGGAATCTGATCATTGATGAAGATTCAGTTTAACACAGGATTGGCTATGTGGACATAATGGACAGCTGAGAACCAGGTTTAGATTTGTCATGCATCTGACCAGAGTGAAATAGTCATTTTGGTATTGTCACAGTTTACATGATTGATTATTGCTAATTAGAAAACATATACAGATCGATATAGAAGAAATCCTAAACTTCTATGCAGTTATAAAATGCACTAAAGCAACAGAAAAAAAAAAAGAAAAAACAAGTCATTGAACTAAGCTGGCCACAAACATATATTAGAAAGAGGCAATTGTGAGCCAGGTGTGGTGGTGATGCACCCATTCAGTCCCAGCAGAGGAAGATAGATCTCTTGAGTTCAAGGCCTTTCAGGGATATATAGTGAGATCCCCGTTTCCAAAAACAAAATAATAAATAAATATATACTTATTGCAAGACATAGTTATTATAGCAGGGCCTATCTGTCCTAATTTTCCTGGAGTGTAGCATGAGGTAAAGTTCTCTAGGTCATGTTCTTTTCATTTTAATGACTCTTTTCTATACCATAAATAAACAGAAAGCAAAAATACAACTACCCAAAGACAAGCAGTAATTGCAAACTACTAAGGGATGTCTTTCTGAATCCATGTAAATAAACAATGAAGCAATCTGCTAATTTGTCATAATTCTCTCTTCTTTCATTCCTTCACTTTAAGTTACATTTTTTATCCCCAGAGCCCCAGAGCAATTCAGTTCATGCTCACACACTTGGCTTCATAGCACACTATGATGACTGTTACTACAGTGCTTGTAGACTCATTTCTTTCTAAATAAGTAATTAACGATTAAATGAACTAATAGGCATTTGTTGGAAAGGTCAACACCCAATATGAATAAATTTTGTAGAGACAGCCTAACAGCAGATGTATCCTAATCAACAGTTTCTGAGAGGATATTTAATGGCACCCAAAATTCTGAAAGCCATGAGAGTGTGTATTTTTTCCAGGACCGGTTGGAAAACATTCCTAAATATGTCATACCGGAAACTGGGGTTTCAGTACTTAAAACTGCCTGCTGTTAAATGTAGCTTCCATTCTAGAGTTAACATGTTTAGGAGGACAAGGCATCACCGTTCCTGCAGTTTTCTCTCATCCTGTGCTCAGTTCATGACAGGGGTATTGGAAACAGGGCTTGGTAGATTCTAGGTCTCTTAGGACAGCGTCTCCATACAGGAGGGATGAAAGACCTTGCCTGACCTAGCACGCTGCCAGTATAGATAAAGGATCATGCTAAAAACAGGCATTCCGGAAATCACCCCCTCGCTGGGAGCTTCAAAATGCAAGACGAAGCTCAGCATTATTTTCAGCGTGTACACAGTACCTGACAATCAGCATTCTTGGATACTGCATTATTTTGTTTCCAGTTTACTTTCAAAATATCAAGATCTAAATTTGTAAAGCATTTGGGGCCATCTCAACCACTTGGTAATCTTTAGGTAGAAATGGTCTATTTTTATCTCTTGGAAATGCAGTTATTATTCATTAAAATTAATTTCTCTTAAATTTCATTATTCATATTTTTAAAGTTAATTTATTTTATAATGAGTAAAATTATTCACACGGTTGTAATTCTAGGGTTGAATTTAAGCTATCCCCTATAGCCACAGGAACATGCTATTGGGGAGGATCAAGGTCTCTATCAGTCATGATCTGCCAGAACTCAAACTGTTTCTTGAGTAGCTGAAATAGATGGATAGTGCTCCAACCAGCTGTGTGTTTCAGTTTATGCTCAAAAGACTTTCCACCTAATAGTGGTGGTATCCTATACCCATGTGTTCATCTCAAGAGTACAGTGACTTCCATCTGAGTTTCATTATTATTCTCAGGAGGATCAGTTATACAACTGGAATAAAAAAAAAAAGCATTCAAAGTAATTGCAACTGGCAATCAGGGAAATACAGCAGTTTTATCAGGGGACCACATGTTCCAATATGAAGAAAAAAATATTTTCCAATAACTCCAAGGCACATATTTCCCAGGGCCAGGAAGGACCATGCATGTGTTCTAGAGTTTCCTTCCATAGCATACTGATGTCTCTATAAAAGCATTTCTTTCTCTCCAAGGGCAGGCAACTCATTATCTCTCTAGGAAACCTACTACCCTTTTAATTCTGATTGTCTGAAAATGTATCAAAGTAGCGGAGACACAGTTCCTCTGTGTAGTTAACATCCTTCAGAACTGAAGCTGTGTCTCAGCACAGTAAATTAAGCCCCTCAGACGCTCTCAGTTAGCTCTTCTCCCCAAATCCCGTTGTTTTCCCCCGTGCCTCTGCAGCATGTATTCATTTTCTGTAGAGTGGTATTGATTGTCTTGGTCACTTTGGTTACTATCCTTGGAGGAAAAACAAATTGGCTCTTATCTCTCTTAACGTATTACAATAACAGAGAATAAGGCTTTAAGTCAGAAAAATCACCATTAAAAAGCATCTTTGCTGTTTAATAAATATTGGAACTGGTCAAATTCTGTATTATTTTTAATAAGGAAGATTGCCAATGGAAAATAAGAGACATGGAATTGCGATCAAATCCACAATAAGCAAGTTCAGCAAAAACTTAGTATATCGCACTCTGTAATGGACAGTAATATACAGAAATATCATATGTGCCCTGAACCCTGGGAACTCAGACAGGCACAGGTGAAAGCTACCTATGAGGAGAATGAGGTAGGGTATGTTCTAGGATATAGATGGAAGAGAACAATTTCTTACAACCGAAGCAAGCCAGTACCTAGAGATTAAGAGGTGAGCAGAGTCAGATAAGATTAAAAAAGTAGAAACCTTTTAGATAAGAGTTGAAATTTTTCTTGAAAGTCACCATTGGGTTTGCAGAAATCACAGTATTTGTGATTATTTTTTATCCTCTGGTGAAACATATAAGAAAGTACAAAAATGAAGATGATGTAGCCAGTCTGCAGGCAGTTGTTACAGGTTGTTGCAAGGAATGGTTCTTCTGCTACAACCTTGTGAGTCTTAATAGAAACTACTTTCTAGAGGTTCAATTACAGGAATAGTAGAGAAACAGCTTCTGTTTGAATTTGACTTCATCCACCATCTTGTGCAACTTGGGTGTTTCTTTTCTTCCTTTTTGAAAGATGATCAAAACAGAAATTAGTTGACACTATTCTCAAGAAAACACTATTTTCAAGAATGATTTTGTAGTATGTATCAGTAGCTGAACCTTCAATGGATTATTTGTTATTATAATATTATACTTTTTAAGACATCTTCAGATGCAGGCATTTTAATTTAGTTTTGTCTGAAAAAGAAAATCAGGAAGAAGAGAAGTAAAGAGCATGACAGGATTATTTATCAACATTTGCAAACTATTTATTACTAGTGTAAGTGGGCAGAAAACCTGTGAGAAAAAAATGAGTTATATAGGCATCTGCTTTGTTTTACTTTACTTGGTGATTTGGTCATATTGTAAAGAAACAATACCCTGAATATTGCACATTTTTATGATGATGCCATTTTTATCTGGCTTAAAAAACCCAAACTATAGATTTTAGTATGTTTATCCTATATTATATGTATACTATCCACTTACAAGTGAGTATATATCGTGTGTGTCTTTCTGCTTCTAGGATACCTCACTCAGGATGATCTTTTCTGGTTTCTCAACATTTGCCTGCAAATTTCATGATTTTCTTGTTTTAAATTACTGATTAGTTTTCCATTGTGTAAATGTACAATTTCTGTATCCGTTCCTCCATTGAGGGCATCTGAGTTCTTTCCAGATTCTGGCTATTATGAATAAAGCTGCTATTGACATAGTTGAGCAAATATCTTTGTTGTATACTTGAACATATTTTGGATATATGCCTAGGAGTTGTATAGCTGAATTTTGAGGAAGCACTATTTCTAATTTTTTGAGAAAGTGCCAGATTGATTTCCAAAGTGGTTGTACAAGTTTAGATTCCCACCAGCAATGGAGAAGGGTTCCCCTTTCTCCACATCCTCTCCAGCATGTGTTGTCACTTGAGTTTTTGATCTCAGCCATTCTGACAGGTGTAAGGTGAAATCTCAGGGTTGTTTTCATTTGCATTTCCCTGATGACTAAGGATGTTGAGCATTTCTTTACGTGTTTCTCTGCCATTTGATATTCCTGTATTGATGATTCTCTGTTTAGTTCTGTACCCCATTTTTAAAATTGGGTTACTTGATTTGTTGCTGTTTAACTTCTTGAATTCTTTATATATTCTGGATATTAGCCCTTTGTCAGATATAATATAGGGCAAGCAAACTAAAATATGTAGCCCTAAAAAGCTAAGCAAGAAGGAGAACCCTGGGTAAAATGTTCAATCCTCATTCAGAAAGGCAAACATGATAGACTTATGAAGAGGGAAAAAACAGGGAACAGGACAGGAGTCTACCACAGAGGGCCTCTGAAAGACTCTACCCTGAAGAGAATCAAAGCAAATGCTGAGACTCATAGCCAAACTTTGGGCAGAGTGCAGGGAATCTTATGAAAGAAATGGGAGATAGAACAGGAGCTGCACAAGGAGAGAAAAAGAACCAAAAAAAACAAAAAACAAAAAAAACCAATCTTGACCCAGGGTTCTTTTCTGAGACTGATCCTCCAACCAAGGACCATGCATGGAGATAACCTAGAACCCCTGTACCGATATAACCCATGGCAGCTCAGTGTCCAAGTGTGTTCCCTAGTAAAGGGAACAGAGGCTGTCTCTGACATGAACTCAGTGGCTGGCTCTTTGATCACCTCCCCGAGTGGGGAGCAGCCTTACCAGGCCACAGAGGAAGACAATTCAGCCAGTCCTGATGAGACCTGATAGGCTAGGGTAGATGGAAGGGGAGGAGGACCTCCTCAATCAGTATACTTGGGGAGGGGCATGGGAGGAGGAAAGGGAGGGAGAGTAGGATTGGGAGACGAAAAGGCTACAGCTGGGATACAAAGTGAATAAATTGTAATAAATTAAAAAAAAATGAACTAAAATGTATTGGAACTCCTTCAGCAGGATATGGAATCATAATAAAGCATCACTATTAAACCAGAGCCAGACTGTTTCCTCCCGTGAGTTTTGCCTCCTGGTTGAATAACACTCCTTGTTTTACAGGAATCCCAGGAAGTGACTATGTGAATGCCAATTACATAGACGGCTATAGGAAACAAAATGCCTATATTGCAACACAGGGCTCTCTTCCTGAAACATTTGGAGACTTTTGGAGAATGATATGGGAGCAACGGAGTGCCACAGTTGTCATGATGACAAAGCTAGAAGAAAGGTCAAGGGTAAGGATGAGTGTCTCCTCCTTCAAAACCCTTTCTATTGTTTTTGTGTTGTATATGTCATTCTATTCTGAAGCTACTTTCCCCCTAGGGTAGCACTTTTTAACAATCAGTCATTGTGAATGGATGTCAAAAACTCAGATTGAACTATTTTTCAAAACTCTTCTGTCCATCCTGTCCACAAGAAAAATTCTGCACATCCTTCACTGGGGTCTAGCCAGGCTGAAACCAGCCCACAAATACTGTGCTCGGCATCCTTCTCTGTCCTCTGTCAGACACAGAACTAAGAAAAGACTTGCAAGTGTCCAGAGAATGCCCACAGACACAGACAATCTGAAAGGTCAGAGCAGCATCTGCACCTCCTACACAGACAGTCGCCAGTGAGGGCTACCGTGGTGGAGCGCAGGACACGGAAGTTTAAAGGTTTACAAGTCCTCTTGGGAAAGGCTGGTTATGGTGTCTCATGCACTTTAGCACAACACCCAGGAGGCTGATGCAGGACACTGAGCTTCATACCATTCTTAAAAAAAAAAAAAAAAATGTAGGTCCCATTCTAAAAAAAGAAAAAAGAAAGAAACAGAAAAATAAACCTTCTAAATATTTTTAAAAGGAAATTCTCACATTGCAATAGTCATGGTTGCTACAGAGAAAATGAAAATGATATGGAGTATATAATCAATTTGGTTAGAGAATAGAATATTTGCTAAGAAAAAGAACCCAGGGAGATTTCTCCCCCTATGTACTTCCCACCATTTTACATTTTTCCTTGTCATAGTCTGCTCTAAAATTCCTCAAAAGGGGCTCATAGTTAAATCATTCAAATTAACTCAGGGTAACCAGAGAATGGTTTGGTTTTAAACATGACTGAAAAAAACACAGAAATATATGGATGGCATTTTGCTAATTCAGGTTCTTCCAAAATGGATAGATTTTAATAACAGGTCACTACTTCTTAAGGTCCAAGAGTTTCTGCCACCATATGGGTCTAATATTACAGTCTTCCACATATTAGTTAAATACTGTTGGTTTGGAATTCTAAAATAGCATATAGCAGTTCAACATATTTTCTAATGAATCTGCAGCTTCCATATGTTGCTGATGAAAATCAAGTTTTTCCTTGAGAAGTTAACATGTCGGTCTCTAGATACTGTCGCTGAAACTTGGAGACATTCATGCTGACTTTGAGATCTCAGGTTAAGGGGTTTCTTTCTCTGCCTTCAAGCATACTGAGAAGCTTACAGTTCCCCAAGTAAGAGGCAAATGAGAATGTGTGTGTGTTCCTCCATGCTTACTACATAGCAATGTTCCTTAGCCTACCTGTATTGATGACATGGGGGCTTAAAGCTGCCCAGATAATTTAGAAGGTGAGAGCTCATCGATATATGGAAATACTAAAAAGCCACACTGCACCTTGAAAATGGGAAGTCGCGTAGTGCAGTAAAGGGCTGCTTTAGCAAACCTAAAAATCAGTGAGATCTTTGAAAATACCTGATTCCATATAAGCTGATATAGAAATGTCTATCGCTTTGAATGTAGTATTTGTTTTACATTTTACATGAAAAATCCTGTAAGTATATAAATATACTCAAACCCTGATATAATCCCAACCTAAATTATTCTTAGTTATATATGATTTAATAATTATAGCAATATCTAACTTATTATGTATACTGATATTTCATTAAAACTTATTTTATGAAAATGATAAAACCGATTGCTTCTATTAACTTTGCTTTTCCTTTGAATGAACTGAGGCTGAGAAAATTACTGAAGGTCATATTGAAAGCAAGGTCAGAGAGAGGAATCGCAGACCAACATTCTGACCCCACAATATACATCCTTCCTCATTGGGCTGTACTACCTCTGACATGCCTATGAGGCTGAGGTAGCCGAACTTTTCTATTACAGCATGCATGTAAATCTCACCTACCAGGTCTGCTCTGCCTAGAGATACCAGCTGGTAACAAGCGGTCATTTGCAAAAGCTGTTTTCAGTAAAACACACATTTTTATCTTGACACTGCAGGCCTTCATTAAACTATGCACAGAAACTTGTTTTGAAATAACCAAATGAAATTCTGCCCCTTTTCTTCCTAATTGCTTCTAATAATAAAGTTAGTTCTCACTGGCCCCACTGGCCCTGCGACATCTGATGGTAATGAGCGGTTCCTGGCAGAAGGCATTGTGACTTAAATACCTGCAGTTTATCTTTTTGTTGCAGGCTACCTTTCTCCCCCCTTCAGACAGAGGAACTTATTTGGAAGTTACTAAATGAACCTTTGTTTGCTCCCTTCATTAATTACTCTTTGCTCTTGCGAGTTTGGCGGTCTGCTTTGTTAAATGGCCTAAGGAGGTCAATTAAATTGCTGTCCTGCAATTTTTATTCTGTGGTTGTTCAGCATGTTCTCAAGCATGTGATGATCTGCATTGACCAGTAGGCAGTTGGGCAGTCTCAGTCATCATCTATCTGACAAGACAGATAAATCCTGACCCCAATATCCACAGCCCTTTGTTCATCCTCTCTGCGTATTGCAACAGGACTAAGTGTCACTAGGCAGAGTTAAGAGAGTGCTGGCAGCTCAGATGATCTCATGTGTTTGTCCATCTTCTTCCTCATACCTTCCGACTTAACCTTCCTGTGCCCAGTCGTTCTTCCATCGACACTGACAAGAATAGAAAAGGAACGGATTCCTGATCTTTCAACAAGATCGTGCGTAGAATTTTACTATAAAACAATGTTATGTATAATGGATAGTTCTTATGGGGATGTATAGCTTCACATTTTAGGAATATTGTAAGCTCTTTGTTTGACCTGAGAACTCAAAAGAATTCTTTATTTCCAACCTCAACATTCAACCTCAACACAAATATTTAACTAGCCCAGTTCTAGGCTGATCTGTGAAATGTCATTATTAGATAAAGGCTCAGAATTTCAGTTATACTTACCTTTCAGTTAATTAACTTTCATTTGTAGAAGCACATACATGTGTATATGTGCGTGAGTGGGTGGGGGTGTTATACATGTGTGAACAAGAATGTCAGTTGTGGTGCAACAAGACACACTCAGAACTGTCACCAGCAGCTTGAGAAGTCCATTTGTGCTCTCGGGAATTCCACTTAGGCAAAGTCCAGTTTTTGACTTTGCACAGGAAACAATTTCAGGATGAGCCACTGTGAAGTACAGTTGTAGTTTATTAAAAGACAAATTTAACAGATTTAGTAACCAGGGTTCATAGCAAGGTGACATTCTCAAGTACATGTATGAGCTTCTCAAAGGCCTTAGTAGCACTAAGCACCTACTAGCACTTGAGTAGCTATATATACCATTTTGGTGGCTCTTAAAGTTGCACCTGAAATGGTTAATAGGAGTCTCTCCTGTTCTTTCTAGTAAGTTAAATTATAGGGTGGCTCCAGACGTGTCTTAGATGGGATTGTAATCTGATAAAATAAAACCATGGGCCATAGGGTTGTGCAAGATTAAGATATATCTTTTATTGTATGTATCCAAGAAAATTACAGGTTTACAGCTGCTTTGTTAAATGGAGGTCAATTAAATTGTTGTCCTGTGATTTTTATTCTGTGGTTGTTCAACATGTTCCCAAAGGACAGGGAGAATTAATAAGTCCTAACACAGGGTTCACTGCTGTTTAGCATTCTTATTTGAAATATCTTTACATAAAACAAATATGTCTCTATGTTGGCCACATGCAAAATATTCTGAGATTCTTTATTGTCAACAAATGACAGGGCTCAACTTGGCCAAGAAGTGAGGGGCTCTTCTCCCTTTCCATGTCTATATCATGGTCCCCCATGTTTATTTCCTGCCTCATTAATACTTTGGAAATGAGAACACTTATAAAATGTAAAAGAAAGGGAAGACATCATGCTATTGCACATGGGGATATCACCATCAGAGGAAAAGTTACTTAAATGACAGTTTATAGTAGTCATACTTTGCAGTCAAATATCTTGACCTTGATCTCAAATGTAGCCTTTCCTAATAGGTACATGGAACATAACACATCACTTGGTCCCTCAGAGTCTCCTTGGATTGGATTATATGCACAGGATATAACAGTGTAGCTCTTTTCTTTGTAGAAAAGTTTCAGGATGAAAACCTCAGCTATAGTTTAGTTACAGAAGTCATTACCTTTACCATTTTTGCTTCAAGGTTGGATTCTACCACATTTTGTTTCCAAATAAATTTGGTTTCTCTGCTATTAACAGTGAAGCCTGAACAACCTCATAGAGCCACTGCACTTGTTAATTTCTATTCACTATACCTGATGGCTCATCTCTGAGTTGTTCTCTACCCGAGATGGAGAACAGACTACTACTTTCTTTTGTACTAGCTTTCCCTCTGGACCTCCTCTCCAGAATTCAGATCTTAACAGTAAATTTCTTAGTTCTGCAAACAGATAAGCAGAAGACATTCTCTTCTGTCTTTTGCTTTCATGGCAAGATGATACAGTATGAAAACCATGAGTAATACAGGCATATAGCTATAGTTGTCAGTAAAGATAATATGAGCCACAATTCTATTTGTTTCAGTTTGTACTCTGTCTACATAACATTTTCTTACTGGAACTGATTTGTTTTCCAGCTTTCTGTTTTGTCTCTGTCTGCTTCACTTTCACTGGAGCTTGAGGTTTACCAATAGTCCTGTGACCTTCAGAGTCAAGACCTGCTCCAGAGACAAGCTATGCCCAATTGTTTGTGCTAGAAGTCTCATTGACCTTTTTGATAGTAAATTGGCAGTTGTAAGCATTTAAACAGACCAAAGCAGCCCTTATAAAAGAGTGATGCTGTCTGGGATCCAAGTTGTTCAAGTTAAATATTTGAGTTCTTTGATTTTTCACACATATTGACTCTACTCATCTCAACCAACTGTGGCCTTGAAATAACCCTTCTCTTTCATGAAGATATTTATGTTGTTCGTGTCTGTAATTATCTTAGCCTCATTTCCTAAAGAAACTCAGTGAAGAGTGTTTACAGCTCCAGGTTGCAGTCTGTCGCTACCTAAAAGTCAAGTTTGAAGTATCTGTCACATTATGCCAAGAGTCAAGAACTGAAAGTAATATATATATATATATATATATATATATATATATATATATATATATTCATTTTCTATTCCACACTTCAGGATCTCCTGCCTCTCTAGGGAATGGTGTGGGTCTGTCTACCCCTTAATACAATAAAGCTAATCTCCCACCTGAAGGCCAACCTGATCTAGAAAATGCCCTATTAACACTTTCTTCAAAGCTAATTCTAGGTTGTGTCAAACTCACAAAACTAAGCATCATCATGTCAATACTGAAAATAAAGACATAATGAAGGCTGCTTCTTAGGAGTTTTACTAGGGTAAGTTAAGAAACAAACAAAAAGACTAAAATGTAGGGTTTTGACAATATAATATGATAGCTGCCTGAAATACACAGAACAATTTAAAACCACTGTGGAATGTGCTATGATAAAAGATACTGTGGCTGAGTTTTATTCTAGTTTCCATTGAGATTGCCAAGTCCTCTCAAGTTCTGCATAGTTCATTGATTCTGTAGCAAGTCATTTTCCTGCCCTAGAATGTGGTTTCTAATTGTTTCCATGTTTCATAATATGCCAATAAGCACAGGGATTGGTCTGGGCAACCACATGGAGGGAAGAAAATCTTTGGAAAAAGTGAAGCACTGTTATAGTAAAACAAATGCAGCTGGCATTTTTACTCCAAGGGTGTCATTTGTGGGTAACTGAGTGCATAGTTGGCAGCTTTTCCCGCAGAATTAGTCTCCAAGGTAGGATTAGCCAAGGTGATTCCTGGCTCAGGAATTTCTTTTATTCACATGAATATTGTATATTTTTTAACTTTTTCCTTCATCTGTGTACTTTTGGCTGTTGGTCTTCAATTTTTATTTACCTTCATGAGAGAGATAAGACAAAGACTGCCCAGGTAAATGGTGGGACCTGGAAATGATCATCCTGAGTGAGGTATCCCAAAAGTAGAAAGAAACATATGGTATATACTCACTTATATAGACCTATAGGATAGGAAGGTCATGCTGAAATATCTACACCTAGGGAAGATAAACAAGAAGGAGGACCCAGGTTGGGATGATCAATGCTTGTCTAGATGGACAAATGGGATGGACATTGAATGTAGGAGAAAACAAGCAACAGGACAGGAGCCTACCAAAGAGGGCCTCTGAAAGAATCTATGTAGCAATGTATCAAAGCAGATATTAAGACTCACAACCAAGCCTTCAGCAAAGGGCTCGGAATAACAATGAAAATAGGGGGAGTTAGTAAGACTTGGGGAGAACAAGAGCTCCACAAAGACCAAATAGATCAGGGCACAGGGGTCTTTTATGAGACGGTTTCTCCGACCAAGGACCATGTATGGATATAACCTAGAACCGCTGCTCAGATGTGGCCCATGGTAGCTCAGTATCAAACTGGAGACCTTAGTAAGGGGA
Organism: Pachyuromys duprasi; assembly: GCA_028658305.1. Classification (NCBI taxonomy): domain Eukaryota; kingdom Metazoa; phylum Chordata; class Mammalia; order Rodentia; family Muridae; genus Pachyuromys; species Pachyuromys duprasi. The sequence continues at coordinate 51,919,828 of CM053754.1, forward strand.
ACAGGGACTATTTCTGTCATGAACTCAATGGCTGGCTCTTTGACTTGCCCCCACACACGCCCAGGAGTAACAGCCTAGCTAGATCCCAGAAGAGGACATTGCAGCCAGCCCTGAAGAGACCTGATAAGCTGGAGTTGGAAGGGGAGGAGGTCCTCCCCCATCAGTGGACTTGGAGGGGGCAGGAGGAGAAGAGGGAGGGATGGGGAGAATGGAAGGGAATGAGGGAGGGGGCTACACCTGGGATACAAAGTACCTAACCTATGATTAATATAAAAATAAATAAATTGCATTAAAAAAAAGACTGTAGAAACCTGTTTAGGGAATGCTTGAGCAGCCTTTCTGAGTATTAGAGCTGAAATATCTGTAAAGGGTTTAGAGGATTCTATCTTCACTTTGTCTCAGCAGCCAGCCTTGGTTCATTGCTGATAGCTGAAACTATTGCTATTGATACTGTCTTTTAAGCCTTATAGTGGGAACTGACTGAGTTAGATAGAGCTGTTAAGGTGAGATTTAATGCTGTTAATATTAGAGATATGAAGAGAAATTTTGACACCCAATAAATGAGTCATGATTTGAATTGTCAACTAGTTTTTAAAACATAGTCCTAGAAGTGAAGAATTCTGCAATTTCAAAATATCTCAATTGTATTTTCCATTATCATTTATAGAATCAGAAGATAACATGCATTACTAGGTCAGATAAAATGTTTTCTGCAACATGACCTTGTTTGTTGCTTAGGTCAGAAAATAGGAAAATCCCCTTATAACTAAATTTTGGTGTGTACATTAATGAATGGAGATCAGGCACTGTCAAGGCACTGGGCTGACATTCAGTCCTCACTGAGTGAATAACTCAGGGGATTAGAATACCAAATCTGGATATTCAGTGGACTACTTCTAACCTAGTGAACACTTACTCCTCTAGGCCCTGAGGGCCACTTTTGTAAACATCTTCAGATACCAGGGTGAAAGAGAGACATGTTCATATTTAGGTTTGTGACTTTCAGAACAGTTGCAAGCACAAAGCAGTAAAAAAAATAGATTCTGTTCAAAATTTCTCTTCTTTTTTGAAAAACAAACCTTGAGCTTGTTTTCTGAGCCTGAAGTTTTTCGGGGTTAAATCTGACAGGATAGCGCGGAAGATTATAAATGGCCGTGTTATTGCTTTCATTGTTGTTATCGGTTTTGGAAAGCCTAGCCATGGCCAGTGGCAGACTAATTCTTGGCTTCTCTGGTTGTCAAGGTTCAGTAAGTTTAATGGAGAGCAAATGCTTTCCAAATGCCAGGTCTGTGTCTTCTTCCAGACAGAAGTAGAAGCGCCAAAGGCCTTGAACATTTAATTTCTCAAACTGTAGCCCAAACACTGCCTATCTCAGGCAACAGAAACCGCTTTTTCCTTAAGCAATGTTAGGAACAGCAGCACAAATATTGCCTCTGGAGTCTGTATGATGTATGGGATTGTTTTGAAAGTGCTGGATTGCTAATATAAGTGGGACACTGGCAACAAAAGGTGTGATGCTTATGTTGGCAACTGAACAGAGAGATGTCTGAGGCGTTATCTAGCAAGTTCCACACTCTTGGTTTCCTCATGTCAGTGTCAGATAAGAGAGAAAGAATGTGACCAGTTCCTGGACACTGGTTTGCTTACCAAATTTCATACTTCCTTTCCCTAGTATTCTTCCCTGTTTACAATGCCAGCCTACAAATTCTGGCCTACAGTCAGCTGAAAGACAATACATGTAAAAATCTATACTAGCGAAGGGGATGTAATAGTTCCGAGTGAGTGTACAAAGCCTTTCTGTCACCACATTCATGTATAGTATTCTCAGCTAGGTTAGGTTACTTAGTTTTTATGCATTATAAGGTAATCTCTTTCCTGTCCAGTATTTATGGTATAGTACATTTATGTTTTATCTGTTTTCTGTCAATATGATTCTAGCATGGGTAATGTTCAGTTAACCTGAAGTTTATTTACAGCTTTCTAGTACCATCTCTCTTGGGTAGTCTACAGAATTTATTTTTGGATAGAAGTAGTACATCCGTTAATGGAGCAGGTGGTGACTGGGGTGCTTGAATGAACCTAGTTCAAAGAATCTGGCCAGACCAGAGACAGAGTTGGCTGTAGGGCTCCTCTCCTGTTCCTTGGGAGTGATTAAAGGTGAGATCAGTATGAAAAAAAAAAACCTGTGGGAGAAAAGTTAATATCTAAGTGGTATTTGATATGAGAGTCTTTGGGTTATAACAAAGTGTCTGAACCTGAGCTTTGGTGCCTATCTGTTTAAGAGTATAAGGTATTGGGAAAGCTCATAGCAAGCCCTTTGCATTAATAGCTAGTACATATATCAAGAAGTAAAGACTTATTTTGAAGACTTGACAAATGATTCATTAAGTTTTAGAGTGGTTCATGAACTGGTATGCCATTTTTTTTGACATATAATTTCCATTATCTAGGGAATTTTTTTTTAGCTTTGTAAGTATGAGAGGCTGTAACTGCATTAGTGTCTGATGCTTTGATGTTACTCACTTCACATTTGTGATGGCCTCTTAACCCTCACTAAAGAGTATTCTGTAAAACAGCGAATTACACAAACTTTGAAACATTGGAAACTATATGGCCAAATTTCATAGTTGAGTACAAAGAATAACACTTGATGAAAAATAACCAAATCATGGGGCAAAATATTAACCAAATATGGTATTAACATAGTACCAAAAGAGTTATTATAACTTATACAATATTTTACAACTTATAAAAATTAATGGCTCTATATGTAATTTTTCTCTACACTAAAAATATGCCCTGATATTTATATGAAAATTTTTTTAAAATTCAGGTCCTCTTATTAAATGAGTATTTAAAATGGAGCACAAAACTGGTTTCATTTATGTTGTATAGTGCTTCTCTGCTTGCTGTCTACTGCTGGTAGAAAATCCTGACTTCAGCAGCCACCAGGGCCACAACTGTTCAATGTAGATTGATAGTTACTTTTAGCAAGTTACAGTTATTGCTACATGGCTACTTTAACTTCTTTGGTTCCTTACCTCTTGCCCTGTATTTGCTTCTCAAAGTACCCTCAACAGATGGATTTTAGAGCAGGGATGCTAGAACTCTGGGGAGGAACTGTTTGGTTACAAGTGGACCTTATGGTGTGCCAAAATTAGTAAGTCTTTAGTAAATTGAAATGAGCACATTTCATTTTCAGAAAGTGATGGGCTATCTAAAAATAAGTCAATCTAAGCCATAACATTCCTGATTATAAAGTTGGCCACCTTTGTTGAGTACCACAGTGTGCCACTTCTATGACAATCCATATTGAAATGACCATGAGCTACAATGAGAGTCCTTCTATAAAACAGGGTGCTTCAACCCATTATACCAACCCCTACCACATATGCCGAATGACAGGGTTTTATCCTGAAGGCATTTATTTGAAGGCATTTATGATATTTGTGTTTTTTTTTAAGTTTGAGGATGGTTTTATTAAAGTTTAAGGAAAAAATAAAACAAAACAAGCAAGCAAGCAAACAAAAAACACAGAAGTACCAGTAGCTGTCTCAGTTGCTGCTTAGTGGACGGAGATGAGAAGAAAGCAGACCATTCTTTTTTAGTCATAGCTTTATTTTTTCATTAATTTATTTAATCACCTTACAGCCTGATCTTAACCCCTCCCTCCTCTCTCTTCCTCCTCCCAGTCCAACCCTCAGACCCCTTCTCTGCACTCCACTCCCCTTTTCCTCAGAGAAGGGGGCTCCCCATGGGTAGCAACCCACTCTGGCACATAACAAGTCTGAACAGCTACAAAAAAAAAAGAGAGAGAGAGAGAGAGGGTAACATAGATTTCCCATGTAGGGCTGCGCATTTCTGTCTCTTTTATTTTCTGTAACTTGGCCAGTTATGGGACTCTGTGTTAGTCACTATCTACTACAAATAGAAGATTCTCTGATGAGAGTTGAGAGATGCATTAATCTATACTATCATTAGGAATAGGTTTAATACTATGTCCATTTAGCAGAATAGTAGTACATTCTGCCCTAGACTATGACCTTTTTAGCCAACAGATTCTTGACCTAATAGTGGTGCCAAGTATGAATTTTCTTCTTGTGGAGCAGGAAGTCCATCCAATAGGAAAGTGATTAGTTGGTCCCATGGATGCTAATGCTTTATTG
>CM053754.1:51924493-51934860 GCA_028658305.1 Pachyuromys duprasi
AGCACTGTCCATCCATAATTTACCGTTACTATCATTGTTGTAGGTCTCAGGATTCACAGCTTGATAAGGCTAATGATAGCTTGAATTCCCAATGTTATATGACTCAAGTATGCAGTATCTTCAGCAATAGGGTCTTACAAACAAGTCTGATGGATAATCAATAGCATTGGCAATAGATTGTAATGTTTGAGGGTCTATGAGACATTCCCTGGACAACAAACCCAAAAGATGGGATTTTTTTTATTGTAGTAGCTGGTAGAAACAGTGTCGCCCCATTAAAGGGTAACTCAATTTTCTCTTTCTGTATCTCTCTCTGTGCATGTGTGTGTGTGTTAGGAAGCTTCCACAGTAGCAGTTTTCCATGCGGTTTTTTGAAAGGCCTTTAATATTGTTTATCCTTCCCTATATTAGCTCCTCTACCCAGCTTTCTCCTTATCCCAAGTTAACCCTTTCTATTCTGTTATTCCTCTTTAACCCTTTATGCCACAGCATTCTTTCTGCCTCCTCTCCCCACACCATGCTAAATCACTCCCTTATTTTTCCCAACCCTGGGGCTCTTTACTTACATACTTTACTGTATGGGTATTCCAAATGGAATACACATATTTGAAGATTCAAATCTGACATCCATAATGAGAGAAAAAATGTGATGTTTGTCGTTCTAGTTCTGTGTTATCTCGTTCAGAATAGTCCATCCTTTCACCTGTGAGTTCCCTTTCTGTTTTCTAAGATGAAAATTTTGTATTTTATTGGATAAAATCACCATTTCCTAGAGCCATTTCCTATGATGGTGTTAATTATGTGATTACTGTAATTGACTTTTTTGTTTGTTTTTGGTCTTTTATGGCATGAAATTCACTCTGTAGATTAGGCTGTCCTCGACCGCTCAGAGACTTACCTGCCTCTGCCTCCTGAGTGCTAATATTGAAGGCATGCATCACTACCTAATACAGGAAACATGTTGATTTTTTGAGATTTATATACAATGATATACTAATGTTACTCAGTAGGGTGAAGCTTCCATTTGAGTATCAACTCAGTTCTTCCATATTCAGTTATGGAATGACCTGCCATACTTATGAAGTTTTTTTTAACACCTCAGTAATATTCTGTTGTATAAATAAGCCACATATTCTATATACTTTCATCAGTTGATGGACATCTAGGCTGTTTCCATTTTTCTGGATATTGGGAATAGAGTAGTATGAGAAATATGTCAGGAGTGAGATAGCTGAATCAGCTGATAGACCAATTTCTAGCTTTTAAGGAACCTCCACACTGATTCCATATTGACACAATAGTTTGAATCTAGCCAGTGGTTATAAAGAGTTTTTCCCTTTCCATCAAAGCCAGAAATTGTATTCATTCTTTTTTATTATAGACATTCTGACTTGGTTAAGATGAAATCTTAAAGTAGTTGATATGAATTTCCTTAATACCTAAGGATGTTGAACATTTAAAAAAAATGTTTTTTCATCCATCTGCATTTTATCTTTTAAGAATCTCTGGTAAGATTCATGCCCTATTTTTAACTGTTTGTTAATTTTTAATTTTTTGAGTTCTTTGTACATTCTAAACACTAACCCTCTGTCAAATATGTAGCTGCTACAGGTTTTTTTCCCCCAATTTTTCCCTTGAATAATGGTGTTTTTTTTTTTTACTCTACATAATCTTTTTAGTTTTATTGGAACTCATCTATTAATTTTTGGTCTTAACATCTGTTCTATTAGTGTCTTGTTCAGAAATCATTTCCAATGCTAATGTATTCCAGTATATTCCCTACTATCTCCTCTGTCATATTCAGGGTATTAGGTCTTATGTTGAATTCCTTCATCTATTTGTAGCTGAGGGTTTTATTTATTTATTTATTTTTATATCAATCACAGGTTAGGTACTTTGCATCCCAGGCATAGCCCCCTCCCTCATTCCCTCCCACCCTCCCACTCCCTCCCTCATCTCCCTCCTCCCTGCGCCCTCCAAGTCCACCAACAGGGGAGGACCTCCTCCCCTTCCATGCAAACCCAGCTCATCCTGTCTCCTCAGGGTTGGCTGCAATGTCCTCCCCTGGGATCTAGCCAGTCTGTCACTCCCTGGCTTGTATGGGGGAGGGTCAAAGAGTCAGCCATCAAGTTCATGACTGAAACAGTCCCTGTTTCCCTGAATAGGGTCTTCAGTCCTACACCGAGCTGTCATGGGCCCCATCTGAGTGGGGGTTCCAGGCCACATCCACACATGGTCCTTGATTGTAGAAACTGTCTCATACCAGACCCCTGTGCCCTGCTCAGTTTGGTCATTGTGGAGCTTTTGTTCTCCCCAAGTCTCACCAACCTCCCCCAGATCTATCATTACTTCTCGCCCTCTGCTAAAGGCTTGATCGCGAGTCTTAATATCTGCTCTGATACCTGGCTACATTGACTCCCCCAGAGGTCCTCCTTGGCATACTCCTGTCCTGTTGCTTGTTTTCTCCTCCACTCAAAGTCCATCCCATTTGTTCATCCAAACAAGCATTGATCATACCAACCTGGGTCCTCCTTCCTGTATATCCTCTCTAGGTGTGTAGATTTCAGCTTGACCTTCCTATCCTATAGGTCTATATAAGTGAGTATATACCATATGTTTCTTTCTGTAGCTGAGCTTTTTGCAGGTTAATTTTTTTAATTTATTACAATTTATTCACTTTGTATCCCAGCTGTAACCCCTCCCTCATCCCATCCCCATCCTGCCCTCCCTCCCTCTTTTCCACCCATGCCCCTCTCCCAGTCCACTGAGAGGGGAGGTCCTTATCCCCTTTCATCTGACCCTAGCCTATTAGGTCTCATAAGAACTGGCTGCATTGTCTTCCTCTGTGGCCTGGTAAGGCTGCCCCCAACCTCAGGGGTTGGTTATCAAAGAGCTAGCTACTGAGTTCATGTCAGAGACAGTCCCTGTTCCCAATACTGGGGAAATAACCTGGAAACTGAGTGTCCATGGGCTACATCTGTGCAGGGTTTCAAGGTTATATCCATGAATGGTCCTTAGTTGGAGTATCAGTCTCAGAAAAGACCCCTGTGCCCAGATTTTTTGGTTTTGTTGCTCTTCTTGTGGAGCTTTAGTACCCTCCAGGTCTTTCTATCTCCCCCTTCTTTTATAAGATTCCCTGCACTCTGCCCAAAGTTTGGCTATGAATCTCAGCATCTGCATTAATACCCTGCTGGGGAGAGTCTTCCAGAGGCCCTCTCTGGTAGGCTCCTGTCTTGTTTGTTTTCACCCTCTTCAATGTCTATCCCATTTGCCTTTCTGAATAAGGATTGATCATCTTACCCAGCTTCCTCCTCCTTGCTTAGCTTCTTTACGTATACAGATTTTAGTATGTTTATCCAATATTATATGTCTAGTATCCACTTACAAGTGAGTATATACCAAGTATGTCTTTCTGCTTCTGGGATACCTCACTCAGGATGATTTTTTTCTAGATCCTACCATTTGCCTGCAAATTTCATGATTTCCTTGTTTTTAATTGCTCAGTAGTATTCCTTTATATAAATGTTGAAATGAGGATCATGTTTCGCTCTTCTACCTGTAACAATTCAGTTTAATCAGCAACTTCCATTAAAATTTTGAATAGGAATAGAGAGAATGTACATCCTTGTCTCATTTCTGATTTTAGTAGAAATACTTTGAGCTGTTTTCCATTTAAGATTCTGGAAGCTGTGGGCTTTCTGTATATTCCCTTTATTATATTGCACTATATCTCCTCTATCTCTGTTTTCTCCAAAACTTTTATCATGAATGAACTATTTCTTTTGGGGCGGTAACTTAATTAGGGTTACTATTGTTTTAATGAAACACTATAATCAAAAGCTACTAGGGATGAAAAGGTTTATTTTGCTGACATTTTCACATCACAGTCTATCACTGAGGTGAATTGGGACAGGAATGTGGAAACAGGAGCCGAATCAGAGGCCATCACCTTACTGGCGTTATCATCCTGTTGGCTTTTGGCATTAGGGACAATCAGCCAATGGGTGGACCAAAATGGGCTAGACCCTCCCATTTCATTCACTAATTAAGAAAATGTCCTTTAGGCTTTCTGCAGCCCAATCCTATGGAGACATTTTCTCAATTAAGACTCCCTACTCTCAGATCTATCTAGATTATGTCAAGTAGTCATAAAACTAGCAGGACACTAGAATTGTAAAAGGAACTTGGAAAGGTTCTTTTTTTATTATTAGTTTTTATGTTTGTTTGGTTTGGTTTTGGTTTTTTGTTTTGTTTTTTGGCTGTGAAGTGGTTTGAGGAAGAGTGTTGATCTTTGAAAGCTTGTTATAATTCTGCACTGAATTTCTCTGGCCCTGGAGTTTTTTGTTTGTTTTGTGTTTTGGTTAGGGAATTTTAAATTACTGCTTCTCTGTCATTGGGTATATGGATCTTTTTATTTATTTCATCTAGATTTAATTTTGGTAAGTCTATAAACTCTAAAGATTCATTAGTTTGGGGCGATAAAACCTAAATTTACAAACTCTAGAGTTAAATGACATCATGAATCAAATGACCCTAGTAGATATCTACAGAAAACTCTACCCAAACAATAAAGTATACACATTCTTCTCAGCAGTTCAGGAACTTTCTCTAAAATACTCTACATATTAAGACACAGAGCAATTATCAACAAAAATAAAAATATTGAAATTATATCTGTCATTCTCTCTGATCACAAAAGAACAAAGTTGAATATTAACAGCTATAGTCAATACTGAAAACACACAAACATATGGAAACTAAAGAACATACTATTGTTACAGTGGCACATACCTGTAATCCCAGTACTCCAGAAAGCAGAGGCAGGTGGATCTCTGTAAGTTCCAACTAGCCTGTTGTACAAAATGAGTCCAGGACGGCAAAGGCTATACAGAGAAATCCTGTCTTGAAAAACCAAAAAAGAAAAGAAAAAAAAAGGCATACTATTGAATATCAACTGAATAATGGGTGAAGAAAACAGAGAGAATATTTTAAAAGTCCTAGAATTGAAGGAAATTGAAAGCACAACATACTAAAAATCTACAGATCACACTGAAGAAAGTCCCAAGAGAAAAGTGTTGTGTGCTTGCATTAAAAAAATGAGATATCTCAAATTCATAACATAATGACTAACCAATTGGTGTGCTTTTCCCTGATGAAGACCATTTCTTCTACTCTCGGCCTTTCTTAACTGCTTTCAGATCTTTATGTAGGATTGGGGGCCTCCAGGGCATTCCCTGATCCACATGACCACTTCTGTCCTTGTTCAGTTCATGTTTATGTAGTCTTGTTGGTAAGACATTATGGATGTAACTTTGGGCATTACTAGGAGCCTCAATCCCACAGATCACTTCCTGATCCCCTGGGTCTTATAATCTTTTCACCACATCATCTGCAACGATTCTTGATCTTTAGGTTTGGGAGATTTTTTGTAGATGTCTATATTGGGATGGGCTTTCTCAACTCTGCATTTGGATTGGTTTTGGTTTTCCATAATGATCTCCATCTGTTGCAAAAAGAAGTTTTCTTTATGAGAGGTGAGAACTATACTTATTTATGAAATTTTGGTGGTCAGTTTTGAAAACATACACAGAAGTAACATTACAATAATTGAGAAGGTATGTTTACATATTTAGGAACCATGCATAAACATATGTATATGACAACAATTTATTTTAAAAAATAAGCCATGAAGTAGAGAAAAAGGATAGATGTATGATATAGTTTGAAGGAAAGAATGGAAGGGAGGGAACGGTGCAATTAAAATATCAAAAATAAAAGGAATATTTAATAAACTATTTAATGTTTAATAAAAAACATGCTTCACCTAAAGTCCTTACACAAAAAAGATTAAATTGCTCTGAAACACCTATTTTCTCATAATCTCATACATCATACTCTAATATTGAAATTAGAAAATATTTGTGTAGTATGGGGCTAAAATGAAAGCCTTCAAGTAGTATTCATCACATAAGCTCTTAACCCCGTGAAACCAGGTGAAATCTGTGAAGACCACACTGAGAATGAGTCCAGAGGGAAGGCCTTTCTGTGTGTGAGAAAGGACAAGCATGGGAATGTATTGCTGCCATGGCCCATTTGAGCACGGGGGGAGCCGCTGGCACCATATGTGTGTATGTCCACAGTCTGAGCTTACAAAAGTATTTTATCAAATTGGTATCTTTTTAGGTAGTACAGTTCCTTTCAACTGTAAAACTGTAACTTTGATAAATTTCTCAAGTATGGCATGGCTCTAACAAATGGTCAGAGGTCATAAGTATTGACTTTGAAGAAGAAACTTTCTCTGTTTTTTGTTTGAGTCACAGCCTATGATAAAAATGAAAACACTAGATTATTCTGTGAAAGTGGAAAATATATAAAGTATTTTAATACTAGCGTAATTCATTTTTTTAATCTCATTTGGAAGTCCTTTCGTTTTGCTTGTTTACTCAAATAGGTGATTTTGTGTGGTCTAATATTTGAGAGAAAGGCAGTGGAATCAAACCTTGTGAATTCAATTCCTGCACCCCAAATAGATAGATACAGAGAAAAGTGTCTTCCTTTTTTCTCTTGTCAATAAAATTGTCTAGTGGGTGTTGCACTCATTTTTAAACTTTATTTGTGGAATTTAAGCCTCTACCTCTCTTCCCAAAACCCTATCACCCTAGATAAAAGAGAGAAGGTTATAGGGAGATGGAGCACAGAACTCTTTACTTCTTCTGGCTGTTTAGGGTCGATGGGTACTTTTGGGGCTATACCAATCCTCATCAAGGACAAACACAGCAGTCTACACCAAGCTGCTGCCTTGAAACGTTTTTTTGGTTTTTTGTTGTTGTTTGGTTTGTTTTTGTTTTATGTGTATTTCCTCCAAGCTGCCACACCATTCATTTTCATCTCTGGTCTCTCCAATCTGCCACCCCTTCTCTTTCTGGGCTCTTGTATTAATATCCTTCAAGGTCCTAGACCATGTCCCTCCCTGTCCACTGGAGGCAGGCTATTATCTGCTGGCAAAGACCACGCCCCACAGAAGGCAATTATCAGTGGACAATAAAAAGGTAAACTAAATTTTAGCCCAAACTAAAATCCCACACTTGGGCTTAAAACAAAAACATATTTGCATAACATAATTTAGTTTTAAAAGAAACCAAAACTTCCATTAAAAGTGGATGAAAACTGTCCCCTTTTAGAAGGTCTTGTATCTATGTAGAAACAGCCTGAATGCTGTTTCAGAGGACACAGGCTCAATGCAAACCAAACTGCAGTGTTATTCACAGAATGTTGCTAGCGTTTCATTAAGCTGAAAAGCTAATAATTATCTAATAATTCTGTTCACTAGACCAAAAACTCTTAGCAACTACGAGAACAATGCCTATTGCCTTTGTGTAGTTTCAGAACCGTACTTTCCACTCTTCCCTTTTAAAATAAAGGACGCTCTTCCTGATGAGCACAGTGCCCCTCCTCCACCTTTTGAATGAATTTCCTTTGCTTACAGTGAGAGAGCATTTCCACTTTTCTTTTCTCTGTGGCAGAATGGGTAAATATTTTCTGACCTGTGACCTCATTAGAAAATATAATGCCTTTGTCAATTTTATTATGCCTTTTGCCGCCACGCAGTGGGCACAGTAAATCTGAGGCTCGCTGCAAAGTTGAAAGTATTCTTTGTCGCATCCAAACTAATTGGGATGAATAGTTCTTACGTGGACTGTTCGACTCCACATGGAAATAGTAGGTCATTTATCTTAACTGAATGAATTGTACTACTTAAACTACATTGCTATAATAACCCTCCAAAACCACACTTAAAGAGCAGACAGATTGCTCCCATAGACGCTACAGATTTCATTTGCTTTGCATGCAAATGCCATTTATCTTGTATTTTAAATAACGCTTATTATGTTGTATATTATACTTTGATAGATTTTTCAAATTATTTCTACTTTTCTTTAAACAAGTGTATTTGTAAATTATGAGAGAACATTGTGTAATAGTGTGTGCCTGTAAAATCCTGATGGATGAACGCTATCTAGCCATGTAGTTTAAATGTCTAAGTATAATCTTTCTGATGTGAATCATAGTGTCTACGCAATAACAAATGTGTTTTCCCCAAGTACTCTAAAAATTTCAAATATCTCTGTCCTTATTATATTCAGCAAGAATCTGCAACTTATTTTTCTCCCAGAAAATTGAATCTGTTACTGCTTAATATTCCTACCAGTTTTAAAATGTGGTTTATATTGGCATCAGAGCAGCAATTTACATATTTTGGGATAACAAGAATACATGCCAGAAAAAAGATCAACATAAAATGAAATACAGAAAAGATGTTTTCCTTCAACAGCAACTCAAAAGGAAGCTAAAAGGAGAGCTGATGAGAATCTGGCCTGAATCTGTCACTTCTTTCTTTAGGTGAAGTGTGACCAGTACTGGCCCAGCAGAGGCACAGAAACCCATGGGCTGGTCCAGGTGACACTGCTGGATACTGTGGAGCTGGCCACATACTGTGTCCGGACCTTTGCACTTTATAAGGTTTGCTCTTTGTCTTTGTTCTCCTGCCCTTTTCCTCCTATTTTTTAAAATGTAATTTATTTATTTTTATATCAATCACAGGTTAGGTACTTTGCATCCCAGGCATAGCCTCCTCCCTCATTCCCTCCCACTCTCCCCATCCCTCCCTCATCTCCTCCCTGCCCCCTCCAAGTCCAAGGACGGGGGAGGACCTCCTCCCCTTCCATCCCACCCCAGATTATCTTGTCTCCTCAGGGCTGGCTGCAATGTCCTCCCCTGGGATCTAGCCAGGCTGTTACTCCCTGTTCTTCCTATTATTTTAAGAAACCAAATCCCTTAAGCCGTCACCTAAGTCTAGGTCCCACTGGCAACAGGAAAGAATGAAATCATTATGGAATAAGGATTTATCAGGAATGAATGAGTGATCATTAAGCCCTTTTTCTCCTGGACTAGTGTTTTAGAAACCTGTGCTCTGCAGAAAGGCTCTCCAAAATGGAAGAACTAATTTTTTCTGTGAATAGACAAGAGCACTCCTGATGGTTGCAGTCAGATGGCAAAGTGCTTCTCACTTGTAAAGCTTACCTGACAGGGCAAGTACTGGCCATTTAGGGATAGTTCAGTGCTTGGGTAATGTGTCTTCAAAAGCTATACTCTAAGAGAAAAGAATTGAGACAAGATGTTTTAGTATTATTCATAATTACCAACTAAGGCTTAGAAATCAATATCTGATCCAGTGTTCTTGTGTCACAGAATGGTTCAAGTGAGAAGAGGGAGGTGAGACAATTCCAGTTCACCGCCTGGCCTGACCATGGCGTTCCGGAGCACCCTACACCTTTTCTAGCTTTCTTACGAAGAGTCAAAACCTGTAATCCTCCTGATGCTGGACCAATGGTTGTGCATTGCAGGTAAGAACCGTTGATAACACCTGCATTCTTTCCAGCCAAAAGGATTGGTGTAGAAAACACAAAGACAAATTATTCTACATTGAATGTTCTCTTTGAAGCTTGTTGATTCTGGGAGATCACAAACATCTTTATTTCAATGGCTCTTGCTAATAGAGGCCTGTACTAGAATCAATAGGAAAACCTTGATGGAAAGGCATTATGCCACTGGACACTGTATGCCCCCCTATACACACTGCTTTCACTTTGGTGTAAAATTAAATAAATAGATAAACATAAAGTTAAGTGTATATGTGACCATAAAGAAAACAGAGAAGATTAAATACTAACTTTATAACTAGTTGTTAAATTTTAGCTTTCTTTTTTTTGTTGTTTTTTTTTTGTTTTTACTTTTTGTTAATTTATTTTTTTTGTTATCAATCACAGGTTAGGAACTTTGCATCCCAAGCGTAGCCCCCTCCCTCATTACCTCCCACCCTTCCCATCCCTACCTCATCTCCTCCCCGCCCCCTCCAAGTCCATCAACAAGGGAGGACCTCCTCCCCTTCCATCCAACCCCAGCTCATCCTGTCTCCTCAGGGCTGGCTGCAATGTCCTCCCCTGGGATCTAGCCAGTCTGTCACTCCCCAGCATGTATGGGGGAGGGTATATACTCACTTATATAGACCTATAGGATAGGAAGGTCACGCTGAAATCTACACACCTAGGGAGGATATACAGGAAGGAAGACCCACGTTGGTATGATCAATGCTCGTTTGGATGAACAAATGGAATGGACATTGAGTGGAGGAGAAAACAAGCAACAGGACAGGAGTATGCCAAGGAGGACCTCTGGGGGGATCAACGTAGCGATGTATCAGAGCACATACTAAGACTCACGATCAAGCCTTTGGCAGAGGGCAAGAAGTGATGATAGAAATGGAGGAGGTTGGTGAAACTTGGAGAGAACAATAGCTCCACAAAGAC
>CM053754.1:51941442-52006550 GCA_028658305.1 Pachyuromys duprasi
TTTTTAATTGGATTACTTGATTTGTTGCTTTTTAACTTCTTGAGTTCTTTGTGTATATTAGCCCTCTGTCAGAAGTAGGATTGGTAATGATCCTCTCTGTAATTTTGAACTCATTACTATGGTTCTCTGGTCTAAAGAATGAGGCTAAGGGGGCAAAATCACTTTATGTTCCCAAGGGAAAACTTCTTTTAAGAATTAGCCCATCTCTTATATAAATACTTGTTGGTGTGTTTTCATATTAAATAACCTTCTTATAACCAAGTTCAGGTCGAAATCGTGAGTATAATTGATAAATATACATAACACACATAGCCCTGATGGTATATAGTTGTTGCATCTAAATTTCACTGAGAGTCAGGGTTTTTACATTTAGGGTGTTTAGAATAGAACTCTATCTCCACATTTAAGCTGTTTCACATGATCAGAAACTGTAATGAAAATCAAATTCTTCCAGGAGAAGTTCATGTATAGTAGGGAGTTTTGAAATGCAAAGTAATAAAAGCTCCTGAATCTGAAAACTGTAATTTTCAGGTTCTAATAAAGATAACATTTGTCCCACAATTTCTAAGATTTGGTTTTCAGGATAAGTAATGTAAATAAGATAAATAGACTCCATATACTACATGGTGTTACTAGGTCACTCACATAAGCTTCTCTGTTGTCTTAAGGAAATAGACATCACTCTAGCCATTTTTAAGTGGCATGGAAATCTATATAAAATATAGTAGTTTAATTACTTTTCTACTTCGATGATCAACATAGTTGTGAACTTTCATTTTATGAAAGCAATTATTAAGAAAATTTCTGTTTTGCTGAAGAAACAACTTCAACCTTCCCTTGAATTCCTAGGTGGTCTCAGTTGTTCCATCTATCTATCTTAAAAAAATCACATTCTCAGTCTTCACCTAATTCTAATGCTAATCAATTTAGCAGGGAATCTTGTTCAGCATAGAGCCACAGTCATTCCTTCCATCTGAAAACTCATAAGCAATCATGTTATAAACCACAAACATTCTTTATAACCTGTAGTTAACATTCCATTCCTCTTTTGTGTGTCTGAAAATGATTGACCTGGTTTCAGACTATTTTCTCTTATATGCTACAGCCTGAAATACACTTGTTATCTTGGTTCAATTAAACTCAAACTTATTGGTTTGTAAAGTACAATAGTAAAGCTCCCAGCTTAGCAAAATCTTTTTAGAATTCAGTAAGAAGCTCCAAATGTGCACTCCAACTATAAACCATGGTGTGGGTACCTTCATTCTTATGTTTGTATTTCCTGAAGACTTATAATAAACATGTATAAAAGTCTAAGATGATGCTTCTGCATGGAAATCATTTTCAAAGTAAATCTCTAAGGCGTACAAATATAGAAAGGTCTGTCAGTTCCCAAGGCATTCTGATGCCGTCTCTGAGGTCTCTGCCTGCCCCTGTACTGGCAGCTTTATCAACTAGCCCTGTGGAATTATCACCTACTCAATAAGTCCAGCTAAAGCTTCACCATTTCACAGTTTGGCCATGACAGAAGAAACTCATATCCTGTCTTGCCACTAGTAGATACAACCATATCCTCATTGCTGTTTCTTTCCTGTGGAGACCCTACATCTAGAGAAAGATGGCTTTTATACTTCCCTAGTTTGTACATTTTCAAGCATATTCAAAATTAAGAGACTATGAGTCCCCAAGCATGCATTCTCCAGCTTCAATCATTATTTCATACAGTGCTTGCTAGATGGCAATTCATATTCTATTTTTTAAAGAAGCTCATTATATAATTACCATTCAAAGATTTAAGATTTGATCTAAAAATTTGAGATTCCAACATCCCAAACAAGCTTTATCCTGGTGGGACTGCCTCCTTCCTATGGCCATGTATAGGATAAGGAGCATATATTACCAATTTGTCAACTCCAGGTGGGGTGCTTCTAAGTTAGCTCTTCTATACTACTATAATCTGATACTTTACACTATTTTGTAAGTTAAAGCTTAAAGATAAAAGTTTTAAAATAATCCTGGTATATTGAAATCATCTCCATCTTTGGAGAGCTTATACGTAAAAATGTCCTTGGCAATTTTTGGCTTGCAGACACTTTTTTTTTTAATTTAGCACTTTTATTTTTAAGTTATATGTTAAATTTGTGCGGTCAGTTGTGGCAGTGCCCACCATTGCCTATTATCTAACATCCTACATTTTGCACTACCCTACTAAAATGTCTGCTTTTAATCTGTGAAAGAAGAGCCGTATCAGGAATGGTTTGCTACCCAATTTGGAAGAAAGGAGAAGGGACAAAAAGGTGTTAAATGTTCATATCGCAGTGTTGACCATTTCTCAGCCAATCATTAGTATATGTAGTCTAGTCAATATTTTTATACCTTTTCTGGCTCTTAGAAGTGTGAGAAATATTCATGGAACAATATATATCAAAACAAAAATGTGTGAAGAAAAGAAGTTACTCTAACATTTAGGACAGTTCATCAATATATGTACACATTAAATTCTGACTTCTTAATAAAGCTGACTGAAGGAATGCAGTTTCTATAGTTGAATAAATATGGGTACACATAAGTAAATTCTTTACAAGAATTTTTTGGATCCTGTAAAATACTGATTTTTTGTTGTGAGCCTGCAAGAATGCCATTCTAATATGGAGTCAATCATAAAACACTTTTTTCATCTTTGGAATTCTTTCAGGAAACGCTACTGTATAAGAATATGCCCTGTAGCCTACATGATTTGGTTCATATCAAATAAGACCAGAAGAACTAGAAAGTGTAATTGGAAAAAAATCAGTTGGCAACTCCTAATTAAATATATGTGTTAATATAATCAGTGATTGTTTAAACTAAATGGTGTGGAGTTCCAAGCTTTATAGTTGGACATGAAATAGTGTGCCATGCACTCCAAAGGAAAGAAACTAGACCAGTAGAGGTAGTCATAAGAATCCTTGCCAAACAGGACAGGAGCATGCCAAGGGGGACCTCGGGGGGGCGGGTCAATGTATCGATGTATCAGAGCACATATTAAGACCTTCGATCAAGCCTTTGGCAGAGGGCAAGAAGTGATGATAAAAATGGGGGAGGGTGGTGAGACTTGGGGAGAACAAGAGCTCCACAAAGACCAAACTGAGCAGGGCACAGGGGTCTTGTATGAGACGGTTTCTCCAACCAAGGACCATGTGTGGATGTGGCCTGGAACCCCTGCTCAGATAGGGCCGTGTAGGACTGAAGACCCTAGTGAGGGAAACAGGGACTGTTTCAGTCATGAACTTGATGGCTGGCTCTTTGACCCTCCCTCACACATGCTGGGGAGTGACAGACTGGCTAGATCCCAGGGGAGGACATTGCAGCCAGCCCTGAGGAGACAGGATGAGCTGGGGTTGGATGGAAGGAGAGGAGGTCCTCCCACATTGGTGGACTTGAAGGGGGTGGGGAGGAGATGAGGGAGGGAGGAAGGATAGGGAGAGAATGCGGGAGGGGGCTGGGATACAAAGTACATAACCTGTGATTAATATAAAATAAAAATGTTAAAAAAAGAAAAAAAAAAAGAATCCTTGCCAAAATGGCAGGAACTAAAAAAGATCATCTTGAGTGAGGTAACCCAGAAGCAAAAAGACACACATGGTATATACTCACTCATAAGTGGTTATTAGACATATAATATAGGATAAACATATTAAAATCTATAGTCCTAAAGAAGCTAAACAACAAGGAAGACCCTAGGGAAGATGCTCAGTCCTCATTCAGAAGGGCAAATGAGATAGACCTCGGAAGTAGGAGAAGACAGTGAACAGGACTGGAGTGTACCATAGAGGGCCTGTGAAAGACTCTACCGATGGTATCCAAGCAGAGGCTGAGACTCCTAGCAAGGCTCTGGGCAGAGTACATGGAATTTTATGAAAGAAGGGGGATATAGAAAGACCTGGAGGAGATAGGAGCTCCAAAAGGAGACCAACAGAGAGAAAAATCCTGGGCCCTAGGGGCCACACAGAGACTGATACACTAACCAATGACAATGCATGGAGAGGACTTAAACCCCTGGTCAGATGTAGCCCACAGAATTAGTCTCCAAGTGGGTTCCCTAACAAGGGAACAGGGGCTGTCTCTGGCATGAACTCAGTATCAGGCTCTCTGATCACCACCCCCTTGGGATGCCACCTTGCTAGGTCACAGTGGAAGACAATGCAGCCAGTCCTGATGAGACCTGATAGGCTAGGGTCAGACAGAAGTAGAGGAGGACCTCTCCTACCATTGGACTGGAGGAGGCCATAAGTGGAGAATAGGGAGGTAGGGTAGGATGGGGAGAATATAAGGGAAAGGCCATAGCCAGGATAAAAAATGAATAAATTGTAATAAATAGTAAATAAAAAATTAAAAAAGAATCCTTGCCAAGAGTAGGTCATATAGAGATAATCCAGGTTAAAACAAATCAGCCTTTAAACCCAGGGTCTGATAGTCTCAGCACAGAATTCTACCAGATCTACAAGGAAGAGCTAACACCAATACTCTTCAAACTATTCCACAAAATGGGAAGAGAAGGAACATTACCAAACTCACTCTATGAGGCCACAGTAACTTCAATACCGAAACCACAAAAAGAGAACTTCAGACCTATCTCTCTTATGAAAATTGACACAAAAATACTCAATAAAATACTGTTAAACCAAATCCAAGAACATATAAAAGATTAGCAAGTAGGCTTCATCCCAGGCATGCAAGGGTGGTTCAATATATGGAAATCCATCAATGTAATCCACCACATAAACAAGCAGAAGGAAAAAATAAAATGTATACAGTTAACAGTAACTTCAAATACATAATTATATATTAGATTTATCGTTTTTAAGAGTATAACTAAGAGCTTGTGGGGAGTCTAAACTGTAATGAGGAGATTAGGTATAGATAAATTAACTGCAAGCTTAATGGATTTGAAGCAATTTAAGTTTAGAATCTTTCTACAACTTTTAACAGTATTTTTCCACTTTACCAGGTTTTTCACCTTCACCTAATTCAACCATACTTTTTGGAAGGATGATAGGCACACATTAACAGAGCCTTTCCAAAGCATTTGACATAGCTTTTAAAGGAACAAAATCACCTTGCTTCATATCTATATCTTATTTGTTCAATAAATAGTTCAACTGTGTAATTAAAGTATCTGGTTCCTATGAAATAAGCACTTTGATACCAAAAAGATACTATAAAAGGGTATAGTCTAAGGGTGTGACCGCATGCCTTGAGCTGTAATATAGTGAGCAGAGGGCCTGGAGGAAAGTGATTGATTGGGTTAGTTATGAAATTATATAAATGAAATTCATTAACGTATATGAATGACAGAGAGCGTTAGGCACATGGAAATGAGCAGAGGGCTAAGCATAGTATGCACTACCATGAGCCTAGTCAGAACCTAACGCTGACCATGAGGGTGCTAAATTTTATTTCAAGTTGACCAGTATGCCTTTTCTTCTTTTCTTTGTTTTTCCATCTACAGGAGGTTCCACTTTGGATATCTCAGGGCCAGCTAGATCTTGCAAACAAAAGCAAACAAACCTCTGTGTGTTGCCAGAGTTAATGATTTTATAGATTAGGTTAAAGCCTAAAATAATACATTTCTAATAAGTTTCCCAAAAGGTGCTGGTCATAGGATTCATGGTTACAACCATTGAATGAGATTGTGTCTAAATTCCCCTCCAAATTCAAAGTCTACGTCAAGTTTATGTTTCATTTCTCCCTTTGGTATGATAGAAACTATTAAATAAAGTAGAATATTTATTATGTAAATGCCATTAATATAAACCATGCAATGATAGAAATATAGATTTACTCAACCTCTAAGTCAACTAATTTAATAAGCTAAACTCTAAGTCTCCAGTCTCTGGAGGAAGGAGAGAGAAAAAAATTAAGCCTTTATCAAGGATCTGTTGTATGAAGAATGTTTTCTCATAATGCCCTTTTATAGCAAGCTTAATCACTGTGTCTCGATTTCTTGGGGAGAAAGAAGAATCAAGGAAGACCAGTAGGTGGTGGGTTACTGCATGGCTTGCAGGAGGAAAACACAAATCGTGAGTGTCAAGTCCATTCTCTGGAAAGATAAAAATCTGCCGTGCTAACTCTTCAAAAATGGGTGTATCATACTAGACACCACTTGCCCTGCCATGTGTATTTGTAAAGAAAATGGAACCTTCCTCTCAGTGTCCTCACTGTATTTAAACCCTTCCAACTAGTAAAAAGTGAGTCTTTAAGGAAAAGGTGCTAAGAAGATGTTTCACTCCATAAGAAATTCTGTGGAGAAGCTCTGAGTTGGATTTCCAGAAACCTGGTGAAAAAGCTACATGTGATGGCATACTGCTAGTAATCCCTGAAAAAGGGAGGTGACGACAGTTGGATCCCTAAGGCCAACCAGCCTAGACTCTCTGTGAGTTCTCATGCATGCGTGTGTGCACATGCGAGCACATACACACAAAGTTTTAGATAAGTGTAGAAGTATTTCTTTTAAGCAGTTTGAATTTCATAGGCAAAAACTGATTTTTCCCTATAAGTATCACTTGCAACCATTAAAGTTATATGTAATTTGAGAGTGCATGTGATAAATACATGAATATTAGAACAATAGAGTCATAATCTAATGCTATTCCAAGAGCCAAGCCATGCAAAAATTTTAAGGGATATAGGAATACATGCATCAGTTGCAAAACAGTAATAGCCAAATAAAATTGTTTCAGTTGCTATTTAGAATGGAGGAGGAGCTATAGACTACTAACCACATTTTACGGGTACCAGTTCCCTTAGTATACTTTATATTCATTATGTTAAACTTTGCAAATGTTGAGTTTGGGGTTTGCATTCTAATTAGCATCATGTTTGGTATCAGTGTCAATGTATGTGGGCATTTGGCATCCCTCAAGATTCTCTCTCTTTCTCTTTCTCTCTGTCTCTGTCTGTCTGTCTCTCTCACTGTACAATAAGCAGTAAGGCTCCCACAGTTCTCAGTATCTGAGATAGATAGATCTGTCTGCAAACAGAAGTAACTTGTATCTTTCAAAATAAAAGCACCGTAGTGTCTCTGGAATTGAGGAAAAGTATATTTTTCTTACTGAATCCCTACTAAAGAGTGCTTTGGTCACACATGTCCATTCATCTCCTCCATCTCCAGTGGTTTGGGAAGGGAGAGATGAAGAGAAGGAGAAGAAAATGAACTGTGGTTTTTCTGAAATGCAGTGTTTTTGATATTTATAGTTTTCAATTATTTCAGCCCAAGGTTTACCTCTTTAGGAGGGTTCCAATCCACTAACAAAAGCAGCATCAAGTCTCCCAAATTGGCCTAGTCCCCATGGTAAGGGTACAGAGGTATTGTATAGAGTAGAGGAACATTGTCAAACTGTTCGCGCATCTCTTGCAGAGCTTCTTAAATGAGATGCACTTTGAAGAGTCTCCTTCAAGTAAAATGTTCACTTTCAAAATAGTGTACTCTTTTCAGTAAAGTTATGGAAAACAGCTCATCCCCAGCAGTGATAAAGGGTGAGGAAAAGAATTGGTGACTGCTCAGGAGCTCTGCAGTCTATGGAAGGACCCCTGGGAAAAACGGTCCTGTCACATGTTTAAAAATGTCTTCATAGTATCAATTATGGAAGACATTTCATATGCTACATAGCATAACGTTTATGTCAGAGGTGTCATTGAATTAATTTATCAATAGAGTAAATACCCTGCCTATTACTCAAATATAGTAATTTAGAAGTAGTTCTAATAAAAGGATACTTTTTTGGATGCTGTCACTCATCATTGATGTATTTCAGTGCTTGTGAATATTTCCATGTAATTATGTTTAATGCTCTAAACTATAAGTGCTGTAATTTCCTGTGACCTGTTATAGCTAGATGCATTACTTGATCAGAGCTCTCAATGGAGCATTTTGTGCACACATATTTAGTTAATTGGTAATTTTTTGCCTGCCTGTGTTTATGTGAAATATACTCTATAAGGGAAGGAAATCAGCATACATGCACAGCTGAGACTGGTAGAGAGCAATTAGGTTTTATCAGAACAAACAGCTGTCAATAATGATTTCAGAATAAAATTACAAGCAAAGAAAGGAACCTAGACATCTGCAAGATATGTAGAAATATTTTTATACCCTATTAGCTGAAATCTGGACAGGGTTATCACTGAGTTTTCCCAGCTGTACCTGCTATTTCATTTCAAAAATACTCTCAGAATAAGAGAACCTTAACCTCATTGCATAAACTCAATAGCATTAAAAAGAGTTGGCTGCCTTTGGCTGCCAGTGTGTATTTTGATTTCTTGTAATCAGCATGAAGACTTTCTATTTCAAACTATTTTGATGTTGCTCCCAGCCATAATATGAGACTTAAAAATAGTTCTGTTACCTTTGTTTTGTGTCTTTCCAATCTGAGTTCTATTGCTAGGCTATTTGTCTTTCTCTCTTTGGAAAAATATTGGTCTCATTCTACAGTCTCTGATTTTCTTGCATTTGGCATTGTTTCTGGTAAACAAAACTTGCAAGGTGGGCTTCTGGCATTAGAGTTTGGTTACAAGATAAGTCCACATACTTGCAGGCATCTGGAGGTAGTAACATATTTAATGTTTAGGCAAAAGCAATGTATTATTATTATTATTTGCAGTTTATTCCCTTTGTATCCCAGTTGTTGCCCTCTCCTTCATCTCCTCCTGGTTCCACCCTCCCACCCTCTTCCTCTACTATCCCAGTCCCCCAGTCCATTGAGAGGGGAAGTCCTCCTCCCCTACTGTCTGACCCTAGCCTATCAGGTCCCACCAGGACTTCCTGGATCCTCTTTCTCTGTGGGCTGGCTAGGTTACCCTACCATGGAGAAGTGATAAAGGAACAGGCAACCAAGTTCATCTCAGAGGCTCTTCTCCCCTTACTAGGAAACCCACATGGAAACTGAGCTGTCTATGAGCAAGGGGGACTACTTGAATGATGCATGAGTCTCTGCAGTAACCCCTGGGCCAAACTTTTATCGGCTTTATTGGTCTTCTTGTGTGGCTCCTGTCCCCTCCAGGTCCTTCAATATCCCTCTTCTTCCATAAGACTCCTTGTTCTCTGTCCGAAGTTTGGCTGTGAGTCTCAACATCTGCTTCAATCCTCTACGGGGTGGAGTCTTTTAGAGGACATCTGTGCTAGGCTCCTGTCCTGTTCCCTCTCTTCTACTGCCTCCAGTGCCTATCCTGTTTTTCCTTCTGAATGAGAAATAAGCATCTTCCCTAGGTTCCTCCTTGTTTTTTAGCTTTAGGTCTATAGGTTTCTGTAAACAATTTATTTTATAAAGGCAGTTTTTATAGTTTCTTATCTACTGAAATTTTAAGTTCACTGAAGGAAAGAAATCCATATAAATGAAATGTCAAGTTGTTTTGTTCCATTTTTAACTATTTATGCACAAAACAATCATTAGTATAATTAGTGCGTCTGTCTTATTTCATTTATTTAGAATATTAGAAATATCTTATGTCCTTGACCTTTGCATGTGGCCATAGAGTACAGGTTCAATATCATGTTGGACCTTATCAGAAATATTTCATCTTGAGTTCTGCTCCAATCCATTGGATCAGAAGTTCAGATGCAGAATGTCAGAATCTCTTTTCTGTTTATTTGATTGTTTGTTTTGTTTTGTAGGTTGGTTTCTTTGAGAAAGGGTTTCTACATAGTATGCTGACTGTCCTGACACTTACTTTGTAGACCATGCTTTTGAACTCTCTCTAAAGAGATCCCATAGTTTCTGCCTTCTGAGTGCTCAGATTAAAGGTGTGTATCACCACACTCAGCAGAAATGGTATTTTTTAACATTGCCTTGTTTTGTGCACAGGTTTCTTGAACAATAGAAAACAAACACATGATGCTGTATTCTATAGCAACTGATATATAGAAGAATCTCTCCTGTATTTGTTGAACTGAGTTATTGAACAGTCACCTTTCACTGTTTTTGTATCACAACTTTTGACAGCTTTCTATCTTCTGCTATTACTTTGTTATCTTGCCTATTCTCATCTGCAAAACAATATTTTATTCTAAGTATAGTAACACTGATTTTCATTAAATAGCCATCATACATGCATATTAGGACAACTGAAGGCATCCATAGACGACGACACTCTAAAGAGATGGAATTCTCATAATCATAGCAATCTAATCCATAACTTAGTAGATAAAGACAATTTGGAAAGTACTTTTAAAAAGTACATAATTCTGTTGGTAGACTTGGAGGGGGCTGGGAGGAGGGAGATGAGGGAGTGGGAGGGTAGGAGGTGATGAGGGAGGGGGCTACGCCTGGGATTCAAAATACCTAACCTGCGATTGAGATAAAAATAAATAAATTTAATTAAAAAAAAAGAAGAAAAGAAAAAAAGAAAAAAGTACATAATTCACATCTTTTTAAGAAGTTAAGTAGGACAAGAGAAACATCATTTATAAGTAAATGGCAATAATAGCTACTGTATTTTCTTTTCAGGCCACCAATATTCTTTTAATCTATAGGAACAGTCATATCATCTTGGTCCACTCTCTGATCTTCGCTGAGGGAACATTGAAAGCAGTGTTGCAGGGTAACTTAAGAAAGCTCTGAGAACATGGAGTACTGTCAGGATTCTGGAGGTAGCAACATACAGTGCTCTACAGATTGGCAGGATGATGTACACAGACACAGGTTCTATTTGAAACAGCAGGCCACTTGATTGTATTGAGACTTCAATTATTATGTTCTTACTGATAATGAATATCAAAGGACAAGGTGAAAGGTGCTACGAAGTGTGACCTCCAATTTAGAGCCTTCAGAAACCACTAGATTATATTGAAGTGAAGAAAATAGTACTTTCAAAAGAGGAAAATACTGGTAGCCTTAGCAAAATATTTTACAATGATTCTTCTCTTTGTCTTCAACCTGAGTCAAAAGGAATAGTCTTTATATTGCTAATGGTTAGGACATAGGGCACTCTGTGGACTGAGGATGTTATATAGATTATAATTTGAATGAATACTATGGCTTTCAAGATGACCACTACATAGCCTATGTGGCTTTATATGCCAGGCCTGGTAAATGACAGTACCTTCTTTCCAAAAATAAATAAATAAATAAATAAATAAATAAATAAATAAATAAATAAATAAATAAATAAATAAATAACAGAACAAAGCAAACAAACCCTGAATTTTCCAAATAGAAGTTAGATTATGATTGATGTGATAAATTATAAAGAGCAACTCTGTGTGAACACATGTAGTACAAATATCATTCCTTCGCATTATTCATTGTACCTCTGTGAAGATGTGTCAGTCCAATGGCCTGATCTGTCTTGTCTGTTGAAATGTGTGGTACCTGCTTCAGGTATTCTTAGATAAACTGAATAGCCCCTTCACTGGTCATGATCATCACACTGTGAGAAATGAAAAATGTGGTTGGGATGCAACCAGGGTCAATCTGCAGTCTATGGAGGATTCCTATCTGAGTCTTCATTTTATAGAAAAATGCCTTATTAGGCCAAAGTGTATTCACTTTGTTCCTTTTTTTTAAATTTAAAATCTTTTAAAAAGAATTTTATGTATGAATATTATGTAAGGACTTTTGATATCTTAATATTTTATTCTGGGTTTACTGTTAATCAGGCCACCTGCTTCTTCTCTAGAGCTTGGGCATGAGCATGTTCTGATCTTTAGAGCATGTCACTAAGTTATTGCACACCTCAACCATGGGGCAGATCCCAACACTGAGTCTTCTCAACCTCAGTCTAGATAGTTCTAGCATTTTGTGATGACTCCAGTATCCTCCTGCTTTCTGAAACTCCTTCAGAGTCAGCCTTTGCATGGGGAAACCAGCTCTGATCCACGGGAACTGAAATCATCTGGGCTTTTTCAGGAAATCCTCTCTGAGCACAGCAGAGGTAAAACAGTGTTATTCTCCTCCGTCTGTACCCCTTGCATTCTGAACTCTTGACTTATCTTTAATTGTGATGTTTACCCAAGTTATACTTCATTCCTTAGTTTTAGTTTCTTCTCAGTTCCACTTCCTTATGCTTCTACTGTCCTTGAAGAAAAAGAATCAAGCACGTTAGTGAAGGTTCACCCCATCTCCATTTCTTTCTCTGCTGACTGTTACTATTCTCTCTCTCTAGAACTTCCACACTCAACATGGAAACTTGTAGAAATACATGATCTTATTAAAGTATTTGGGATATCTGGGTGTATATAATTCTCTGTTACATGGTTAGGTAGGATAGGTCTTACAAACTTTGGATGAGGCATCAGTACATAGATTCATCCGATTCTTTCTAATTGTTACATAGTAGGGATAGTTTTGATAGAACGTAGGTTAAGAACTTCCTTTGTTAGTGAGTAGTTTATATAGTTTATTTGATATTAAATAATACTCTAATAAAAGCTCTTTGAAGCCTCTGTATGTATGTGGGCACATACGGACTCCATAAAAGATTTCCAGAAGTAGAGGAACTTCTACACTTTGAATTTTAATGAATACTATAAATTTACTTTCCAAAACAAGTACATTATGTAAGCATACAGTCTATGTTAACTAACAGATAAATTCTCTATTTTAATGTTCAAAAATGCATAGTTTCTATTTCATAATATGTTTAAGTGAACTGTGCAGGTGATGGTTTATGTTAAAGAATCTGCCCTGTTTTTTGGGTCAGCCAGGGTGAAAGAAATACTAGAAATAAAAATGTACCACTGGATCTGTTTTCATTGTGCCTGAATGCTTTAGGCATGGCTATGACACCAAGAAATTAAGCTAAATGTTGAGTTTACCCAATTGAAAATAGAAGCCTCATCAGAATTACTTCAGAGTTTTATTGGTATGGTCACCAGATTAGTGCTGTTAAACTGCTCATAAAAACCAATACCTTCCCATAGATATCTTTTGAAATAAATTCGCAGTTCATAAATGCCATTCTTAATAGCTGAAATTTAACTTCCAATCAAATTACAAGCTGATAGATGTGCAAAATGCTTGCAGTAATTTTTAGCTATATTTTACTGTATTCTTGTCCAACTCACTGATCTCTTTGGTGTCTGAATTCTGCTGTCCTTTGCCAGCTGAGGGTCAGCATCAAAACTCTACTAAATTAGCCAGAAAAGCCAACTCGTAAGCATATATCCAGAATGGTTTTAGTACAAAATAGTCCCCTTATGCCTCTTAACATTTCTCTTTCTGCACATTACTACTGTATCACATCACGGGACATTAAGCATATTTCAACTCGTGGGACTAACTCAATCATGTTTTTAGAAATTGAAAACAAATCTTATAACTGGATGAGTGATGATATTGAAGTAATAACAATTTCCTGGTAGATGTGCTTGTTTAATGGATTGCATAGTCTTTTCATGTGTAAACACTGCAGTGCCTATCACTAACGGAAATTGTTAGGTTTTAAGAACTAAAGTTTAACAATCATTGGCTTTGTTATAGAAGTCACAAGAAATTTGGAGTTTGTGTTCTGATTCTCATTAATGGCATCATTGTCCAACAAGACTATAACATAGGAAAGCCAAGTTTACTTCAGCAATAACAGGTTGGGACCAGCATAAAACTTTGCTTGATTTAAAAGTGCTGCCTTCTTCCCTTTTGCTGGAATGTTCTATACCATAATAAGTGTGCTGAATTCTGCAGGCCTCAGCTTGCAGCACAGGGTAATATGCTCCTTTTTTGAAAGATATTTAGAAAAATTTATCTCAGTGCTTGGCAACTACTCCGACAGAAAACAGATAAAAATAAGGGTAGTTTATCAGTTCTGCTGTCCTTATCATGTTTCTGGTTGAAGGCTGTTGAAATGATGAGAAACAAACAACACTAAATAGAGCTTCATCATTATCGCTGCTATGGGGAGCTCAGGTTCAGCATCAAAGAAAAATGCATTTCTCTCAAAACTCAATCCTTCATTTTGAGAGGTGCACTGCACTAAGTTACTGACATCCAAAAAAAAAAAAATTGTAAACATGAGAAGGCAGGAAAGTGCTGCTGTGGAAACTCAAAAAACCAAACAGAAGTCGTCTGGCACACTTGAAAAAGCTCTGAGTGTTCGGCCTTGTGTTTCCTACAGATGCAGACTGCTGTCTGAGGACTTCCATTTCTGAGCAGCTGGGGTAAAGCACAGCTTTGAGGTGTTTCCATCACATGGAACTCTTAACAGCTTGCTTGGTCTTTGTAAATGTAGTGTCCCATGCTGGAGTTGTAGGGTGTTACTCCAGGAAAAGTTCTGATATTTTTACTCTTGAATCCTTTGTTTTGCAACATATTTTAATCACCATCAATTTCTCTGACATGGAAACTTCCATGTGAAATGGTTGAATACAAAGAGACAAGAAATCTATTGTCTCTTCCTCCATACTGATCTGATCATCTAACTAAATAGGAAGATAGAGAACTTATTGTTGCAGAGGAATACATAGAGGACATTTCCTTCCTGAGTACAGCAGTTGAGGTGAATATCAGGAGAAGAAGGTTGATGTTAGCAGATCACAATTATAAGAAGATGGAAAGATCGGGATAAACAATGAGCTAAAGGTGGGCAGACTCCAGACTTTAAAAGTTTGGATTTTTGATGAGGGAAAGCCATGGATATGATCATAACCATATTGTTTAAAAGAAATGCAATTGGCTGAGTTTTGTGTTACATGCCTTTAATCCCAGCACTATAGCGGCAGAAGCAGGTGGATCACTGTGATTTCAAGACCATCTTGGTCTAGAAAGCAAGTAACAGGACAGCTAGGGTTCTGTTACACAGAGTAACCCTGTCTTGAAACACACACACATAAACATGCAAAGATAGAGAGACAAAGAGGGAGAGAGACAGACAGACAGGAGGGGACAATTTAGTCATGATATTAGTACCCAAACTACTTAGATGAAAATTTTGTGCCTCCAAGATAAAATATCCATTAGTATTTGTTGGCAAATATTACTTTAAATGACCAAAACCGAAACAGGTTTATGTCCTATTCAAGGCACAATGGCAGAATACAGCATCATGCTTAGTGCTTGATGCTGTGATTGTACCAGAGCCCATGTACTATAAGAAGCCAAGCTGGTACTGGCTTGTAAAGATCAAAATGAAGACACAGAAACACATACATTTTCAGAATCAAAAATAATAAGTCCACTCTCATCCAGAGGAGACCTGTGGGGCACCAGAGGAGCTCTCAGCACAGAGACGTTTTGGCCTGCTCATCAGTTGCCTAGCTTGCCTGGGACACAGCAAGTGAACCCAGCAGAAGGACCACCAGACCTGCAAACACCAGAGTCAACCAGATGGCTAGAGGCCAGCATGAGATCACAAGCAGCAAAAACTCTGGTGCTGTATGACATCACCAGAAACCAGCACTCCTACACAGCAAGAGAGATACTATCACACCCAAAGCACGAGAAAAAGATTTTAAATCTGATGTTATGAAAATTATGGAAGTACTAAAGGAAGAAAATAAAGTTCTCAAAGTAGCACAAGAAAATACATTCAAACACATGAAAGAGTTAAACAAATTCCTTAAAGAAATATAGAAACTACAATCAAAGAGGGAAATAAAATGAATAAAAATGTTCAAGACCTAAAAATGGAGCTAGAAACAAAATCTGAGACAATCCTGGAGATGGAAAACCTCGGAAAAATGACAGGAACTACGGACACAAGCATCACCACCAGAATACAAGAGATGGAAGAGAGCATGTTATGGGTGAAGATAAAATCAAAGAAATCTGTAAACCAATCAAAGAAAATGTTAAATCTAAACAGCTCCTGATACAGAACATCCAGGAAATCTGGGACAATTTGAAATGACCAAACCTAAGAATAATAGAAATAAAAGAAGGAGAAGACTTTCAGCTCCAAGGCCCAGAAAATATTTTCAACAAAAGCATAGAAGAAAACTTCCCCAACCTAAAGAAAGAGAGGCCTATAAACATACAAGAAACTTACAGAACACCAAATAGATTAGACCAGAAAAAAAATCACCTTGCCACAATATAATCAAAACATTAAATATGTGCAACAAAGAGAGAATATTAAAAGCTGCAAGAGAAAAAGGCCAAGTCATATATAAAGGCAAAGCTATCAGAATTACCCCTGACTTCTCATCAGAAACTGTAAAAGCCAGAAAGGCCTAGACAGATATCTTACTGACACTTAGAGACCGCAGATGTCAGCCCCAACTACTATACCCAACAAAACTTTTAATCACCATAGAGGAAGAAAACAAGTTATTCCATGAAAAAAAATTTAAACAGTATCTATCCACATATCCAGCCCTACAGAAGATACTAGAAGGAAAACTCCATCCCAAGGAGGTCATTTACAGAAAGGAAAACAGAGGAAATAAATAACCCCACATCAGCAAAACCAAAAGAAGAGAGTCACACACACTCTACTATCACCAACATCAAAAAAGGAAGTAACAACAACTAATCATTAATATCTCTCAACTTCAATGGCATCAACTCCCCAATAAAAAGACACAGTTTAACAGAATGGATACAAAAATAACACCCATCTTTCTACTGCATATAAGAGACATACCTCTGAAATAATGATAGATATTACCTCAAAGTAAAGGGCTGGAAAAAGGTTTTCCCAGCAAACAAACCCAAGACGAAAGCTGGTGTAGCCTTTCTAGTATCTTATAAAATAGACTTTCAATCAAAATTAATTGAAAGAGAAAAAATCATGCTCATCAAAGGGAAAATCCACCAAGATGACATCTCAATTCTGAACATCTATGCCCCAAATGCAGGGGCATCGTCATTCATAAAAGAAACATTACTAAAGCTTAAATCACACATCAAACCCCACACATTAATATTGGGAGACTTCCATACCCCCCTCTCTCCAATGAAGAGATCATCAAGACAAAAACTAAGTGGGGAAATAAACTAACAGACATCATGAATCAAATGGACCTAACATATCTACAGACCATTTCAACCCAAAACAAGAGAATATATCTCCTTCCAGCACCTTACAGAATCTCCTCCAAGACTAACCATATATAAAGCAAGCCTCAGCAGATATAAGAAGATTGAAATAACCCCCTGCATCTTATCAGACCTCCATGGATTAATGCTGGAACTCAACAAGAACAGAAATAACAAAAAGCCTGCAAATTCATGAAAATTGAACAACTCCCTATTCAACGACCACTGGGTCAGGGAAGAAATAAAGACAGAAAGTAAAGACTAGAATTCAATGAAAATGAAGGCACAACATACCCAAACTTAAGGGATACAGTGAAAGCAGTGCTATAAGGAAAGTTCATAGCACTAAGAGACTTCATAAAGAAATTGGAGAGATCCTATAACTAGTCACTTAGGAGCACACTTGAAAGCTCTAAAACAGAAGGAAACAGACACACCAAAGAGGAGTGGATAACAGGAAATAATCAAACACAGGGCTGAAATCAGTGAAATGGGAATAAGGAGAACAATATAAAGAATCAATGAAACCAAGATGTGATTCTTTGAGAAAATCAACAAGATAGACAAATCCTTAGCCCAACTAACTAAAAAACACAGGGAGAGTATAAAAATTAATAAAATCAGAAACAAAGGGGGACATAACAACAGATAACAAGGAAATTAAAAAGTCACTAGGTCTTATTTCAAAAGGTTGTATTCCTCAAAATTGGAAAATCTAGAGGAAATGGATAATTTTCTGGATAGATTCACCTACCAAAGCTAAATCATGATCACGTAAACAGTTTAAAGAGTCCTATTACCCCTAAGGAAACAGAAGCAGTCATCAAACTCTCCCAGCCAAAGAAAACCCAGATCCAGTTGGTTTTAGCACAGAATTCTACCAGCCATTCAAAGAACAGCTAATACCAGTACTCCTAAACTAATCCACCAAACAGAAACTGAACATTACCAAATTCATCCTATGAAGCCCACAGTCACCCTGATACCTAAACCACATAGACTCAACAAAGAAAGAGAATTTCAGACAAATTTCACTCATGAACATTGATGCAAAGACATTCAATAAAATACTCACAAAACGAATCCAAAAACATCAAATACATCATCCACTGTTATCAAGTTGGCTTCATGCCAGGGATGCAGTGATGGTTCAACATACAAAGATCTATCAATGTAATCTACCATATAAACAAGCTCAAAGAAAAAAAATCACATGATCATCTCCTTAGATGCAGAAAAAGCCTTTGACAAAATCCAGCATCACTTCATGGTAAAAATCTTGGAGAGATCAGAGATGCAAGACCAATATCTAAATATAACAAAGGCTATATACAGCAAGTCGATTGCCAACATCAAATTAAATGGAGAGAAACTCAAAACAATTCTACTAAAATCAGGATCAAGGCAAAGCTGGCCACTTAGTCTCTCCAAACCTCTTCAATAAAGTACTTGAAGTTCTTACTGGAGCATAAAGACAACTAAAGGAGATGAACGGCATACAAATCTGGAAGAAAGAAGTCAAAGTTTGCAGATGATATGATAGTGTCCATAAGCAACCCAAAAAGTTCCACCAGAGAACTCCTACACCTGATAATCAGCTTCAGCAAAGTAGCTGGATAAAATATTAATTTTAAAAACTATTAGTAGTCCTCCTGTACACAAATGTCAAATAGGCTGAGCTAGAAATTAGGAAAACAACATCATTCACAATAGCTACAAATAATATAAAGTATCGTGGTGTAACTCTAACCAAGCAAGTGAACAATCTATATGACAAGAACTTCAAGTCTCTGGAGAAAGAAATTGAAGACGATATCAGAAGATAGAAAGATGTACCACGCTCTTGAATCAGTAGGATTATAATAGTAAAATGTCCATGTCACCAAAGGCAATATACAGATTCAATGCAGTCCCCAAAATACCAACACAGTTCTTTATAGACCTTGAAAGAACTATTCTCCACTTCATATGGAAAAACAAACAAACAAAAACCCAGAATAGCTAAAACAATCCTATACAGTAAAAGAATTTCTTGAAGTATCTCCATCCCTGACTACAAGGTATACTACAGAGTAATAGTAATAAAAACTGCATTGTACTGGCATAGAAATAGATTGGCTGATCAATGGAATCAAATTGAAGACCCAGAAATAATCCACAGACCCATGATCACTTGATTTTTGACAAAGGAACCAAAACCACACAATGGAAAAAAGACAGCATCTTCAACAAATGGTGCTAGTCTAATAGGAGGTCCACATGTCAAAAAATGCAAATAGATCCATATTTATCTCCCTGCACAAAACTCACATCTAAGTGGATCAAAGACCTCAGTGGGCACTGGGGGCCTTGCAGAGACTGATACTCCAACCAAGGACCATGAATGGAAAGGACCTAACCCCCCTGCTCAGTCTATATAGCCCATAGACTCAGTCTCAAAGTGGGTTCCCTAGTAAAAAGAAATAGGGACTGTCTCCGGCATGAACTCAGTGGCAGGCTCTCTGATCACCTCCCTCTGGGGGGTGCAGCCTTGCCAAGCCATAGAGGAAAACAATGCAACCAGTCCTGATGAGATCTGATAGGCTAGGGTTAGATAGAAGGGGAGGAGGACCTCTCTATCAGTGGACTAGGGGATGGGCATAGGGGGAGAAGGGAGGGGAAAGGTGGGATTGGGAAGAGATAAGGGAGGGGGAAAATTGAATAAGTTGTAATAAATGAAAATAACAATAAACTACCTACAAAAAAAAAGAGACCTCAGTGTAATACTAAATACTCTAAAGCTGTCAGAAGAGAAAGTGGGGAAGTGAGAAAGAACTTCAAATGCATTGTCACATGAGACAACTTTCTGAACAGAACACCAACAGCTAGAGCTCTAACATCAAAAGTAAATTAATGGGACCTCTTGAAACTAAAAACCTGTTAGGCAAAGGACACTGTCAATACAATGAAAAGAACGATCAGAACAATACAATCAGAACGATCATCATCAATCCTACATCAGACAAAGGGCTAACATCCAAAATATGTAATGAACTCAAGAAATTAAACGCCAATAAACAATATAACCCATTTAAATAATGGGGCACAGAACTAAACAGAATTCTCAACAGAGGAATCTTGAATGCACTTAAAAGAAATGCTTGACATCCTTAGTCATCAGGGAAATCAAATCAAAATGACTCTGAGATTCTCACACGAATCAGAATCTCAAGATACAGCACATGCTGTTAAGGATGTGGAGAAAAGAAAACTCTCCTCCATTGCTGGTGGGAGTGTAAACTTGTACAACTACTTTGGAAATCAATCTGGTGCTTTCATAGTAAACTGGGAATAAATTTACCTCAAGACCTAGCCATACATCTCTTGGGCATATACCTAAAAGGCGCTCCACCATACAACAAGGATATCTGCTCAACTAAGTTCATAGTGCTTGATTCAAAACAGCGAGAATCTAGAAACAACTTGGATGTCCCTCAACTGAAGAATGGATAATGAAACTGCAGTACATTTACACAATGGAATACTACTCTGCTATTAAAAACAAAGAAGTAGTGAAATTTGCATGTAAATGGATGAAACTAGAAAAGATCATCCTAAGTGAGGTAGCCCAGACCCAGAAAGACACCCATAATATGTACTCATTTATAAGTGGATTTTAGCCATATAGTATAAGATAAGCATACTTTGAGGCACAGACCCAAAGAAGATAAGTAATGAGGAGGACCCAAGTAAAAATGCACAAATCTCACTTGGAAGGGGAAGTAGAATAAACAGTTAATAGCTGAAGAGAGGGAACAAGGTAGGATAAGGGTCACAGAGAGCTAAGACGGTAGAGATCAGACCTGCAGAGAGCAAGGGCAAGAGGGTGCATGCCTTTAATCTTAGCACTTGGGAGGTAGTAGCAAACACATCTATGTGAGTTTAGGTCCTTCCTGGTCTACAGAGTGAGTTCCAGAGCAGCCAGAGCTTAAACAGAGAAACCCTGTCTTGAAAACCACTCCCCACCAAAAACTCCAAAAGGAAAGTACTCTAGCAATCACTAGTAACACGTTTATAAATGTAATAATATCGCAGGAAGTTCCTAAAGTGAACATTTAATATGCTGTGTTAACAACCAGCTCTATAGAAAGCAAAGATAGCATTTTTTGTTGTTGTTTTGTAGGTTTGTAGGTTCAAAACACAGGTAATCAGAACCCATTATGATTAAATGCTACTTAACACCTCACTGTGGATATATTTTTACCCCTAGAGCACAATATTACAAGGAATTAAACTGTGCTTTAAATGTTGCTTTTGGCATATAATTCTATTTAAGAACACATCATAAAATTTATTATTTTTCTTTTACCACATTCAGCTCACCAACTAACGAAGAGATAATTGGCATAAAAGTCAAGTGTTTATGGTAAATGATTCACAATTGTCCAGGGCAAGTGATGAAACGAGATAAGTTTCTTATTGATCTCTGTGCCTGAGTGCAAAGAAGAGAGGCTATGAAGAGATAACCCAGCTAGAGAAGCTGCTGATGAGTCACACATACCCTACTGTTAAGACTGTAGAGGCTCGGAATGTAGGCTCCACTGTGCCTAAGGAAGAGCTGTCATTGTAGGATTCATTAACTTTGAGACTGTTGATGAGTGACATGGGGAATAAGCGTAGTGATGTGAGCCTCCTCTGTGGCATTGTCAGAAGTAGGCAGATCAGAAAATTGCTGTAAACGAGACAATCCAGGGGGAAAAGTTTGGTTTCATCACAGAAATGAAACTAAAGCACATATTTTGACAACTGTCAACTTGACTAGGTTGTGAAGCACCTTAGATTTATAGAGCGTACCTCTGGTTGTTGTGGACCTGCTCTCCTGATGGTAGACCATCACATATGGTGAGAACCAAGAAAGAATTCAATAGAAGAAAAAGCCAGCCTGGCATTTTCTCTTCCTCTGTGTCTTCATCTGCCCCTTCCTGTTCCCTCTTCTTACTTTCCTTCCTCTCGACTCTTCCTCCTCCCCTCCCTCTCTTCCTGTCTTTTCTCTCTCCCCTCTGCTTCCTAGCTGCCAGGAGGTAACCTTCTCTCCTTCACCTTTTCTTCTTCTGAAACAGTGAACCAAAATAAACCCTTTCTCACCTTAAGATGTTTTCTTATATACTGATTTCAGCATCATAAAACTGTTTTAATAGTGAAAACTAACTAACGCAAGTACGGAGCCATAGTCAGAAGGAGGACCTGTAGATTTATGCAGGTGACATTCAGAATTCATCCTTGGTTTTTATCACTGATGTTCTGACTTCACCCACTCAATAAGTGGGCATAACACCATTGACATAATTCTTATTTAGCAAAGTTTTTAGGTAAGATGTTTGGGGTTCTTCCTTGTTTCAGATAATTACCAATCCCCCTTTCTACCATCAAGCCCAATACACTATGAGATGTTTCCACATATTGCCTCAACTCATGACTTAGAATTTAAGAAGGTTAAAGAAACTACCTGAGCAATAGCCACTTGTTGATAAGGGTTCTTATATAGAAGCTAACTGCATCAAAAACAGGATGTTTTTGCCTAGGTCAAATGAAAGACAAACTTGTGTATTAGCTCTATGAAATGCCTGAGCAGTATGGATTCAGGAAAGTACCCAAATGTTATTAATAAATAAAGACAGAAACCAATATTTATTATGTGCCACTGAGATGCCAAGCATATGGTGGGAAGGCTCTTGGTTACCATTTCATTTGCCATGGCAATATGTGTAAGCAATACATTTTGTGAACATGAGGTATTATTAGTTAGAAATACAGAGAGAAGCTCAAAGAGTCTGAGGGAGTAGATTAAAGCAAGGTTTTAAAAGCTCAATCACAAATGATATACAAGTGACTTTCATAATTCCCAGAATTTTATTGCTGTGTCCTTGTTGTCTTCAGAGCTAGAATTGAAAAATGTACCTACAAAGGAACTGCTTTTTCTTTGTTTGCAGAAACCTTGATGAGTTTAATTCAGCCTTAAGACTTTCTGGATAATTAGACTCATTAATTGGCTGGAGCTATTGTCATTATCAGATGTAATAAAAATAAAAAAAAACAAAAATTAAAAAAAAAACAAGGTTGACATGACATTGTCAAGGTTGCATTAGGACTTGGAATGGGAAAAGTACGTTATACATCACAGACTTGCTTTAAGATGGGTGTGTATCTAATCCTTAAGCCTGAAACCTTTACCCCAGCAAAATGAGACCACAAACATTCTAATATGGCCAGTTCCTTCTTTTCATTTCCTACGAACAAGAATAAACACGAATAAAAGAGTTTGCTATGCTTTGTGGGATAAAAAACACATATTGTTCAAGTCCCAATTTGCCTTTGGTTTCTTCTCACAGTTTTTCATTTTAGACTCAGTTGCATATTTGATTTGTTGTCTTTCTTTCTCTGTGTTAGGGGAGTAATATCATTACTATAAAAAGCTTTGAACTCTTCGGAGTTGGAATTATTCCTCTCAGTCTCCTGATACTGCAGTACCTTTCTGTAACAGTACAGAACATCATGTCATCTAGACATTTGAATAGTGCCAGATGCAGGAGAGAGTGGAGGGATTAAGAAAATGTTCCTGCCACAACTTTCTAGACTTGTTGTGTATTTCGCACTAAGAAGAAATCAGTGTTCATTAAAGATGGTGCCAAATTAGAATTAAAAAGCAAAAATACAGCATTCTATTTTCCACAAAGATTTTTGTAGGATCTATTAATCTCATGCTGGTTTGTGAGCTTAAAATTTAAAAGTTTTAGAACATGGGGGGCTTTGGCACAGGGCATAAAGCCATAAGAAAATTTAAATTAAGAGTTGTATGAATGCTCAGATGTAGCCCATGGTAGCTCAATATCCAAGTGTGTACCCTAGTAAGGGGAACAGGGACTATTTCTAACATGAACTTAATAGCGGGCTCTTTGACCTCCTTACCCCTCAAGGGAGTAGCAGCCCTGCTAGGCCACAGAGGAGGACTTTGCAGCCAGTCCTGAAGATACCTGATTAACCGGGGTCAGATGAAAGAGGAGGAGGTCCTCCTCTATCAGTGGACTTGGAAAGGGGCAGGGAGAAGATGAGGGAGGGAGAATGGGATTGGGAGGGAATGAGGGAGGAGGCTACAGCTGGAATGCAGAGTTAATAAACTGTAACTAATATTTAAAAATTTTTAAAAATAGAGTTGTGTGAAATACATCTATCTGGTCAACAAACAATAGGTTCCTGCATAAAAGCCAGTGTTGATCTACAGTGATCAATAATTAAATTTAGTATTTTTAAAATTCTCTCTTGCTGCCTTGCAGCCACATGACACTAGAGAGTTTGCTGGTTCTTATGCGACTGGACCTAGTGTTTATCAAAGTCTGTGTAGTTTCGGCAGGCTCCTTACACAGACCTTTCAAGGCCTACAGATATTTTCACAGGCAGCTCTGAGAGGCAGTAGTGTGACTTGTAGTTAGA
The DNA here is from genome assembly GCA_028658305.1 of Pachyuromys duprasi. Lineage (NCBI taxonomy): Eukaryota > Metazoa > Chordata > Mammalia > Rodentia > Muridae > Pachyuromys > Pachyuromys duprasi. The sequence goes on from CM053754.1 coordinate 51,965,856, forward strand.
TTTCTTGATCATCCATCACCTCAGTTCCTCATGCTTCAGGACCCATTTCTGACTCATACCAACACAGGCCTTTCTTTTATTGTAATGTATTTATGTAAACATTACATTCTTTGATCAGCTTTAGAATCTTTAATAAGAATAAAATCATCATCTTGTCGTATCCCCTACCTTACTTCACAAAACACTGGATTGTTCATTGATTGACAAGAACCTTGACACTGCTAGAATCCAGGTCCACGGTTTTCTTATTATCTTTTTCCATCCTAGTAGATGCTCTCTGTTTTAAGTCCCTGCTTCTGTATGCCGGTTCCCTAAGTGAGCCTACCTCCTTTAGAGCAGCAACCAGCCATTATAGACTGTCTCTTTCATGTCCCTATCTTTTAGTCTGTTTCCTTGAACTGGAACACTGACCTGTAATTCCCACATGTAATGGAGTTTAAAAATTGCTTTAAATCTCTTTGTGTAAGAACGATTGAGGCCTTTTTGTCCCCATACAATATGAGTGAATTTCACTAAGAACTTTCAAATACATTCAACTCTGAAAGAAACAAAAATACAAAAGAAAAAAATCTCAGTTGATCATTATTTATTAAGAATTTCTCTTATTCTACCGTGTCATTTTTACTGTGCACCATTTTAATATATTAAATTTATATATCTCACTAGACTAGCTTTAAAACTTCCTTACAGAATTACAATAAGAGATCACTTATGTTATTTATTAGATACTTTGGTTTTTAATATTTACTATTTAAATTTTAATATTAATTTTAATAATATTTTAATATTAACATTTAATATTATTTAATATTTTCATAATAAATTGAACCAAAAATAGCCTAAGATTGCTTTGTTTAAAATGCCTAATTAGATATTTTTGTTCTTGCTTCTGAAACAGGGTTTATGTGTCCCAGGCTGGCCTCAAACTCCCTAGGCTGGCCTAGGCTGGCCTCAAACTCCCTAGGCTGGCCCAGGCTGGCCTCAAACTCCCTAGGCTGGCCCAGGCTGGCCTCAAACTCCCTAGGCTGGCTTGGAACTCCTGATCTTCCTGTCTCCACCTCTTAAGTGCTAGGATTTCAGGCATGAGCTGTAACATGTGGCTCTCCAATTTAACTACTGACCAACACTTATAAACAGCCTAATTAATGTTTATATCTTTTGTTCTTTCAAAATGATACCTCTATTGTATGACTTGACCAATATGGAAGTAATTACAGATTTAGCAAATATTTGTTCCATTATGAAATGAAATAAATCTTACTGGGTATATTGTTACAGATATCCTAGTAACAGGTGCTTTAGTATTTTTCACTTTAGAGTGACTGAAAATCCTTGTAATAGCTATTTGAATCAAACTCATAGGTTTTAGATCTGGTTAATACGATTAATAGAAAGTATCTTATGAGTTAGTTTCTTGCTAAGTTCATGTGTGTTTTTCTCCCCCTCTGTTTGTATTATAGTGCGGGTGTTGGCCGAACTGGCTGTTTCATTGTAATAGATGCCATGTTAGAAAGAATAAAGCATGAAAAAACTGTAGATATTTATGGCCATGTAACTTTAATGAGAGCCCAGAGGAATTACATGGTGCAAACAGAGGACCAGTACATCTTTATCCATGATGCGCTGTTAGAAGCAGTGACATGTGGAAATACCGAAGTGCCAGCTAGAAACTTGTATGCCTACATTCAAAAGCTGACACAAATAGAAACAGGGGAGAATGTCACTGGAATGGAGCTCGAATTTAAGGTAAGGACTTGGCTATGTTGTAGCTACTCACCAGCAAGCCATTTTGTCTTTGAAATAGGTTTTACTTTATTGTCTTTCAAATTTTGAAGCCCAGGGTTTACTTGACCTTTTCTATTAATCAGATTCATATAAAACACTTCCTTCCTCCTTTTCTCCTCTATTTTTTGTTGCCTAACAATACCAGGGGCCCTTAGTGCCCTAATTTAAATTTAGAAATCATGTTCTCAAAATGCAATGTTTATAATATTCAGTAGGCTTTATGGAATAATTAGCTAAATTGAATTGAATATTTACTATCAAGTAAACAAAAAGTTGATATCTAAAAGGGCATCTTAGGTGCATCGCATTCAAACCATTGGCTAAAATTATCTTTGTGAATTGTTTTCTTTCTACATTCACCAGCGTCTAGCCAGCTCAAAAGCTCACACCTCAAGATTCATCAGTGCCAATCTTCCGTGTAATAAATTCAAGAACCGCCTTGTTAATATTATGCCATATGAATCCACAAGGGTGTGCCTGCAGCCTATCCGAGGAGTAGAAGGTTCTGATTACATCAATGCCAGTTTCCTTGATGGATACAGGTATCTGTCCTTGCTCCCTCACAGTCCAAAGCTTTGATATTTGCATGTGCCCTAGATTTATAACCACAAAGAATGTCATCAATTTAAGCAATAGTAATGGAGTTTCTATTGCATGTGGGATGGGGCATTATGTTTTGTGGTATATTTATATGTTTATATGGGTGTGTGCTTGTGAGTGGGTATGATGTTTGAATATGTTTATTCCAGCGTGGAAGTGTTGGGGAATGTGTACATGTGAATACAAGAGATGAGTATTACATGCTTTCCTTTTTTTTCTTTTTCTTTTTCTTTTTTTTTTTTTATCAATTTCGGTTTATTCACTCTCTATCCCACCTGTAGCCCCCTCCCTCTTCCCCTCCTAATCTCACACTCCCTTCCTCCTCTCTCCCTATGCCTGTCCTGGAGTCCAATGATAGGGGAGGTCCTCCCCCCCTTCCATCTGATCCTAGTTTATCAGATCTCAACAGGACTGGCTGCATTGTCTTCTTCTGTAGCCTGATAAGGCTGCACCCCCTCAGAGAGAGGTGATTAAAGAGCCAGCCACTTAAGTTCATGTCAAGGACAGTCCCTGTTCCTATTACTAGGGAACCCACTTGGACACTGAGCTGCCATGGGCTACATCAGGGCTGTTTTCTGAGACTGATATTCCAGCTTACTTTTTGAGAAAATGTCTTTCACTAGATCTAGAGCTCACTCCTTCATCTGAGCTGGCTGGCTAAGAAGATGTAGTGATCCACTGTTATCTACCTGTCCTCTCCCTTCCAATGCTTTTCATGAGTCTTAAGAATCTGAAGAGCAGATACTTTACTAGCCAAGCCATCTCATCAGCCTCTGGTTATTGCTTTTTTTAATCTGACCTTCTAACATATTCTTTCTGAGACCAGTTAGATCTGGAAGTTGATAAACTATTTAGTGCCATCATTCATAACCGTAACTGATTATGTGAGCATTGTTTATATAAAATTAAGGCACACAACTAAGCATTAAAGTGATTTGTATAACATATAAAATTGAGCTATTAGCAATGCACTAAGTTTAAATAACAACAATAAAGACATACATAACGTTATTAAAAACATAATTGATTTTGCAAAGTCCCAACATGTACTAAATGATCTTATTGATTATATATCCTAATGGGAATCTCTGCGATTGAATTAATAATGTATGTAGGACTGGTGTTAACAATTCACAAATCAATTTGTGCATGTCTTCAAAATACTTTAACATTTTCTTCTCATTCTCTCTGTTCAGACAACAGAAAGCTTACATTGCTACCCAGGGGCCCTTAGCAGAGACAACTGAAGACTTCTGGCGCATGCTTTGGGAACACAATTCTACCATTGTTGTAATGCTCACCAAGCTGAGAGAAATGGGCAGAGTAAGTATGTCACCCAACTTGGAAAACCACATCAAGCTTATTGATTTACATGTTTTTGAAAGACCCAGTACTTGGGTGCAGTGATGTGCAGTGGTAGATACCAATGAGTCAGCCAGTGGTATCTACTTACTTTGGCTCTCAGAATATACTTGTTACCTTTTGCTTGGATAGGCTAGAATTTAGTTATCAAATGGACCATAATTTCCCCATGTAAAGAAACTTGAACCCTTGACTTGAATCCTTAAGCCACACTGTATTTTATTTGTCCATTGAGCATGGTGCTAGAATGCTGCATAATGTTTTAAAAGTTATAATAGCAAATTCATTTTAAAGAATAATTATGATGTATACATAAAGTAAGTTGCCTCAGAGGTATTTGAAGCACCACTACCTGGTATAGCACCTGAATGCATGTTTGCTGTGCTGTTGGAGATAGTTTCATTCTGTCTCTTCTTTTTATAAATTACCTGAGAGCAAAGAGATATAAGGCCAAGAAGTTATCTAGCCTGCCTTAATCTGGATGTTGATTTTGCAAGCTAATACAAGTCACCAGAATTCCCAGGGCCCCAGGTTCCTCAGTCGGCAGCTAAGAGTGAAACTAGATCAGTTTAGAGACTTCTTTCTGCCTTATCCTAATGACAAACCACTATGCTTTAAAACAAGTGCACTTGCTCATATAATACAGGTCCAAATGGACATCATTGCCTAAGGAGTCATGGGATTATTTAGAAAATTCATAATTCCAAGTTGAAATTCAACTGGTATTTAATAAGCAGCTATGACTGGCTATACTCTGCTTGGTTCTTTGGGAAAATATATTATACCAGATAGTTTGCCTGTCCTTGGGCTAGAGAGTTCAAAAGATTAGGTACATGCAATTAAAATTGCCTTGAATTTCAGATTTCATTAACAAGAGAACAAATTTAAATAGAGAAAACTTTGTTTGCTCCTTAGAGTTTAACATTAATTTTTCCTTTTAGGAGAAATGTCACCAGTACTGGCCGGCAGAACGATCTGCAAGATACCAGTATTTTGTTGTAGATCCCATGGCCGAGTACAACATGCCTCAGTATATCCTGAGGGAGTTCAAGGTCACGGATGCCAGGGTAAATTCCTTCTCTACCCTTTGCTAGAAATTAAGGTTAAGTATATTCCTCTGGAAAAAAATGCCAAGCAACCATTCTCAAAAGGAAAAGAAATCACCCATTATGGATGGCATTAAAGGAAAAGAATCTGTAACTTTCCCTCTGTCTGGAAGTATTTTCCTAAGCCCAGGCTTGGCTTCCCTTCAAATGCAACACCTGAAAGTCCAGCTTTGGGGAGCAGGACCAGTTTTGTTGGGAAATATTTACTATTTGGTTGGCTGCACTTACATTCACCTTCACAGCATGTTCTCATTGGAGAGTTTTTGATTTCTTCATTACTTGAGGCTGCAAATATGTTGTTGTTTGTACAGCCCTTGAGGTCACACAGGCTTGTAGGTTAATTTGGTATGACTTTAAAACTGCAAAGCAAATGGCATTCTGTGGAAGATTCTGACAAGCCTTGCACATTCTAATTTGATTCCTGGCATGCTTTATTCCTCCATGTGCTAATGTGTCTGTCCATGAGAGCTGTGAACTCACCACCCTTGTTGGCTAATTTTCATTTGCATTTCTCATAAAGCTTGCTGACAAGGCTCAGCCCTGATGTAAGAGATTCTATGCATAAACTTTAACATCTTTGCCATTAGCCACTCTCAAACCATGATTGCAAACACATCTTAAGGAGACCAGGTCAGTTCAAAGTACTGCTTTATTTTTGGAATTGTCACGATTGGTGGGTTGTCTAAAACTCCAGAAGAAAATCTATACTTTTCCTGAAACGTAGCTTTCTCTCAGCTTATGTTTGTAGATTGTCTGCTAATTCTCAAAGCCTATCCCTGTGTCTGACACACACATACATACACACAGAAAGAGAAACAGAGACAGATAAAGACAGAGACTGAGAAAATATGATTCACAGAAGGGCGAGCCAGGTGACAATCTTGTTAATCCTAGAAAGTGTGATGTATTAACTACTCTGAATGTGACTAAATTAAGGTACCTGTTATGTTCCAGTATCTCATTTTTTAATTGTCCAAGAAAACATGCCCTGATATTTGCCACTATTCATTCAGTAAGAATCAGACACTTAACTTCCTTAAAATAAATTCCCTAGCTATTTTTGGTGCTAGAAAGGAGAATCAAGATTCAACCATGGGGAACATATTTACTTAGCTCCAACTTACACCTAACGACACTGAGAGAAGGAGTGAAGCAGGTATTTGCTCACGTTGTTTTAAAAGCCCCTCTGTGGTTAGCTGCCACAGGCCTTTTGTATATGCTGCCAGCATGCTTCTGTTCTCAGGTTCTGAGTTCAGTAAGCAAGTTGGCCCTTGAGAATACAGCATTATGAAGCAAGTAACCTTTAAACAATAATGTGGTCTCTGCTAAATAGTTAATTGTTTGTTCATACAACCTGTTCTTCATGTTACAAGTGACTACATTCAAAAATAAAATCCCCAGAAAACTTAGAAGACAACAGTGCATTGTCCAGTCTCTGACTTTCCTCTCTGTGCCCTTGAAACCTTTCCCAGAAGAAGGGGGAAATAGATCAATCTTGAAGAGTAAATATCTGGGAGTTAGTGATGGGGCTTAATACTTTCCATATCCCTCTGTATTCTCACAAAGTTGGTATGATATTATATTCTTCTATTCTCAAGCATCTCCTCTGCACCATTTGGTGAACATGATGTATACCCATCCTGAGTTAAGCCAGCCTCTCTTTTCAATTTGCCTGCGATTCAGTTATCTCTACAAATCTTAAAAACATGCATGCCTGGTCCCCCAAAAGAAAATCTTAGAAGAAAATATTAGTTCCTAAGAATGGGAAGCAGGAAGCCACTGGGAACACCTCTTCAAATGGTATCATTCCCAGTGAGCATGGGTTTAGTTACGCTTTCCTCTGAGGAGTCAAGAGCTGTATCTATGAGCAAAGGGTCGCTTCTGTTGCTGTTGTACTTCAAACAATTCTAGAAAGAATCTGAGGTGCCTTATGGCCTCTTATTAACATGGAATTTTTGGAGTTGAGAGGAATTTTGTATACTGTCCTGAGAAAAGAAATGTCAAGTAAATGACTTAGATACCCACCATTAGTTCAAGGCTTGCAGAAGTTGCTCTGTGTATGGAACATTATAGTAAATGAAATTCGCCTATTTTTCAATTTATCGTATTTTAGACACGGCTTGTTTTCTTACAGTTAATTCCTGAAGCCAGTCAGGAAGAAACATCTGACTATAAAAGGGGTAGGATGGAGAGCCTTAGCCAATAATCCCCTTGGATTCTGCATAGTTTCCTTTTCTGTTCCTGTAATATAACACTGATCAAGTTGAAAGTAAGGATTTACTTGGTTTACAGGTTTGTCATCGAGGGAATCCAGGGAAAGAGCGCAAAGGAACCTAGAGGCAGAAACCATGGAGGAATGCTTCTCACTGTGTTGCTCTCCATGTTTCACTTGTCTTCATTTCTTATTCCACCCAGGAGCAGCTGTCTGGGGGTGGCACTGCTACTATTGACTGTACCTCCCATATCAAGCATTAATCAAGAACGTGCCCACAGAAATGAATCCAAGACAGTCTGATAGAAACAGTTCTCTAATTGAGCTTTTCTTCTCCCATACTCCGGTTTGTGTCTAGTTGACTAAAACAAACTGGCACAATTCTCTTAAGCTGGAATTTAAGCATCATCAAGTGGTTCATGCTGTGTCTCACACATGTCTAGAAAGTGTGCACCTCAGAGATATGATGGGGCAGCCAGGTCAACAACAGCTACCTAGCGTATGTTAGATCGTTTAAATGTTGTCATTTGTCATTTACAGTATAAGAAATAAGCATCCATGGCTGATGTGACATCAACAGCAACTCTCTGATCTAGATGACATACCTGCACCCTCCTTTCCCACTCCTGTGGAGAACTTGTTCAATTGAATATAAGGTTGTGTGTGTTTGTGTGTATATGTGAGTGAGTGTGTGTACTCATACAGATAGGTCTATTTGGTGTTTTTAAACTTAAACTTTGAGGCTCAAAAGTGCTTTCAAAGAGGATAACTCAAGTAATTTGTAATTTAAATATTGTGAGTGTACATAACATATAAGATACATACACAACTAAGTTTCTACTGGACATGTTCCTAACTTTTTTCTTCTCTTTTTATTTTTTTGGGGGGAAAATTACAAATGCTCTGATGGCCTCTGTACTTTCTGAATCTTGCTGGCATGCTGTTTCATGACTGGTTTTGTGGTTTCCCCTCTAAAGGACGGCCAGTCCCGAACAGTGAGGCAGTTCCAATTCACTGACTGGCCAGAACAAGGAGTGCCAAAGTCTGGAGAAGGATTTATTGACTTCATTGGTCAAGTCCATAAAACAAAGGAGCAGTTTGGCCAGGATGGGCCCATTTCGGTGCATTGCAGGTGAGCAGGGAGTCACTAGTGCTAACTGGACATTTATGCTTGTTGCTTGGCGGCTTTGAAGTGGGTATACTTTATTCACTTTGTATACAAACTTGTTAGGGCAAATTTGCATAATTGAAATTTATTTTCAGAATGTTCTAGGAGACATAAAGATTTATGTTTCTTTCTATAAAATAAAAAGTATTAGAGGAATGTTTTATCCCCCAAATTGAACCCTTGTAAAAAACAGTTTCAAGTGGCCAGAAATTGTTGGTGTGTTCTCTACCAATAAGGTATGGTACTAACCCCTTTCCGTGTTTGCTTTGTTTTTTTGTGTAGCTGCACTTAGAACTGCCTTTCTGCATTTTCCCCTTCGTCTCTTGAAAGAACTGTGAATAGCTGCCAAGCCTTAATAGCAGTACTAATTCTTGCAAGTCAATAAGTGATTAGTATGGTGCCTCAGTTCAAAATGCAATTTACTTGAAAACTGTTGCTATATCAGAAAATGAAGCACCTTCAATTTAATTATTTTCAACAGTTTCTAGAGCATTTTATAATTTAAGTCACTGAAGTTAATAGAAATACTAAGTGAATGCCTTTGACGTCCACCATAAATTCAGTGCATGTGGAAGTTGCTGTATGTACAAAACATAGTAAAAAAATCACCCACTTTTTAAAACTACTGTATGTCAGGATTCTAAAAGCTTTAAGTTTCAGTTTTTAATATGTTTACAGTGAAAACCTTGAAAGCATTTATGTATAAAAAGTCTAGTGCTTTAAAAAATAAACTATTGTTATTAATACCAGAGGAAGCAAGATCTCCAAATAGAAAAATTAGATATGGCCTTCAGTATACATACTCTTGTCCAAGATCTATAATTTTATGAAGGTGTATAGCAGTGAGCTTCGGCTTTCTCTGCAGGTCTCTGTGAGCTTTTTGAGCAGTGCCTTGTTTCTCAGACTTGGAAGAATTTGCTTTGTGCTGTCAAAATTCCTTGCTGTATACAACTGAAGAGTAGATAGGAAATGATGTATGATCTCCAGTATTTAATGCTGATGTTATAAACTAGAGTTGAAACATCTAGGTTTTATTTAATCTAGCACATAATGTCTCCACCTAACTCAGACTTTCCCAATATGACCTATAAGGAAAAGAATATATCTGATACTCGTAATTTTACCTTGAGGCCTGTATTACTTCTCTTTGAGAATGTTTTTAAACAAAGACTGAGAAACCCTTTAGCACAAAGATTGACATTACGTACATGTGTATTCACATATATACAAATATCTCATTATGTGCTGAAGCCTTCTAGATACGTATCTTCTCTTAGTTTTTAATGCTGTGAAGCAACACTTATTTCTAGCATATTAAACTAACATAGTAAGATTCAATACATTTAGAAGTTAATGAGGCAGATACCTGTTCTTTTCTTGAAAATTCTTAATAGGAATCAAGGTTTTGGGTTATGGTGATTAATCAAGTGAAAGTAAGACACACCCTAAGATATCTGGAGGATTCAACAAAATGTCACAAGCCAGAGTCTCTCATGAATGGGAGACTTTCTGGGTTGAAGGGATCTTCAAGATCCTTTGACTGTCGTTGAGAATGAATAACTCCAACTCCCTTTTAACAACTACCCATTGGTTTATAGCCTCATTTAGTATTTTTTATTCATGAGAAATTACAGTTTGTAAAAACACACATTATTTATATATGCCTGTCAGCTACATCCTGGAGTAAATGAATCCATGTATTTTCCACAGCCTTTCCCCAAGCATTAAATGCAACATTTAATTAAGGTCCAAAACTGTAGGGATTTGTTTTTCAGATTATTCAGTGTTATTGTTACCTAAACCCCTCCATGTCACTTCTTAAGAGTGTAAGAGCTATCAGTTAGTTTTCTTCCTTGCTGCTGTGACAGTTCTGGAATTATCTTACAATACCGAAGGAAACAGGAAGACATTCAAAATCTTGCTGAAATGGTATAAAGAAATTTGGGATGTTTTACTTGCTGATCACCTGAAAATAAGCAATTCAGCATATAACTCACTAGCTCTTAGCTATACTGTCAAAGGCCTTTTTGAAAATCTGTTGAAAATTACAGCCTTTCTTTTTTAATTTCAATTTTTATATTAATTACAGTTTATTCATTTTGTATCCCAGCTGAAGACCCCTCCCTCATTCCCACACAATCCCTTCCTGCCTCCCTCATCTCCTCCCATGCCCCTTTCCAAGTCCACCTATAAGAGAGGTCCTCCTCCCCTTCTATCTGACCCTAGCCTATCAGGTCTCATCAGGACTGGCTGCATGATCTTCCTCTGTGGCCTGGTAAGGCTGCTTCCTCCTCAGGGGGAGGTGATCAAAGAGCCAGCCACTGAGTTCATGTCAGAGACAGTCCCTGTTCCCCTTACTAGGGAACCAAAATTGGAGTATAATCTAATATTTCTGCAATCAATATATATTAGATATTCATAGTTTCCCAAAGGCTAGGAGAAAACATTTTTATAATAGTCTGTTGTAGAATCTGTTTTATCATATTCATATCAATACTAAAGTGATCTATATGCATTGTTACATAACTTGTTGCTTGTTTAGATGATGACATATTCTTCACAGATTATGTTATTAATGAACTAGAAAGGAGGAACCTGTATTATATGTTCCACCTTTTTCTAGTTTGCTTTATACTTTGCACAATGACAGAGTCTTCAGTTTTAGCATCTACATTATGGGTACAAGCCTGTGTTTCATCTGTTTATGTTTTTACCTATTGAATTTATAATATTATCTTTTGACTGTTTCGATTGGAGTTACACCGTATTTTAGAAATGCATTGTGTTTATTTGTTTCTTTATTTATCTCTTTATTTATTATTACAATTTATTCACTTTGTATCCCAGCTGTAGTCCCCTCCCTCATTTCTTCCCAATCCCACCCTCTCTTCCTTTTCTATCCCTATGCCCCTCTCCCAGTCCTCCTCCCCTTCTGTCTGACCCTAGCCTATCAGATCTCATCTTCCTCTGTGGCCTGGTAAGGCTGTAAGAAATGCATTCTATTTTATAAGACCCAATCTTAATTACTTACTCTCACATGTTATCACAACACAATACCTGGTAATCAAATAGTAAAACCATTCCCACTTTATCCTGAACATGGTTGTAGAGAAACTGGGAATATGGAAGTTAATAGAAGAATGTGTGTTTCCAAAGCAAGTGAGGCCAAGACTGTGGACCTGTTACCCACAGTGCCTCTGTTCTCACTGCAGTGCTGGAGTTGGAAGAACTGGAGTCTTTATAACCCTGAGCATTGTGTTGGAAAGAATGAGATATGAAGGGGTTGTAGATATCTTCCAGACAGTCAAAATGCTAAGAACACAGCGACCAGCCATGGTACAAACAGAGGTAAGAAAAATTTTGGTATCACCCACCAAAATCCAGAACCCTCTGTGGATCCAAAATACATTTGTGAAATGTAGAAGAGCATTATGGGAAAAGTAAATTGCTTGCTTAGTATTTGAACACCACATCTCCCCATTCTTTAAATGTGGAGACAATGCCAAAAATCTTCAAGTTGTTGTGGAGATTATATGAGAATCTATATTATGTTGAAATACATTAAATTGTTAGCATATTTAACATATGGATCTTTATATTTAACATATGATGGATCTTCCTCTTATTTCAGTATGTGTTGTGCATGCGTGTGTGCATGGGTATGTGAGTGTATGTGTATGTGTGTGTGTTTTAATGTAAATCTTGTGCCTAATTTTAGGGAGATACATAAAAAGCCAGTTATGTGGCAGAGAATATTGCCTCCCTACTTTTACCTTTCTCTTTTCTTCCTGTTTACTTACAGAGACACAGGTACTTTTGTTCTGTTTCACACCACTGGCCATTTTAAATATTTGTAACCTGAAAGTGCCATTTTTCTATTCACTAATTAATATGTACATTTCTCAGTGTAAGTTCATGATTTAGAGAATCACAGTGGTAGTGTTTATATTACTCAAATATCCACCAAATTATACACTTTGTGTTCTTCAATTTACAATATCTTCCAGACTTTGATTTCAAAATAGTGCAAGCATTTGGCTTGCGATACTTAAAACATTATGTCAGCCTGACAAACATAATGAGTGTTAGGGTGACAGAGGGAAATTGGACATTTAAAAAGTCTTAACACTTAGCCAAGCAACTTACTGTGACAAGACAGAAAAGCAAACTCCATTTATTTTGCATTACCATTTTTATTGTAGAAAAATGCACATTTAAGCAAAATAGAAGCTATCTACTTTCAGCCCCATTGGCTATTGAAAATAAGTTTCTTTTATGGGGAAAATCCTACTTTTTCTCATCCCTGTGGTTATCTGTAAATTGTAATTTTTCCATCTCCCCAACAATGCTCCAATTTATTTCAATATTGCAGGACCCTTCCTTGTGTGAGAAAAGGCATGTTTCATACCATTCTATTTTGGTCGGAGTCTTCTAGAACAGACAACTTGCAATCACACTGAATTTCAGAATAAATGGTACAGGTATTTTGGATGTAGGCAGCTATTCTCAGGAGTGACAAGCCTTAAAGCCCAGGGCTCCATAAGCATTCTATGTACTTGCTGCTCCTGCACTACCTTTCACTTCCGAGTTAGGGTTTCTATTGCCACAATGAAACATGATTACCAAACGCAAGTTGGGGAGGAAGAGTTTATTTGGCTTCAATTCCATAGCACTGTTTACCAGTGATGCAAATCAGGGCAGGAATTAAACAGGGCAGGGACCTTGAGGGAGGAGCTGATGCAAAGGTCACTGGAGGGTTGTTGCTTCTGGTTCACTTCTCATTGCTTGCTCAGCATGCATTCTTACAGAAACCAGAAACACAGTCCAGTAAAGACCCCACCCACCATGGTCTGGCACCAGTCACTAATTAAGAGAACGCCCTACAGGCTTTTCTACAGCCCATTCTTATGGAGGCATTTTCTGAACTGCGGTTCTTTCATCTCAGAAGACTTTAAGTTGTGTCAAGTTGGCATGGATTCTTTTCTGTCTCTGCCCCTTACATGGTACTATCTGACATAATGGTAATTCTAATTGAGTCTGACATCTAATCTGATGCTTTTACATTTTGGGAAGGGGGGCAGAGTGCACATGCTAGAGGTCACATGTGTGCATGTCAGAGGACTTGTGTAAGTCTCTCCTCCTCTCATGTGGATACCAGGGATCAAGCTCAGGTCATCAGACTTGGAGGAGATGCCCTTAACCATTGAGCCATCCTGCCAACTTCATTGTTTTCTTTTTTTGCTGACTTTTTTTTTCTGTTTTGTAAACTCAAATTTGTGGAAAGCAGCCCAGAAAATTTAAATCCAGATTGCCTTTGAGGAACTTTACATTTGTTTCAACTGAAAATGATCACAAATACCTAGTTCAATGTGAAAGTTTGTAGCACATAGAAAAAGATAGTATTCACTGGAGTTATTATGGTTTAGGAATAGGAGCCTGTATCTGGTTGATTGGTGAAATTAATAAAATCTCCACCTGGCTAACTGTTCCTTGTTAAGTTGGTCACCAGACTGAATTTAAGTGGGAGTAGAACTGCCTTGTAGACATATTTTTTCTTTACAATACTGGTTTATTTTTCAGTTAAAACATCTATATTCTTCTTCTCTCCCACATACCCTGTGTCCTGCAGGATCAATATCAGTTCTGCTATCGAGCCGCACTAGAATACCTGGGCAGCTTTGATCACTATGCAACGTAGAAACCCCTGACCCCTTCTGGATTTTTACTTCAGGCCCTTCGCTATCCATGGAGTCTCTTCTGAGCCATACAGGGCACTTGAGAAGTCCTTCTTAACTTCTAGCTAACAGCCACTTAGTGGGACTATTACAAAACAAAATAAACTCTTCCAAGTGGACCAAGAATTCACAGTTTAATCATCTAACCTGAAAAATAATAACAAGAATCCTGACTTAGGAGGCATCTGAAGGATTTTATTGACAGATACCTCAAGGATTCAAAACAAAGGGAAGAAGAAATGACAGCAAAGAACCACCATCTTGTTCAGGATTTCTTGATAGGGACAGAAAGAGCTTGCCTGTGGGCCTTCGTTCAGCACAAGGCACTTCCTGGTGTGGCTTCTCATGATAAGGTGGACTCTGCTTCAACGTTGCCCGTTTCCCCAGGCCACTCATACTTACATTTTAGGGGTAAGGGTGGGGATGTTTAAAAAGAAAGTCTTGATTTCATTTTAGTGTTGTAAAGATTCTGCTGACCTGTGTTTCATTTCTAACTGTACACTTTTTTTTTAAACAAAATGTATCATTCGATAAAGTAACTTTTAAAAGTTATGTAATTCTTCAATTTTTTTTATTTCTGAACTGTATTTTTGTTTTGAAAGCTGTAGAGTGGTTATATGTACTACCTTACTGTAGAAACATCAAGTAATTTGAACCTGCACATTTTTGTGCAACACTCAATCTACAGTATCTGTCTCAACAGATATTCCTTACATGTATGTTTGGTATAACTGATGAGAAAGTGTCCATTCTCTGCAAGCTTCAGTGGGAAATTTTCTTTGCTTTCCTTTGTTTTGGAATCAACAGGGAGGCGCAAAGTATAAAGTTGCTGCTAACATATATATGCATAGATATCTATATTTTAAGGGTATCTATGTATATATAGACAGTATTTCCACACAAAGATTTAACTGCCATTCGGTTCTTCCATGGTTTCATTTTTTGGTTTGTTTTTGTTTTGTTTAAGTATAGAAAACTATTATAAACATCATTTCCAAGTTATTTTTAATATTGCAAAATTTTAAATTGTAAAGAGAATTGAGGAGTGCACATCATTGATTATTGAACCTCGCCCCTGACTTTCCTGCCCTGCATTCCCCCATCTACCCAACCATATTCACAAATACTGTTTTGTTAGCCAGGCTTCTAACAAAATTCAATATCTCTAACACTCTAGTGCAATAACAATTGTTAAATATCTAAAAGGTGTGCATGTGGGAAAGGTCAGTGCATATCCCTTTAGGAGGGAAGAATGTTGTAATATATCAGCTATCAAGTTGTTTTTTTAAAACAAAAGTATATTCAATCATATATTGTCTATAGTATGTGCTATAAAATTTGCATTTATGATATGTAACAGGGGCAAAGCCAAACTCATGTTACTCTTTTAAGTCAAAAACATGTGGCTACAGCGTTTTTGGGAGACGCTGTGCTGTTTAATTTGGTTTTAGTTCTGCATTTAGAGTGCCTTATAATTGATGCCTATTTTAATAGCATTTCTTTTTACCTTTGGTTCTGATTTCCATTAGTTGTTCACATCTGTTACTTTTTCAATTAAAGCATTATCTGTTCACCACATGTATATAAACTCTTTGAATAATATGCATTCCTAGTTTTCAGCCAAGTGGGGATGTTAGTGATTGTACCAGTCCAAAGCACTTGGATAATCAGGGCCTCTCCTTTCCTCATCATCACATCAGGAAGAGCAACTTGTTTCACTTCGAATCCCTTCCAAATCTGCTCTGGAGCATGCAGTAACCACCAGTCTTACTTATAGAAACAACATCAGGATGTATTTGATATTCCATTAAGATTTTCTGAAAGGGGCAATAAATTATATATATATATATATGTATATGTATACATATATATAAACACGCATACATATGTATGTATGTATATATGTATGTATGTATGTATGTATGTATATCCTCCCCAAATATTTCCATAGGAAGCCATGGATGGTGGCATGAGTTTGCCACATACTATATGATTTTAAAGTACCCTCCCCAAGTCCTAAGAACTCTGAAAGAGTTTTGATACAGGTATAATATTTTTGTTTAATTTTAGCTTCATGGTGTTCTGCATGGAAGGGAATTTGTTTTCACATTTACCCATCACTACCAGAACAAAATCCTAGAGACCAAACACTTGCAAGTATGGCATTTGAGCATTTTTTGTAAAAAAAAAAAAAAAAAAAAAAAAACAGTAATAAAAAACCAAAAATTAAAAAATGAACAAAAACAGAAAAGAGAAAAAATAGAAATATATATATATATGTAACATTAAAAAAAGAAACTAGAAGGCTACCTCAGAATGAGACTCTGTAACCTACATCAGAACCAGAGAAGAATGTGCACTATGTGGGTCTGTTGTTTTCTTTTCACTTGTATTGTTAAAGATTTATCAAAGTGCCAGGTTGCTCAGTGCTATAATTCTGTTTTAGTAAAACAAAGGGGGATCAGATAGGCATAACATCATCTAGACATGCCATTTGGACATGGGGGATCTAATGGAATATCACACACCAGAATGACTGGCCAGTGAGCAGTTTGTCACTCTGCAACAAAAGCTACAGATAAAGCGAGAGAGGTGACAAAAATCACCAAAAGAAAATGGATGAGATGTGTACCATAGGACGATGAGGCAAGCACTACTCCAGAATGAGGAGCTGTTCCTAGAACTAACTCCCCACTGTCATTGATGTGCATTCCACTCTGTACTTTGCTCTATGACCATTCAAGTTTAATTTCCCAGGCAAATATCATTATCTACCATAAACACAAACATCCAAGTTTCCAGTTATTTTCATCATCATAACCAGTACGGTGCTATTATTTACCTATGTATGTGTAGTTATGTATAATTTTGTAATTAGTTACAATGGTAAAATATCAAATATATAAAAGTGATTTGTACAGAACTTTATTTTAGCTCTTTTTTAAAAATGGTTTGCATGGTTAGACAAGGCAAGGACAGCCAGGGGAGGGAAGGGCCTCTAGGGAACTTTGCACTTTCTATACCTTTGTACTATGCACTGCCCTATTGATTCTACACCCAATAATGTTATTACTTGAACCCATCTGTAAGAAACTGCTTCAGAAATTCATTTATGTGTCTGTGGATAACACATCACAACAGGAAAGGAAAAATGCATAGTAGCAAACATGTTTTTTTCTTTCCTGCTGATTTTTGGGTTAGCTTTATTTCAATCTTTCTTCTCATTTTAAAATCCCCTTCCCATATTTTTCTTTCTTTTTGGATTTGATTTCCATTGGGTATATGGGTGCCCTGATACTCCAGCAGAGATCAGAAGGCTACAGATCCATCCTATCCATCTGTTACATGGCTTTGCCATACAAGCTTGGAGTGTCTTTACAAAGATAACAGTTGTGTTCTTTGCTCTCGTTTTGGATGCATAGACTGAAAACTCAAAAAAAAAAAAAACCTTGTAAAATGGCTTGTTAAAAAAATACAATTACCTCTAATTAGTAGTACGCGTAAGTGTTTTACAGAATGAAAGGCGTGCTTTTTATTTTCTTACTTCGTTACATTGGTGGCGAAAGAAGTCTGTATGAAAATCAGTTCTTTGCTGACACAGGTTCCATTTGTTACAAATGAATTCTAATAAAAATGTCAGTGTTATGCAGCCCTGGCCTTTGTCTTTGTCTACTCCAAGCCTGCTTTCAACTACATTGTTAGTCCCTCTTTTCTGTTTTTTTTCCTTAGGTCCTCTGTACTGGTAGGTATTATATTTACCAAGAACCTGCTACTCACAATTGTCTACCCTTGAGGTAAGCACTTTCCACTGCTATGTAAAAAAACCAGAGAAACAATTTCACATATTTACATATTCAACAAAGAAGCATTATTTTCATTCATGGTGGAGAACATAGACAATGTTGGATCCTGTGAAAGGTCTAATGTTGAACATACATTATGTATCTCAGTGTCATATTGAAACTGTACCTTTCCCACACTTAAAAATAGCTCCATAGTGTTAGCTGATTGAACATTTAGAAATATGACTGAGAAAACACTTGGCTTTGGATTGTTTACTCAGACTTTCAGTCTTACTAAATTGTAATAGTATATCAGGTCTGCTCTATGTTTGGGGGAAAAAGCTTTGAACATGTGAGATCTTACTGTACACAAAGATTCTAAGATATTCTGGCACAGAGTCAATGCCAGCATCACATTGAGACATGCTATCAAGGAAAGACAGCAGTCTGAAGTAGCCCTGTCAGTTGTCGGTGAGAGAATGTGTTATTCATTTGGCTTACACAAAAAGAAAGGTGTTTGTTTTTTCGTATTCCCAAACCAAAATCAAAATGATCTCATTCTAAAATACTGGGAAGCTGCAATCTCCCTGCCTGGTTCATTATAATGCCAACAGCCAAGTAAGTGAAAGCAGACAGTTAACCCTGACAGCACAATCTGCAGTTCTAGATGGGATAGATTCTTGTTGGCCCTGTTGACCATATTTGGAATAAATTATCACCTTAGAAATACAAATAAAGACAGGAAGAAAAAGGTTCATATTGAGTTATCAAATAAAGATAGGTTTCAGGTGAACATTTTCTTACAAAAATCAGTGATGATTATGAGGACAGCTGAACCCTGCTGTAAATCTGAGTCCATATAAGACATGTCAACAAATAGCATCAAGAAAACTTGGTGCAGTGGAAATAATTACTTAATGCAACAATCTCATTACTCAGGCATGATGTTGGAAATGCTAATACTGAATAAATAATTATACTTGTGTTTTTCTTTTCTTTCTGCTTAATTGGTGTTTGGTTTTACAGCTTTGATTACATTATTGATTGATTAGTTAGGTATTATTATTATCCTTTACTAAAATATGGGGACAGAAAGTTCACAGCAAAGCCTATATATTTGGGCTATTATGGTTCATGTCTTTAAATACCTAAAGACACCTAAAGAGAATGCTAAAGATGGCAGAGAGGGTCTAACTCTATACATCTACATGTGCCAAAATTATTGGTTGAGAATTAATGAGTGGTGATTAATTTAGGGCTTCTACACTTAATCTTGTTTATGATTAACTTTAAAGTAACATTAACAAATTAAAATTTAATTTGTAAACGCAGAACAGGATGATAGGTAAGACCCTTTAGGGGCCTCTCTCTGTAGATATCTCCCACTAAACTAACTGCATAAAAGTGAAGGATATCACTTGTCATGGTCTCTACTTTTGTTTCTTAAAAACAAGAAGTAGAAAAAAGCAGGGAGAGTTGCCTGTGTCTCCCTTCCCCAACTCTAAGAAGGCCTGCATGGTGAGAGATGTTGGTAGAAGAGTCCAAGTCTAAGCCTTGACACAGGATTAGGCAAAGTTCCTTCATAACACTAGACTCATACACATCAGCACTTCCACCAGAAATGGATCAAGTCAAGCATCTTACTGCTCCAACCTCAACTGTGGGCAACAGAGTTGAGAAAGAAAAGACCCACTGAAGATATAGCACAAGGACTTTTTCTGAGAACACAGAGGCAGGCATGTACCTTGTAGAATGTAAAGATTCCACATGCAGTCTACAACTCACAGAAAATTCACCTTCTCCAGCATGAAGCAGAAACCTGCACATTAATGGCTGGCCCGTGTAGCCTTTAGCAGGCCTGAAGCACACCTGCTGTATTCTAGGACTCTGTAACTCTTTACGGACATGAGACAAACCATTGTGACATACATTGTCCCCAGGGACTGTTTCCATCATCTGTATTCATATTTAAAGTTTGGGCAACATAGTTATTACCTGTTCATTGTTCACAGATAGGGTTGTAGAAGTGACCCCACGCCCATGCAAAGAACTGTGACTCAGATGAAATGGACACATGATTTGGCCCACTGAGCAGCGGTGTTCTTTGTATACCCTAAATCTATTGAGATTCTTGCAACTGTGAGATAATGAGTGCCATTCATGTCTTTGTAGCTGTGAGGCTTTTTCACAATAATTCTTAGCCTGTCAAAGAAGCAAGTAGTGCAGTGAAACAGATAAAATTCATATTTTCACACATGCTTTTCTTTTATGCCAGTCTTATCCCCATCTCTGTATCAGACTACCTATTGTATCATCCCCTTATTCTCTGCTTCCACTCCCAGGGAACTTAATTCTTCCTGATGGAACATTCACTTTCTGTCTCCTATGGATCCATCACACTCACCACTTCTAGCCCATCACCATTCCTAAGTGGCAAAAATCAATGCTTAGAAACACTTTGTACCTGGAACCACAGTGAACTCCCCTGGTTCTTTTAAAATATAATTTATTTTTATATTAATCACAGGTTATTTACTTTGTATCCCAGCCATAGCCCCCTCTCTCATTCCCTCCTAATCCCACCCTCCCTCCTTCATCTTCTCCCTGCCCTTTTCCAAGTCCACTGATAGGGAAGGTCCTCCTCCCCTTTCATCTGACCCTAGCTTATCAGGTATCTTCAGGACTGGCTTCAATGTATTCCTCTGGGTTCTAGCAAGGCTACTCCTCCCTCAGGGAGGGGGAGGTCAAAGAGCCAGCCATTGAGTTCATGTCAGAAATAGTCCCCATTCCCCTTACTAGATACTCACTTGGATACTGAGCTACCATGGGCTACATCTGAGCAGGGGTTCTAGGTTATCTCCATGCATGGTCCTCGGTTGGAGAAACGGTCTCATAAAAGAACCGTGTTCCCAGGTATCTTTGGTCCTTGTGGTGCTCCTGTCCTCTCCAGATCTTACTAATTTCCCCTTCTCTCATATGATTCCCTGCACTCTGCCCAAGGTTTGGTTATGAGTCTCAGCATCTGCTTTGATACACTGCTAGGTTGATTCTTTCAGAGGCCCTCTGCGGTAGGCTCCTATCCTGTTTCTTGATTTCTCCAACTTCCAATGTCCATCCCATTTGTCTTTCTAACTGAGGCTTGATCAGCTTACCCTGGGTCCTCTTTCTTGTTTATCTTCTTTAGGTGTACAGATGTTCGTATGTTTATCCTATCTTATAGGTCTAGTACCCGCTTATAAGTGAGTATATACCGTCACACCTGGTTCTTAAAAGCATTCCAGATTAAGAAACATAGCTACCACATCTCCTAAGAACCAGAGAGGCAACAGAAACCACAGCAAAAAAATCTATGAACCAAACATAAGGACACCCAAGTTGATAAAAGAAGCACAACTACAAATTAAATCACATATTGACCATCATATATTGAAAGTGAGAGAATTTAATAGCCCACTCTTGCCAATAGACAAGTCATCCAGAAAAAGAAAAAAAAAAACTAAACAGAAAAATGCTGGAGGTAACTGGCATTATACACCAAGTAGACCTGATAGGTATTTACAGAACATCTTGGCCAAACACAAAAGAATATACCATATTCTCAATAGCTGGTGTAACTATTTCCAATATTGACCACATACTCAGACACAAAGAAAGTAAGAGAGAAATCACATCTCTGTAGAATTTAATGAAAATGAATATACAATATTCCTACACTATGGAACACAATGAGGCAAATTCATGCTACATAATAAATTGGAGAGCTCTCATTTGCACCGCTGAAATCTCTAGAACAAAAACAAAGAATAACACCCAAAAGGAAAAGCAGGAAATAATCAAATCAGGTATGAAATCAATAAAATAAAAAAAAAACATAATAACAAAGAATCATGAGATGAGTTTGTTCTTTAAGAAAAAAAATCAGTAAGAATGAAAAACCCTTGTGAAATTATCTAAAAGAAAATGATAGAATATCCAAAGGTAAAGTTGAAAACTCTTTAGTCAAATACTCAAATACTCCAATCAAAGACTTAAATACATAAACTTAGAGATGAAAGTGGAGATATTAAAACAGATATCAATGAAATTCAGAAAACCAAAAGCATATTACTCAAAAGCATATATTTTAGTTAATTGGAAAACATAAGAAAAATGTATAACTCTCTAGATACATGACATTTTAAAATTAAAACAAGATAAAATACACAACAGAATGTAGAGAAGGAGGGAAGCATATACAGACCTCTACATCCAACAGATCTGAGTTTGAAATCAGCAACAATTTAGAGCAAACATGATGATCCAGATAGGTATTTATGATAAAAGATGTGCCTAGCATGAAGCATACTTATTACATGGCTACTACATGTAGGGCTTTTGTGTTGTTTTGTTTTCAAAACAGGGTTTCTCTGTGTTTCCCTGGCTCTCCTGAACTCTACCCTGCAGTGTATCAAAGCAGATGCTGAGGCTCATAACCAAACTTTGGTGAGAGTGCAGGGAATCTTATAAAAGAAGGGGAGATAGAAAGACCTGGAAAGGACAGGAGCTCCACAAGGAGAGCAACAGAGCCAAAAAAAACAACAACAACAAACAAACAAAAAACAAACAAACAAACAAAAAACTGGGCCCAGGGGTCTTTGCAGAGATGGATACTCCAATAAAGGACCATGCATAGAGATAACCTAGAATCCCTGCACAGATGTAGCCCATGGCAGCTCAATGTCCAAGTGGGTACCCTAGTAAGAGAAACAGGGACTGTCTCTGACATGAACTCAGTGGCTGGCTCTTTGATCACCTCCCCCTGAGGGGGAAGCAGGCTTATGAGGCTACAGAGGAAGACAATGTAGCCAACCCTGATGAGACCTGATAGGCTAGGGTCAGATGGAAGGGGAAGAGGTCATCCCCTATCAGTGGACTGGGGGAGGAGTGTAGAAGGAGAAGAGGGAGGGTGCGAATGGGAGGGGTCTAGAGAGGGAGCTACAGCTGGGATACAGAGTGAATAAATTGTAATAAATTTTAAAAACATATTAAAACCATAGAACAATTTTGTGAATTAAAAAAGAAATAATTTAAACAGATCAATAATCTGTATCAATATTGAAGTACTAGTACAAAATCTGAAAAAAGTCCAGAACCAGAAGGATTCATTGCATTTTGACCAACCTTTAAAGAAGAACTCAGTCCAGTGTTTCTCAATTTATTCTGTACAAAAAAATGAAAAGGTAGTGATGATTCTAACAATTTCTATTAAGTTAATATTAATCTGGTTCCAAAATCAAGTAAAGATACAACAAATAAACAAAATTACAGATTTAACACCTTGATGACCATAGATTCAAAATTCACAATAAAATACCTACAAACTAGACTCAAGATCACATCAAAAAGCTCATTCATTGTCATTAAGTTGGTGTCAGTCCACTGATGTATATACAGCTGGTTCAATCCATGTAATTAATAAATGTGATTCAGTTAATAAATGGAATTAAAGACAGAGATCACATCATCTTCTTAATAGATTCAGTTTTTAAAAAGTCTGACAAAATCTGTCTTCTTTCATGATAAAAGTCATAGAGAAGCTAGGAATAGAAGTAACATACTTTAATATAAGAAAGGCTATTTAAGACAAATCTAGAGACATAGAAAAACTCAAAAGTTTTCTGCTGAGATCAGATACAGAAGCAGGCTGTGCAGTCTTTACAAGTCTATTCAATAAAATGCTCTTGTCCTATCTACAGCACACAGATGGGACAAGAAAAAAAAAGTGAATACAAGTGAGAAAACATGTCAAAGTATCCCTATGTATCAATGATATGACCCTATACACCCAAAGTTTTCCACAATAAATGAATAAATAAATAAATAACCTCTTAGACTTGATAATCACTATCATTAACATGAAAGGTTATAAAAATAACACAAAAATCATATATATGGGTTATAATAAATTTTTTGTCTGTCTTATTGAAAGTAGATTTTTTCACACAATACATTTTAATTAAAATGCACACTATACAATAAGATATGATCACACCACAATAAGAATGAACATTATGTTTAAAATGTAAAGGTGGGGGACCTCAAGATGGTGGCAAAGAGCTCTCAATGTATCTGAGGGACACAGGATCCAAAACTCCAAAATGGTGTGTGGGAGGGGGGTAGAGACTGCTGAAGCCAGAACATCCACATTGAGGCTACATGGCAAGAGGGGACAACCTCTTGGATGGGCAACTTGGATCCACATCACCTATGGACATATCTGGGGCCAGAGAGTGGCAAATATTCGACCTCCCCCCACTTCTCCTTGCCCTAAGAACAGGCCTCCCTGCTCAGCAGAAGCAGCAGTGGTTTCCCCCAAGCACAAGCCTCCCTCCCTGCTGCTTGACTGACATGGCAGTCATGGAGCAATCAATAAAGAAAACACAGAGAAAACCCTGGAGTGGAAAACTTAGAGAAAAGAGCAGGAATCACAAAGATAAGCATCACCAACAGAATAAAAGAGATGGAAGAATTTCAAGAGCTGAAGATACACTTTGAGAAATTGATACATCTCTTAAAGAAAAAGAAAACCGTAAAAATTCCAAACACAACACATCCAAGAAATCAAAGGCACAGTGAAAATACAATATCTGAGAAAAATAGGAATAGACAGAAAGGAAGATTCCAGGTTCCAAGGTCCAGAAAATATTTTCAAGAAAATCACATAAGAAAATTTTCCCAACTTAAACAGATATCCATTAACATACAAGAGGCCTACAGAACACCAAAAAGACTAGACCAGAAAAGAAAGTCCTCACATCACATAATAGTCAAAACACTAAATCTAAAAAACAAATAAAAAAATATTAAAAGCAGCAAGGAAAAAAGGCCAAGTAACATATAAAGGTAGACCTATCATAATCACAGCAGACTTCTCAACAGAAACTATGAAAGCCAGAAGAGCCTGGGCAGACGTTTTGCACACTCTAAGAGATCACAGATGTCATCCCAGACTACTATACCCAGCAAAACTTTCAATCAACATAGATAGAGAAAACAAAATATTCCATGAGAAAAACTAAACTTAAACAAATCTACACAGCAACCCAACCCTACAGAGGATACTAGAAGGAAAACGCCAATCTAGTGAAATCAAATACACCTGAGAAAACACAGGATATAGATAACTTCAGAAAATTAAAAGAAAACAATTATAAACACAGTAATACCACCAATTCAACAATAAAAGGAACTACCATTCATTGGTCACTATAATCTATCAACATCAATGGACTCAACTCTCCAATAAAAAGACACAGACTAACAGAATGGTTGTGGAAACAGGATCCAACATTGTGCTGCATCCAAGAAACACACCTCTGCAACAAAGATAAAAACTACCTCAGAGTAAAGGCCTGGGAAAATGTATTTTAAGCAAACCAACCCAGAAAACAAGCTGAAGTAGCTATTCTAATATCTAATAAAATAGACTTTCAACCAAAATTAATCAAAAAAGATGAAGAGGGATGACATTTCATTCTCATCAAAGAAAAAAAATCCACCAAGAGGACATCACAATCCTGAACATCTGAGCCACAAATACAAGAGCACCTGGATTTGTAACTGAAACATTGTTAAAGCTTAAATAACACATCAATCCCAACACCTTAATAGTGGGAAACTTCAACAGTCCACTATCACCAAGAGACATTTATCTAGACAGAAGCTAAATAGGGAAATAATGGCACTTTCTACAGAACTTTTCACCCAAAATCAAGAGTATACCTTCTTTTCAGCAACTCATGGAACCTTCTTAATAATTGACCACATAGTTGGGCACAAAGCAAGCCTCAACAGATACAAGAATATCAAAACAATCCCTTGAATCCTATCAGACCACCATGTTCTAATACTAGACCACCACAACAACAGAAATAAAAAAGCATACATACATATGGAAAATAAAAAAAAACTCCCTCATCAGTGACAGCTTGGTTAGGGAAGAAATGAAAAAGGAAATTAAAGAGTTCCTAAAATTCAATCAAAACAAAAGTACAACTTACCCAACTTATGGCACAGAATGAAAGTAGTGCTAAGAGAAAAGTTCATAGCACTAAGTGCCTCCAGAAAGAAGTTGGAGACATCCCATACAAGCAATTTAATGGCATACATAAAAGCCCTAGCAAAAAAAAAAAAAAAAAGTAGCAGATATACCGAAGAGGTGTAGACCTTTGGAAATAATCAAACTCAGATTTAGAAACAGAGAAAGCAATTCAAAGAATGAATGAAACCAAGAGCTGGTTCTTTGAGAAAATCAACAAGATAGACAAACCCTTAGCCAAACTAACTAAAGGCAGAGAGAAAATATCCAAATCAGCAAACTCATAAACAAAAAGGGGACATAATAACAGGTACTGAGGGACTCCAAAAAAATCATACTACAAAAGACTATATGCCACAAAATTTGAAAATCTAAATGAAATGGACAATTTTCTTGACAGATTCCATTTACCAAAATTAAGTCAAGATCAGGTAAAAAGATTAAATAGTCTTATATGCCCCATGGAAATAGAAGCAGTCATAAAAATTCTGCCTTCCAAAAGAAGCCCAGGGACTGATGGTTTCAGCACAGAATCATACCAGACCTTCAAAGAAGAGCTAACTCCAATCCTCTTCAAACTACTCCACAAAATAGAAACAAAAGGAACATTACCTAACTCATTGTGTGAGGCCATAGTCACCTTGATACCTAAATCACATAAAGACCCAACAAAAAAAGTGAATTGTATACACATCTCTCTTATGAACATTGATGCAAAAATACTCAAAAAATACTTGCAAAGCAAATCCAAGAACCCATAAAAGATATCATCTACCATGACCAAGTAGATTTCATCCCAGGGATGCAGGGGTGGTTCAATATACGGAAATCCATCAATGTAATCCATCACATAAACAAACTGAAGGAGAAAAATATGATCATCTCTTTAGATGACAAAAATCATTTGACAAAATCCAACACCCATTCATGTTTAAAGTGTCAGGGAGATCAAGGATACAAGGCACATACCTAAACATAGTAAAGACAATCTACAGCAAGCCTATAGCCAACATCAAACTAAACAGATTGAAACAAATAAATCCCAATGAAATCAGGGACAAGACAAGGCTGTTCACTCTCTCCCTATCTCTTCAACATAGTACTTGAAGTCCTAGCTAGAGCAATAAGACAACTAAGGGGGATTAAAGGGATAGAAATTGGAAAGGAAGAAGTCAAAGTATCACTATTCACAGATGATATTATAGTATACATGAGTGACCCCAAAAATCCAACCACAGAACTCCTTCAGCTGATAAGCACCTTCAACAAAATGGCTGGATACAAAATAAACTAAAAAAAAAAAAAAAAATCAGTAGCTCTCCTGTATACAAAAGACAAAAGGGCCCAGAAAGAATTTAAGGAAACTACAGCCTTCACAATAGCCACAAATAACATAAAGTACCTAACTAAACAAATGAAAGACCTGTTTGGAAAAAAAGCTTCAAGTCTCTGAAGAAAAAAATTGAAGAAGATATCAGAAGATGGAAAGATCTCTCATGCTCATGGATTAGTAGGATTAACATAGTGAAAATGGCCACCTTGCCAAAAGCAATCTACAGATTCAATGCAATTCCCATCAAAATACCAACACAATTCTTTACAGACCTTGAAAGAACAGTTCTCAACATCATATGGAAAAACAAACAAACAAACTAACAAAACAGAGTTGCTAAAACAATCCTGTACAACAACAGAGCATCTGGAGGTATCTCCATCCCTGATCTCAGGCTGTACTACAGAGCAATAGTAATAAAAATGCAGGGTATTGTCATAGCAACAGAATGGTGGAGCAATGGCATTAAACTGAAGATGCAGTAGCAAACCCACATATCTACAGATACTTGATTTTTTGACCAAACAGCCAAATCATACAATGGAAAAAAGACAGCATCTTCAAGAAATGGTGCTGTTCTAACTGGATGTCTACATGTAGAAAAGTGTAAATAGATCAATATTTATCACCCTGCACAAAACTAAAGTCCAAGTGGATCAAAGACATCAACATAAAACCAGATACATTAAATCTAGAGGAAAGTGAGAAAGAACCTGTTAAAAGAAAAAGTGGGTAAGAGCCTTGAGCTCATTGGCATAGGAGACAACTTCCTGAACAGAACACCAACAGCATAGGCTCTAAGATAAGAATCAATAAATGGGACCTCATGAAACTGAAAAGCTTCAGTAGAGTAAAGGACACTGTCATCAGAACAAAACTACAGGCTACAGACTGGGAAATGATCTTTACCTACTGTATATCTGACAGAGGGCTAATAATCAGAATATAAAAAGAAATTATGTAATTAAATAATTACAAGTCATGCAGTTTAAAAATGGGGTACAGGGCTAAACAGAGAATTCTCCATAGAGAAACATTGAATGATAGGGAAACACTTAAGGAAACGCTCAGCACCCTTAGTCATCAGGGAAATGCAAATCAAAATGACCCTGAGATTTCAACTTACACCCATCAGAATGGCTAAGATAAAAAAACCCTAGTGACAATACATTCTGGAGAGGATGTGGAGAAAGGGTAACCCTCCTCTATTGCTGGTGGGAATATAAACATGTACAACCATTTTGAAAATCAATCTGCTATTTTCTCAGGCAATTAGGAATAGTGCTCCCTCAAGATCCAGCTATATGACTCCTAGGCATATATCCAAAAGATGCTCAAGTATACAAAAAGGACATTTGCTTCACCATGTTCATAACTGCTTTATTTGTAATAGCCAAAATCTGGAAACAACCCAGATGTCCCTCAGCAGAAGAATAGATACAGAAATTGTGGTGCCTTTACACAATATAATACTACTCAACAATTCAAAACAAAGAAATCATGAAATTTTCAGGCAAATGGTGGCACTAGGAAAGATCATCCTGAGTGAGGTATCCCAGAAGCAGAAAGACACACATGGTATATACTCACTTATAAGTAGATATTAGAAATATAATATGAGATAAACACCCTAAAATCTGTACACCTAAAGAAGCCAAGCAAGAAGGAGGACCCTGGGTAGATGATCAATCCTCATTCACGAAGGCAAACAGGATGGGGACTGGAAGAGGAAGAAAACAGGGAACAGGACTGGAGCCTATAACAAAGGGTTTCTGAAAGACTCTACCCAGCAGGCTATTAAAGCAGATGTTGAGATTCATAGCCAACTTTGGTCAAAGTGTGGGGAATCTTATGAAAGAAAGGGGAGATGAAAGACACAGAGTGGACAGGAGCTCTACAAAGAGAGCAACAGAACCAAAAATCTGGGCCCAGGGGTCTTTTCTGAGACTGATTCTCCATCTAAAGACTATGCTTGGAGTTAACCTAGAACACCTGCACAGATGTAGCTCATGGCATCTCAGTCTCTATGTGGGTACCTAGTAAGGGGAACATGGGCTGACTCTGACATGAACTCAGTGGCTGGCTCTTTGATCACCTCCCCCAAAGAGGGGAGCAGCCTTATGAAACCACAGTCGAAGACAATGCAGCAAATCCTGATTAGACCTTATAGACTAGGGTCAGATGGAAGGGGAGGAGGACCTCACTAATCAGTCGACTTGGGAAAGGGCATGGGAGGAGAAGAAGGAGAAAGTTGGGATTGGGAGAGATGAGGGCAGGGCTACAACAGGGATACAATATGAATAAATTGTAAATAATGAAAACATAAATTAATGTAAAAATGTAAAGGAGGGGTACAGGTAACGGCTCAGCATTGTGCTTGCTTCACTTCTAGATGTCCTGTGTTCTATTCCCAACATAAACATGGTAGTGCAAATAGAGGAAGAGCATCCAGGCAGTCCTGGTGAGACTTGATAAGCTAAGGGCAGATGGCAGGGGAAAAGAACTCCCCCTTTCAGAAAGGGAAGGAGATGGTGGGAAGAGAGAAAGAAGATGGTACTGGGCGTAGATGAGGGAGGGGGCTACAATTGGGATATAATATGAATAAATTGTAAAAACTAAAAAATGAAAGATCTACTACCATAAACAAACAAACCAACAAATACAAAACAAAAAACAAACAAACAAAACAATGTAATTTTATGCCTTCTTTCAAGCTCAAAGGGAACTGTGCACAGGAATTGCACAGGCTTGCATGCCTGCAAATACCCCAGATATTTCAATAAGTAAATGATTAAAAAATTAAGTCTAAAAATAACAAGTACCATGGAAAAGGACTTCTTGTTAGCTACTGGATTGTAAATGGACATGGCCCTTATAGAAAACAGTGTGGAAGTTCCTGGAATTATTAAAAATATAAAGACCATATGGTTTAGTTCTCTAATGCCTGGATGATTCCCCAAAGAAAATGATATCTACATTTCTATGTTCATTGCATCACTATTCCTAACAACCAAGATATGAAAATAAACTACAATGTCCATCAACTTATAATAGATAAAAATGTGGCAAAATACAAATAGGGTGTTTCTTATTAAACCATTAGTAAAAGAACATAGTTCTGCCATTAGTGTCAACATATATTGAAACTAGGAAACATTAGGCTATAGAAATAAGTGAGGAACAGAAAAACAGGTAAATCAGGCTAGGGGTGTAGCTCAGGTGGTAGACTGCTTGTCTAATATGCATAAAGACCTGGATTGATCCCATGCAATCAAATAAAATAAAGGATGGTGGCACACAAGTGTAAACCTAACTTTGGAAAAGGCAGGAAAATCAGAAGCTCAAGGATATCATTAACTACATAACAAATTTGATGACAAAACAGATATCAATATTCCCTGGAAAAGCACAAAGGAAGAAGTAAATAAATGAGCAAGGAAGAAAAGGAGAGAGAGAGGATGAGAGGGAAGGAGGACAGAGAGAAGGAGTGAGGGTAGGAGGAAGGAAATATAATCTCAACTCATTGAGCATGATCTAAAGTGCTGCTCTTAAAGAAGAATTGGGAAAGATTACTGAATTTGTCCTGATACTGTTAGGTAGCTTGGCTGTGCACAGTAGGGTGGCAGTAGGTGGCAATAACTACATTTCAGAACTCCCTAAGAAAATATTTTGAATGTGTTCACCATAAAGAAGTGAAGAGTGTTTTAGAGATAAAAATACTTATCCAGTATGCTCAGTCCTGATGTGACTGAATGTCCTAAAGAGGGTTGATACAGGGGGAGGGACTCCCTTTTTGGGGGGAGAAAGGGAAAGGAAGGAAAGGGGGAACTGGGAGGAGAGGTGGGAGGGGTACCCTTGGGATGGAAAGTAAATAAACTAAAAATAAATACTTATCCCGATTTACATATTAAGTGGCATGTATGCTTAATCAACACAACATTATACTCCATTAATCTGGACAATATCAGTTAAACATTTACAAATAAATAACATTTAAAATCAGTCAGAGAATTAACTTCTGATAGTACTTACAGGGGCTTCTTCAGGTTTTAGGGAACTACTACAGTAAAACAACATCCTGCCATCATGTGCTAGCAAAGTCCTTAATAAGAATATTGCTATAGTAATGTTAATATTAATAGAAAATAGTTTCAAAGGTGAGAAATTGTGTGTGTGTGTTTATGGACTATAGCTAAGATAAGGGTGTTAAATTTGAAGTCAATAATGAATAAATTACACAAATATAGCATGGAGAAATCAAGCTGGAGTTCAATTAGAAGCCTCACCCCTACTGACTAGCATTGAGAGTCCTGGAAGGTGCTATACATGCTAATGGAGACATAAAGTAGCCATCAGTTTTACCCAGCTACAAACCCTGCTAACCATAGTGACCTGCCACCGAGATTTATCCACTTGTACAATCATGTCGTGAAAGCTGGAGCAACCAAACACTTTTTGATTGAATTTAAGGCCAACTCTGTGAGATGAAACCTATACATGAAACTGTTAATACAGTCAAGAACCTTAGAATAGATAGGACATAGGCTATCTATGTAGAAAACTCTTATTCTCATAAAAGAACACAGCAAGACATGCCTCCTCCTGACGTAATGCCATACCCATAGATCAGTGCACCTAATAACTAATACCTCTCATCAAAGAAGCTATTACTTGCAGTAGGTAATTAACACACACACACATACACACACATTTGGATGATGTGTGTGTAGTGAGTGAGATGCTTTGAAGTGCTCAAACCTAAATGGAATATCTTTATCATAACACCCTTCACTAAGGCTCAGGGATCTACTCAGAATGAGTAGAAAGAATGTCAGAGCCAGTGGTAGTGGATGACTTCAAGGAATACACATTTTTCAGATACAGCAGGACTGACGCTCCCATGAATTCAAAGAGATTGTGACAGCATTCCCAAGGCTCGCGGAAGCTTAAGCTTGACCATAAACCCAGTATGGTAGAGGTGAAGTGTACATGAAGTTCCACCCCAAAACCCAGAAGCTGCTGTACAGGGAAGAAAGTTTTCTTAAACAGAATGACAGTAAGTATA
This sequence comes from Pachyuromys duprasi, assembly GCA_028658305.1. Taxonomy (NCBI): domain Eukaryota; kingdom Metazoa; phylum Chordata; class Mammalia; order Rodentia; family Muridae; genus Pachyuromys; species Pachyuromys duprasi. The sequence continues at coordinate 51,998,081 of CM053754.1, forward strand.
TCAATAATATTCCAGGGCAGGGTTCATGTTCAGGAGTAACTGATTAACACAAACCAGAACTCATGTCTGTATATGTGTGTGTTAGAGCTTGCTGTTGTTTGTTGGTATGGGTTTCTGCTGTTGTTATTTGTCTGTCTGTGTTTCAAGAGGAATAAAATGCAGGAAGTTAGGTTAGTAGGGAGTGGGAGAACCTGAGAAGAGTTAGAGGAGGGAAAAGAATGTGACAAGGATATATTGTATGGAATTGCAAAATAATACAACATAAAACAAAAATGTTTGTCCATATAACAATTAAGAAATACCTTTTCAAATAACCAAAAGGTCAAAGAAGAAATCATAGTAAAAATAAGAAATCATTGATATGTTTAAAATTAACATGACATAAAAATTATGGCCTAGTTCTGATATATAACTCATACGAATTCACAAATACTAAACATAGAAGAATTTATGACACAAACCTTTACATTATTTTATAAATAAAGAAGACTGCTATGCTGAATTATGTGAATATCAGCTCCAAAAATTACCAAATGATGAATCAATTTCTAATGAAGGAATAGTTCTGTTCACTTGGAAAATGTACCAATTCTTTATTGGTCTTCATTTGTAATATGCATCAGAACAAAGAGAGAGCAAGAAGGAGAGAGAGAGAGAATAATTATCACAGGATATTTTGAAATGCTTCTCACAGTAATTTATAAAAAAGGCAAACAATAAGATTATAGAATATATGAATATATTGATTAAAAAGTTTGATTAAAATGACTTTTGCTGACCATTAAACTCAACAATTAAAGAATATATATGATCTTCAGGAGCACAAGAAGCATTTACAAAAATTGACTAGTGAATAAATCATAAAGCAAGTGTTTTAATAGTTCTGGGCAATAGTAAAGTTCAGCTAAGTCAAGAACAGAAGTAAATTAAAAAGTCTCTATTTAACAATAAATAATACCTAAAAAAGCAAAAGAATGAAAGAAGAAATCAGACTAAAATTTGAAATAATTGATATATAGAAATTATAAAATAAGGCATATGAAATTTGTTTTTGTGTTGGCTCAATGACTATGGGGCTCTTTGCCTCCCTGGGGATTCTTGGCCACCTGTCACTGAGGGACAAAGAGAGCAGAAGCCAAGAACTGGGAATTTGGATGACCCGTGAGTAAAATGGAAATTACTTTCTGGGACCAGCTTCAGCGATACTGTTCAACTGTTCGGGGAGAACAAAAGCTATATAGTTCTTGGGGAGTGGGTGAAGGATTCCCAGGGTAAATGCACACTATTGGACGGGGATAAAAGTGCCAGGGATGATTTATTTGCATTTGGCAGCTCAGTCCTATCATATGAACAGGAACACAGTGCCTAGTTATCCTATGGGTTGCAGTGTGGGAGGGTTTTTGCAGGAAACTGTGTCAAAGGTTATATTCCAGATATAACTAGAGGCATCTGTGCCTAGAGATTCTTCCCACATGAGGTCAGACAGAGACAAAGCAGCCCTGCCAAGAAAGGGAGCTTTCCAGCAATGGTAGATTGTGACCTCAAACAGCAAGTTTCTCCAAAAAGCGACCTTAAACGTATATGTAAGAAGAGGGCATAGAAAGAATGTATTAGTCTTAAATTTTAAACTTAGTAAAATTAGAGGTACTTTACCTTTCCAAAGGAAATATTAAATATTAGAGGAAAATAAACATAAAATTGAAATCAAATGTAAAATAGCAAAGGTTAAAATTAAAAATTCTTTGAAAAGTTATATAATGAGAAATCTTCACAAAATGATTTGAACAAATGTTACAAGTAAGTTCTAAGTAAGAGTCTTTGAGAGAACATGGTGCCTGTTAGACTGCAGTGCCTTCACCTGTGTTGTCCTCCACGCTTTGGCAAGCACATGTGACCAAAAGGGGCCTCCATGTGTGGTACAGCTGAACCTGGTTTGCCATGTAAAAAAATCTTAACACAGTCTAAGCCAATCATACATAACAGAATTTCTGGCCAATTGGCAGCTGATATGATCTTACAAGACAAGTGCCACGTACAGCAAATCACATTGTGTGTTAGTGTGTATGTGTGTGTGCGCACATGCACATTTCTACAGGTATCTTCTTTGCCCAAGCAAAGAAGTTATGCTTTATTAAGCATAACTGGTTTCAGTTTGCCTTTCTTCTTTTAAATATGCTTAGAATCTTAGCAGTACTGATTTTGGTAACCAATTTTCTTGTTTTTATTTTTATTTTTAAATCTTTTTAATTAAATTTTTATTTTTTATATTAATTACAGTTTATTTACTTTGTATCCCTCTCTCATTCCATCCCAATCCTACCCTCTGTCCCTCATCTCCTCCCATGCCCCTCTCCAAGTCCACTGATAGGGGAGGTCCTCCACCCCTTCCATCTGACCCTAGCTTATCAGATCTCATCAGGACTGGCTGCAATGTCCTCCCCTGTGGCCTAGCAAGGCTCCGTAGGGAGGAGCAGGAGGTCAAAGAGCCAGCCACTGAGTTCATGTCAGAGACAGTCCCTGTTCCCCTTACTGGGGAACCACTTGGATACTGAGGAGCCACTTGGTTACTGAGCTACCATGGGCTACATCTGAGCAGGGATTCTAGTTTATATCCATGTATGGACCTCGGCTAGAGAATCAGTCTCAGAAAAGACCCCAGTGCCCAGATATATTTGGTCCTTGTGAAGCTCCTGTCCTCTCCAGGTCTTAGTAACTCTCCCTTCTTTCATGATTACCTGCATTCTGGCCAAGTTTTGGTTATGAGTCTCAGCATCTGCTTTGATACTCTAAACTAATATGTGAACAAGAAACTGATAAGCCAATACAAAACACACATTCTACATAAGTAGTCATTTCATAGAAAATCAGACCACTAACTTTCTAAAAAATACAAAAGTAGCCCCACTTAGTAAGTAATAAGAAAATGTAAATTAAAGTTACAGTGTGATAACATTCATCAAGGAAAACTCACATTACATTATCTAGTATCAGAAATTAAAGAAGACACACAATAACATTGTCATCATATTCTGCTCATTCCGGTGCTACTTTACAAGGACTTTGGAAAAACAGTTAAGCGTTACAGAGTAAAGGACATTTTATATCAATTGCTATAGTGGTTATAGTTATATAACAAATATAAGCACACAAGAATGGGAATTCATTTTATTCATTTCAAAATTAATTTTTGAGGCCAAAACTCTAAATAAGAAATGTTCCTCAATAGTATAATAGATATACTGTAGATACTGACCCATCAGTGCATACTATCAGCAAATGAATGAGTTTGACAATGTAATGATGAACAAAAACTGTTCTATGAAAAAAATATGTAGTTTATGATTTCTAGCAGTTCTTCGGAAGAAATAGATAGGTGATGAGCATCCAAGAGAGCAAGAAGTGCAATCTCTGAGCTCCTGATAACATCATGATTCTGATGCAGTTTCACAGTGTTTGCTTTCTGGGAAACAGTGAGCTACCCCTCCCCCCCATGACTTTGGGCACTTGTCTCTGTTTAGTTATTGTCAATAATATTTTGTCAAAGGCTGCTTTCTTGAGTACTCATCTGGATGTGAAAATTGGTTCTCAAAATATGAAGCTGCCATACATTGGATGGTGTTCATCTGTTTAACATCATTACTGAGAATAAGAAAAGCATCGCTGTACTTAAATTTGGCGGACAGCTGCTTTACATCATTACTAAGAAAAGAAAAGCATTGCTGTGCTTAAATTCAGCCTAAATATCTTAAAAGCAAAATGTGGAAAGACGTGCATCTGATAGTCAACATCAATACAAGAAGTTGCTTCAATGTTGCAGACCTGGTATGTTTTTAGCCTCTAGTAAGCAGATCAATAAAGATTAGGTTGAAAGTACTTTATGAAAATAATTGTGAGAAACCATCTGTAGTGTTTGTCCATACATAGGATCCAGTCCACGGTTAGAACATGAGGCTACTGAGAATGACTGGTAAGTACACGCATTCCCCAGTAAGAACGGCAAAAAAATCTCCAGAACATCTCATGTATGTCAACGCCCACAGACACTCAAGGCCTCAGATAAAATGTCATCATAGTTGCATATAGAATGCACATCCTCTGTAGTTAAATAACCTCTGGGTTACTAACACGCATGAAATAATGTACACGCAATGTAGTTATGGTGTACTGAGTAGTGAGTAGCAGGTGGTTTTTTAATTAAATTTTTATTTTTTAAATATTAGTTACAGTTTATTAACTTGGTATGCCAGCTTTATCCTGCTCCCTCATTCCCTCCCAATTCCACCCTCCCTCCCTCATCTTCTCGATACCCCTTTCCAAATCCACTGATAGGGTAAGATCTCCTTCCTTTTCATCTGACCCTAGTTTAACAGATATCTTCAGGACTGGCTGAAAAGTCCTCCTCTGTGGCCTCGAAGGGCTCCTCCCTCAGGGGGAGTGGGGGAGGTCAAAGAGCCAGCCATTGAATTCATGTCAGAAATAGTCCCTTTTCCCCTTACTAGGGTACCCACTTGGACACTGAGCTCCCATGGGCTACATCCGAGCAGGGGTTCTAGGTTATATCCATACATGGTCCTTGGTTGGAGATAGAGTCTCAAAAAGACCCCTGTGCCCAGATATATTTGGTTCGTGTGGAGTTCCTGTCCTCTCCAGGTCATACTAACTCCCTCTTCTTTCATATGATTCCATGTACTTTGCCAAAAGTTTGGTTATGAGTCTCAGCATCTGCTTTGATACACTGCTAAGTAGAGGCTTTCAGAGGCCCTCAGTGTTAGGCTTCTGTTCTATTACTTGTTTTCAGGAATATAGAATGGCAGAGAAACACTTAAAGAAATGTTCAATGTCCTTAGCCATCAGAGAAATTCAAATCAAAACAACACTGAGATTTCACCTTACACCTATCAGAATGGCTAAGATCAAAAACTCAAGTGACAACACATGCTGGAGAAGTTTGGAGAAAGGGGAATCTACTGATTGATTTTAAAGAAAAGGTCTGGCCACAGCTTACCCTGACTTCACCAGTCCTGCTGCAGGAGAAACATCCAGGTTAGGCATCTCCCCCTAGTCCACTGCCTATTGGGTCTCCCCAGGCATGTCCAGCTGCCTTGAGCTTCAAGGTGTACTGTGAACTCCATTCTTCAACCATGGCTCTACCTGCCTTCACCAAGCCAGCTGTACCAGGAACATTCAGATTAGACTCCTCCCCCACAATCCCCCATTTGATGGATTGATCCCATTGGGCATGCCCAGCTGCCCTGAGCTGCATACTGTTCACTGAGCTCCATTGTTAAGCCCACAGCTTCCTCGCCTCCTTCCCTTGGCCTCCTGTACCAGGAATACCCAGGGACATACAGATGGCTAAAGGCCAGCATAAGAAGACAATCAACAAGAGCCAGGGCAATATGGCACCACATGCCTGAACACAATCAAAGCACAAGAAAATGACCTTAAAGCCAATCTTATGAAGATGATAGAGACCTTTAAAGAGGAAGTAAATAAAGCCTATAAAGAAATACAGGAAAATACAATTAAACAGGTGAAGGAAATGAACAAAACTTTTCAAGATTTGAAAAAGGAACTAGAAGTGATAAAGGAAACAAAAAGTAAGGGAATCTTGACAATAGAAAAGAGGACAGGAAGAGAACAGGAACAACAGAAGCAAGCATCAGCAACATAATACAAGACATGGAAAAGAGAATATCGGGCACAGAAGATATGATTGAAGATATGACTATATTGGTCAGTCAAAGAAAATGTTAAATCTAAAAAATTCCTGACACAAAACATCCAAGAAATCTGGCATACTATGAAAAGACCTAACCTAGGGATAATATGAATAGAAGAAGGTGAAGATTATCAGCTCCAAGGACCAGAACATATTTTCAACAAAATCATATAAGACAATTTCTCCAACCTACAGTAAAAGATACCTATGCCCATACAAGAAGTTTACAGAAGAACAAATAGATTGGGCCAGAAAAGAAAATCATCCCACCACGTAATAATCAAAATACTAAATGTACAAAACAAGGAAAATTAACAGATGCAAGGAAAGAAGGCCAGGTCACATATGAAGACAGACTTATCAGATTACAACCAGTTTCTCAACAGAGAGTCTAAAAGGCAGAAGGGCCTGGACTGTAAGAAATCATAAATGTCAGGCCACACTACTATACCCAGCAAAACTTTCAATTACAATAGATGAAGAAAACAAGATATTCCATGATAAGATAAAAATTTAAAAATATCTATCCACAAATCCATCCCTATAAAATATACTAGAAAGAAAACTTCAACCCAAGGAGGTTAATTACATACCCAAGAAAACAAAGGAAATAAACAGCTCCACGCCAGCAAAACAAAAATAAACACACATACACACACCCCATGGATTATAACAACATAGTAATGAAATATATACATTGGCAAGTTTAGATGCACAGTGAGGCCTAGTGACCTAATATGAAGTACTTCTGCAAAGATTTACAAGGGTGCTGGAAACATAGATTTTAAAAATCAGTTTTAGTTTTTAAAAGCTTGGCAAGTACAAGAGCAGGAAAAACGGTTTAATTCTAGCAATAAAACTAAAAGAGAAATGCAAGATTTCTCTACAGAAAGTATATTTTCATGAATGATGTTAAAGTAATCAACAAAATTTGAGCTATATATTACATATATTGACTAGAAAAAAATAAAAAATCTAATATTGATTTTTCACATACACTCTAGAGATTGAATAAAATTCAAATAAAAATACAAAAAAAAATTAACTCTAAAAAAATATTGGTATCCTTCCTGTATCCAAGTGACAGATAGAGAATGAAATCAGGAAAACGATAACCTTCACAATAGCCACAAATAATATAAAATATCTTGGGGTAAGCATAACCAAGGGAGTGAAAGACTTGTATGACAAAAAGTTCAAGTCTTAGAAGAAACTGAACAAGATATCAGAAGACCGAAAGATTTTCCTTGTTCATTGGATAGGTAGAATTAACATAGTAAAATAAGCCATACTATCAAAAGTAATCTATAGATTGAGTACACTCTCCATCAAAATTTCATCACAATTCTTTATAGACCAAGAAAGGACAGCACCCAATTTCATATTATAAAACAAAAGCTGCAGGATAGCTAAAACAAACCTGAACACTAAAGGAATTTCACTACCCCTGATTTCAAGCTGTACTGCAGAGCTATAATAAAAACTCCTGGTATTTGCATAAAAAAAGGAACACTGATCAATAGAATTGAACTGAAGACCCAAACATAAATCCACACACCTACGAGCACCTGATTTTTTTTTTAAGTAAAGAAGCCAGAAGTACACAATGGAAATAAGAAAGCATCTTCAATAAATGGTGCTGGTCTAACTGGAGGTCTGGACATAGAATAAGATCCTTATGTCTCATCTTGAACAAAACTCAAGTCCTAGTGGACCAAAGACCTCAAAATAAAACCACACACACTGAACCTGACAGAAGAAAAAGTAGGAAATAACCTTGAATACACTGTTACAGGAGACAACTTCCTGAATAGAATATCAATAGCTCTGGCACTAAGATCAACAATAAATGGAACCTCATGAAACTGAAAAGCTTCTGCAAGACAAAGAACCCTGTCAACAGGACAAAATGGCAGCCTACAGAATGGGAAAAGTTTTTACCAAGTCTACATCCGGTAGAGGGCTAATATCCAAAATATATATAGAACTCAAAAAACTGGATATCAACAAACCAAATAATTTAAGAAGTGGGGTATAGCTCTTCTGGTCCCAGATGCTGCAGGAGCCACAGGTTACTGTGCAAACACGGCCAAGTCCAAGAACCACACCACACACAACCAGTCCCGTAAAATGGCACAGAAATGGCATCAAGAAACCCTGGTCACAAAGATACGAATCTCTTAAAGCAGTAGACACCTAGTTCTTGAGGAACATGCACTTTGCCAAGAAGCACAACAAGAAAGGCCTGAAGAAGATGCAGACAAACAACGCAAAGGCAATGAGCACACGAGCCCAGGCCATTAAAGCCCTTGTGAAGTCTGCTGCCGTTAAGCCCAAGATGCCGAAATGCCCCAGCCGCAAACTCAGCTGTCTGGTTTTCATTGCTCACCGAAGGTTAGGAAGCAGATTCGAAGCTACATGGCCAAGGGTTGTAGGCTCTGGCAACCGAAGCCCAAGGTTCAAACCAAGGCAGAGGCTAGTGCTCCAGCTAAGGCCCAGGTTTCAGCTTCAGCTCCGGCTCACTCTCCCAAAGGTGCCCAGGACCCTGTGAAGGGCCCGTAGGAAAGGCTTCTGTTAATGTGAAGACAGACAGACTGGTGTGACACACACCCCTACACCCTATGTACATATGACCAGTGTCTTATGCTTTTTTCACAAATAAACCTGAGGAAAGATCTGCTAAAAAAGAAAGAAAGAAAGAAAGAAAGAAAGAAAGAAAGAAAGAAAGAAAGAAAGAAAGAAAGAAAG
>CM053754.1:52007050-52027706 GCA_028658305.1 Pachyuromys duprasi
ATAGAGTTATATAAGGCTGGAAAATTTGTCATTTCATCCCAAGTAAGATGCTTCTGAAGAGCTCTCCCTGTACCTTGGGACACTGTATCCTTCACTACAGTATGTAGCCATGAGCCATGAAAATGTGGCTTAGAAAAAACAGTGTGAGCTGTGAGTGTAAAATGTCTGCTAAGCTCAAGGACACCAAGTTAAGAGAAAGTGACCATACCTCATTAGAAATTTTTATACAGGTTACCTGTCAGAATAACAATCTGAATATACTAGGATAAATAAAACGTTATTGAAATGAAAAAAAAAGAAATATAAAATTATAGAAAAAGCTTAAAAAGCTAAAGAAAAGCTATTACATAAAAATAAGTAATAGCTTGTCCTCTCTTTCACATGAACATAGATTTAAAAAGCCTCAAGAAATGTTGTCTAACAAAATACTGGTGTATAAAGAGAATAATATATGACAGACAAATAGAATTTTTTATATTGCATAATAAGGTTGTGTCATTATTGAAAAATAATGCATATTATTTCATTCATGAGGGAAATGAGAAAAATGACAAGATCATATAAATAAATTCAGGAAAAATGTGATAAAATCTACATTTCATAATTTAAAAAATAATCTTCAGTAAACTGAAAACAGAAGCAAACTTTTCTAAGTCAGAATGGTAAAATGCATAAATAATTTTCTGATATACTTTCAGGTTGATTTGTTGCCCATATAGATGATTATCAGCTAAACAACAATGAAAAGTATAATGACTTTTTGAGAGTACCTATTATTTTTTGGAGTAGTTTTAGATTCAAAGCGAAAATTTATTGGAAGGCAGAACATTTCTCACCTTTCTTATTTATCTTACACACCTCTCATTTTTTTTCATTATTTGTATTTTTTTCTTTTAGTTTTTCTTTTTTAATTTTAATTTTTATTAATTACACTTTATTCACTTTGCATCCCCCCATAAACCCTTCCTTCTGCCCCTTCCAGACCCACCCTCCCTCCCCCTTCTCCATGCATGCCCTTACCCAAGTTCACTGATAGGGGAGGTCTTCCTCTCCTACCTTCTGATCCTAGTCTATCTGGTCTCATCAGGAGTGGCTGCATTGTCTTCCTCTGTGGCCTGGTAAAGCTGCTCCTGCCTCAGGGGGAAGGGATCAAAGAGCAGGCCAATCAGTTCATGTCAGAGACAGTCCCTGTTCCCATTACTATGGAACCCACTTGGACACTGAACTGCCATGGGCTACATCTGTACAGGGGTACTAGGTTTTCTCCATGCATGCTACGTGGTTGGAGTATCAGTCTCAGGAAAGACCCCTGTGCTCAGATTTTTTAGTTCTGTTGCTCTCCTTGTGGAGCTCCTGTCTTCACCAGATCTTACTATTTCCCACTTCTTTCACAAGATTCTCTGCATTCTGCCCAAAGGTTGGCCATAATTCTCATCATCTGTTTTGATAGTCTGCATGGCAGAGCATTTCAGAGGCCCTCTGTGGCAGGCTCCTGACTTGTTCCCTCTTTTCTCCTTCTTCTGGTGTCCGTGCTCTTTGCCTTTCTGAATGGGGATTGAACATTTTAGCAGGCATCCTCCTCCTTGATTAGTTTCTTTAGGTGTACAGATTTTAGTAGGTTTATTCTATATTATATGTCTAATATCCACTTACGAGTGAATTTATACCCTGTGTGTCTTTCTGCTTCTGGGATACCTCACTCAGGATGACCTTTTCCAGTTCCCACCATTTACCTGCAAATTTAAAGCTCAAGTGACAACACACGCTGCAGAGGTTGTGGAGTAAGGGGAACCCTCTTCCACTGTTGGTGGGAATGCAAATTGGTACAACCACTCTGGAAATCCATTTGGCCCTTTTTCAGACAACTAGGAATAGTGCTTCCTCAAGATCCAGCTATACCACTCCTAGGCATATATCCAAAAGAGGCTCAAGTACACAACAAGGACATTTGCTCAACCGTGTTTGTGGCAGCTTTATTTGTAATAGCCAGAACCTGGAAACAACCCAGATGTCCCTCAACTGAGGAATGGATACAGAAATTGTGGTACATCTACACAATGGAATATTACTCAGTAATAAAAAACAAACCTCTCATTTTATTCATATTTCTCACTGACATACTTTTACTTCAGTTGAAGCTACACTCAACAAATTTTTACCCAAATTACTAAAAATGTTTCTTGCACATTAAGGCTCACTCTGGTGCTGTTGCTTCTATGAGATTAGACAGATGATAATGACAAATGGCAGCACAGAGAGAACCACTGTCCTTAGGCTTCCTAGATTGCTCAGATTCACTTCCTTCCCATCCTACACATACTAACTCATTTTCTTGGGTTGCGTTGATCAGCGTTGCATGTATTCAGGTCATTCAGTGCATGGAATTTTCATATTGATTCCTTGGCTGAAATGCACCTTGGCTCTTCTATGTCTTTCCATTCATTTCCATTGACCTCTAAATAAAATCCATTGTCTGGATACCTACTGATCGGATATTTTAAGTGCTTCCATGTTTATTAATTATAACTGAAGTTGCTATAAATATATGTGGGCAGGACTTAGTATTGAAACTTTTTTCATTCATTTATGCTAAATACTAGGAACCTTTTTAGGGTAAAACATCCTTGGTTTGATAGGAAACCACCAGGTTGTCTCACAAAATAATTGTCTCACAAAATATCTCTGCCGCTGCATAGCAGCATGAGGAAAAGAATGCGACTTCCATTGCTCCACGGGCTCACTAGCATTTGATGCTGCCAGTTTTCTGGGTTCCAGCCATTTCCATAGGTAAATAGTGATTGCCATGCTGTAATTCACATTTCCCTGGTAACATGACGTAGATCCTTTTTACATGTTTACTTGTCATCTGAACATTTTAACTGACCACCTGTTTGTTAAATTCTCTTGTCTATTTTATTTTTAAGATTTGTTATTTATTTATTCACTTTACATCCTGCTCGTAGCTCCCTTCTTCCTCTTTTCCTGGTCCCACCCTTCCTCCCCCTTTTCCTATCTCAGAACAGGGTAGCCCCCACCCACCTACCCCAGGTCATCAAGTCACATCAGGATTAGCTCCTCTTCCCCTGAGGCCGGGCGAGGCAGCCCTGCCAGGGGGAATAATCTAAAGCAGGCAACAGAGTCCCTGTCAGAATCAGCCCTGGCTCCTTTTGCTAGGGGACCCACATGAACCCTGAGCTGGAGTTCCCGAAGAAAGATCCTTAAATCTCACCAGAAGGAGAAATAGAATAGACCACAGAAGTGGTTGAACAGAGGGAACCAGGTAGGAAAGGGACACAGAGAAAAATGAGACTAGACCTGAGGTGAGGGGGTGTGGTAGTGAGATGACAGAGGGCCTACAGGAAAAGAGAAATTGTATGCAAGGGTGTATCTGTGACAAGCTGGAGACCTAAGACAGGGTAGTCTTCTGGGAGGATACACAGGTAACTCTAGCTGACACTCCTAGTAGCACGAGTCATGGAGACAGAAAAGCACACCGTCTAACTAGACAAGACTACTAATAGAAGAATGGGAAAACTAACCCACCCAAAAAAAAAAAAAAAAAAAACTTTGACCCTAAATTTCCCTTGCCTACAAGATATACAGAAATAAAGATAGAGCATATATTGAGGGAATGTCCAAACAATGCCTGGCCCAACCTGAGACCCATCCAATGGGAGAGAGCCAACCTCTGACACTAAAAATGATATTCTGCTATGTTCACATATAGAAGCCTAGTATAGGTGTCCTCTGAGAGGCTCCACCCAGCAGCAGATCAAAGCACTTGGAGACTCACAGACAAACATTGGGCAAAGTGTAGGGAGTCTTGTGGACAAGTGAGGGGAAGGATAGAACCTAGAGGTGATAGGAGCTCCGTAAGAAGACTAAGAGAGTCAACTAACTTTGGTCTATTTTAAATCAAGGGATTTTGTTTTGTTTGGTTACTATTATTTTAAGAGTTCCTTCTATATTTTGGATAAAATTCCTCCCTAACAAACATCCTTTGCAGTATTTTCTTTGAGTATGCTGCCTTCCTTCTTATGTTATATATCGTTCACTTAGCAAAACAATTTATTTCATTCATCTTTAACAATGTTCATAAAATCAGTCATAAAAACAAAGGCTAACTGTAATTTCTTACTTGATCTTTTCAGAGTTTTATAGTTTTGTATTTTAAATTCTCTGTTATACATTTATGTTAACTTTGTTCAAGGAACATAAATCTATATCTAAAATCTTACTATATACATCTCTACATACTAGACCCTGCCTTTGAAAGAATAAAAATAAGCACAATTTAATCAGAAAAAAAGATTTTAATTTTATGTATCGTACACAGTAGCATTTCCTTCATAAAATTTAACCATGTTCATGGCAGACTTGTGCTATGCACTTAATTCTAAGTGACAATCCTAAACACACTAATAGAGAAGACCTGAAGCATACACAATGAAGACAAGGAGAAACTAGATGAAGAAATAGCAGGACACAGTTTATCAGGCAAAAGCTAAATAATTGTGCAACATAACTAAATTATTGTCTGTCAGATTTAGTCAAAATTAATTTAGCAACTTTTCTTTTATATATACTAAATTATAACGAAACACAGATGGGAGAGACTTAGGCTTTTATGTTGTCCTCAAGCTACAAGGATAAACCTACGTAAATAAGCACTGATTATATTGCCCACAGCACCAATAAGTCTGGAAAGGCCTTCCAACTCCTGTCAGTAGAAATGCCAATCACTGAAGAGTAGGCAAATATCATAGGAGTGAATTATTTTTTCCAAAACTCTTTGTAATCTACGAATGCTTTCACTCTACCCCCACATCCCTACCTGCACCTCTCACTAAGTAATGCTCCATCCCTGCTATCAGTATCATTCTCTGTTGACTTCTCCACTTAGATGAGAAGAGCTACATCACTGTACCCTTCTCTGTTGACTGCCACACCTTGCTTCACTTGGAAAACTTTCAGAATTGAAAATGTGGTCAAAGAACCAAATAGATTTTTCTGTCCCTAAGCCTTCCAAAATGATGAATTACAATGGTTAAGGTCTTTGAAGTTCATTTCATTACTGAGCTGGAGCACAAAAGGAACAGGATGTCTAAGGACACTCATGCTCACTTTTGTTCCCTTGCAACTACTTTCATTCAGTCATTTGTGAACATAACACACACACACACACATAGTCACACACACATAGTCATCATCTATTATTTATCCTTTATATGATTATACAGGGGCTTGATTTTGCAACACCATACTAAGCAGAATCTGGAATAAGTTCATTGGTTGCCACTTTACACAGTTTTCTGCTCAAGCTCTCCTGTTTTCCATTACAGCCTTGGGGCCCAGCACAATTCCTGTACCCTGGTAGGCAGCATTTAATGAAAGAAAGTTCCTAGTGATTCCCAAGCTGTTTTAAACAAGAGCCCCTGCATGCATGATATGTCCCAAAGGCCTCTTCGGTTGTCCTCCCAGTTCTTCAATCACTGCATTTTCTTGATGCGTGTGGCTACAACTTCTTAGAAGTCTCTGGTATGTACCCTCTCAGCTCTTTGTGGAGTGAGAAAATTTATCAATTTTTTACTAAGCCTTATTTCTCCCCTGAATGTTTCTCAATATAGGGTTTTAGAGATCTGCTTACCATCATTTGACTCATAAGAGGAAACTAATTTGCTATGGCTATATGAAAAAGAACATGCCATTTCATCACTGTCTACAGAAATAGAAGCAGCAGTCCTTCCAACAAAAATCTTTCACTCTAAAGCAACGCCTTCAAATATCTCTCTGGCTGGCCCCACTCACTTTGGACACGTGTGCATGTGCAAATTCACACATGTACATACACCCACATGAGTTGGGCTGCCAATATTCTGTTCACTTTCTTCTCAAAGCCTACTGCGAATCAAGTATTGATTCCATGAAAAGTCAACAGCTTCAGTTGATTATTTGGCACAGCTATGCTCAGGAAGCTCGACAGCGGTGATTATATTTTCATTTCCATCCTCAGATGGCTAAAGGAGAAAAGTCAGCTAGTCTGGATCCTTTATACAGATATTTTTGGGATAATTTGATGTCATATCTTCCCCTAAAGTGAAAAGAAATTAAAAAAAAATCAAAGACTTGAGAATTGGGTTAACACTAAACTAGTGGCATAGAAACAGCAGTTCTCTTTGATAAGTGACCCAGAATATTAAATTGGTTATGTAATTTAACATCACCATCCTATTTGATAGCTGCCTAATAATTCTGTATCCCCATACCTTATAGTCAATTGTAAACCCTAGGAATATTTATTTTGTTCAAATTTGCAATTTTCTGCCATATGAACTATTAGTAATCTGTAATCTCTTTCTCCTCAGGGAACCTATTACTCTCGGGAAGAATGATTGCCTTATTTGAATCCTGCAGTCCTTGGATGCTTCTGTTCTTTCTTTCCATGTGGCAGGTGAAGATGGAATTTACTCACATTTGCGGGTATGCTTTCTTGATAACAACTCTTCACCCCTCAGGTTCTTCATCCTGTGCCTCAGAGAATAAGAAGGAAAGGAAAGAAGAACACATGGAGGATCCAGCCACAGCTTCCAACCAGAAGACCTTTTTGAGGATGGCATAGATTCACCTTGAATGTGCATCAAAAATGGAGGCTTGGAGCATCTAAATTTCAAACTCAAGAAGATTGTTTATTGTTGCTGTTGTTTTTCTTTGTCTTGTGACATGGTCTCATATGACGAAGATTGAGCTTGAACTTTCTTTTCCAAGGGTATAACTATGAACTTCTAATATTGTTGCTTCTATCACTGAAGTACCATCATGTCTGGTTTATCCAAGTGATCCTTAAGCACTCAGTTTGAAAATTACATTACCCTGGAGAGTTGACATTTTAAGAAATCTGCAGAAAATAAAGAATAAGAATATTAATATGAGATAGCAAGATGGCACAGTGGGTAAAGGCACTTGCCTCCAAGCCTGACAGACTAGGGTTAATTCCCTGAGCACATATGGTAGAAAAAGAAACAACTCTTGAGAGTTGTTCACTAACCTGCACATGCCTGTTCTTGGTCTGTGTGTGTGTGTATGTGTTTGCGCACATGAGCATATGTGTGTGTGTAAAAGAAATGGAGCACATGTTAGAATCTTACTCTTTACCTTCAATCCTTTCTCAAGTCTTATTATCTTCTGGTTCTGAATCTCCCCTTCATCATATTCTGTTCCATTAACTTGTGTAAATTGTTAGCTAACAATTGCAGTCTCCACCACATTCTCTTATTCTGCCATGATGGCCTTTTCTTTCTTGTCCATTTTTTGTTTCTAGACACCTTTTTAATCACTGTACTTTATTTCCCTGTTTTGGTTAGCAAGTTATATATCTTAAATATCTTTAGTACATACATAATCTTTTTCCTCTGGCTCTTCATGTGTCTGGCCATCCATATATATTTTCTGTCCAAATCATAGCATGGACAGGTGAATGAATGAATTTCTTGAATGAAATACATGCACACACACTAAATGTAACAAAACCAGTATTCCATGAAGATATTTTCAGATAAATTGACTCCCTGACATACCCTTCTAAAACAGAACCCCTATATTCACGGTCACATGCTAATTCATGTGACAAGATTATCTTCTTTCCATCAAGTTCTCAGAAAATGAAGCCCACAATTTGAGGAATAGCTAAGCCTTCTAAAGTTTGGCATTTACTTAGCAGTTTAATAACCACATTGACCAAGTCAACAAAGGGGCTGTTATTCACTTTTCTTTATTCGTATTTCATGAAAACGGTCATGTGAAAATCTCTACTATTTTCCTTTGTGAGTATTATCTTTCCACATTCCATTTGGGCCAGTGCTGATACCTGGGAACTTAACCCAGGAAGAACACAACACGCCAAAGAACATATTAACCAAAGTATGTATCCAGAATTTGCAAAGTTGAAAAGAGCCAAAGAGGCCAGGTGCGGGGGCAGGAGGATATTTTAGGCTTGGCTGATGATCCACATTGGATATGCTCTCTGTTACCAGAGCTATTCATTAGGAGAGGATGCTGTGTCCTTCCTAGGCTTCCCACAACCTCTCCCCAGTCTGCATTTTGTATACTCATACTTCAGTGAAACTTGGGTGGCATTAATTTTCTGCTCTGTGGAAAACTGCATATATGTAATCCTTTAACAGGATGTCAGAAGGGAAGGTACAGTGTTTCTCCTCCCCAAGCAAAACTCTGGTTAGCAATGAGGAGAAAGTGTATGTAAGGATTATATTTAGGGATAAGTATCCCTAAAATCCAGAGCTTGAGTAAAGAGAGTCTCTACTGCTCCCTGTGTTGAGGGTTTTTCTAGAGAGTTCATTATTCTCCCATACATCCTATAATATCACAAAGTTTTGAATCCTGGGACTTCAGTCTAACAAATTTGCAATTGTGCCTTCTCTATTTCCATGACCAAGGTTTTCATTTAGGTTCTCTTTATATCTTCTTTGGTCTTTACAGTTCTTACTTTCTAAATGAAATTCATTCCCATGGTTCCTCTGTCCACCGTTTCCAGTCTATTTGCTTGTAATACCATTCTTAGCATGTTCAACCTAACCTCCTTGAATGGCTTTCCCACTGCTCAAAGGAAAAAATTCTAAGCTTTGTATGCATTTATAAAGTTGAAATACTTTTCAAACTTGTCTCTAAAATCCCTCTGCACACTCCATGTTTCCGAATGCTTTGTGCCTCCCCTCCGCCAACGGTGTGCCAACTAACACTGTCATACCTGTCTTCAATAGCACTCTCACCCCGTAAGCCCTTTGGATGGGCTTACTCTCAAAGCTGAGCTCAAAATAATAATTTCTGCTGTTTTTCTTATTTCCCTAGCCAGAATTAACCAATCCCTTTCTGACCTACTACAATATCTACATTTCTATCTATTACACTAGGCTGTTCTTATAATTAGAGTTGGTGTTATGATTCTAATAGGGTCATATATTAAAACACTTGTTCTTCAGCTGATGATACTAGTTTTGATGACTTTGGAGCCTTTCATGCTTGGGGTCTACCTGCTAGACAGAAGCTGGGAGTGGTCGTCTCTTGAAGGTAATTGCTTACACCTGGTTCTGCCTATATCTTGATAACCTGTGTGCTACTATAATGTGACCACATGCTCCTGTTGCCAAGACTTGGTTGACCCATCCATTGTTCCTTTCCTGACATGATAAAAGACACTCTGACCCATGAACCCAAATAACCCGTCCCTCCCTTTAGCTGCTTCTGTAGGGTATCAGTAATGAGAAGAACAACTAAGATTGTCAGTTATCCACCTATCTGCTAGGCAATAGCTTCTTAGTTGAGAGATGGGTTTGTTCACCCCTATGCAAGTAACAGAGTCCGATACACAGAAAGCTGCTTAATACATTTTGATTTGTATTAAATGAGTGTTTCAGACTCAAAGCTGGTTCTGTCTCTCTACTGCCTGCATAATTGAGTTGTAATTTCCATTTTTGCAGAAGTCCGTTAGACCAGAAAGGGAAAGGCAAGCTCAGGATAGAAGGCAGTGGAAATTTTTGGAGACGCATGCCCTTCAGGACTAACTTCATTACTCCCCATAAGACCCACACAAACCTTTTTCTGTTGTCTCTCCACCTCCTTCCAGCTTCAGAATTGCTTTCATATTCTTATCTCAGTTGCACATGGCTTCTTGGAAGTAATTTTATTAAAATGTATTTGAAGCAGTTGCCGGTCCATTAACACCTTCTTGCATCCAGCTGTGTCAGATAAGCCCTGAGAAACTTTTATTTTTCTCAATTGAGAAAAGTTGTAGCTCCAACAACCAAGAGGCTTCTGGGTCTACCCAGGAATTATAACACCACAGCCAAAGTGATACAGTTGTTATGTCTTGGTGGTTGGCAACTACTGGCTTATAGCAAGGACGGAGCCCAAGAAAGAAAAATTTCGTCTTCAGCAGTCATAGTCACCTGGCATTCCACTGCAAGTTCCAGATCCTAAAGAGCCATGAGAGAATTCGATTCAAAACTGAAGACAAAGAAGTAGAAGGATGGGAGGAATAAGACCACTCTGCCAACAATTGTTGCACTCTGTAAGCCCTGGGCAGGAGGCAAGAGGGCAGTGTCCAGTACTTCTGCTGGGTACCTGGAGAGATTGGGAATAGGTGATTGGACAGGACCTAACTAAGAGAAATACTTTGTATAGTCATAAGTAAAGGATTCCAATACAGCAAGCCAGAAAAAAATAAAAAGAGGGACAAATAAAGCAAAGGGAATTGGTGGAAGAGCATAATTTCTATCATCATCTATAATTCTACAGCCAAAGAAACAAGTCAGAAGTCTAGACAAACCTTGCCTCAAAAGTCAAGCACCTTGAACCTAAGCCAAAGGAGGTTTTTAAGAGTAGATAAGTCATTGTTACAGTAAAAAAGAACACTGAACTGCTCATGGGCCTCAGACCTCACATAAGGTAGAAGAAATGTCACTGCACACATCCAATTTGAAGTTTCTTTTGCTATGTAGATTTTTCTGTAGTATTTCCCTAAAAATAGGGATTCCATGCTTCATTAATGAAATAAAATGAAATGAAAATTCTGTTTCAGCCATCCAGGTAGATGACAGTGAAGAGTCAGCTAGTCAGTACCACTCACCACACATTCCTTGTGGACTTGCTATTGACTGATTTTAAACAAAGAGCACATAAATATCTCCCTGCTGAATTTTCAAAACCCAACCAGAAACTTCCTGACAGAAGCCTGAAGAGTCATCATGGGAAATGTCATAATATTATTTGATATTTTCTTGAATTGAGAATAAACCTTTCTAAAAAGCACTTTGTGGATAAACAAAGTATTTACTCACATCATTAAGAAATAGCCACTTAAATTAAGGTATGGCAAGGTTTTTTGTTTGTTTTTCCTTCAGTGTTTCTTTCCGAGAGGATAGAGAGTCCTAACTCTCAGATCTCATTAGACTTCATGGAGAGAGCTTTGAACCTTTTACACTGTAACACTTACAGTAGGAGTCTAAATCAAGCAAGTCCAGAACCTGTGGTTAAAGAACTGGATGACATTCAGACCTAATAAGAAAAATTAAGGGGATGTGAAGGTGAGGCCATCATGGTAGAATAAGAGGATGTGGAGGAGACTGCAATTTCCAGCCAGCAACTCTTAGGCACTAATGCAATAGAATGTGATAGTTTAAGGGGAACTTCAGAACCAGAAGACAAACTCAAGGAAGGGAGTGAAGGTCAACAGTAAGACTCTGCTGTGTGCTGTTTCGCCATACCTCCCTGGCCTAGGGCTATTGGATAAGTGTATATCAAGCTCTTCCCAGTTTGAACGCTGATACCACAAAGCCACATGTCCCCTTTTACCTGTGATCTTTAGATACTGGAGCCTCCAGGATGGCTATATTTAGCATTCTTCTAGGGTCCCATGTGGAAAGAAAGACTTTCTGTTCTTCAATACTGCATAGGATGGACTTTGCAACTATTTAACTCCTTAGTCCTTCAATTCAAAACTGAAGGCAAAGAAGTTGCAGGTTGGGAGGAGTAAGACTACCAAAAAATGTTGCAGTTTGTAAAGCTTCGGCAGGAGGAGAGACCACAGTGCCCAGTATTGCTGAAGACCTGGAGAGTGGGGACAAACAATTAGGCAGGACCTAAGGTAGAAAAATGCTTTGTGTATAAGAATCCTGGGCAGGTGTGACTGACTCCACACAGCTAGGGAGGCTGTATTTCTTGTGCCAACTGTCCCTCTTTCTGCCTGTGCTATTGGCAGCAGGCATAGATCCATATCTATGGGCCCATATAGTTCTGCACACATCAACCATATGAGCCTTTGGGCTGAAGCTGTACTTTGGAAAGTTAGTGTACATTCTAAGTCAGGATGTCCATACTAACATACATGTTTATGTGAATCCATCCTCCTACCTCAAGTAACTGAAACACTTATGGAACAGGAGCCTGTCAGTGCTTGCTACACAGTGTTCTGTCTTAACAACCAATCTGTTTATAGACACATTTTACAACTGGAATTCTTGCTTTGTCTACCAGGTTATGCATCTTCAACACCTTTAGGACATATTTGATTTCCACTTCCCCTATGGCCATCCAGGCAAAGCCTCTGTCCAAACCCAGCATGGGTCTTCTGTTAAGCACTCCTAGTAAGGCTTAAAGCCAGGTAGTTAGGACCCTGAAAGGCAGTATCAGGTGACTAGGTCGAGTATGAACTTTGCTTGGGAGAGTAGCTTTGCCACTAGGAACAAAAAGGTTATCATCCAAAACCATTCACAAATTAAATCTCAGCACATGATGGAAATTTAAAAAAAAATAAAGGGAAGAGCCACTTTGTTGTTAATTACAGATTGCAGTTTTTCCCATAAGTCTTGTGATCAATCTCAGAATGTTGTAGTCTTTCTTTTTAAAGCAACATTTAGCGCCTGTTGAATTTTTCTTTCAATTTTCAAATACCACTTCAAGAGCATTTTAGAAACCATCAAATAAGTTAGATACACAGTTGCTGACATCCACTGATAGAAGCAGTCTGAGAAAAAGAATCTGTGTACAGAAATGACAGAGGGAAGCTGAGTGGTAGTTGGAGCATACATCAGGGGAATATTGAGATTTCAAACATATTTTAAAATGGCAGAATTTCTTGCCCTCAGAAGACCCAGCAATCATGAGTGGTATTGATAGGAGCCTGGGAGAGCTTCACTGGGGAGACAGGCTGCTTGTGGAGGGTCCTTGCTCTGCCACTGGAGAGACCAAGAGATTAAAGGTGGCTATTTTTAGTGCTTGAGGCCTAAAATAGTTGGGTGGGGAGGTCCAGTGGTGCTCTGAGGGGGAGAACTCGCTTTACTGCATTCTTTACCCACACACTAGAGATACAGTTGCTAGGAAACTGGCCCATCCCCCTAGGGAGGGATTAATGGTTTGGGGACCTTCCTATAGCCAATCAATTCAAAATGCAATGTTTCAACCAATAGATGCTTACCAGGTAGGAATTGTCCCTGCCTTGGGCATGCTGGGAGGGACCAGAATCTTTAAATTACCCAACTAACCTGAGCACGAGGTTCTCGGCTCTTCACTGCTTTGGCAGTGGGGGCTATGAGCCCAAGCTGCAGCTTGTAATGATTTATAATAAAAAGATCCTCATGTGATTTGCAACGGACTCAGCTCCTGAATGGTGATTCGGGCACAACACACTGACCAACTGTGGTGCCCAGGGCCAATGGCTTAGCCTCTCTCCAACCCAACTCTGCATAAGCACACTGGGGTGACAACAAGGGCTGCCTCACCAAATGCGAGAGCATCGAGAGCATCGGATGCGAGAACATCGAGAGCATGGGATGATCTCAGGCAGAGAAGGTAGTTGCTAAGCTGTTTGGAACAAAGGAAATAGTAGTCAGGTCAGGCTAACAAGACAAGGCATGAGGGCTAGGGAGGCAGCAGAGAACATTTACTGGTGGCCAGTCAGGGGAGGGACAAGCTGATATAGTGTAAACCTCTCCAAAACCATCAGAAATGTTTCTTCTTACCTAATACCACTCTTCTTTGCCTGTGGAGAAGGTTCTTCTCCATATAAGACTAGGGAAGATGGTAGGATGAGGCTTCTAGAGTCCTCACAGAAATCAGAGCACACTCCTATTAGGAAAAAAAAGAGACTCACAGAGAGCCAACTCAATACAGCAGCATCTTGTGAGAAAGCTGAGAAACTGGCTTCAGAAGTAGAGAATTTTAGGGTGCAGAGAGCAGCAACATCAATAAAGAGCCACAGAAAGCTTCAACTTTGTGTTGCATTAATGAAAGAAAAACATGGGGCACATAGGCCGCAACACACTTCAGGAAGATCCTGGTATTTCATGCCAAAGAAACCTCTGCAGGGATTTATGCTCTGCTAACCTGTAATTTGAGAAAACTTTCTGGTCTCTCAAAGACATCGGTTTCTTCACTAAATATGCACAGTAGTAGCTTTACCACCTGCTGTTGATGGGAGGATGAAATCACATGTTTAGCTTTGTCTTTTCCCACAGCTCCAGATTTTACCTCTGCTTCTGCCACCAGCAGGTTATGACTCCTGGATAAGTTTTCACAGTCAACATGTTCTGGTTATAGCACCGAGGTAAAGTAGAGTTTGGCTTTGAAAAATGGGGTCTTAGTAAAATACATCTGTTGTAGATTAGTTGAGCCATTGCTTACCCAAAGAGTAAGACTGACTGTCTCCATCATTACCCAGGCTCAGTCAATGCTAGTATAGAAATGCACCCTGGAACGTTCCCACTGAAGAGTTTGTTGGAGACATTTGCATGGTGAAGTGGGTCCATTTCTTTTGTCCTATATTAAAAACCCAGAGGCAATAATCCTCATTACGGGCCAATGGCTTAGAAAATGTTATTATTAAATCAAAGCCATTTGCAATAACGGGGAAAATTCATCTGCAACTATAAACTCTGCTGCTGATAGCTGGGCATTAGGAAAACAAATGGTCCCCAAGTCCCTTCAGATCTTGCTCTCCGAAGCTTAATCACATGGCAGACCCTCCAGGGCCATCCTTGAAGAGCGGAGAGATAGCCCAGGAGGAAGATTCTAGGGATGGGGATGGTTTCTCATAAGACATTGGACTTGACTCAGAGAGCCACACTGATTACCAGCTTATTTTCTAAAATGCTATTAGTTAAATTTAACTTGTACATAGCTCTGTTTCCTATTATTAAAAAGTGGCATCAGACGTCCTTGGGTGGTAATTCTACTTCCTAGGGAAACTTTGCACAAACCAATATAAGCCTCTGTGTCTAGCCCTCCCATTTAGGATAACATAATTGACATATTTGGTTGAACACATTTTAGTAGAATTAGAATCATGCCTTAATTTACAGATTGTCTCAGAAAGAGCCAGTGGCTTGCCTTGGCTGTGGTACAATATTCTCTCAAGGCTTATGCTATTGTGGGGACTGAGGAGGCTCTCTGCGGACAAGCTGCTTTCCTTACGTTGTTCAGCAGTGCAGATGAATGCTGCAGCTGAGGCCAACCTCTGATCAGTCCTTACACAGGACTGTAAGGCATGAAGCCTGAGGCATGCTCCCATCAACTAATAATTGTTATCTCCTTACTATATGCTGGACACTATTGCATGCTGGAAATACTGGGGTAAGCAAGAAAAATTATCTTTCACTAGAAGAACTCACAACTTTGTTTAAGAGGTTATGTGTGCAAAAATCCATATATCCTTCAAATTGATCAGAGTAATGAGAGGTGGAGCCTGTAAACTGAGCAACTTCTGTTCACTGGTGTAAGCATGCTGTGCAAAGGACATATCCCTATCTGAGGCCACTACGCCCAGGTGTGGAGGACACAAAGAATGAAAAGCGCATATATCTCGAGGCCTTCTTCTGGAAGGACAAAAGGAGGGGCTGTTACTTAACATCTTTACTGTTCCTCACTCTAATCAATAAAGTGAAGGAATGAAGAGGTGCCGCTGAGCTACAACTGTAGCTATTCACTGACTTAGCTCTTTTGAGTGGTGGTGTGGCTCCAACCCTCAAGGATGGTTCCTGTTTAGCCCATGCTGTGGAAACAATGCCCCATGATGTTGCCTCTCCACCTGAAGTGATCACCAACTATTAGCGTAATGCATGGAGTGTGTGATTCTGGAATTAGGAAGCAGCAGCACACCCTTAACTCAAAATAAATGCTATGTTCCTGTCTCTGCTCTTGAATACTTATTATCCCTTCCCAAATCAATATCCCAGATAGCATGAGACATTAATTTCTTGCTAAGTCAGCACTTTCCCTCTCAAGGAAATATACAATATTAATCATACAGAATCTATGTTTTTGAAATCTCTCTATCCTTTTCCTGTCCCTCTGTTTAGTCACCTCTTGGCTTGCTTTTGTCAGATCATTGGTAGTGGGAACTGTGAAGGTAGGTAGCACAGGAGCTTCTGGTCGGACACATAGAAGAAGATTCTTTGTCACAGTGATGGGTAAATAGAATGGTGTGTGGTGGGTTCATAAACTATGACTTTTATGTTGCAGAAAGAAGAGGCTGAAAACCAGTTCTATAGGTCAATTGCCATGTATTCATGAATTCTTTTATTCTATGAAGGGCATTACCAAAGCCCTGAGAATTTTCTTATTCAGTGTTGGGTAGAATGTTGAGATCAGTTTTCTGTTAACAACTACTACAACAACAAAGCAACAAACACAAAATGACCTTTCTGTTGAATGATTTTAATCCAGCAACATGGCTACTCAGGCTGGAATACAGACATGCCCTTAATACATGCCTTTTAATGCCAAAAGGTTAGTTTGTGGAAGGAAGCATCCATGTTTGAAAGTGATGTCTAATTGTGAGGCAGACAAAGTGATAAATCAGAGAAAGATTTGACAGAATAGGAGATGCCCAACTGTCATTACAACATAGAGGAAAGGGAAGCTATTTAAGAGAGCAATGCAAAGAAAGAGAGGAGGCAGTTTTCCTGAAAGAGCTGAAGAGAGAACATTCTAGACAAAGTTGAAGACAGAATGAGCCAGAGAATGGCAAAAATCCATAAGATTAGAACTGATTATAGAGTTAGTTTGAAGCCAAGCAGAGCAATTCAGACAGAGGCCAAGAGAGAAGTCAGATTGAAGAGAGAGAAAGTTGGGAGAGGAACCAGCCAGGTAGGGTTCAAAAAGAGCTAGAAAGGGTGAGCTTAGTCAGCAGTAAGTCTCAGAGGCTGAAAATATTCTAGGACTACATTAGATTGCACAGAGACTAGAAGCTTCCAGGACCAGGCCTAGGTTAGCAGATGGAGGCAGTAAGTGTCCAATACAACATTTAAAACAGGCAAATAAAAGTTACTTTAACACCCTGGAATGTCGCCTCCACCTGCTTGAGTGAGAATGTTTGAGAGTTTTAACCTCTACTCCTGATAACTTTGAGGGGCCCTAGCCCAGACTGTTCTCCAGAGCCTCCTGTTGAAATGGGTTGCAGTATCTTTGAGGAACTTATCTGTTAGCGAGATCACCTATGATCTGGTTTTTACTTTGCCCCTCGGAATCTACTCTTAACTTGGAAAGCTGACTCACACTAACTCATTTAGATGAGGCTGGGAGAGTTAGACCATGGTGCTTTTATTCCCCATTTATAATGAGGAAAAAAGATATAAATCTCTTAAAGCTGCTTCTTCTTGCTAGAAGAATGGAGAAAACAGCTTGGTTGGATTAAGATCTTCCCAGGCTCTACTCACCAAAAAGAGGGTGTAGTTCTCTAATCATAAGTCATTCAGAATAATGCTGACACTTTTTACTTTAAACAGCAAATTCTTTCCAAAAAGATTTTAGTTATCAGTCTTGTGGCACTGTTGTCTATACTATTGGAGAATAAAATATTGAATGATTTTCTTTTCTGTTCTCAAGCCACATAGTTGGCCATTATTAGCAGTGGGCTTTTTAAAAAATGAAAAACACATATGTGCCCAAAGAATAAAGAAAAACCAACAGTGCAGTACCCACATCTCTTTTACCTCACCTGTGCCTTCAAGCAGATCTGTTGAGGTGGCTGATATTGTTTCCAGTCTTATTATCCTCTACCCCCATTTAAACGGATTACCCTGGGGGAGCTGGAGGGCCAAATAAGGTCTTAGCATCTGATTCAGTTGAGCAGGATGCAGAGCAGAATAGTAAAAGCACTTAATCAGAGCTCAGGCTTGCTTACAGAAGGAGCGGATACTTCCTACCTGGGGCATCTTAATAACATCACATTACACACTAAGTTTTATTTCTTCTTTACTTAAGAATCAACAACAACCTTTTTCCTTGTCAGCCAAAATAGATTGAGAAAAAAATACACCAGAATGAGACAGAAGTATTGATAAAGTGGGTGGAGAACATGGTCATACATGTACAATATCAAAAGTTGACAACTCTTCCCAGCCCTATTCTCTGGCCTTCTTTCCAGTTTGAATTGGTTACCCTTACTCCAAGGTAAGTTTGATTCCACAGTGCAGCCAGAACTGTTGTCTCAGGTTTGTCCAGGATGTTTCATTTCCTCAGCTTCTTCAAAATGACAATTTTTGATGGAAGTTTTTGTTGGTTTGTTATTCCTTACTAGATTTTTCTTTTTTTTTTCTTTTTCTTTTGAGTGTTTTTGATATAATTCCTTTGTGTATTTTCTGAGAGAGAGGGTAGAGGGGGAGAAGGAGAGAGGTGGGAGAGAGAGTTTACTTTTGAATGAGTTGGCTTAGCATGACCAGTCACCAACAAGAGTCAAGGAGAAGTCTATTCACCTTTGAGGCCAGCAAATATTTGAAATAAAAGTCCCATTGGAGGGAGGGTGGGGTTGAAAGGGAATGAGTAAGGGGGATACAGCTCAGATACGAAATGAAAAAATGTAATTAATATAAAAAATTAAATTAAAAAAGAATCCCATTGGTTTCTTAGTTTTCATAAAAACTGAGATTCTGTTTAAATAGGAATTTTAAATATATTCACTGGACCAGCTTCCTTTGCTTCTTTTTCCAATTAAATTTAGGAGGGTGGCTTCTCTTTATATTTGGATCATCCCAAGCCCATACCCTCCAGGGTCTTGTCTCTTCCTCAGCTTCAGACAGACATCAGGAAGTAGGGTTTTCCCCTTCAGTAAATTTATGAGATCTCCTTTGCTGGGTTCTCCTCAATTTGCACCTCCATGCCCTTTGGCTTTTGTTAGATCAGGACTGATGGAGGAAATGTAAAAGTATAAGGAAGACAGACCTATCTCTTCCAGCAGAATTGCCCTTTGAATCAGAACAACCGATTCGCGCAGTCTCTACAGATGTGAGATTGTGCATTTGCAGTGTGTGCTGCTGCAGGGACTTATAGGATGGAAAAGGCAGAACTTTTGAGATGGAAGAGTTTCTGGTGCAGGTCAGTTCCCCTGCAGTCGAGGAGTGACAGATGCCAGGGGGCTTTCGTATATGGTTCTCCTTATCAGAAGTTTCCACAGGTGTTATCAGTCACATCAACTCTCCTGTCAGAGCATCTCAGTCAAACTGAGGCTTTAAGATAATTTACCCTTCAACCTCCATGTACAGTTAGCTACTTGGGGCTGCCTTTGAAAATATTTTTGCTTACATGTTTCACTCTTAGGCACATACCCTCTGAACTCCATAACCTGAAAGTGAGATATGTACACCTTCATGTTCATAACTGCTTTATTCAGTCTAGCAAAGAATTGGAATCAACCTAGTTGTCTATCAGCATATGAATAGATAATGAAAATTTGCTTTGTGTGTGTGTATGTGTGAATACTCTTCAGCTCTAAAGAAAACATAAAAATTGAGGGAAAAGAGATGGATTTAGAATATACAATATTTGGTGAGATAACAAATTACCAGAAAGAAAAAAATCATATGCATTCTCTCATATGGAATCCAGCCATATATATTTATAGGTAAACAATTGTACATGTGCCTACAGTATAACATGAAGAAGAGAACAAGAAAGGCTAAAAATAAGTGGATGGGATCTCCACAGCTTCCTTTTGAAAGCTTAATGTAACTGGATAGATGTTCATTGAGTTGTATAGACTTTGGGTCTAACTAGTTGTGATCTATGGTGTTTTCATTTATAGGCAAGAGCAGCTTTTGTTGTTTTTTTTATAACAGTTAAAACATTTTTTTAAAAATTTTGCTTGCCAAGTACCCTCGAATGGAGTTTTCAATGTTTTCATTACTGTTATTGCTTTTGATTTTTTTTTTCTCAGAGGCAGAAGAAAACTCTAGCTATTTGGAGCCTCAACCCTGTTGACATATAAATACAGTCAAGGACCACTAGACACTCAGACAGGGACTGACAGGAAAGAAGATCAAAGCTAGAGAAAAAAAATGCAAAACTCAATAAGGAAATACAGAGCAGAAAGTAGGGAAAAGTTTCTAAAGTTTCCTTAGAGAAATAAGAGAAAACATCACAGCCCTGAAATAATATGAGGATGGTTCATGTAGAAATAGCCAGAGAACTATAAAACTGATATTGAAAATTAAAAATTAATATTAAAAATTTTGAATTCAAAAGAAGAGGGTGTTTAGTGCAAAAATATTTCAACATTGCTGTAAAATTAAAGATTTTTATTTAAAAGGATGTTGAAGTTCAGTGTTGGTGCTGAAATATAAATAGGATAAAATTTCCCAGAAGGAACACAAACAGGAAAAACAGCAAAGGCAGAAGAAATTTAAAGAACTCAACTCGAGGGGCTTCATGCTAATAAATATTCTACAAAGAAAAGCAGAAATTAATGCAGAGTCATGCTCTTAAGTTATGGCAGGGAAGTGCCATCAAAGAACAAGCATCAACCTTCAGTACTTCCGTGTGATGAAGTCAGGTATGTCAAGTCACCCTTTTCAACAATGCAGACCGAAAGCATCTTCTAAGTGAGAAGAAAAAACTTGCCACAGGAAAGATTGCACTTTCTTCCTTCATTTGTTTTACAAGGTTGTCAATTTAATATTGACAAAAAGAAAAAGGATTCTTTCTTCCTCCCTCCCTTCGTCCTTTCTTACTTTCTTTCTCTCTCTCTTTCTTATTTTTTAAATGTAATTTATTTATTTTTATATCAATCACAGGTTAGGTACTTTGCATCCCAGGGGTAGCCCCCTCCCTCATTCCCTCCCAATCTCCCCATCCCTCCCTCATCTCCTCCCCGCCC
>CM053754.1:52028206-52052597 GCA_028658305.1 Pachyuromys duprasi
TCTTTTTCTTTCTTTCATTTTTTCCAGTTTTTGAGACACGGTTTCTCTTGTAGTCCTGGCTATTCTAGAATCACTTTGTAGACAAGGCTGGCCTCGAACTCACAGAGATCTGCCTACTTCTGTCTCCTGAGTGCTGGGACTAAATAAAGGTGTGCCACCATGGCCAATGACAAGGGATTTTCTAATTTAAATAAACCTGATTCAAATCCAACCTGATTTAAACTCAGTATTTGAAATATAACATGACTCCAAATGTACTAAATTAGAGAGTTTGACCAAATACCTTAAAAAAATTAATCTAATACTGCCTAAAACAATTTCCCACATTTGGACTCTGATGTAGGAAAAAACAAAAGTCTTTCTTCTTGAGTCCAAACAAAGTACAAGTTATTTAAGTTGCTGCCATGTAAGATTTAAAATTTTGTTTTAATTTGTCTCATATTATTCTCTTACATCCTGAGTGAAGTATCCCAGGAGCAGATAGACACACCCGGTATTTACTCATTTATAAGTGGGTACTAGACCTATAAGATAGGATAAACATATTAAAGTCTGTACACTTAAAGAAGATAAACAAGAAAGATGACCTGGGGTAAGATGATCAATCCTCACTTAGAAAGACAAATGGGATGGACATTGGAGGTAGGATTAAACAAGTAACAGGACAGGAGCCTACTGCAGAGGGTCTCTAAAAGATTCTACCTAGCAGTGTATCAAAGCAGATGCTGAGACTCATAGCTAAACCTTGGGCAGAGTACAGGGAATCATATAAAAAAAAGGGGAGTTAGTAAGACCTGGAGAGGACAGGAGCTTCACAAGGACCAATATATCTAGGCACAGGGGTCTTTTCTGAGACTGTTTCTCCAAACAAGGAACCATGCATGGATATAACCTAGAACCCTTGCTCAGATGTAGCCCATGGCAGCCCAGTATCCAAGTAGGTACCCTAATAAGGGGAATGGGGACTATTTCTGACATGAACTCTTTGACCTCCTTCCTTCCCGAGGGAGTGGCAGCCTTGCTAGGCCACAGAGGAGGACATTGTAGCCAGTCCCGAAGATACCTGATAAGCTAGGGTCAGATGGAAGGGGAGGAGGACATCCCCTCTCAGTGGACTTGGAAAGGGGCATGGAGGAGATGAGGGAGGGAGGGTGGGATTGGGAGGAAATGCAGGAGGGGGCTATAGCTGGGATACAAAGTAAATAACCTGTGATTAATATAAAAAATAAAAAAAATACTTAACAATTTAAATTTTGTTTTGACTCATATTCTCTTATATTATTGTGAATGTTATTGTAAGGGTCAAACCTTTTCTTTTTCTTTTTTTTTACCATTTCTTTTAGTTTTTGAGAAATTTTAATTACATAATTTTGTTCTTTTTCTCTCTGTCCAAACCATCCATATATTCCTTCATATTCTTTTCAAATTCATGGCCTCTTTTGCATTATTCACATCATGATTAGTGAATAATGTTCTAAAGCGAAACAAAAATAGAACAGTAACCTAGTCTTACACAACAGTGCTGTGTTACCGAAGCAATGCTGTCCAGTGCTGGGAAATCATTGCGACGTTTGGAACAAGGCAGATCTTTTGCTAGGAGAATTTGAGATTTAAACAAAGTCAATGATTACTTTTTTTTTTTTAATGGTAGACCTTTATTCGTTTTTATTTTTAAAATTTATTTTATTTATTAAATTTTATTCACTTTGTATCCCAGCTGTAGCCTCGTCCCTCATCTGCTCCCCATCACACCCTTCTTCTTCCCCTTCCATCCATAGCCTATCAGGTCTTATCAGGACTGGCTTCATTGTCTTCCTGTGTGACTGGCAAGGCTGCTCCCCACTCAGGGGGAGGTGATCAAAGAGCCAGCCACTGAGTTCATGTCAGTGACAGTCCCTGTTCCCCTTACTAGGACACCCACTTGGAGACTGACCTGCCATGGGCCACATCTGTGCAGGGATTCTAGGTTATCTCCATGCATGGTCCTTGGTTGGAGTGCTAGTCTCAGAAAAGGCTCCTATGTCCAGAGTTTTTGGTTCTGTTGCTCTCCTTGTGGAGCTCCTGTCCTCTCCAGATCTTTCCTCTCTCCCTTCTTTCATAAAATTCCCTACACTCTGCTCAAAGATTGGCTATGAGTCTCAGCATCTGCTTAAGTACCCTGCTGGTTAGAGTCTTTCAGAGGCTCTCTGTAGTAGGCTTCTGTCCTGTTCTTTGTTTTCTCCCTCTTTCCATGTCTATATATCTAAAAAAGCTAAGCAAGAAAGGACCCTGGGTAAAATGATCAATCCTCATTCAGAAAGACAATGATTACTTATAATTAAAAAAAAAAAAAAACAATCCACAAGGTAATATCTAATACTGATTCCTCACTCATATCAGTGTTAAAAGCCAAGGGTTCTTTGTGAAATAAAAGCTTAATAAGAGATTTTATATCTAGTAAAGAGAATTTTCATGGGCCAAACTTCCAGCTCTGATAACAGCTATTTCATATCTATCTTTTTTCCCCAAAAAGAAAGATATTTATATTCCGTATATTTGACTTTCTCCTCCATAGGTAGTCTCCTTTGAATATCAATCTGAGGAACAATAGAAAAGTAAGCGGGAACGCATATATGTCTGACTCTTAATAATTCCACTTCCTTAAGGTGTAAACTTTAACAACCTAATTAACCTCCCTTGACACTATCAGTCCCTCTGTTTGCAAGGTGGAGATGATGGTTCACTTTTCCTTGGTTCACTGGGTAACAGTATTTATCAAGTAAAGTATTTTTTGTGAGCATACAGTGTGTGTGTGTGTGATATCAGATATTTTTCTCTCTTCTCTGACTTCTGTCCCAGATTGATGGGCTTCCTGGATGAATAAGCAAATCAGAAGAGGCTGTTTGCCATACTAAAGTGTTTCAGTTTTTAAAAGTCTAGAAAGAGTTTGAGAAGTTTCCTCTCTCATCTACATTACTTAATGCATTCATGTAGTTTAGTATCTAATAAGGGACAGTTGTCATAAGGCATGAGTCTTTCTCATTAAATCTGCTGTGAAAGAAGAATATTCTTGCCAGGCATTGTCACTTCTACATTTCACTTGTCAAATACTTGCCTAAATTCTCAACTAGTTCTCTTAAACTTGTATTGAACATTAAGACTGGATACTACAGACCAATTTGTAAATTCATGGGTATGGCTCTTTAGCTGTCATTTGTAAAAAGGGAAGTTTCAATTGAACCACAAATGTGAAAAAATATTTTAACACCTCAAACATTGAATTAAGGCATTTTATTTGCCAAAGAGATTATAGGAACTCCTTCACTAGCCAGTACTTACATAATGAATTCTCAAATAGACCTGGGGGCTTCTCAACCAAAGGTTAAATTCATTCTCCATTTTAAAGCTTTTAGAATGGTCTCCAGGGCTGCCCCTGCTTTAAAAAAAAAGTGTAGGCCTTGTTAAGTATTAATGACCACTGTGGCAAGTTTAGAATATCACCTCCTCCCTGGGAAGGAAAAGATCACTTCACAGACATTCATCAAGGGGCTTCCACCGGGGACAGCAGCACAGCTACTATTCTCACTAACAGCACACTCATCTGGTATTTGCTATAACTGCTTATCCCCAAACAAACTTGTAAATATATAGCCAAGATGACACAGATGAAGCGCCAGAATTTCATCTTAAGGGAATTTTTGTAATTCTACTCTTGCAATTTAAGTAATACACCTATGTGAAACAGGACAATACTTTCCCTTGCTACATTTTCTTTGTGTGAAAAAGCTTCTTTAAAACC
Organism: Pachyuromys duprasi; assembly: GCA_028658305.1. Taxonomy (NCBI): domain Eukaryota; kingdom Metazoa; phylum Chordata; class Mammalia; order Rodentia; family Muridae; genus Pachyuromys; species Pachyuromys duprasi. The sequence goes on from CM053754.1 coordinate 52,031,985, forward strand.
TAGCAGAATTTTAGCCAGAGTCCTCGCTCTTGATTAGTTTCTTTAGGTGTACAGATTTTAGTAGGTTTATCCTATATTATATGTCTATATGAGTGAGTATATAGCACATGTGTCTTTCTGCTTCTGGGATAGCTCACTCGGGATGATCTTTTCCAGTTCCCACCATTTTCCTGCAAATTTCATGATTTCCTTGTTTTTTATTGCTGAGTAGTATTCCATTGTGTTGATATACCACAATTTCTGAAAAGCTCAATCCCCATCCTGAAAAGCAAAGAGGATGGACATCAGAAGTAGAAGGAAACAGGAAACAAGTTAGGAGTCTACCACAGAGGGCCTCTGAAATACTCTGACCTGCAGACTATCAAAGCAGATGCTGAGACTTATGGCCAACTGTTGGGCAGAGTGCATGGAATCTTATGAAAGAAGTGGGAAATAGTAAGATCAGGAGAAGACAGGAGCTCCACAAGGAGAGCAACAGAACCATAAAATCTGAGCACAGGGGTCTTTCCTGAGACTCATACTCCAACCAAGTAGCATGCATGGAGATAACCTAGAACCCCTGCACATATGTAGCCCATGGCAGTTCAGTGTGCAAGTGGGTTTCATAGTAATGGAAACAGGGACTGCCTCTGACATGAACTGATTAGCCTGCTCTTTGATCACCTCACCCTAAAGGGGGAGCAGCCTTACCAGGCCACAGAAGAAGACAATGCAGCCACTCCTGATGACAGCTAATAGACTAGGATCAGAAGGAAGGAGAGGAAGACCTCCCCTCTCAGCAGACTTTGGGGAGGTGCATGTGTGCAGAAGGGGGAGGGAATTTGGGATTGGGAGGAGAAGAGGGAGGGGTTTATCAGGGGATACGAAGTGAATAAAGTGTAATTAATAGAAATTAAAATAAAAAAGAAAGAAAGGAAAAAAAGCTAGGAGAATTAATACTCAACATCAAGTCAATTTTGCATTTTTAATCAGGCAAACAAACAAGCCTATCTCTTTGATGTGAAGCAGTAGGCTGGCACCATTGTGTGTGGTTGTGAAAGAATAAATTTACAAGTGTTCCCATCTCTGCCATTCTTCTATCACAAAAAAGAAAGAAAGAAAGAAAGAAAGAAAGAAAGAAAGAAAGAAAGAAAGAAAGAAAGAAAGAAGGAAAAACGAATATGCAGTAGGAAGCAATACTGGCCAAGGCTTCTTTAAGAGAAATGGAGGAGGCACTCTTGACCTCTTGTAAGATTTTTCAATAGATACTGAAGTAAAAAGCAGTGCGTGTGGTGGTTTTTGTTTTGTTTTGTTTTTGTTTGTTTTGTCCTTTGTTGTTGTTTTTGCAGGAAAGATGCTAAAATGTCTAATAGGAATATGGGATGGGCAGGAGAGGAGTGAATAAGAACAAGCACCCCATGATAAAACTATTTTTGTTTACCAATGTTTTTTTAATTACAAATTTTAAATTTATTACAGTTTATTCACCTTGTATCCCAGTTGTATCCCCTCCCTTGTATCTTCCCAGTCCTGCTCTTCCTTCCTATTTTTTTCGTATTCCACTGATCAGGATGGTCCTTCTCCCCTTCCATCTGACCCTGGCCTATCAAGTCTCTTCAGGACTGGCTGTATTGTCTTCCTCTGAGGACTGGTAAGGCTGCTCCCCACTCAGGGGGAGGTGATCAAAGTGCCAGCCCATGAGTTCATGTCAGAGACAGCCCCTGCTCACCTTACTAGGGAATCCACTAGGATCCTGAGCTTCCATGGGTTATATCTGAGGAAGGGTTCTAGGTTATTTCCATGCATGGTCCTTGGTTGGAGTATCCATCTCTGCAAAGACCCCTGGGCTCAGTTTTTTTGGCTCTGTTGTGGAGCTCCTACTCTCCAGGTCTTTCTATCTCCCCCTTCTTTCATAAGATTCCCTGCACTCTGCCCAAAGTTTGACTATGAGTCTCAGCATTTGCTTCGATATCCTTCTGGGTACAGTCTTTCAGAGGCCCTCTAGGTCTTTTCACTGGGGCCAGCCCTCTGCTCAGCTTCCTGCCTGAACTCATCCAGACTGCCACAAAAGCATCAAGTAGCAGGAGAACTGGAAAGAAAATTCAGACATTCTGAGTGCTTGCTACTGCCACTGCTCAACTTCAATAACCACATTGGGTGGCTCACAACTCCCATGTAATTCCAGTGCTATAGGCCATGACATCATCTTGTAAATTTAAAGGGTGAAAGCACACGTGCACACACACACACACATACATTAATAAATAAGTTAGAAAAAGCATTCAAGGGATGGGACAAACATGAAAGGAGGCTTTCAACCTTCTGTTCCACATAATCTGGACACAAGATTGTCACACTTTTATCCAGTTCTTCTGCTGGTTTCTCCCTTGCTCGCCACCCGGCATACAGTACAGTGATGCTTATTGCTGCTGAATCTAAGCTTCCTTCCTTTACTTCTGGCAGTCCTGATGTGAGCAGATGTTTGAGATGTGAGAAGGGCACCAGGATCTTCTTCTTCTTTTTTTTTTTAATGTTAGGTCAGTCCTTTCCCCCGCATTCTGTATTTCTGTGTTCATTTTAGAACTAACACCCAGAGTGAGCAAGGCAGTTGAGACTAAGGGAAACGATTCTCTTCATAGTCTTAAAAAAAAAAAAATTTAAATGCCAATGCTGGAATTGCACTTGATATATTTTGCTTACACATTCATTAAATATAACCATTTAAGAACTGGTTTGATTCATTGAGTGCTGTATATAGTATGAGGGAGGCAGAAGGTGGAAGGTGAAAGAAAAATGAGGAGCTATGCATTAATAGTGCCTTTGACTATTAGATACCACATTGTGTTTACCTCTTAACTGTCACAGATGAAAGTTTATGTGCATTAACGAGACCAGTAATTTTAGAACCTCAAGAATATGCATCCTAGTTATACAAAGCTCTCCTTTTTATACTCACTTTCATTATATAGAGTCACTTAGGCCATGCTTAACAGAAACAGCACTGACTCATTTTTTAGCCCTCTTAGTGAATCTAGGAAGCTACACTTATTTTAATATTAGCTTTTATTCTGTTTAGCTCCTTTCTCTCTGTTGCTTACAATTAAGAACTTAGTAAAATGTTTAAGTAATCAAGAAACATAATAGCCTGCTTTAACTAGTTTTCTATAATTATTATTATTATTTTGTTGTATAGTCATTTGAGTCTCTAAACGGATACACTTAAGATAAGGAAAGTAAACAGGGATTCTGAGGTTTCAGCATGACTTAGGATAAGGAAAGTAAACTGGGATTCTGAGGTTTCAGCATGAGTAAAATTGGTAATTCAAGATCTAATCATGAGGACAGTAGTTACCACAAATCCCTTTAATAGTGTGTGAAATATCTTTTTTGTTATGTATAAAATTGTAGTTATCAGGGAGAACAATCATGATGAAAAGTTTAACAATAATGGTGACTTTGTGGCAAAATGTTTGAAATGGGCATTTTGTTAGAATAGCTAGGACTTCAGCACAGAACTAAGTGTGTGCAAGCATGTGCAGAGGTTCATGTGTACCCTTGTAGGAGAATCTGGAAGCAAAGATTACTTGCAAACAACTAACCCTAACTTAGCTGTAACCATAGCAACTGAAACCTCATTTTCTGTCTGTCTCAAACACTGCATGCAAGCCTATCTCACTAACAATTCAGAAGGGGACATTGACAAATGATCACTATATTCACCCTGCCACATTAAATGGGAAGGAACTTGGCTGAATTCTAATTTGACCAATGAATATTTAACTGATAACTCTGCCAGATAAGATACTGGCCCAAAGAGAGCAAAGAAATGAATCTGGCGTTGTTATCATGCAAAAATCCTTTAATGAAGGACATGAAAAGAATGCTATAATTGTGTGCTGAAAATCTGCTCCATATTGGGGAATGGAAGAGTATTTGGCCACAACTTAAAAAACTTTGAAGATTTTGTGACCTCAAAGATTTCTAAATTATGGAAGGCACCTTTTCTCCTTTGTTTAATGTTTTGCATTTGGGAGGGGATGTTAATACATGTTAACTTCAAAGAAACATAAGCAAAATGAAGAATTGAAGTAATGGAGAATTCAAAATCTCTGCCTAAGTCCTAAACTTGTGAAAGTTTTCATGTGTGCAGATTATAGATGTATACAGTAGACTGATGATCCTAGGCAAATGTCATTTATTTGAACCTCCTCTGGCCCTACATATATTGTTCAGTGCTGGGGCTTATGAGAGAGCCAAATTCAGGATAATTTTTTAAAGCAGATTCAACTGAAATAATTTTAGCTAAGCATTCATCATTTGTCAGGCTCTGTTTTTAATATAGTGAATACTTTAATTATTGAAAGAGTTGTCTGGAATGGGTGCTATTTTCAGTTGTATTCATAAATGATGAAATCTGAGTTCAGAGATCTTCAGGATTGGGGTTGCTGAGGCCATACAGACTAGGGTTTGAGGTAGAACCCTGGGCTTTCTTACAGTACAGTGATGAGAAACTATATGGTATAATGGCCCATTTAAAAATTTCCTTCCATAATCTCCATCTCTTTATACTTTTTTTTCTTCATAATCAAGTGAACTTACAGAGCATAAGACATTTATATAGACAGAGGGAAATAAAATGTATATAGTTATGCCTCAGAGTAGTCAGCTGATAAATTCCTTGGATGATAACTGTTTTATGAGTATACATTTATTGTATGCTGTATTGGCTCAACTCTCAGCATGTTTCCTTGACATAAGAACATTACTGAGTATCTGGTTCTATCATCAAGTTTTTGGGTTTTTTTTAATACAAAATATTATAAAAGGAGCCAGAATACTTAGAAAAAAATCATAATGGCTGGGCTCATCAAACTTAGAGAAGTCAGGGCACATTTCAGAACTATGATGTTTACTGCATGCACAGAACATTGCCTGGGGCCAGGACCTTCTCATGCTCATATTGAGATGATTGGGTTGTTTTAAAAGTTGGCTTCAAATACAGAAGACAGCAAAATCAAAAGTGTTAAATGTTTATTTACACATGTACAAAATAAAACATGCCAGTTTTACTCATTATTACATTACTTTAAGGTTAAAAACAATTTACCTTTCTTCTAAAAACTGTACAATGATTTCTGAAGTTCATATTATCAATCAATTGTGTGACTTGGAATCATGGATTTTGTGTTTGTTTGTTTTGTTTTGTTTTTGAGACAAGGTTTCTCTGTGTAGCCTTTGCTGTCCTGGACTTGCTTTGTAGACCAATCTGGCCTTGAACTCACAGAGATCCACCTGCTTCTGCCTCCCTGAGTGCTAGGATCAAAGGCACGTGTGTACCACCGTGTCTGGCTTAGAATCACATATTTTTGAAGGCAAAGTTAGAAATAAAAATTTCCAAAATGCTTTCCCATTGTACATGTTCAGTGAGAATGTGAGTGTATTTGAACATTTCTAAACTTATTCAGCTATGTGACCTACATGTCTGAAATGGTACTATGTATGAGAGAAGAATTCTGGAATCTAGTAGGATCCTTTTCCCTTGGACAGCTAAGGAGACAACAGTGACCATGTCATTTTTTTCCTGCAGAGTAGTTAATTTTCTTATGTTAATGCCCAGTAACTACTGATGCTTAAATGCTACATTTTTCCTTTTCCAAAACTAACCTTTCACTATTCATCTTTCCTTAGTCCATGATGGGCTTAAGGGTGGTTAGTTGCCAAATAGATTGATGGCGTCTCCACTCCAGCAAATATTATTAATTGGTTTACAAAATGCAGCATCTTAGCTCAGCCGTGACAGTGGCTACATTAGCATAACAAAATAGGCCACATTAAACCACTAGGAAAGAAATGGCCAGTTTAGTACCAGAGGCAGAGTTCTCCATAGAAAATTTTGCACAGGCTTTCTGTGTGACAGTCAGGCCAAACAGTGGTCAGCTTGGTTCACTGAAAAGCATTTCATGGGTAACCGAGACTGTTATTTCAAAAAGCAGCAATCAAAATGGGGCTTTTGGAGCTTTCGGGTTATTTAGTGCTCTCAGTATATGTGGTCTGTTCTTGTGACCCTAGATCTCCTTTCAAAACAATTCCTCACAGGTTCCCAGTGTGAAGCATTCAGACACTCCTGCAATTCATCACCAAGGCATCTGGGGCCTGGGGATTACAAATTCCCACTTAAAAGCAGAAGAGGAATGAGCCAGGGTTGTTCCAGGACTGACAAACATGGCCAGAGAGAGGCTTCTAAACGAGGCAAGTGTGCAGTTAAAAGCTTTAGAAGACAGATCCAAAGGGAAAATAGAGCAGAAAGCAAAGTTAAGAAGCATAAAAGGATTCTCATTTCAGAATGATGGGGGGAAGAGAAAACAATAGGGTTTCCAAGGTGGAGGTGTACCAGGTGATTTTATTAGATGCCTTTAGGCATAATTACTATCCCAGATCAGTCAGGCCTACTGACTTGTTGTATGTTGAAAATTTCCTCCATTCCCAGATACAGAGATCTATGTTCTTAGGATGGATTTGGAGTCTTAAGAATTTTGCCTTAAAATTCCAGAATATTCTTTATATAAAATGAGGACAAGAACACCTTTTCACAGGATACTTGTCTATAATGAAAGTAAATCATTAGCAAAGTTCCGGAAAATATTAAGAGCTCAATAAATCAGTGGACAGAAACACAACAAATATGAATGTACTTTAAGGGTGATGTGAATAAATAGAAGTAGGCCTTTTTTCAGTATCCAATGTTAAAACCTGTTTTCCATAGTTTTATGGTTGAAGAGACGTTTGACGTAAGACCTGCTTTGCTTAAGTAATTCAGCAAGCATTTATTATTTGCTGTGAGGCCTTATTTTAGTAGTATTCACAGTCTAAGGAAAGTACGCCAAATAGATAAGTCCCCTATTAACTTCAGTGTGCTATTACCTGAAACATGGCTATAGGCATGTTTCAGAGTGCCATGCACTTGGTATGCAAAGAAGTCAGGCATACCGTCTGTTAGGATGATTGCTTTAATCGCCTTCATGTGGCTACTAGAAACCATGAGGCTGGTACTGAATTATACCTGCCATTATCATAACCTTCTCTTTCCTGACCCTTCCCCCATAAGAGTTCTGCACTTTTTCATAGCACATGGCTCATCTCTGAACTCACTGCATTTACATCGCAAGACAGTGCTTTATTATTATCTTACACTCCTCTAATATGTCTGTCCTATCACTCAAATACTCTTAAAGACAGGAGATTATACTTTATGCTCCCTGTGCTTGACATTGCTCCATACAAAGATGTTCAACAGTGGCCATAGCTTAGGTTTTAAAAGACCGCAATTATGATGCATAGCAAGCAAAAGTAAAATAAGAAGCGGCACGTAGCAGATGGATAGGGGCAGCAGATCACAACACACCTTCAAATTGGATACTTATGGCATTAAGCTGTAATGATTGGGGAAGCCCTGCTGTGAGGGTCATGTTGGAGTTCCCAATTAATAGAACTCCAGCCAGAGCAAGAGTTCTCTCCATATATAAACCTTTGCTTTCCTGTTTCCCCTGCAGGCTTTTTAATTCCATGCAATAAACAGTAAAGAGTTTTATGAGAAAGGATTTCTCTCTAGTTGTTCTCAGGGAACGGTGTTTTTACTCAAGCTACTTACTTTCCGTCTGTTCTCAATAGCATTGATGTTTTACTCTGTGGTGTGTTGCTGTTCTTTCTCTTCTCTCATCTCTAGACAAAGGACCTTGGAGGATACTTTGGGATGAATATCCTTGTTTTTGAATGGGGAGAGGTACTCTACTTCTATAGGCAGCTCCTCAGTAAGCTTAATATCTGAAAGTATATCAGTGTTTCTTTTATTACAGTATCTTTACAAAGTAAGATAATATTTTTTAAAATGTGTAGAAATAGCCAATAAACTAGATCTTGAAGCCAGGCATGGTGCACACCTTTAATCCCAGTACTCAGGGAGGCAAAGTAAGGTGGATCTCTGAGTTCAAGGCCAGCTTAGTCTGCAAAGTGAGTTCCAGGACAGCCAGGGCTATATAGAGATACCCTGTCTCAAACTCCAACCCTCCCCAAAAAGATATCTTGAATGATGGGTTGCACAACTGTCTCATGACACAATAAGCTCTGATTCATTACTTGGGTGCTTATAGTTCTCTTGTGTACTCATGCTTATCTGAGTACAAATATGTCTTCATATTCATACGATTACACATGTGTGTGCATGTGTATGCTTTTGTGAATGTACAAGTGCTTGAGTATATGAGTGTACATGTGTACACTTCTGTGTGTATGTGGAAGTCAGAGGTCAACTCAGATGCCATTCTTCATATGCTATATACCTTGTTTTGGTTGTGGTGGTCTTTTTGTTTTGTTTTGTTTTTGTTTTATTTTGTTTTTGAGGCAAGGTTCTGTCATTGGTTTGGATCTTGCCGATTCAAATAGGATGGCTGGCCAGAAAGTCGTGGGGAAGAATCTGTTTGTTTGTTTGTTTGTTTTTGTTGTTGTTTTCCCCCAGTGCTAGGATTTTAAGTTGTGCCATTTTATACTGAAGCTAGGGATCAAAATCAGGTCTTCATGATGTGCAGTAAGCACCTTTACCACTTGAGCCATTTACCCAGACTCAGACTTCTTATTTCGTTGTCATTACTTCTTTAATGTCTTTCTCTCCAACTGGACTATAAACACCATATTTTTTTTCCTTGTCATTTATAATGGATAAAATGGTGTCCTCTCTCAAGTTACATTTCCATTAAGAATCTCAGAATGTGTTCTTGTTTTAAAAGAGGGTCATTGCAGAATATTTAGAGTAAGGAGTGATGTTATATTGATCCTATAGCCAGGAAGGAATGAGTCTGAAATCTATATGTGCACACTAGGGATCATTAACAGCCATAAGAATCTAAGATGAAACAAGTCCTTCACAAGAACTCCAGAAAGAACCTCGATTATGGACCTCTTGTCAATGGAATTGTAAGGAAACATGTTTCTTTTGTTTGAAGCTACATTTGTAGCCATTGGGGGGGGGGGGGCAATAATAGGAAAGCACTATATGTAAGACCTTGCATATAGCAAGGGGTTAAATTAACATCTGAAAGAAGAACGGCAGGCCCACTCTCACCCCACTCCACCCTTTCTTATTTCTGTGTTTATTGTTCTTGGAGCCACGTAAGAACTTATTGAAAATGCACACTCCTAGGATCTGAATCCACTGGAACAGAAGTCTAAGGACTTGAGTATGCTTTTATTAACAAACTCCCACAGTGGGTCTTAGTTTCACGGAAAAAATGAATTTGTTCTTTTTATTAATTATACTTCTTAAGCTTCTTTGGATTATATCAAATTCGTTTCTTTGGCCCTGGTGGACCAAACTCCCGAGGAGAAGACGCGGCCTTGTTGCAGCAGGTGTGCCACTGACCTGCTCATTATCGCTGCTGGGAATTTCTGAAGCAGAATGCTCCAGCTGTTAGTTCCCTTTTCCTTGATGATACACCTGGCTGCTTGATGTGACCCCCAAATCATACTTAGAGGCTCAGTTACTATTTCCATGACAGTTCTCCCAGGAAAACAAAGTCAGAATAAGATAGACACAGATTCTTTCATTCTTAGCACTAGTTTCCCCAACATTAATGCTTATATAACATAAAATGGAAAAATTCAAATCTGAAACATTTAACTTCTTCCACCTCTGAAAAACATGCCTCTCAAAAGCGAGGTGATCACTTCTCACAAACAAGATGTTTTGTGTTCCATATTCATCTGCCCATTTATGACTTTCTCATCTAGTCTGCTGAATTCTCAAATCAAAACACATAGCAGGCTGCAAGCTCAAATTGGCATCTGCAGATCAAGCTGTGAGCTCTCTGCTGTGTGCCACCCTCCCAGGGACTCTGAGACCTGCACTTGTCATTCCTATGTGTCAACAGCTGTCCGCGTTCTGTCAGGCAGGGCCAGCTACCTTTCTAGGCATTGCTCCTTCTGATTCTAATCCTCTTGCTTGGGGTGCCTTCTTCCCACACACCTGAAAAATCTAACCCAAACTCAAAGCTAGAATTTGGGAGGGTACTTCAGCTCCATGACTTTGCTCTAAGTCTAGGAGGATTTGTGCCATTTTCAGGATAGACGTTTGCAAAACCCAAATAAATCATAAAGTGTATGTGAATGGTAAGTCAAAGAGGCAGAGGGTAAAAAAGGAGACACAGAGCATGTAGAAGCACAGTGAACTAGCTGGGGTTCAAGTAATCAACAATGTGCAGCATTAAACCTCTGTCTTTTCATAACAAGCCTGATCTAAATATATTTTATAACAGAATAATCAAGAAATACCAGAATTTGAAATGCATTGTTACCACTTTCTACTGTGAGAATAAATGAACTTCAGCCAACTCTTACTCATTTGCCTAGCAAACTATGGATTTGTGGATCTTTGTTACGTGGTTACCTTTAGTCCTCTGTCCTCCTTTTAAATACATACGGTGGCTTCAAAAATCATCAACCATAGTATCCTCTATGGCATGATCTCCATACGTCTTCTTCTGAAGGCTTGCTTGGATGCTCTGAGCATCCAGCTCTCCTAAGTCTTTGGCCTTTTAAAACAGTTTTGGTAAAAATTTAATCACATCCATTTGATGCTATCTCTGCTTACTCCTTTCTTCCTTCTTTTACTCTTGTTACCATCTCCCTCCTTTATATTCTGAGTTTCCACTATAGCCTCCTTAGTGTTAGCTTTTGGAAAACAGGAAAAGTCCTACTTTATGTTTCCCTTTTAACTCTTTATCTTCAAAACATGGTATTCTGTTGAATTTTACTAGGGGGATGAGAACAAACATCTGTTCATACCAGACTGTGCACTATTAACACCCAACATAACTAGTCCAAAGTCAAGCATGATGAGCTGATGAGTTTACTGTGCTTGTTTACAGAGCCAGAGTGAGGAATTACAAACAGGAACACGGGTAACCTTAAAATAGTACATCGCACAACAGATCCCAGATAACCAAAGCTATTCTGAGCAAAAGAAATGGCTGCAGGGTGTGGCCGCCATGCTTCTCTCCCAGAGGCCCTTCACTACATAATCCAGGCATCTTGGTTCCTTCACCCTTTCTACCATTTTTCCTCCTTTTCCCTCTTCCTGCCCTCTCTTTCCCTTCTCCACCAGCACGCGCTCCCCTTTCCCCTCCCCATCCCGCGCTGTATTTATATAATATAGCTTTGTCTTACCATTAGCTCTGTCTGTTGTATTTAATCAGACACATGGTGCCATGACTGGGTAAACCTGAGCCTCACAGCTGGACATCCTGGTGCCGTTCTCTTCACATCATAGTTCTCGACTTCTCTGATCAGAGCACCTCCAAACTCCAGAGAGGCTGAGCACCCAGCCCTGGGACTCAGCTAAATGGGAACCAACCTGCTTTTTCCTTCCCACCTCCCTCTTCGCCTGAGGCAACTGCCACTGCCAAGAAGTACCAGGTGCCTCTTCTAGAGTTCACAAACCCCGCCCCCACGCCGCCCAACTCTTCTGTGAAAACATGGCCACGCAAGAGGAGCCCATCAGAACAAAGGCATGTCTGTGTTCTGAGGTGAGGTGATCTCATGTTTCAGAGATGTCTGTTCTTAGATTAACCTCACCAAAACTGCTGATTACATATTATTGATTTGGGACATCACTCCAATAATATTGGGATTCCGGCAAAGGCTGGGTAAACGGGGGCTTCTGCTTCTAGACTTGATCCCCAGACACTTCTTGGGTGTCTGCGGAGATTTTTCAAACTCTGTCCAGTTTTCTTTGAAAGCGTACTTTCACCCTCCCTCTCTTCCACTTCCTGAGACTGTCTGCACACTCCATTTCAGATTTCCCCTACCTCATCCTGACTCTAACCCACACCCATGCAAGGTCTCAGCAGTGCAGACAGAGGCGGAAGGGCTGGGTGGTGCAGCACCAATCCAGTTTTAAATTTCCTTCTGCAGGCTGCTTAGAACTTGTGGCTGATCGCCACGCTGGTTTGGGGATAAAGGGGGTGGAGTCCTGACTTTGTTACCACCTTTTAAGCTTTTGCTCTTCAGTCTGTAATGATGCCTGTGATAGGACCAGCAGGATCTATCAGCTGTATCTACGACTGAAAGTTTTTCTTTGAGACTAGTTCAGAAATATATTTAAAGTCATGCTAAAAAAAAAAACTGATTAAGCTTTACCTAGTCGTTTATTTTATTTTATTTTTTCAGGGTTAAGCGTAGGATGGGTAACTATACAATCAGAGCTTGTGGGGCTCAGCTATACTGAAGAGATGATGGTCCTCAAGCCTGTCAGAAAATCTGCAGAACAGCACACTTAAATGCTTAGTAGTTAAAAAAAAAAAAAAAAAAAGCTTAATATGACAGAGGCCCCAGCTTCTAGTTATGACCCCAACACCTCCCAGAAGATTTGGGCACAAGGACAGATGACTCCACCTGGATACTGTGATTCTGGGCAGGACTGCCCAAACTGGCCCACTGCTAAGGCCCTACCTGAACTGTGGACAAATATGACACCCAGAAAGCTGACTGCCCCATTTTGCCTAGAAAAAACAAGATCAGTCGAATTCTTCCAAATTCTTCCCCCACAAGAAAGGACTTTCAGATTTGCTGGGCCCAGCACCGGAAAACTGATGCTTCGATGTTGTCCTAAGACTTGTACCCACAAGAGCCGCTGACATGACAGGAGGTTAACGGGAAGGGAAGGCCATCTGGATAATGGGTAAGCCCTTGCCATATTAATCAGTACATAATATGCTTGGATTATGCTTCCTGTGGTAATTTATCCTTCTCAGGTCTCTGGTGGGTTTGAAGATCAGCTTAACAGCAAAAACCAAGGCTTCACCTGCCCTTTCAAAAATGTACAATTTATGTAAGGTCTGAGCTTCTGATAAAGTATTTGAGGGTATTCGAAGGTATTTTATGAAGGGGCATGGGAGGAGATGAGGGAAGCAGGACAGGATTGGGAGGAGATAAAGGTGGGGGCTACAGCTGGGATACAAAGTGAATAAATTATAATAAATAAAAAATTATATTAAAAAAGGTTTGGTGAGAAGAGACCTGATTAAGCTAGAGTTAGATGGAAGGGGAGGAGGTCCTCCCCTATCAGTGGACTTAGAAAGGTGCAGGGAGAAGATGAGGGAGGGATGGGGTGATAGGGAGGGAATGCAGGAGGGGGCTATGGCTGGGATACAAAGTACATAAATATAAAATTAAAAATATATAAAATAAAAAAGAAAAAAAAAGGTTTGGTGACAAGAAAGTAATTTCAGTTATATAGAAACACTTCCTCCCTTCCTCCCACTGCTATGCTACTGTTTTTGCATCAAGTTTGTTCAGAGCTTTAACAATAACCATATTTTAAATTGTCTCCAAAGCCAGTTGTCTCTTTTTGTAAACTTAAAAGGATTCTTGTTCACTTCAGGAGATCCACTGGAATATACAGGTCATCTTCCAGATAAGTACTACCAATCAACAGCCTGTTTCCCAGCATACCTATTCCTGAGGGTGGAATTCCTCCCCTGGTTTTGGGACTCCCCTCTCCCAACCAAGACCATGGACCTATCAGTCCATGGGCCTAAAAGTTAAACTCCTTAACTTTATCTTCTGCCCCTAGCATATATATGTTTCAGCATCCTGTTTCCTCAAGAGCTGCATCCAGAACTCAGGTGCTCTGCGGGGCCTGTAGTTTCATAGCCTCAGATGCTTTCACAGATCTTGGACAGCAAATGCAACAGTCTGCCCTTAGAACTTGGCCAACATTACAGCTTTTTGCCTAACTCCCCAAAACTGACACACCCAATGTCAGCCAGAAGGAGCCAGAAAAGATTCCTTGCTCATTATCCATTTATTGTCAACAGAAATAATGCTGAAGGCATTACCAATCTCAAGCTAGATACTAGAGTCACAGTAATAAAAACAGCAGAGTATTTGCACAAAATAGACATTTACTGAAATGGAATAACACAGAGGACCCAGATACAGGTGTGTGTAACTACAGCTACTTGAATTCTTATAAGGATGACCAAAAACATACACTGGAGCAAAGACAGTATTGTCAGCAAATGGGAAGACTGAATGGTTACATGTAGGGGGGTTAAACTACATTTTCTCTCAGTCTGCACACATTTAACTACAAATGGAGCAAAGGCCTTTTAGTTAAACCTAAAATCTGAAATGTATAGAAGAAAAGGTAGGGAGTATATATAGGATTTAGGCATAGACACGGATTTTTTTTTAAAGGTCAATAAAATGAGCAGAGAGACTACATAATGGGAGAAAGATCCTGCCAGTTATGCATCTAATGGAATATGAATATCTATAATACACAAAGAGCCAAAAAAAACTCACCAAAAGACCAGCCAACCAATCAAACAAACAAACAAGAAAATTCAAAGGTAAAAAGAACAATGTATACAAAGCATGGCTATGGATCTAAAGAGAGAGTTATCCAGATACAGAGATGGCAAATAAACATTTTAAAAATGTTAACATCATTAGCCATCAATAAAATGGAAATGAAAACTACTTTAAGGTTCTTTCTTATTCAAGTGAAAATAGCTATCACTAAGAGATCAAATCATAACAAACACTGTTAAAGAGGTGATGAAGACAGTGGCAAGCCTGTACAGCCACCATGAAAATCAGTGGGGCATGTTCTCAAAAACCTAATGTTAGAGCTATTATATGATCTATATATACCATTCCAAAGTTTCTATAAAGTACTACAGAGACTTTTGCTCATCCATGTTCATTGCAGCTCAATTCACAATAACCAAGAAATGGAGACAGCTTTGCTATCATTTACTGATGAAAGAAAAAATGAAAATGTTAAACACACACAGAATGAAATTTTATTCCACTGAAAGAAAAGTGAAATTGCAAATAATTAGGTAAATGGATTGAACTAGAAACTATTATACAGACTGAGGCCATCCAGTCTCAGAAAGACAAATGCTGCATGTTTTCTCTCCCTGTGGAAGCCAACAAAAGTTGAGGAGTGGATACAGAAATTATGGTACATTTACACAATGGAATACTACTCAGCAATTAAAAACAAGGAAATCATGAAATTTGCAGGCAAATGTTGGGAACCAGAAAAGATCCTGAGTGAAGCAGAAAAACACACACGGTATATACTCACTTTTAAGTGGATATTAGACATATAATGTAGGATAAACATACTAAAATCTATACACCTAAGGAAGATAATCAAAAAGGAAGACCCTGGGTAAGATGCTCAGTTTTCATTCAGAAAGGCAAATGGGATGGACCATCAGAAGAGGGAGAAAACAGGGAGCAGGACAGGAGCCTGCCACAGAGGCCTCTGAAAGATGCTACCCAGCAGGGCATCAAAGCAGATGGTGAGACTCATGGCCAAACTTTGGGCAGAGTGCAGGGGAGCTTATAAAAGAAGGGGGTTATAGAAAGGCCTGGAGGGAACAGGAGCTCCACAAGGAGAGCACCCAAAAATTATGGGCACAGGGATCTTTTGAGAGACTGATACCCCAAAGTCCATGCATGGAGATAACCTAGAATCCCTGCGCAGATGTAGCCCATGGCAGCTCAGTCTCCAAGAGGGTTCCCCAGTGATATGAACAGGGACTGTTTCTGACATCAACTCAGTGGCCGGCTCTTTGATCACCTCCACCTGAGGGGGGGAGCAGCCTTACCAGTCATCAGAGGAGACAATGAAGCCAATCCTGATGTGACCTGATAGACTAGGGTCAGATGGAAGGGGAGGAAGTCCTCCCCTATCATTGGAATGGGGGAGGGGCATAGGAGAAGAAGAAGAGGGAGGGAGGGCAGGATTGGGAGGGGATGAGGGAGGGGGCCACAGCTGGGATACAAATTATATAAATTGTAGTTAATAAAAATCAAATTAAAATTAAAAAAAGAAAACCTTTAGTTTTGTTTGCTGACTTAACATGGAAACTTGCTGAAGTCAGGAAACTAAAAAGATGACTTTTCACCCTAGTCTCTACTTTCATATTTCTTACCTTTTGCTCCTTCCTTCTACCACGGAGTGTCCATAGCTCTGTTACCATTACTATAGACCTAGCTGTTTCTCTATTAATTTGCCCGGGAAGTTGACATGCCATGTGGACAAGGTTCTATTTTAATAGTGAAGGGATTACCATGTTCTATCCTGAAAAAAAAAAAGGAAAAAAAAGAAGGAAAGAAAAATGCTAACCTACAGTAGGCTATAACTAGGCTATTACTTGTTTAGAAGATTAACCTGCCAATAAAAAAATTCATTTTAATTTACTGAGCACATATCTCAGATATTTTGCTAACAAAACAAAGAAACTGATTCAGTAGATCTGAGGCAGAGGTTAGGCATCTGCTTTTTTTAGCAAACACTCTTTAGAAAGTATGCTATATAATGTGGGGAAGCAAACCCAGGGCTAAGATCCATGCTCTTATTTATTTAGAGAGAAAAGGAATTGCTAGGATTTTTGTTTCATTTTTGCTTTGTGACTATATTTTTCTAGAGTGTTTGAGCTAATAAGAAAATAGTTGGGTTTTCCTTTTTAAAATTCTTTCACTTTACACTTAAGTTTTTTATCTAATATCCTTATTTTTTTTTTTTACTAGTATCACTCTTAAATGGAGGCTGACTTTCTTTGTTATTGGTGTTTTTCGATTCTTCATATCTTGTTCAAATAATTTAAGAAGTACTTACATGTAGCTAAATAGCAAAGGATTTTATTCAAAGACAAAGCAAAATCTCAGAGTGAAAATATTGCAGAGGAATAACTGGCTCTGAGTATGATTTGCTCAGAAGCCTTTTGGCTGCTTCCTAGGAATTCCTTTTGCGGCTTCAAAAGGAAGAGGAGTTGCTGTGTATGAGAAGTGTTTTCCTATTTTGATCCATAAGCTGAGGTTATGTATTCCTTTGTTCACTGAGCATGTTCTTTTCTATGGTCCATGCGATTTTAATCATATGTATGCATAGTTACGCATGAGAATAAGATTGGGTAGTTGGTTTGAATGAGAAAGTTCCCCATAGGCTCAGGCACTTGAACATGCCTACCACCCTCAAGTTGTTAGTACTGTTTAGGAGAGATTTAGGAAGTCCAGCCTTGCTGGGGGAAGTACATCACCCGGGATGGGCTTTGAGTTTAAAGCCTCCACCACTTTCACTTTGTTCTCTCTGAGTTATGCTTGTGTTTGAAGATATGAATGTTCAGCCTCCTGCTTTGCTGATGTTTCCTGCTGCCTCCCAGCCAAGATGGACTTTTATCTCCTTGTAACTGTAAATCAAAATAAATTCTTCCATAATTTGTCTTGTTATGCTGTTTTTTTAACACAGCAACAGAAATGTAACTAATACAGATGAAAAACCTTAGCCAGGGTCACACAATATTGTAAACTTTTCCAGTAGTGGAATGGTGACCATTCTTGTAACTATAGTAAGTCCTTTTACTCTTCTGTGTTTAGCTCCCTGGAGATGCCTTTAGTCTCTAGAACTGAAGCTTTTCGTTTGCCTTGCCATCTCATCACCCCTACCTCATTACCCCTTGCCTTATCACTCCTACATCCTCACCCTCTGTTTCAACTACCTCAAGTACTGTAGCCACTTGTCTTCCTACCTCATCACATCCTTCTAATAATGGCCATCCATTAAAACAATATTTTTATCTTTCACCTCAACCAGCATCTGACCCAAAAAAGAAATTTGTCAACCTCCTTTTACCCCCACCTCTCTGTCTTTCCTGTAAATACTCCAGCCTGTAAGCAGGTAGTAGACTCTGATTATTAAAACAGAGGTTATTTTCCTCCTCAATTATCTGATCACTCTTACTTACATGGCTCTTCCTATAAGTAGTTTGCCTTAGAATACAGTTTGCCTTGGCATGCATGCACCTAAAATCTGGGGAAGCTGAGTTGACCCAACATGACCATTTCTAGGATATATTCCATAAGTGTTTGACCAAAAATAAAACATAGTTATTAGGAGTTGCTGAGGTGTCACTAAGGGCTTGGGGAGCGGAGTGACACATGGCTTTGTTTTGAGAGAGCTGTCAAAGTAGCTCTATGCAGGTAGAATGCCAGTTGCTGAGCTGTGAACCATCTGCTTTATAATATCATTCTTTAGACAAATAAGATATATTATTGTCAGAAACTAAAAGAAGGAAGATTTGACTTAGACTCATCTAGGAGTGAAAGATTTTAAGATTACAAGGTATTGGGCTTCGAGAGCTGGACATTGTTTACGAAAACTTTTTATTTTAAAAGAGCTAGTCAATTCTTACTTTTTTTTTTTTTTGAACATTTAGATAAGAGGGGAAGACAAGTGAAGAAAAGTGTGGAGACCAAGTTGCCAGCAGGTACTAAGGAGTCAAAGAAGGAACCAACAAAACTTTAAGCCAAGTGCCAAAGAATTACATTTGGTTAGAAGAGATTCATATATTCATCTTGTATGTAATTCTCCACAAGTTTGCTCTGGGTCAGTAACTATCAGAAGAAGAGACAAAATGGAGCCTTCATTAACCAATGGTATAGCTATCTGCTGCCCTCTGCTCCAAGTTATCTCCTATTGTGTTCCACAGTGGTTTTCCAGAGTGTTCTTTGTTCTGACAGTTTCTATTTACAAGCATCTTTTAACTCCCTTTTTCCATGG
Source organism: Pachyuromys duprasi (assembly GCA_028658305.1). Classification (NCBI taxonomy): domain Eukaryota; kingdom Metazoa; phylum Chordata; class Mammalia; order Rodentia; family Muridae; genus Pachyuromys; species Pachyuromys duprasi. The sequence goes on from CM053754.1 coordinate 52,050,595, forward strand.
AATAGAAAGTGTACCACCCTATAAAGTTAGGGTGAATTTAATAGGGGCACATAGGTGTAATAGCAGAAAAACTAGGCCCAAGAGCCATCAAGCACACCAGACTGAGGAGAGAACACAAGGCTCTCATTTGGGCCACAAGACACCCACCACTGTGATGGGAGTAGTCCCCACTGCTAGTGATCTGACCTTAGTATATGTGTCAAAGACTGATAGCAAAGAACTTGTGCCTGTTCCTGGACCCTAGGCAGCTGTCACCTGTCTGGACCTGCCTGGTATCCATCAACTGCCTGCTCTGGATCACAACCTGTCCTTGTCCTGTGCTAGGCTAGACTCATTGCATATTTCCTTTCAACCTTGACTTCACAGCCATCTGACTCTCCTGCTATGATTGCTTCCCTGCAGCTAATTTGTGTTTCTTATCTTATCCATACAGACTTTACATTTCTCTTAATTTACCTCTGAGATCTCTGAACTCTGTTGCTACCTTTTAAAACTTTTGTATCTGTTTCTAATATATATATATATATATATATATATATATTATATGTACATACACATAATATATGTGTGTATATTTGGAGAGAGATTTACTAGTTGATGTGTGAGACGCAAGTTATTATTAATCATTAAGCTAGAAATAAAAGAATGTATGTTCAGTTGTGTGATGGTGGCACATGCCTCTGCTCTGAGTACTCAGGAGCAGAGGCAGGAAGATCCTTGAGTTCCAGGACAGTCTGGTTTACAGATCGAGTCCTAGGACAGCCACAATTACACAGAGAAACTCTATCTCAAAAAACAAAAACAAACAAACAAACAAAAAGACCCTATGTTTATTTGGGTCAGATTATCAAGGAAAGTTGAACTATTAATCAAATTGCTACTCTTTAATAATTGTGTCTTATAAATGGGTTGGTTTAAAAAAATGTCATTGTAGAAAGACAGAAGCATGTCTGTTTCTGGCACTTGTAGGAGAAAATGCAGTCATGACCTGGCAGTCAGCCTACCTAGCACACTGCACTTCTAAGTAAAAAGCATGGCACACCATGTTATTGAATATTCCCAGAAGTGAGAACACAGGATTCTTAAATAGCATGAGTAGCTACTTGCTGACGTGCCTGAGGTCTTTTTCTCTCCTTTTGTGTGCTGTTTTTGCAGAAACTGCTGGTGTGAACGCTCACTCTTCAATCCAAGATAATGTGCTAACCAATCATAGCCAATAGGCTTTCACTATATAGTTGTTCATGTGCAATAAAACAGACACTGGTCACCAAAACCATATCCAGAGTAGTTCTTCAGACCCAAGGACATAACCTTCGGGAGGTGGGGCTCAAGCCTGAGTAACTACTGCAATATTGCAAGGGAAGGCACTCATGTGCCAAAGGTGATTTACTTTTGTTGACTTTCTTCCTGACTCAGGTTTAAGAATTGTGAGGTTGTGATCATATGGAAATTTGGTTTATACTTGTTGTTATAAGTAAGATGAGGCTTACAACAAGTTTTCTATGAAAGAGGTTTATTAAGTGGAGATGGAGAAGGGGAGCAGGGAGAGTGGGCCATGATGGGGGGAAGAGAGAGATAGACAAGAGGAGGAAAAGGGGAGACACCCCGATAGAGAGAGGAAGAGGAAGAGAAAGAGTAAGAGGGAGAACACATGTCCTGTTGTCCCTTTTAAGGTCAGGTAACCACTAACCACGCCCCCCGGTATGGCCACCTGGCTGGGCGATACAAGATGACATCAAAAGTTGCTAGGTAACCCAGAAGCAGGTTGTTTCAGAATACTAACAATTGTCTCAATTCTTCTCTGTGTGGGAATCCAAGATGGCTGCCACGAGAGAACACTGTGGCTGAGGAGTAGGAGAGCAGAAACAACGCAACCAGGAGACTGAACTCTGGGACCTAAAACGCCAGCATTGTGATTGCCAGGTGAGCGGAACTCCTACAGTGAGAAAATCAAATGGGAAAACCCTAGGGACACCCAGTTATTACCTGGAAAAATCTCCCGG
>CM053754.1:52053097-52069131 GCA_028658305.1 Pachyuromys duprasi
CTACAAAACATTGGTTTACATAGTATTAGCTGACATGACTTTAAAAAAGAAGTTATATTCATCATGCTGAAATGTTCTTGAACACTGTTAAGTAAAACAAATTTTTATAATCTTGGAGGTTCTAAAAGTCCTCAGAAATTTCCTGATGCTTGAAACACCTGTTTGAAATTCTCTTATTCTTATTTTTGGCTCCATTTTTTGTTTGTTTGTTTCTTTATCATCTGCGCACCTGTTTCTTGTCACACAAATAGTCACTTCTATATTACTTTGCTGCTCAGTGTTCCACATGTTCATTTTTGTTTGACTGGCTCCTTGAACTTCTTCTGTTTGAACTTCTTCTCCTTGTACTACTTCTGTGACTGCTCCAAATACTCAAAGGTCCTTTTGTTTATTACAGGGTCCCACCCATGGTATACAGATGGCTATCTAATGCAATCAGAATGTTTCCTGATGACTTCTCCAATTTTATTAGTCATAAATTTCTCTCCTTGCTGTTATTTCCATGGTCTCATTGAGATCATTCAGAGTTTCCATGTTTTTATTGCTTCCTTCTCTGTACTTCATTTGAAACCCTAGTCTGAAGCATGCCAGTTCATCTTAAGCAAATGTGCTTTTCCCACATTTATGAGTTACAAATATTTCTAATTTTTCATGGTTGTAGAGGATTGCCGGAACCTGCTAGCAAAGTAGAACGGGTTTCTGAGTCGGAAGTGAGGGTTGAAATTAATAAAATACGCAACACATGTTTATGTTCCCAGAGTCTTTTTGGCAATCTGCCCAGCGCCAAGCGCCCTGCAGGCCAAAAAGCGCCTGGCCAGCTAGCCTCGCTTTATTTATAAAACACAATTCACACAATGGGTTAAGATTTACAAGGAAGTGTAGCAAGAGCTGTGATTTTAACAAGCTATCCCACAAAACAAAAGGCGATGGACTTGCAAATTCTTCCCTGACTCCAGGGGAAGGCATGGTAGAAGCTCTTCCCTGACTCCAGGGGAAGGTGTAGTAGAAGAGCCTCCCTGACTCCAGGGTAAGGCGTGGTAGAAGCCTTTTGTCGTGCTGAGATTAAAATATCAAAGCAGCTACCAAACCGGCTGTTAGGTACAGAGACCGGCTCCCCACAGAGGATATTTTAGAAATAAGCTTTATGTAATTTGGAGTCTTTCAGTAATTTTCCAGTAAGAAGGGTGAATTTTTTTTTTAACCTTTAAGAAATTTAAGTTCGTAGAAGAACTAATATCACCTGTAGTGATGTATCAGGGCCCCTGCAATAGTCAAGGGGAAGACAGAACTGTAAATGTTTTTGCTGTAGGACTCATAGAAGTATAAGGAATCTGATTAAGAAGAACCTGGGGACCAGGGATTGAGTTTAATAGTTGAGTATTTGCTTGCTCTCCAAGAGGTGCAATTTTGATGCAGCTAGGACAAGACAAACAAACATACAAAATGAAAAACCTAGAAAAAATCTGGAATCTTGATTCAGGACATTTTTATTAGTCAGACCACTTTGATACCCAAAGGAAATGTTATCAATTCTTTTTGCCTAATGTTACTTTTATCTTCATTCATGTTATATGTTACTCCTCTTAGACTGCTGATGTCTCTCTGTGGTCTATGATGTGAGCAATGGTTGTGAAAATGTTGGGACTCACTGTTGTAAACTGTGCTAAAGATGAGCATGAACACCATGATCATATGACATTCTCAAAGAGTGATAGAGGCCGGACAAAGCAGTCCTATAATGACAGGGATTTAGAATCTTGTGCTCTATCCAATCTGGCTCTGGCAATCACTGTGTTCCCAGCACTAATGAGGAATATGGAACAGCTGAGAAAATGTCTAATGGTCTTTGTGTTCTTGTGGTAGCATTTCAACAAGTTTGGCCAAACCATGATTTGGATTTTATAAGCACTCCACAAATGTGAAATATTAAAAACAACCCCCATTCTCAATCGCTTCTGTAGGAATCTTATTCCTTATAAATACCACCAAGGGAACATAACTGGGTTAAATGTAAATATCACAATGCTTTTCTATGTTGCAATTTGAAATGGCCACTTTTCTACCATTGAAAATCACTGGTTATTCAGAGCTAGTTATAGAGAGCAGAATGTCTGTGTGATTGCATGGTTTCGATTACTATCATTATGACATTATGCACAAAGGCTGATTACTTTCCATTTTGTTAAAACTTCTTGTCAAAACTGGGTTAACAAACTTCACAAGAACTTTTTCTCCTGAAATTGCTCATAGGAATATAATGCAATAATTAAAATTATTCTATTGTTGATGTGCAATTTCTACCATGGTTGAAATGATTTATTCTTTAAAGTGGTTCATTTATATGAAGCAAATTTAGGTATTAATGGGACTATCTCTAATTGCTTAAAGTGACATTCAGGATAAGATGATAATAATTTCCGCCTGATGTAAGGTAAGGTAGCAGTGGTAAGAAATCATGACTGTCTCCTTCCAACTCTAACTTTGTAAGGAATAGGAATTACCTAGAGGAAATTTTGAGAGATTAATTTTTTCATTTAAAAAATATAAACAAGTAAAATGGATTTTTAATGTATTCACTGATTAAAAACTAGAAGACTAAGAAACATAGTTGGCATATCAAAAACATATTCAGATAATTTTGATAGAGTAGCAGGAAGAAATGGACTGAGGAATCACATGCAGCTCTTTCATTTCTAATTCTGAATTAATCATGGTTCATCCTCTGGTCAGGCCACAGTATCCATACATGTAAAAGAAGGGTGTGCCTAGTGCTACCAAAGCTCTATCCACTTTCAGAGGAGCATGGCTGCAGGATGGAAAAAGTATAGAAAGAGTGAAAGAAGAGTGAGTTTTTACATTTCACTACTCTTTGGCATTTTATTCCAAATCACTATAGTCTATTGATTTTGAAGGATATACTTCAACCATTTGCTAGTGGGAAGTGAAATGAATAAATAAGATTTAGTAAAAGAAAAGTGTCTGTTTGCATTTGTTTCAAAATGTTACTTACTATGATATGACTTATAGAATTAGGGTGATACCAGAAGGCAACAAAACCGTTAAGTTGTGAAGCTAGGGTGTTAAATTTGGGTTTGTATGATGGGCCATTTCTACTCTTTTGCTTGTCTACTGCATGACAAAACTTTTTCTTGGGCAACACAATGCACACACACATACATACACAGACACACACACACACACACTGCTCATAGGGATCCCATAATAGATGAAATTATGTATACCACCAAAGTCAACACGGTGAATCAGTGGGTTTTACTGGGGTTATTTAAGAAAATACATACAAGGAGTTATCTAAAGGAGCAAGAAATGACTCAAAGACATCTCCATCACCAAAGCATACCCCATCATGGGTGACAGCTCACAAAGGTTCAGAACATAGAGCACACTGCACAGCCTGCAGGCAGCTCAACTCATTGGAGAATGTTCTTTCCAAGTGATTCTGCTGGTCTTTCCAGGTAGGTAATCTAGCCAGAGAATCTTTGCAGCTTGGATTGTCTAAGAGTGACTATCAGGAATCTTTATTGTTTACTCTTGGGAAGGAGTGGCCTAGTGGTCAATTTCAGGAGTTCCTGAAGTTGTTTTGAGTTGTTCACCATTTGGCTTAAGGAGAAGCTGGAACATTCCATCCTTCTATCTCCAGGATAGAATGTTTCAATCTGGAGGAAACGTTATCTCATGCCCACCTGTGAGCATTTACAAAGCTCATCTGGCAGTGGCTACCTGATCTCACTAAAGATATCTTACACTGTTTTTCCTGTGGAGTTTAGTATTAACTTCCACCCCCACAACAATGGTCTATTGAATACTCTGTTGGTGCTGGGAGCAGTGATGCCACTTAACTATAAAAACCTAGCAGTTTTGGCGTTCAGTCAAATAACACAACTGATAGTCTATTGCCCTCATGTTTATGGGGGCAAAAAACAACATAGAACTTTGTTGTTTTGATGACAACGTTATATGTTATGTCAATTCTGAAAGGGAGGAGAAAGAATACATTCCTGAATGATCATGAATAAAACATTTAATCTGTAATGGCACATGGGTTTTCAAGAGTTAATTATTTAAGGTGTCCATAAATTTTAAAATGTATATTCACTTCAACAGTTTGCTAGCATAAGCATGTTCGATGAAATAATCAAACTATGAGATAAGCTTTGCAATTAACTGTTCATAATTGCATTGTACATAAAAGCTAACCACTAGAAAAAGCACAAGGTAAATGGATGTTTTAGGAAATGTGCATGGCATGCAATACTGTAGCTAATTATGATGATACAAATTGCAATGGGGAAATACTTATAAAATGGCATTCAGTTAAAACAATCAGAACCTCAAAATTATGCAAGATTTCCCTTTGTACTGTCCAATGGGAAACATGCCACAGAAGGCAATGAACTAACATAAACCTTAATGTTAGTGGAAGCCATGTTTGAGAGATACAATGACAAAGAATTCAGCGGTGAGACAATTGTTTTCTTCTTGCTAGTTGTCTGCATTTCCCATGTTTCCTACAGCAAGCATTTCAATTAAGCCCGAAAAAAAAAATAAACATTCTACTTAGCTTTTCATTTGATTCCCTCCAGTTCTCAGATGGAAAGGGAGCCAATTTTAATGTCAAGCCCTTGAGTTTAGTCTCTGTCCCAGAGACTGAAAGTTCCTTTACATCCTCCATAAGCAGCTTAACCTTAAATCTGGCTCAGAGAGTTTCCTCCCAGCCTCAGCCCACTGCTCAGCAGGGCCTGCCTTCCCTTCAGCTACAATCCCAAACCACCTTAGGATCCTTCTCCAGGAGAAGCTCTGGGTCCCTAGAGCCTTGGCACTGCCCATCTTCTCTCCTTTCTTGATTTCCCTTCTGAACCTTCCTGGCATTCTTAGGCCATGGCCAGATGGCTGAGTTTCTGAAGCATTAACACTTTCTGTGAGCTGACTTGGAGCTGTTTAGAAGCCATCGCCCCCACCAACCTGGTAAGGAGGTTTTCACCACCACAGGCTGCCTGGTGGAATTTGGCAACTGTGTTGATGATGGGGCTGGAGAAATTGTCCAGTGGGAAATTAGCCAAAACACAGGAGTGGTGTTACATCATTCATTTAGAACACTTGGGAAGCATGGAAAATTCTTAATGAGCACCCATTAAAACTGTTTAAAATCACCATTGTGTAAACTTGGTTCTGCAAGTCAGAATTTTGTTAATAGACTCTCAGACTTTGCCTTAAAAGTTGATGTTGCCATTGCTTATGTCAAACTTGCTTAGACATAAAATATTTTATATATTTTTTAAAATTTCACATAGACACAAGCAGTTCATTGCTATTTTGCTGTCACCACTGGTGAATCTGGAAAATGTGAACAGAAACCTTAAGCCCTTCAAAATAGTGGAAAAGGAAAGTATACATCATGCCTTTGGTTGGGATCAGTTTTCCATAAATAAGTAACACCCACACAGGGCAAGCCACTATGCAAGGGATGGTATGAGAAATTATGAGTAAACATAATCTGAACTCTCCAGAAACTGGCAGTGTGACTATGTAGTCTCTCCTACCTACTTTCTCTAAGAGAGAGCACCGGAAGATTAGAATTGGACCAATACCAGCAGGAAGAGTCTTGTGAAGGTTAATTTAGCAATTTAAGGACAATATCCTAAGGACATTGTGTCTTTTTTCTGTGTTGTGGGCAAAGACCCTGGCTCTTCACCTTAATTGGATACCACTTTAAGATAGCAGGGCATTGAAGACAGTCTTGAAAAGTTGAAAAGGCAACTTACTGGTTTTAAATTGTTCTTGCAGAGTGAAATAGGCTTATCCTGCCAGGGATCATTTCTGTAGATCACTACTAACGAGTTTCCGTATATTACAAAACTCTGACAAACCCTGAGCATGGAGCTGGCTCTTTGAGGCTTCATTGCCATGTGCCGCTGATGGTCACCTTATCCTTTTTAGGCAGGCAGTGGGCAGGTGTGTGGGGACATGAGCTCTGAGTAAGACAAAACCAAAACTACGAACTTTCAGAAGACTTGCTGTCCCATGCCATCTGGTAGGAAATGGCAGCATAAGTTTTCCTGTAGAGCAGAGAGTGAGGGAACGCCCAACCCATAACTGGCCTAACCTGAGATTCACCCCATGGGAGAGAGTCAACCTCTGATACTATTAATGACTCTTTGCTATATTTGCAGATGGGAGCCTGGCACCGTTGCCTCTGAGAAGCTCCACCCAGAAACTGATTGAAACTGATTGAAACAGCCAAACAATGGGCAGAGCTTAGAGAAACTTGTGGTAGAGTGGAGGGAGGTATAGACCAGGAGGGGACAGGTGCTCCACAGGAAGACCAACAGAGTTAAATAACTGGGCTCAGGGGGGCTTGTGGAGACTGAAGCACCAACCAACAACCATGCATGGACTGGATCTAGGTCCTTTACGCGGATTAGCAGATGGGAAGCTCAGGCTTCATATGGGTACCTTAGAAAGGGGAATGGTGGTCATCTCTGACACGGTCTCTGTTGCATGCTTTTTGATAACTCCATGCTGGTGGGGCTGCCTTGCCAGGCCACTGTCTTGATGGCACTGGATGTGCTAGGGTGGGTTAGTGGGCGGAGGGGCTTCAATTTTCTGAGGGGTAAGGGAGAGAGGATTAGGAGAAGAGGGAGAGAGGGAAAGGAAGAACTTGGAGAAGATGAGTGAGGGGACTACAATTGGGATGTAAAGTGAATAACTAAAAAAATAAATTTAAAACATGAATACATGTAGCAATTATACAACACCATATTATTTTGCTATTAAAAATGTTAAAAGTAAACCTTTAAAACACACTTCATATTCATGATCCTGCTCAGAATATCTTCACCCACTGTATAATTTATTGTTATACAGTTATATAGTAATACTGACACATACCCCGCAAACAGATAAAGCTCAGCTTCTTTCAATCTACAGAAAGGTGAGGCTAGACCAGTCATAGAGATTTATGAGAAAGCAGGACAACTGGGAAACACTTTGGCCAATAAAAATTAACCTACTGGAAACAGAATAAATCTCCAAGCAGAAAGCTTACCAGACCAACTGGGTTCTGGGAATATTTATTATTCCTTTTTGGTTGCGCATGCTGAACTCTGGCATTGCATTGGCAACATCAACTCCTCCAAGCCAGTCGCTAGCGTCCTGGAACTTAACTTTTTGCTATTCCCGCTGTCACAGCAGGAGTAGATTTTACTGCCAACACAAAATTTTATCACTGTTAGGGCTGAAATATTGGTCAATTTGAAGGGCAGAGTCAGCATCTATTGATCCACTGCCTAATGCGTTCTCCATGCGTCACCAACACCTGCTCTGAGCTGTACAGCTCCTTAGAGCTCTTCAGTGAATGGGCTATTCACCAGTGTGTGCTGCTACTATTAGCAACTACATACTTTGTTAAGTTGTTTGTTAAGGGGTTTTCTGCTTTGTACCATCTTTCTAAATTTCTGCAGCCACTCAGCAAGCTAGCTGTTGTCATCTCCTTGTGCTTGGATTGACACCAGACTCAGAGGTATGATGTAGGTTACCTATAGTAAGTAACACAAGCAGAAAATAAAAGATGATCTTATTGAAACCCCAAATCACACAAAGTTGAGTAGTATACAGTTCTAACCCTGGAGGAGCATATTTCCTACCTAAGAAGTTTAGAAGGTTCAGACAAAGGAGCACATGGACAGTTCCTAGATGGCAGGGACATTAGTAAAGTTCTATGGGGGTAAGAGAAAGAAAACTCATATTTTGTTAATTTTTGTTCATTTCAGGGAGCTAAATTATATAATATTTTTCATATTTTCACTATGGATATATTAGAATGTCCATATAATAGCTCTTTCCACAGGACAACATATGATCTCCCTCCAGGACAGAGGAAACATTCCAATTTAGTTATCAGGAATAAATACTACAGTTCAAAATAAACCTGGACTTTTATGGTAACTAAATTCAGATCTTATTTCACTGAGGGTTATAAAGAAGAATTAAAGGACTAGATAACAATTCAATAATTTAACATGGAAGCAATAATAGTCAGAGGGAAAGAACAATAGAAATTCAAGAATGAGAACCAGAATCTTGCCTTTTGAAGGAGATGCCTTCATATGCAGTGGTGGGTTTTAAATCTGTAGACACCATGTGATACATTAAAGAAGGCTTTCAATGAGTGTTTGCCCTCCTACACATTTCAGCTTAGTTTCCTCCATAGAAGCAACTTAGCCTCTATTTCCTGCCATCATTACCTGACACCTTGTTTTAATGTTTTAGAATTCAACCTGTTTCTGTCTTCATTGAGTATGAATCCCTCTCTGTAGAAAAATATGATGAAAGTATTCCAGGTGCCCTTGCAGTATTGAAACCTGGGAACCCTAGAGGCTCCATATGTTCTATGCTAGTGTCCAGTTATTTAGAGGAAATTATGAACTACTTTCTAAAAAGCATAGTCCCTGACATGTTTTTGCAAGATGATTTCTCTATCTACCACTCAACCAAACCCCTATCTTCCATCGTTTTCTGCTCTGAAGCTATTTTTCTGCAGCCTTTTGCTGAAATTGTAATGAAGAAACTGAATAGAAAAGTTTGTCACATACAAAAGTATGACTTTCAAAGTTATTCTAGTATTTTTGTAAAGAATAACAAAATTCCATATTAGTTGAATTATATTACAAATTAAGACATTCTATTTTATTATCAGAGCTTTGATTATACTAATATACAAAAACATTTTCAAATCTGTACAAATATTATTGATTGTAAACATAGTTAATTAAAGATGGAAAAATAATTAAATTATATAGTAGTAAATATTAAAATATTTCCAAACTCATGTGAGAGAAAACTTAAAAATGAATGTGAATTGAGTGAAGTTAATCCTGTAAGCATTTCTTTCAATAGCTTCAGTAAACTGACAAATGCTGTTCATTTTCTGGTACTCAGAAATGCCTATTTTCATCTCCGTTGTCCTTAGTGTCCTGAGGTTAAGGCCAACAGGTGTCCTGAGGCTTCTATAAAACTTTTCTGCACTCCACAAGGAGAGCAACAGAACCAAAAATCTGAGCACAGGGGTCTTTCCTGAGACTCATACTCCAACCAAATACTATGCAAGGAGAAAACCTAGAACTCCTGCACAGATGTAGTCCATGGCAGTTCAGTATCCAAGTGGGTTCCATAATAATGGGAACAAGGACTGCCTCTGACATGAACTGAGTGGCCTACTCTTTGATCACCCCGCCTGGATGGGGGAGCAGCCTTACCAGGCCACAGAGGAAGACAATGCAACCACTCTTGATGAGAGCTGATAGAGTAGGATCAGAAGGAGGGAAAGGAAGACCTCCCCTATCAGTGGACTTGGGGAGGAGCATGTGTGGAGAATGGGGAGGGAAGGTGGGATTGGGAGGGGAAGAGTGAGGGGTTTATGGGGGGTACAAAGTGAATGAAGTATAATTAATAAATAAAATAAAATAATGAAAAAAAAGTTTTTCGGTGCTAACAAAAGTAAGTACTAACAAAGATGAAACAGTGGCCAGGGCTTACATTTGATATTATTTTTTCCCCAACATTTTAGGGAGTAAAGACACTTGTAGAGTGATCATAGTGCCAAGCCAAGATGCTTTGGTATCAGGCTGTGTTCACTCTCCCAGTTATAAAGCAGAGAAGACGAAAGGTAAAGGATAGATATGTGAGCAAATGGGCTCAGGACAACATATCTAATTTCCATCATAGAGTTTGTGTCTCTTTCAGCCAAAACTCATCCACTGCTTAGATATGCTTAGATATTGGCTTCAGGAAGTCAAAAGTCATCTTCCTGGTTGAAATTGTGATCATAATTTATAACTGCAGACTTCCATCTTCTGTAAACACTAGAGAAACTGGAAACACTTTTGTCGGAGAAAATCCTGAGAACAATGTAGATACTTCCATTCAACCCAGTCAACCATGTTTCAATCATTTTTATGTATTAATAGAGGCCCTTCAGGAGATAAAGGCACAGAGAATTTCTGACACAGCCTGCAGTTCAAGATCTCTTACTTTGCCAGTTAAATCCACTTAGGAATTTTGATTCCTTTCAAGTCCTGCTTGCTCATTTTTTGTCAGAATTCAATTTTGCTAAGACAATAAGTGACAGTGAAATGTGGTTCCCATAAAATAATAATCATCAAACAAGCTGACTTTGGCATTTTTAAAAAGTAATTTCTGGTGAAGAGCCACCCTATATTTCCTGGGTGTCAATGGAAGTACAATGTTTTGTAATAAAGGGTGACAGGGAAGTAAATTTAAGACAAAGTGCCAATAAATATGGCATGCAGAATTTATGCGTTGTGCTGGTGCAATCTTACGGATACAAGGACTGCATGCTGTTGTTGTTGGTGGTGGTGGTCTGATTACTTTTTTCTTCTCTCTACCATGTTAACAGCTATCATTTCCCTTCAGCAAAATAGAAGCAGAAAAATCTGAAATTTTGTACTTTGAAAGATTCCTTTCTCATGTTTCCCGTCTAATGAGGTAACTGTTCTTTGCTTTATCTTTTCCCAATCTGGTTTCATTTTCTTTGCTAGAATTTTTATTCCCCCAAATTCCTGTATTCCCCCCTCCACACACACACATTGTGGGCCCCTCTCTGCTAACCCTGCATATTTGTTGTCACATAGAATGTCAGACATTTTAGTTGTTGTCCTTAATGTCTCATTTCAACTGCTTCACTTCTTCAGAAGAACCCTATTCTTCTCTGTAGTTGTGACACATTCCATGAGCCAACTAACTTAAGGAAGAAAGAGGTTATTTATCTTACACCTCCAGGTAAGGAAAGTCACCTCATAAGGAAAGTCAAGGTAGGAATTCAAGCAGCCACTCCCGCCGGCTTGCTAAGTACTCAGTCAGCTAATTCTCTCTGCTCTTATTCATTCCAGGTCCAAATCATGGAACAGAGCCACTTACAATAGGCTGTACCTTTCCACATCAATTAACTCTCAAGATAATCCTCAAAGACATGCCCATAGGCCAACCTGATTGCAGCAAGTTATCAATTGATGCTCTCTTCCCAGGTAAGTCTGTGTTGCAGCAAGTTGATACTTAAAAACTAATCATTACAAACCCTTCTAAACCTGACAGTCTGGGTAACAGCCACAATGTTTCCATTTTCTCATCACTTGCCGTGGTAGTAACTTTCATTTTATTGTCTTTTCATTATGCATTTGCAAGAGTGCTTACATAATGCCAAACTGCCAAACTAGCTCTAAACTCAAAATGTAGATTTTTTTCTGTACTCTGTGGAGAGAGTCCAGCACATTAGTAGGTGCTAAACCAATATTTGTTTAGCAAATAAGCTATAAAAGTCTTACTCATCTTAACATATGAGGCTAACCAAATCTCAAAGGTAGCTTGTAACTTTTTTATCCAAAGCCTCTTCCATGGCACTCTCCACTGTGGCCAAAAGAACTTCATATTTTCCATTTCTTGTTTCTAAAACCTGTGAAGGTTCTAAAAGAGCTTTCACTCTTCTGTCTTTCATACTACATATTTATTTCATGACAAAACTAGAAGAGTTTGTCTTAAACATTCTATTTATCAAAAATTCAGCTATATTATTACATGTCCTTTGTCAGACATTCATTTCTAGGGAAACCTTTGGATTTCCTTTCTTGGAAAGACAGTATTTGTTTTCGTGGTGATAACATAGTATTTTTAAAGTACAAATAAATTATGATATTTCTTCTTTGAACTCACTATAGTGTCCATTTCATTCATACTAAAAGTCCTCCTGGTGATTTACCAAGTCCACATAGTCTGCTGCATGACAATAGCCACTTTGATATGTTATGTTTCCTGCTATATTTATAGTGCACAAAGAAATCAGTGTCACAAAGTAGACTCTCAATAAGTTTTTTTCAATGAAGTTCCACTTAATAGTAAGGTGTTATGTTATTTTAAAATGTATTCTCTCATGCTTAAAGCAAAAAGATCCCTGCTGGTGGGTTCCAATGGAGCCAATTACTCTTTACTTAATTCACTCCAAGAAAGTTCAACACAAAACATGGCATGATGAACCTTTGCTCCAATTCCTGCTCTTGAAAAACATGCGGGATAGTACTTTCATTGTGAAGTCAGTTTTGACTCATTAGGAAAATCATTATTGCAGTCAATATTAGAGCAAAGATTTCTTTTCAAGGGCATAGTATGCCACATGGTCGACTATTGTGTTGCCTGATTTAAGAATGAAAAACATTTACTTGGTAACTTAATTTGTTTTTATGCTTTAAACAACTCAACTTCTTGGTTTGATAGGGAAGCAGTAATATTTATCAGGTAGTGGGAATGATAATCTTTGATTATTTTGTTGAAAAATTTGTATTTACATTTTGAAAAAAATCACATCACTAAATACATAATTCTGCACAAAATCATATGTCAATTATGATGATTTTTTTTCTTACCCTGCTTGTGTAATGACAGTCTATTATTGAATAACTTCAAAGAGTACTGATGAAATCGGTCCAGGAAGATGTAGTCACAGCCTCTGAAAACAATCACAGGGTTTGGTTTTTCATGGTAAACTACTATAGGCAAAGTGAGCAAGTGAAACTGATACAACAGTGACAGCATTTTATATAATTTAGTGAGAAGTACAAAGGAGTTGTAACCTGTTTTTGATCCTATGATGAATTCCTGAAGCGACCACAATAAAATTAAGACAATGAAATAGATAGGACAAAGATGGTGATGTTAAGAGGTCATTGTTAAAATTAAGCATTCTTACTTAAGTGTGTTAGTTAACAAACCTCCAGACTTAGTAGGAAATATTTCAGAAAATGTTTCTGTTTCTGTGGTTGGAGTTTTGATTACTCACTTTTCATGTTTCCAACAAATATTTATTAAACATGTAGTTTATGTTAGACTATTCTGAACTCTGGATTTCTGGTTCCTATTGCATATGCTTTGGTATAGACACTGCTTGTCTTCTGGAAATATATCTAGAAGAAAGACTTGTTTAATGAAAAGACTTAACAAAATTTGAACTAAGAATTAATTACTTTATTCAAATAAAAATCAAAGTTATAACATGATTTTCCTAAAGTTTGTGAATGCAAAAAGTAATTCTCATCTCAAATATGAGTTATTATGAGATGAGCTATGACTCAGCAACACGGGCTGTGTTTGATCCCAATATTACAAAACTGGTGGGAATATAACATGCATGAGTTAGAGTTAAATGAGAAAAACTGTCAAAGGCTCCAGATGCTATCTGATAACATTCTTAGCTTTTGAATTGGTAGAAGCTTATAAACCCCAAATTGCTTCTTTGCAAATGATATTACCTGATTATCTATGAATGTTTGGTCAGACACAGGAGTGGACAATGAATGGCTCTTAAGGGTTCTAAAGATAGTGCTACACAATTGGGGTGTGGATGCATAATGGTCTAGCTATCCATGACCACAGTGTTCAAATAAGTCAATGAACAATGTAGAATCTTTACGAGACATGACTTCTTGCCCTGGGAATTTCAATTCACACATCACAATTTCATTTGTATAGAAACTGGGCTGCAGAAAGAAATATATGGAGATCCAAGATAGCTGCCACGAGAGGACACTGTGTCTGAGGAGTAGGACAGCAGAAACAACGCAGCGACCAGGAGACTGAACACTGGGACCTAAAACACCAGCATTTGTGATTGCCAGGTGAACGGAACTCCTACGGTGAGGAAAATCAAGTGGGAAAATCCTAGGGACACCCAGTTATTCCCGGAAAAATCTCTGGGTGACCCGCGGTGCACAGCTCTGATCTGAACAAGCAGCCCCACTGGGCGCCATACCAGACTGGGTCACACAGTCTCCAGGCCAGACTGAGGAGGACCCAGGTACCGTTTTGATTGGCCTGCATCCGGCTGGCACACACCAATCGGCTCCGATGGCAACCACCTCAGTCTGTGTGTGTGTATGTGTGTGTGTGTGTGTGTGTGTACACGGGCCAGACTGAGATGGCCTAGGGGACCGTTTCAACCAGCCTGCATACTGCGGGCGCACACTGCTTGGCTCCGCCAGCAACCACCTCAGTGCAAACACCTCAGTCCGAGTGTGTGTCCACAGGCCAAACTGAGAAGGCCCTGGGTACCATTTCAGACCGGCCTGCATACAGCAGGTGCACACTGCTTGGCAAGGCCTGAAACCACTCCAGACCTTGTGTGTGTGCCCCCAAATACCACCTCAGACCGTGGTGCACAGCCCCTGGACCAGAAGGGGGCACCAAGTCTCCAGTTCAGGGAAGAGCCCTTAGCAGCAAGCCCAGGTCAGAGCGTGGAGCAACCTGCTGACATCTCAAACTGGGACACTCAGCCTCTAGCACAGAGTGAGGAGCCAAGCCTCCAGAACAGA
The DNA here is from genome assembly GCA_028658305.1 of Pachyuromys duprasi. Taxonomy (NCBI): domain Eukaryota; kingdom Metazoa; phylum Chordata; class Mammalia; order Rodentia; family Muridae; genus Pachyuromys; species Pachyuromys duprasi. The sequence continues at coordinate 52,067,491 of CM053754.1, forward strand.
GGGGTGAACAGCCTGCGATGATCACAGCTTCTACCACAGAGCACAAAGCCAGACACACAGATCCCACAACAGAGTTCAACTGAGGCAACAACACACACTATCAAACCACTGGAACTCCCTGATCTTTTTGAAAAATACTCCTGACTCAAGAGATTGACAGTTCCAGTCTGAAGTTCAGCCTTAAAGCACAAACAGCACCTTGATTATATACAAACAAATGCCGAAAAGTCGGCATAAGAACTCACCCAACAAAAATCAGGACACCATGGCCCCAATAGAAACACCCCAAAATATGGAGATTTTACTTCAGCCGAGACACAGGAAAATTATGTTAAAGCTATGATTATGCAGATATTAGAGGAACAAAAAGAGGGACAAAAAGAGGAAATGAACAAGGCCCTCAAAGAAATTCAGAAGAATTTAACTGCCCACATAGAAGAACAATTCAAGATATACAGGGAGGAAACAACCAAAATAGGAGACACAGTCAATCAGTTGAAGGAAAAGATACAAAGCATGACAACAGAATTAGAATCTATAAAGAAGACACAAAAGGAGAAGAACGTGGAACTGGAGAACTTAGGGAAAAGATCAGGAAGCACAAAGGTAAGCATCAACAATAGAATACAAGAGATTGAAGAGAGAATCTCAGGAGCTGAAGATACGCTGGCTGAAATAGATTCCTCACTCAAGGAAAAAAGAAAATTGGAAAAGTTCCAAAAACAAAACATGCAAGAAATCAAGGATGCCATCAAAGGACAAAACCTAAGAATAATTGGAATAGATGAAAAAGAAGACTCCAGGTTCCAAGGACCGGAAAATATTTTAAGAAAATCATAGAAGAAAATTTTCCCAACTTAAGAAAAGAAATGTCCATCAACATACAAGAAGCCTACAGAACACCAAATAGACTAGACCAGAAAAGAAATACATCTTGTCACATCATAGTCAAAACACTAAACCTACAAAACAAAGAAAAAATATTAAAGGCAGCAAGGGAAAAGGGTTAAGTAACATATGAAGGTAGACCGGTCAGAATCACACCAGACTTCTCATCAGAAACTATGAAAGCCAGAAGGGCCTGGGCAGAAGTCATGCAGTCTTTAAAGGACCACAGATGCCAACCCAGATTACAGTACCCAGCAAAGCTTTCAATCAACATAGATGGAAAAAACAAAAATTTCCAAGACAAAACAAAATTCATGCTATACCTACACAGCAACCCAGCCCTTCAGAAGGTACTAGAAGGAAAACTTCAATCCAATGAAAACAACTACACCAAAGAAAATATAGGATATACATAATTTCTCAACGACAACAACAACAAAAAAGCAATAAATCACAGTAAGACCACCAACTCCACAATAAAAGGAAGTAACAGTCATTGGCCACTATTATCTATCAACATCAATGGACTAAACTCTCCAAGACAACAGACTAACAGAATGGATACGAAAACAGGATCCAACATTCTGCTGCATCCAAGAAACACACCTATGCAAGAAAGATAAACACTACCTCAGAGTAAAGGGCAGGAAAACCATTTTCCAAGCAAATGGACCCAGAAAACAAGCTGGGGTAGCAATCCTAGTATCTAATAAAATAGACTTTCAACCAAAGTTAATCAAGAAAGATGAGGAG
>CM053754.1:52069631-52089675 GCA_028658305.1 Pachyuromys duprasi
GGTATACTCTTTTGATCTAGGATGAAAGGTCCTGTAGACATCTATTAGGTCCATTTGATTTAGGGTGTCTGTGAGTGCCCTTGTTTCTCTGTTTTGCTTCTGACCGGATGATCTGTCCCTTGGTGAGAGTGGAGTGTTGAAGTCTCCCACTATTAGGGTGTGGGGATCAATGTGTGATTTCAGTTTTAATATTGTTTGATTTACATATGTAGGTGGTCTTGTGTTTGGGGCATAAATGTTCAAAATTGTGATGTCCTCCTGTTGGAATTTTCCTTTGATGAGAAGGAAGTGCCCCTCCTCATCTTTCTTGATTAACTTTGGTTGAAAGTCTATTTTATTAGATACTAGGATTGCTACCCCAGCTTGTTTTCTGGGTCCATTTGCTTGGAAAATGGTTTTCCTGCCCTTTACTCTGAGGTAGTGTTTATCTTTGTTGCATTGGTTTGTTTCTCGGATGCAGCAGAATGTTGGTTCCTGTTTTCGCAGCCATTCTGTTAATCTGTGTCTTTTCATTGGAGAGTTTAGTCCATTGATGTTGATATAATAGTGACCAATGACTGTTAGTTCCTTTTATTGTAGAGTTGGTGGTCTTACTGTATTTTATTGCTTTTTTGTTGTTGTTGTTGTTGGGAAATTATCTGTGTCCTATTGTTTCTTTGGTGTAGTTGTTTCCGTTGGACTGAAGTTTTTCGTCTAGTACCTTCTGTAGAGCTGGGTGGTTGTGTAGGTACTGTATGAATTTTGTATTGTCTTGGAAAAGTTTGTTTTTTCCATCTATGTTGATTGAAAGCTTTGCTGGGTATAGTAGTCTTGGTTGGCATCTGTGTTCCCTTAAAGACTGCATGACTTCTGCCCAGGCCCTTCTGGCTTTCATAGTTTCTGATGAGAAGTCTGGTGTGAATCTGATCGGTCTATCTTCATATGTTACTTGACCCTTTTCCCTTGCTGCCTTTAATATTTTTTCTTTGTTTTGTAGGTTTAGTGTTTTGACTATGATGTGACAAGAGGTATTTCTTTTCTGGTCTAGTCTATTTGGTGTTCTGTAGGCTTTTTGTATGTTGATGGACATTTCTTTTTTTAAGTTGGGAAAATTTTCTTCTATGATTTTCTTAAAAATATTTTCCGGTCCTTGGAGCCTGGAGTCTTCTTTTTCATCTATTTCAATTATTCTTAGGTTTCCTCTTTTGATGGCATCCTTAAATTCTTGGATGTTTTGTGTTTGGGGCTTTTCCAATTTTCTTTTTTCCTTTAGTGAGGAGTGCATTACAGCCAGCATATCCTCAGCTCCAGAGATTCTCTCTTCCATCTCTTGTATTCTGTTGTTGATGCTTACCTTTGTGGTTCCTGATCTTTTCTCTAAGTTCTCCAGTTCCAGGTTCTTCTCCCTTTGTGACTTCTTTATCGTTTCTAATTCTGTTTTCATGCTTTGTACCGTTTCCTTCAACTGATTGACTGTGTCTCCTATATTGGTTGTTTCCTCTCTGTTTACCTTTGATTGTTCCTGTATGTAGGCAGTTAAATTCTTCTCCATTTCTTTGAGGGCCTTGTTCATTTCCTCTTTTTGTCTCTCTTTTTGTTCTTCCAATATGTGCATTATAATAGCTTTAACATAATTTTCCTGTGTCTCTGCTGAATTAAAATCTCCACTCCTTATGGGTGTTTCTATTGGGGCCATGGTGTCTTGATTTTTGTTGGGTGAGTTCTTTTGCCGATTTCTGGGTATTTGTTTATATAGAATCAATGAGCTGTTTGTGCTTTAAGGCTGAACTTCAGACTGGAACTGTCAATCTCTTGTGACAGCAGTGTTCTTCAAGAAGATCAGCGAGTTCTGGTGGTTTGTTAGTGTGTGTGTTGTTGTCTTAGTTGAACTCTGTTGTGGGCTCTGTGTGCCTGGTTTCGTGCTCTGTGCTAGAAGCTGTGAGCACTGCAGGCTGGTCACCTTTCTGGTCTGGAGGCTTTGCTCCTCATTCTGTGCTAGATGCTGATTGTCCGGTTTTGAGATGTTAGCTGGGCAGCTCTGCACTCTGCCCTGCTAAGGGCTCTCTCCTGGACTGGAGACTTAGCGCCCCCTTCTGGGCCAGGGGCTGTGCACCACGGTCTGAGATGATATTTGGGGCACACACAGTGGGTCTGGATAGGTTGCAGGCATTGCAGAGCAGTGTGCATCTGTTGTATGCAGGCCTGTCTGAAATGGTGCCCACGGCCTTTTCAGACCGGTCCCTTGGACTCACACATGGACTGAGGTGGTCGTTGGCGGACCCCCGCGTAGTCCAGTTAAAACTGTCTCCCAGGCCCTCTCAGTCTGAGGTGTTTCTGGTGGATACGATTGGTGTGCATCTGCTGAATGCCCACTGGTTGAAGCGCCCCGCAGTGTGCAGGCCAGTCAAAACGGTCTCCTAGGGCCTCTCAGTCTTGTTCATGTAACCCCCCGCCCCCCCCCCCCCCCACACACACAGGGAATGAGGTGGTATCCTGCGGATGTGATCGGTGTGCGCCTGGTGTATGCCCGCTGGTTGAAACAGAACCGGGGTCTTTCTCAGACTGGCCAGTGGACTCACAAATGGACTGAGGTGGTTATTGGCAGAACCGCAGTGTGCAGGTCAGTCAAAACGGTATCCGGTTCCTCCTCCGTCTGGACTGGGCTGTGCGACCCAGTCTGGTATTGCAGCTGCTGGCGCCCATCATGGCTGCTCGTTCAGATCAGAGCTTTGCGCTGCTGATCACCAGGAGATTTTTCCGGGGAATAACTGGTTGTCCCTAGGATTTTCCCACTTGAGTTCCTCACCATTGGAGTTCCGCTTCACCTGGCAATCACAAATGCTGGTGTTTTAGGTCCCAGAGTTCAGTCTCCTGGTCGCTGCGTTGTTTCTGCTGTCCTACTCCTCAGACACAGTGTCCTCTCCTGGCAGCCATCTTTGATCCCCCCCTTTTGCTATTTCTGTCCTTTTTAGGGTCCAGCTTTAGTCCATGGTGGTCAAATAGAATGAAAGGAATTATTTCAATCTTCTTGAATCTGTTGCTGCATGCTTTGTGACCAACTATATGGTCTATTTTGCAGTAGGTTCCATGAGGTGCTGAAAAGAAGGTATAATCTTTTGAATTAGGGCGAAAGTTCTGTAGACATCTATTAGGTCCATTTGATTTAGGAGCTCTGTAAGTGCCTTTATTTCCCTATTTAGCTTCTGTGTAGATGATTTGTCCGTTGGAGAGAGTGGTGTGTTGAAGTTTCCCAGTATTAAGGTGTTGGGATCCATGTGCAATTTAAGCTTTAATAATGTTTCATTTAGAAATGTAGGTGGTCTCGTATTTGGGACATAGATGTGCAGAATTGTGATGTCCTCCTGAGGGATTTTTCGTTTGATGAAAATGAAGTGCCCTTCATCATCTGTTTTGTTTAATTTTGGTTGAAATTCTATTTTAGTAAATATTAGGGTAGCTACCCGAGCTTGTTTTCTGGGTCCATTTGCTTGAAAAATATTTTTCTATCCCTTTACTCTGAGGTAGTATTTATTGTTGATGTAGAAGTGTGTTTTTTGGATGCAGCAAATGTTGTATCCTGTTTCTGCAACCATTTTGTTAGTCTGTGTCTTTTTATTGGAGAGTTGAGTCCATTGATGTTGATAGATAATACTGACCAATGAATGTTAATTTCTTTTATTTTGGAGTTGGTGGTATTACTGTGGTTCATTGCTCATTTTCTTTTATTTTTTTGTTGTGAAAGTTATGTGTATCCTATGTTTTCTTGGGTGTAGTTGTTTTCGTTGGACTGAAGTTTTCCTACTAGTATCTTTTGTAGGGCTGGGTTGCTGGGGAGATATTGTTTAAATTTAATTTTGTCATGGAATATTTTGGTTTCTCCATCTATGTTAATGGAAAGTTTTTTTTGGGTATAGAAGTCTGGGGTGGCATCTGTGGTTCCCTTAAAGTCTGTATGACATCTGCCCAGGTCCTTCTGGCTTTTATAATTCCTGTTGAGAAGTATGGTGTGATTCTGATAGGTCTACCTTTATATATTACTTGGCCTTTTTCCCTTGTTGCTTTTAATGTTTTTTGTTGTTGTTGTTCTGTAGATTTAGTGTTTTGACTATGATGTAACTTGAGGAGTTTATTTTCTGGTCTAGTCTATTTGGTGTTCTGAAGGCCTCTTCTTTTTATGGACATCTCTTTCTTTAAGTTGGGATAATTTTCTTCTTTGATTTTTAAAAAAAATATTTTCTGGACCTTGGAGCCTGGAATCTTCTTTTTCATCTATTCCTATTATTCTTAGATTTTGTCTTTATTTCTTGGATGTTTTGTGTTGGGGACTTTTCTGATTTTACTTTTTGTTTGAGAGAAGCATCAATTTCAGCAAGTGTATTTCAGTACCTGAGATTGTTTCTTTCATCTCTTGAATTCTATTGGTGATGCTTACCTTTGTGGTTCCTGATCTTTTCTCTAAGTTCTCCAGCTCCAGTGTTTTCTCTGTTTGTGTTTTCTTTATTGAGTTTAATTCTGTCTTCATGCCTTGCACCATTTCCTTCATCTATAGGACTATGGCTTCCCATCTTTCTATGATGGCTTCTATTTTTGTTTATTTGTATCCTCTCTATATACCACTAATTTGGTTGTATTTGCCTGTATGTTTTTGAGAACTTTGTTCATTTCCTTTATTTGCCGCCATTTATGTAGCTATTTCTTTGAGAGCTTTGTTCCTTTCTTCTTTATTTGCCTCCACTTGTGTGGTATTTCTTTGAGAGAGTTGTTTGTTTCCTCTTTAAGTGCCTCTAATAACTGGATAAGAAAGCTTTAAAGTAATTTTCCTGTGTTTCTGATGAATTGAATTATCCATTGATTTGGAGTTGCTGGTGGAGTTATGATATCCTGATTTTTGTTGGGTGTATTCTTATGCCAAAATCTGGCCATCTGCTTATCCATAACCTTCACTATTTGTTCCTGGAGTCTGTACTTCAGAATGGTTCTTTCTTTCTCTGTGTCTGGAGTATTATTCACGAATATGAGAGAGATACACTGGTTTGAGAGAGTGATTTTGTGTTTAAGTGTACCTAAGGTAGGAAGAGCCTCTGGCACAGAATCACAATCCAGGGGAGTAATGTGCACATGTATGTGGAATTGTGTCTTGAAGAACAGTGTGCTAGAGAGTGTCGATGCTTGGAATGTGGGGGTGGATATAGGTAAAGGAGGGGGTGTGGATGCTAGTGCTGTTTGTGGCACAGCTTGTGGGCACAGTTCTTGGGCACAATTTGCAGGCACTGTTTCCTCGGCGCAATGTGCCTGCACCATGTGCCTGAATACTTCAGTAGTCTACAGTCCTGTCATACTGGGCTCCAGGAGTTGTTTCCCTTGACTTCACTGGTAGACCCTCAGAGCCTTCAAAGTTGATAATGCTGTCCTAATAATCAGCATATGTATGTTGCCGCAGAACTTGGGGGCTGGTGTTGTGGTCTACTAGGAGTCAAGCCATCACAGCAGAACTAGGAAGCCGATGGAACAGATGCCTTTTGGAAAGCCCTGGGAAGCCTTGGCCTGGTGGAACCACTGGCCTGGTGCTATGAGCTATGGGCACTGTGGGCCATGCACTGTGCTCTGTGGCAGATGCTTTGTACTGCCTCTGCAGCCTCAGCCTCCACCAAGGAGGGAGAAGGGAGGCCTGTCAAGGGGAAGTGTGCAGGGGGATTGAGTAGTCTCTCTCAAATCTCAAGCAGGAAGTTTTGTGCTAATTGCTGCCAGCACTGTGCTCTGTGCTAGGAGCTATATACTCTGTGTGCCTCCTCCATTGCCTCCAGTGCTGCCTTGAGTAGGGAGGCCAATTAATGGGGAAGTGCTTGGGAATTAAGTCCCTAGGAGAAGTTCGAGGTTGACCTGAATCCTAATGGTCTCAGCTCAGAAACCTCAATTTTGATGTTTCCCTCCACTCACCAATTTCGGAGTTTCAGATCCTCTGCCCCTCAGGTATGGTGCACACTGGTTGCCACCATCTTGGTTCCCCCTCACTAAAAGATGGTGAGTGAATTAAGAACATTGGTGGGAGTGGCCTGAAAAATAGGGAAGTCATGTTACATCCCAGCTTATTTATACATGGCCTAACATAATAATAACAAGGCCAATCTTAATTGTACCTTAAGTATTAACTATCAATGTTTACTGCTGTAATATGAAGCATTCCTCGTTTTCTGTCTCTGGTGCTTTACCTGAGTTCGTATGTCAATCAGTTGAAGACAGTCCACAGAAGGAAAGCACACTGGTAATGATATGAAAGCCATAGGCCCCAAGAGGACACGTGGTCTCCTTTCTCACAGTCTTCATGGATGGATGACTTTTTCTTTTTTATAATAATTTGCTTGAGGAAATCAGGGTTTCAGCAAGCAGGAGGAATCACAACAGTGCCATTTAGATAGCCATAGGAAAGAAAATCTTTCTTATGTACAGAAACCAACAGGATGTCACCATTATGCTCTAAGGATGGGTGGCTTTCTAGTCTGTCTCTCCTTTTTAGCAAGTAAAGAGAATGTCTCCATGGGACTTTGTCATAATTAAAGTCTTGTGAGCCCAAGGCCACATTTTCAAGGTCCAAAGAGCTAACATGATTATTTCTGAACCTTGATGAGGATGCAGGGGTCTGCTTAGTGGACATATGTTTCTTCCATGCCCATGGCCTCACCAGAAGTGTCCTGGTTGCGGGCTATAAAACACCCTTCACAAGTAGTTGGGCACAAGTATTTTTATGAATTGGCATGAGAGCAAACTTGTGTTATTTCCTGGACTCAGAATCCTATTGGTAAAACATATTTAAGTTTCCTTAATCTAGTCTCTATAAGGTCCATGTTATTAAGCATACTTATGTCTTTTCTTAATAATAGCAGAGACACAATCTTTTTGACCCTTCCTTAGGCTCAACACTGTTTTATTTAGACCTGTACTTATTAAGAACATCCTCTGTGGGGAACATGGCCTTAGCTATTTGGCAACAGGAGATGGAGTTTTTACACACTGTGAACTGTGGGCTTAAAAACAGTTCTGTTGTATCAGTGTGGGGATGAGAATCTGTTTTCTTTCCCAAACCACAGAATAGGCTATACCTGTCTAAGGATATGTCAGAAAGGGTTAAATCCCTTTTTCTTTGAATGGTGGTGGTGGGAAGTTTCTGTCTGCAGGGCTTAAAAGAAGTAGCCTGGATATTTAAGACAAAGTATTTAACTTCAGGTCTATTGCTCTGCTACAGTAATACTCAACTCAGCTCTACATTTGGCACAATCTGGAAGCATTTGGGACCATGATTATTGGGGAGTCACAACTGGGAGGGGGCCAACAGCACTGCTAAATATCCTACAATGCACTGGGATCCCTTCTTTTCTTTTATTTTGACAACAAAGAATTACTTTGCTTAGAATGTCACTGTCTGACAGAAATTAAGGAAGTGTCTAAACACAAGAGAGAATTACTACTATTGTAAGGTTGTGTTAAAGATTTTTAAAATACAGAAATTAACTGTATTAACTATAGAACCAAGATAATATATTTCAACTACTATTTAGTTCCCAGGATCTGAAAGCTAGGGAATTAATACAACTCTTTTAAATTTAGCCCATGCTTAGCTATTCTCAGTCCTTCCATAATTTTAGGGATATATACCAATCAGTGTTGGCTCCTTGTTTGTGAGTATGGCGTCCAGCTTTTCTGTAAATCTCAGGCTGGCTGATACCATTCTGTAAGGAAATACCTGACCAAAGCAACTTAAGAATAAAAATGCTTATTCTGAATCAGAGTTTGAAGACACAATTCTGTTTGGTGGGAAAGTCCTGACAGCAGTGTGGGAGACAGCTGGTCATGCTGTGCCCACAGTCAGGCAGCTGAGCGAAAAGAATGCAGTTGCTCAGTTTGATTTTTCCTTTTATTCAGTCAAGGGACCCCCACCCATTAAAGTAGTTGTCCCCTCCTAAATTAAACCATTTCAGACACAACCAGATGTGTGTTTCTAATTCCAGTCAACTTGTAAATGAAGATCAATGATACCAGCTCCACTCTTTGTCAACCTGACACCTAAACAAGTTACTTTAAATCATAACATTCTGTGAATAGCTGGGGGATCCAAGATGGTGGTGCCCGGAGGATACTGTGTCTAAGGAGCAGGACAGCAACGTCAGTACAGCGACAAAGAGACTGAACTCTGGGTCCTAAAATAACAGATCATGTTTCCCAGGTGAGAGGAAACTCCACAGTGTGAGAATCAATCAATCGGGGCCACTCTCAGGTCTCCCAGCCAGAATCTGGAAGAGTTCCCAGGTTGCACAGGCACTTGGTTACCAGACCAGAGCTACACACCTGCGTGTCCTGATCACCTTTCCAGGCTGAATGATGGGTAAAAATTCACCAGAGACTGGGAATCCCAGGCACAAGAAAACCCCACAGGGAAGGAAGCAAACGGGACTGACCTCACGTCACCCAGTCTATCCCTGGAAAGGGTGCTGCAGACCAGCTGGCACATGCCACCAGCCCTGAGCGGGGCTCCAGCCACCAACACAGAGACCTGCTGTGAACCTGACTCTCCATCACAGACAGAACTGTGTACCCCTGGATAACAGAGACTAGGTATCCCTGTCGGGAGAAAACCCCAAAGGAAGGAAACAGCTTAGAGCACTCAGCTGAACCCCCCCCACCCCATCACACATGGGAAAGTTCTCAGGAAAACGTCTTACGTTCCTGCCCAGTTACCAGCTTGGAGTTTTGGACTCCTGAGGTGGGGAGACCCTCTGTTCCTCGGGATAGACGCCAGACCTCAATAACCCACAAAGTCAAGAACTCGATGCAATCAGCAAGAGGTTTAATTAGTAGCCGGCATGCTGGGGCTCTGCACACAGCTCCCATGCAAGGGTACAGAGCGCCCAGCAACAGAATCACAGAGTTTATAAAGGCAAAACCCACAAAACAGGAGGGGGTCTAGGGGTAAGGGACTTTCCTAACAGGGCAGTCTGTGATTGGATGTGCCTAGGTATGCTAACTAGGGGACGGTTAGAGATTGTATCCATAACTACAGAAGGGTGTCTCTTAGAAAGGTTTTATATCAGATCCGGGTTTGGTAATGATTAAAGCTCATAAGTCTCAGTTCCCATGGTTAGTTCCCATGGTTAGGGCCAAGTTAAAATTTTCCATCCTTACAGGAGCTACCACCTGCCAGTGCCTGGGTGCTCTACACACCACTCCAAACACCACAGACTGGGCCTTCCTGTTGGGAGGAAACCCCACAGTGGGGGAAACATCTGGCCCTACCTCAGAACACCTAGCTCCAGAGAAGTTTCTGGTTATTCACAGGCTCCAGACTCTAGCCTCCAGATGCAAACATGAAGGCTGAGCTCACCTGACACTGATTATTGCTTGGGTACTGGGGCACAGAGCCCCAACCTCAGACCTACAGGAGCCTGGGATCCCTGAGATCAACCCCTAGATGTTGCTCCAAGGGGCAATCAATTATCCCTAACAAAACTGACCAAACCACACAGCACACAAGTTACAGCAGCAGATCCCTAAGTTTACCTCAAGAAACCTAGAAGCAGGGCAGCTGTCGCTATTCAGTGACCATACCCAAAAAGCTGAGGAGGACTACTTCAGGAAAAATCATCTTCCTGCCGAGGGGATTCTCTCCACCACAGGAATCCAAGAACCACCAGAAACTAACACCCAACACCTAAGATAGCCCAATAGGTAAAGGCCAGCCTAAAAGCTCAACCAACAAAAGAGAGAGCAATATGGCAACTCCAGAACCCAGTTGTCCAAGGGCAAGCATCCCTGGACACCCCAGCATAATTGAAATTCAAAAAGATGACCTAACATCTATGCTTATGAAGAGGATAATAGAGGAAACAAATAAAATGTGTAAAGAAATAGAGGAAGATAAAGTCAAACAGATTATAGCCATCTGTAAAGAAATAGAGGAAGATAAAGACAAACAGTTTGTGGCCTTTAGAGAGGAAATACTTAAGTCACTGAAAGAAATAAAAGAAACAGAGGATTGTTCAAACAAACAGCTGAAGGAATTGAAGGAAAAGCAGAAAAATACAGTCAGATAGGTGAAGAAAATCAACAAAATGGCTCAAGATCTGAAGGTAGAATTGGAAAAATTAAAGAAAACACAAATGGAGGAAATTGTGGAGAGAAAGAACTTAGGGATGAAAACAGGAACTACAGATGTAAGCATAACCACTAGACTACAAGAGATGAAAGAAAGGATCTCAGATGTGGAAGAGACAATGGAAGAAATCGATGTATCCATCAAAGAAAATGTTAAATCCAAAATATTCCTGACACAGACCATCCAAGAAATCCAAGACAACATGAAAAGACAAAAGCTAAGAAAAATAGGAATAGAGGGAAAAGAAGGTTCCCTCCTCCAAGGCTGAGAACATATTTCAACAAAATCGTTGAAGAAAATTTCCCCAACTTAAAGGGGAGGCCTTTAAGACTACAAGAGGCCTACAGAACACCCAATAAATTAGACCAGAAAAGAAAATCCTCCTGCTGCATAATAATCAAAATAGTAAGGATATAGAACAAAGAAAAAACAATAAAAGCTGCAAGGGAAAAAGGCCAAGTAACATATAATGGCAAACCCATCAGAATTACACCTGACTTCTCAACAGAGACTTGAAAGCCAGAAGGGCCTGGATGGATATCATGCAGACCCTAAGAGAACACAGATGTCAGCCCAGGCTGCTATACCCAGAAAAACTCTCAATCCTCATAGACAGAGAAAACAAGATATTCAACTACAAAAACACATTTCAACAATACTTATACACAAATCCAGCATTACAGAAGACACTAGAAGGAAAAATACAACCCAAGAAAACTAACTACTTTCAAGAAAACACAGGAAATGATTAACCTCACTACAGCAAAATAAAAAGTAGCCAAGCCCACAAACTTACTACCACAGCCAATATCAAAATCAAAGGATATAATAGCCACTGGTCAATAATCTCTCTCAACATCAATGGGCTTAATTCTCGAATAAAAAGACACAGACTAACAGAATGGATGTGTAAACAACACCCAAAAATCTGTTGTATACAAGAAACACACCTAAGTTACAAAGATAGACATTACCTGAGAGTAAATGGCTGGAAGACAGTTTTCCAAGCAAATAGACCCAAGAAGCAAGCAGGTGTAGCCATTCTAATATCTGATAAAACAGACTTTCAACCAAAATTAATAAAAAGAGATGGGGAAGGACACTTCATACTCATCAAAGGAAAAACCACCAGGAAGACATCATAATCCTGAACATCTGTGCCCCCAATACAAGAGCACCCACATTTGTAAAAGAAACATTAATAAAACTTAAACCACACATAGATCCCCACACATTAATAGTGGGAGATTTCAAGACCCCACTCTCAACAAAGGACAGGTCAACAAAACAGAAATTAAACAAAGAAACAACCTCTCTAACATAGGTCATGAATCAAATGGACCTAACAGACATCTACAGAACCTTACACCCAAACAAAAAAGAATTCACCTTCTTCTCAGCACCTCATGAAACCTTCTCCAAAATAGACCATATGGTTGGTCACAAAGTGAGCCACAAGAGATACAAGAAGATTGAAATAATACCTTGTATCTTATCTGATCACCATGAAATAAAGCTAGACCTCAACAACAACAGAAATAGCAGAATGCCTACATACACATGGAAACTGAACAACTTGCTACTAAATGACAGCTGGGTCAGGGAAAAAATAAAGAAAGAAATTAAAGTCTTCCTAAAATTCAATGAAAATGAAGACACAACATACCCAAACTTATGGGACACAACGAAAACAGTGCTAAGAAGAAAGTTCATAACACTAAGTGCCTTCAAGAAGAAATTCGAGACATCTCATTCAAGCAAATTAATGGCTCACCTAAAAGCCCTAGAAAAAAAAAAGAACCAGACATATCAAAAAGGAGTAGACAGCTATAAATAATCAAACTCAGGGCTGAAATCAATAAATTAGAAACAAATAAAACAATTGAAAGAATCAATGAAACCAAGAGCTGTTTCTTTGAGAAAATCAACAAGATAAACAAACTCTTAGCTAAACTAACTAAAAAGCAGAGAGATGCTATCCAAATTAACAAAATCAGAAATGAAAAGGGGGATATAACAACAGACTCTGAGGAAAGCCAATCATTAGGATTTACTTCAAAAGTCTATATGCCACAAAATTTAAAAATCTAAATGAAATGGACAATATTCTTGATCAATTCCACTTATCAAAGCTGAATCAAGACCAGTTAAATCAATTAAATAGTCCTATATCCCCTGAAGAAATAGAAGCTGTCATAAAAATTCTCCCATCCAAAAAAAGCTCAGGACCAGATTGTTTCAGCACAGAATTTTACCAGACCTTCAAAGAAGAGCTCACTCCAGTTCTCTTCAAACTATTCCATAAAATAGAAACAGAGGGAACACTACCAAACTCATTCTATGAAGCCATAGTCACCTTGGTACCTAAACCTCACAAAGACCCAACAAAGAAAGAGAATTTCAGGCCAATCTCTCTTATGAATATTGATGCAAAAATATTCAACAAAATACTTGGAAACCAAATATAAGAACACATAAAAGATATCACCCACTATGACCAAGTAGGCTTCATCCCAGGTATGCAAGGGTGGTTCAATATACGGAAATCCATCAATGTGATCCACCATATTAACAAAATGAAAGAAAAAAACCCATATAATAATCTCCTTAAATGCTGAAAAAGCATTTGACAAAATCCAACATCCATTCATGTTTCAAGTATTGGAGAGATTAGGGATACAAGGAACATACCTAAACATAGTAAAGGCAATATACAGCAAGCTTATATAGCTAACATCAAACTCAATGGAGAGAAACATAAATCAATCTCACTGAAATCAGGGACAAGGCAAGGCTGCCCAGTCTCTCCATGTCTCTTCAACATGGTTCTTGAAGTCTTTGCTAGAGCAATAAGAGAATTGAAGGAGATCAAGGGGATACAAATTGGAAAGGAAGAAGTCAAAGTATCAGTCTTTGCAGATGATATGATAGTATATCTGAGTGACCCCAAAAATTCTACCAGGGAACTCCTACAACTGATAAACACCTTCATCCAAGTGCCTGGATATAAAATTAACTCAAAAATATCAGTAGTCTTCCTGTATACAAAAGACAAAATGCCTGAGAAAGAAATTAGGGAAACAACACCCTTCACGATAGCCACAAAAGACATAAAGTACCTTGGTGTGAGCCTAACAAAGCAAGTCAAAGAGTTGTATGAAAAGAATTTCAAGTCTCTGAAGAAAGAATTAGAAGAAGATATCAGAAGATGGAAAGATCTCCCATGCCCATGGCTTGACCAGATTAACAATGTAAAAATTGCCATCTTACCAAAAGCCATCTACTGATTCAATGCAATTCCCATCAAATTTTCAACACAATTATTTACATATCTTGAAAGACAAATTCTCAACTTTATATGGAATAACAAGAAACCCAGAATTTCTAAAACAATCCTCTAAAATAAAATATCTGAATGTATCTCCATCCCTGATCTCAAACAATACTATAGAACAACAGTAAAAAGAACAACTGCATGTTACTGACCTAGAAACAGAATGGTGTACCAATGCAATTGGATAGAAGACCCAGAAGCAAATCCACACACTTATGGACACCTGATTTTTGACAAGGATGCCAAAACCATACAATGGAAAAAAGATAGCATCCTCAAAACATGGTACTGGTCTTACTAGATGTCTACATGTAGAAAAATGCAAATAGATCCATACTTACCACCCTGCACAAAACTAAAGTCGAAGTGGATCAAAGACCTGAACATAAAACCAGACATATTAAATTGGTTAGAAGAAAAAGTGGGGAAGAACCTTGAACTCGTTGGCACAGGGGACAACTTCCTGAACAGAATACCAACAGCACAGGCTCTAAGAGCAACAATCAATGAATGGGACTTCATGAAACTGAAAAGCTTTGTAAAGTAAAGGACACTATAGTCAAAACAAAATGACTGCCTACAGTTTGAGAAAGGATCTTCACTAACCCTATATCTGACAGAGGGCTAGTATCCAGTTTATATAAAGAACTCAAGAAGTTAAACAGCAACAAATCATGTACTCCAATTAAAAAATGCGCTACAGAGCTAAACAGAGAATTCTCAACAGAGGAATATCGAATGGTAGAGAAAAACTTAAAGAAATGTTCAATGTCCTTTGTTATCAGGGAGATGCAAATCAAAATGACCGTGAGATTTCATCTTACACCCATTGGATTGGCTAAGATGAATAACTCAACTCACAACACATGCTGCTTGGGACGTGGAGAAATGGGAACCCTCCTCCATTGTTGGTGGAAATGTAAACTTATACAACCACTTTGGAAATCAATCTGGTGCCTTCTCAGACTATTAGGAATAGTGCTTCCTCAAGATCCAACTATACCACTCCTAGGCATGTATTCAAAGGAAGCTCAATTATACAATAAGGACATCTGCTCAACCATGTTTGTAGCAGCTTTATTTGTAATAGGCAGAAAGTTGAAACAGCCTAGTTGCCCCTCAGTTGAGGAATGGCTACAGAAATTGTGGTACATCTACACAATGGAATATTACTCAGAGATTAAAAAAAAAAAAACAAGGAAATCATGAAATTTGCAAGCAAATGGTGCGAATTGGAAAAGATCATCCTGAGTGAGGTATCCCAGAAGCAGAAAGACACACAGGGTATATCCTCACTCATAAGTGGATACTAGACATATAATATAGGATAAACATACTAAAATCTTTACACCTAAGGAAGCTAATCGGGAAGGAGGAGTCTGGCTAAGATGCTCAGTCCCCATTCAGAAAGGCAAAGAGAATGGATATAGGAGTAGGGAGAAAATAGGGAACAGGACAGGAGCCTACTACTAGGGCCTTCGAAAGGCTCTACCCTGCAGAGTATTGAGGCAGATATTGAGACTCATAGTCAAACTTTGGGCAGAGTGCAGGGAATCTTATGAAAGAAGTGGGAGATAGAAAGACCTGGAGAGGACAGGAGTTCTACAAGAACAGCAACAGATCCATAAAATCTGGGTTTTTTTCTGAAACTGATACTCCAGCTAAGGACTGCTCATGGAGATTGCCTGAAGCCCCTGCACAGAGGTAGACTATGGCAGTCCAGTATCCAAGTGGCCTCCAAAGTAATGAGGACAGGGATTCTCCCTGACATGAACTGATTGGCCTGCCCTTTGATCACCTCCCCCTAAAGAGGGATCAGCCTTACCAGGCCACAGAGGAAGACAATGCAGCCACTCCTGATGAGACCTGATAGACTAGGATCAGAGGGAAGGGGCAGAAGACCTCCCTTTTCAGGGAACTGGGAAAGGGACACAGGTGAGGAAGAGGGAGGGTGATATTGGGAGGGGAGGGTGGAGGGAGGTACAGGGGGATACAAAGAGAATAAGCTGTAAATAATAAAAATTATTAATAAAAAGACTAAAAAATAAAAAGACAAGAGCTGAGAAGAGCCCTGGTGAAAATCCAGTATTGATAGCATAGCAGAAGCCAGAGTCCTTGAACCACAACAGTCAATCATTACAATGAACATTTGCAAGCTGTTTGAGCAAAAGGGTACACTGTGTGACAGACACACTGTGATGTTCCATAGCTCCTATAGTGAGATGTCTTATTTTATTTTTTCTTTCTTATGCTATTTTCCATATTTTAATTGTTTTTATTTTTGTTTTCCTTGCGAGGAAGGTTGAAAAGCTATAGGATTGTTACGGAGGGACGGAGAGATAAGTGAGATGGGGTATGTAATGTGAAATACCCTACAATTCAATAAAAAGTTAAAGATTTAGAAAAATCATAATATTCTACCCTATGTCCTCAAAGTCTCATTTTTATCTCAGAATGCAAAATACATTTATTTTACCACAAGCAGTCCCCGTAGTATTTAATCCAACACTGTTTAAAGGCTCAGGGTCTCATTTGAGATTCAAGATAAATGGAATGACTGTGAGCCTGTATAAAAAAGAAGCGAAAACCAAGTTACATATATCAAATATGCAATGACACTGGACAAATATTCCCTTTTTCAAATGTAGGAGATAGCAAGGAAAGACAGTACCAAAGCAAGACATAAATCCAGCAGACAAAACCATGAAATCATACAGCTCTGTTTTTGGCATCTGAAGTTTGTGATAAATTAGTCTTCAATCGAACAGCCTGAGTAACTTGAACTTTTCAGTACTACTTTTGCTATCATATATCCACTTTACTACCCATCTCTACTCCTTGGAGATGGCTTCTTTCAAGAGATAACCCATGGTACTAGTACACCAACATCCTGGTATCTCCATTTAAATTTAAACTTCACCTTTCCAGCAACATGCCATGGTCTCCCAGAAACTGCTTGCATTGAACCTGACCCTGCCATATTTTGTCTCACCAGCTTTATGGTAGCTTGGCTTAAGCGTCTATAACCCCTGTCACTCTTACATCTTTATGCTTGCAAATTAATATCACATAGTAACATCAAGTTCTACTCCCAACTAGAGATGTTGGACCCTGCCCAGGATCATAATTGCAGCAGAAGTAAATGCATTTAAGGCTAATATTGAGTGAAAACTTTCCTTATTAGTTTTTTTTTAACAACAACATTCTCAGTTCAAGCCACATCCTTTAAATTTTCTAGGAATAGTGATACACATCTGTAATCCTAGCACTTAAAAGAGCTGCATGCAGGAGAATAAGGATTTCAAAGTTATCCTTGGCTATGTTGCACAATCAAAGTCAGCACGAGCTAAACCACACGCCGTTTCAAAACAACAACAATAAAATGCAATTAATTTATATTTTCACAAGCTGGAGCCTCTGCTATGTGGAATCTTTCCTCAAGACTCCTTTTGCTGAACACTAGGGTTAATTCTCTTTAATGGTACCAATATTGTTAATAATTACAACATTTTTTTGCTCTTGTTGTCTGGAACTTTTAAGTCATGCTCCTTTCCACACCAAACTGCATGTTTTTCATGCTTTTTGCTTTGACGGTTTGTCTATACACTGCAAACCTGGATGAGAGCACAGCTGGAGGCCACCATGTTCTGACATTTCTTCCACTAAACAAATCACTCAATTGCTTTTTAATTCAGCTTCACCCCAGCTCTCAGGTCATGGGAAGAATGGGGCCAGATTACTTGATGAAATAGCATGAATGACTTCTATTTTAGTTCCCGATAAGTTATTATTCACTTCTGAAATTTCATGAGCTAGGCCTTGGTTGGCCACAGTACTCCCAAGATTTTGGCATTCCATTCCCTTCAAAATGGTTCACTAAACCCTTTATGTTATCTTACTAACTCAGAGTTCTAAATTCTTCCTCATTTTTTCTAAAAACCAGTTCCAGAGGCTTATGAGGCACGTGGTCAGATTATAGCAAGGTCCCTATGCCTTGGTAATAATTTTCTGCACTACTTATTTTTTGTGTGTGTGTGTTAAAAAATAAACAGCTAAAATCAACTCAGTAAAAGGATGGTTTATTTTTGCTAGCAGGGAAAGGTGCAATGTACTAGGAGAGAGATGACTTGGCAGCTTGAGCAGGAGGAGCTGGTCACATGGTGTACACAGAGAGACTTGAACGTTGATGCTTAGCTTGCTTTCTCCTTTTTTATTTTTTCAGGCAAGTTGCCCCAGCTATTGGGTGCTGCCAACTCAGGGTGACGATTCACAAAATATTCTCATAGACGTACGCAGAGGTGTGTTTCTATGAGGAACAAAAACCAAGCAAGTTGGCAACCCACCACAGTCATGTATTTCTCTAAGGTGAAGTAGGATGACACACAGGGACAATACTTGGTGAGTGAATGAGCAAGCAGGGCAGTGACTGGGACACCTTGCAGTAGTGAGAAGATAAGATGTGCTTGATTTTCACAAGAGAGTATGAATGACTGGCTTAAATAATTTGGAATGGGGATAAGTGCTAGAGATGAGCCTATTTAAGCCAGTGGACTTCATCAGGAATCAAGACAGTTCATAATGATGAAGACAGTTTTAAGACTTAAACCACAGTTACATCTCACTGCATTTCTGCAGCCCAACTACTTCACAGATAGAAAGTCATTGAAAGGTCATTCTAAACCAGTGATTTCTAAACTGCAGTGTTTATACACAAATGCTGCTTGATAAGATCCTATGTAAACA
Source organism: Pachyuromys duprasi (assembly GCA_028658305.1). Classification (NCBI taxonomy): domain Eukaryota; kingdom Metazoa; phylum Chordata; class Mammalia; order Rodentia; family Muridae; genus Pachyuromys; species Pachyuromys duprasi. The sequence goes on from CM053754.1 coordinate 52,087,832, forward strand.
TGATAATTACAACAGTAATGGTGGAATAAACACAATCAGATCTGATGACTTGAAAAATAGGCATCAAGAAATTCCAGTGTCTTTAGGAATACAGATTTTAGTATGTTTATCCTATATTATATGTCTAATATCCACTTATAAGTTAGTATATACCATATGTGTCTTTCTGCTTCTGGTTTACCTCACTCAGGACGATCTTTCTAGTTCCATCCATTTGCCTACAAATCTCACAATTTCCATGATTTTAATTGCTGAGTAGTATTCCATTGTGTAAATATACCATAATTTCTGTATCCATTCCTCTGTTGAGGGACATCTGAATTATTTCCAGATTCTGGCTATTACGAATAAAGCTGCTACAAACATGGTTGAGCAAATGCTCTTGTTAGAAGCTAAGCAAGAAGGAGAACCCTAGGGAAGATGCTCAACCCTCATTCAGAAGGGCAAACAATATAGACATTGGAAGTGGGAGAAAATAGAGAATAGATCAGGAGCCTACCACAGAGGGCCTCTGAAAGACTCTACTGATCAGGCTATCAAGGCAGATGCTGAGTGAGACTCATAGTGAAACTTTGGGCAGATTCCAGGGAATCTTACGAAAGAAGGGGGAGATGAAAGACCTGGAGTGGACAGGAAATCCACAAGGAGAGCAACAGAACCAAAAAATCTGGGCTCAGGGGTTTATGCAGAGACTGATACCCCAACAAAGGACCATGCATGGAGAAGACCTAAAACCCCTGCTCAAATGTAGCCCATAGACTCAGTTTACAAGTAGGTTCCCCAATAAGGAAAGCAGGGGCTGTCTCTGGCATGTACTCAGTGTCAGGCTCTCTGATCACATTCCTTGAGGGGGTGGTGGTGTAGCCTTGCCAGGCTGCAGAGGAAGACAATGCAGCCAGTCCGCATAAGACCTGATAGGCTAGGGTCAGATAGTAGGGGCAGAGGACCTCCCCTATCAGTGGAATTGCATGGGGGAGAAGAAGGAAGGAGGGTAAGACTAGGGAGGGGGCTACAGCCAGGATACAAAGCGAATACATTATAATAAATAATAAAGAAAAAAGAAAAAAATTCCACTATCTTCCCATCCACTGATATAAATTAAATGCTTTACAATGATAAAACTGAAGTCTAGAGAATGAGAGGATGATATGAAGAGTTCATAGCTCCTGGTGTAAATGTTTGTTTTTAAGTGAGAAACAGCAACTCATTTGGTGAAAAGCAATAGTAAAAAAAAAGCGGTCAGTAGGTTCTGAAAGTACATACACATGACAAAAGAGCGAGCATAAGAGGGTAGAGGAAGGAGGAAGAACAATGGTGAGCTTAAATTAGAAGCTGAAAAGAATGGCAACAACTAAGATGTATTTCTAATGTGATGGCTAACATTATGTCCTAAGTTTAAATTACTGTGTTTAAGAGGCCTAAAAGACAAATTTGTTCCAAATCTGCAAGCCCCATTTGCCCAGGGACAGAATAGCCTAGAATGTAGGCAAACTATTCTTTTAATTTCCTGGTTTTGTACAATTTGTTATTTAAATGGAAGTTAATGGTCATAGTACCACTCTAAAGAAAGCTTGCTTGCTGGAGGTAACCAAGACATCTGTTTGCTAAACAGAATAGAACCTTTAGATTGCTTGTAATCAAGTTGTATGTTTGACTGCACATAGGTGGGATGTGTGTTTGATTACACATAGAAGGAAGTACATCTGGCTATGTGCTTGTCCCTGGTTGCTCAAGGCAGAAAGTATGTGGTCTTTTATGTTTTGCTTTTTTTTTTTTTTAATTTATTTATTTTTATCTCAGTCACAGGTTAGGTACTTTGAATCCCAGGCATAGCCCCCTCCCCC
>CM053754.1:52090175-52112492 GCA_028658305.1 Pachyuromys duprasi
CAGAAAGAAACATAGTATATACTCACTTATATAAACCTATAGGATAGGAAGGTCATGCTGAAATCTATACACCTAGGGAAGATATACAAGAAGGAGGACCCAGGTTGGTATGATCAATGCTCATTTAGATGAACAAATGGCATGGACATTGAATGGAGGATAAAACAAGCAACAGGACAGGAGCATTCCAAAGAGGGCCTCTGAAAGAATCAATATAGCAATGTATCAAAGCAGATATTAAGACTCACAATCAAGACTTGGGGAGAACAAGAGCTCCACAACGACCAAATTGAGCAGGGCACAGGGGTCTTTTACGAGACAGTTTTTCCAACCAAGGACCATGTATGGATATGGCTCAGATATGGCCCATGGTAGCTGGGTGTCCAACTGAAGACCCTAGTAAGGGGAACAGGGACTGTTTCAGTCATGAACTCGATGGCTGGCTCTTTGACCCTCCCCCATACACGCCAGGGAGTAACAGCCTGGCTAGATCCCAGGGGAGGACATTGCAGCAGGCCCTGAGGAGACAAGATGAAGGGGAGGAGGTCCTTCCAATGGAAGGGGAGGAGGTCCTCCCCCGACAGTGGACTTGGACTTGGAGGGGGCTGGGAGGAGATGAGGGAGGGATGGGGAGAGTGGGAGGGAATTAGGGAGGGGGCTAAGCCTGGGATGCAAAGTACCTAACCTGTGATTAATATAAAAATAAATAAATTACATTAAAAAAAGAAGCCCTCTATGGTAGGCTCCTGTCCTGTTTCTTGTTTTCTCCTACTTCCAATGTCCATCCTACTTGACTTTCTAAGTGAGGATTGATCATCTTACCCTGGGTCCTCCTTCTTGTTTAGCTTCTTTAGGTGTACAGATTTTAGTATGTTTATTCTATAGTTTAGGTCTAGTATCCACTTATAAGTGAGTATATACCATGTGTGTCTTTCTGCATCTGGGATACCTCACTCAGGATGATCTTTTCTAGATCCCACCATTTGCTGCAAATTCCATGATTTCTTTGTATTTAATTGCTGAGTACTATTCCATTGTGTAAATGTACTACAATTTCTGTATCCATTCTTCCGCTGAGGGACATCTAGGTTTTTCCAGGTTGTGGCTATTATGAATAAAGCTGCTAAGAACATGGTTGAGCAAATATCTTAGTTGTGTACTTGAGCATATTTTGGATATATGCCTAGGAGTGGCATAGGTGGATCTTTAGGAAGCACTATTCCTAATTGTCTGAGAAAGTGCCAGATTGATTTCCAACGTTGTTGTAGAAGTTTACATTCCCACTAGCAATGGAGGAGGGTTCCCATTTCTCCACAACCTTTGCAGCATATATTGCCACTTGAGATTTTGTTCTTAGCCATTTTGATGGGTGTGAGATGAAATCTCAGTGTAATTTTGATTTGTATCTCCCTGATGGCTAAGGATATTGAGCATTTCTTTAAGAGTTTCTCTGCCATTCTCTGTTCCTTTACCGAGAATTCTCTGTTTAGCTCTGTACCCCATTTTTTTTCCATTTTTTAATTGGATTAATTGATTTGTTTCTTTTTAACTTCTTGAGTTATTTATATATTCTGGATATTAGCCCTCTGTCAGATATAGGGTTGGTGAAGATCCTTTTCCAGTCTGTAGGCTGTTGTTTTTTTCCTAATGACAGTGTGTCTTAGAGAAGCTTTTCAGTTTCATGAGGTTCCATTTATTGATTGTTCCTCTAAGAGCCTGTGCTATTGGTGTTCTGTTCAGGAAGTTGTCTCCTGCGCCAATGAGGTCAAGGCCCTTGCCCACTTTTTCTTCTAACCAATTTAATGTATCTGGTTTTATGTTGGGGTCTTTGATCCAATTGGACCTTAGTTTTGTGCAGGGGATGAATATGGATCTATTTTCATTTTTCTGCATATAGACATTCAGTTGGACCAGCACCATTTGTTGAATATGCTGTCTTATTAAACTATACTACATACTTGAAATCATATTTTAAAAATTGTTTTTTTTCTCCTCATAGCCAAATGTTGGGCAGAATGCACAGAATTTTATGAAAGAAGAGAGAGACAGAACGATCAGGATGGGACAGGAGCTCCACAAGGAGAGCAACTAACTAACTAACTAACTAACTAACTAACTAACTAACTAATTAACTAACTAACTAAAATAGCTCCATACCCCATTTTTTAATTGGATTACTTGATTTGTTGCTTTTTAACTTCATGAGGTCCCATTTATTGATTGTTGATCTTAGAGCCTGTGCTGTTGGTGTTCTGTTCAGGAAGTAGTCTCTTGTGCCAATGAATTCTAGGGTCTTCCCCACTTTTTCTTCTAACTGGTTTAGTGTGTCTGGTTTTATGTTGAGGTCTTTGATCCAATTGGACCTTAGTTTTGTGCAGGGTGATGAATATGGATCTATTTTCATTTTTCTGCATACAGATATCCAGTTATACCAGCACCATTTGTTGAAGATGCTATCTTTTTTCCATTGAATGGTTTTGGCTTCTTTGTCAAAAACCAAGTTTCCATAGGTGTGTGGGTTTATTTCTGGGTCTTTTATTCGGTTCCATTGATCCACTATTCTGTTTCTATGCAAATACAAAGCAGATAATAAGACTCACACCCAAGCCTTTGGCAGAGTGCAGGGAATCATATGAAAAAAGGGGTTGCTAGTAAGACTTGGTGAGGACAAGAGCTCCACAAAGACCAAATAGAACAGGGCACAGGGGTCTTCTATGAGACTGTTTCTCCAACCAAGGACTATGTATGGATATAAACTAGAACCTCTGTTCAGATGTGGCCCATGGTAGCTCAGTATCCAACTGGGTACCCTAGTAAGGGGAACAGCGCCTATTTCTGTCATGAACTCAATGGCTGGCTCTCTGACTCTCCCCCTCCCTCCCCCCTCCCTCGGGAGGAGCAGCCTAACTAGATCCCAGAAGAGGACATTGCAGCCAGCCCTGAAGAGACATAATAAGCCAAGGTCAGATGGAAGGGGAGAGGTCCTCCCCTATCAGTGGACTTGGAGCAGGGCAGGGGGAAGATGAGGGAGTTATATGGAGAGTGGGAGAGAATGAGGGAAGGGGCTACACCTGGGATACAAAGCATATAACCTGTGATTAATATAAAAATAAATAAATTACATAAAAAACAAAAGAAAATATAAATAAATAAAATAAAATCTGGGCACAGGGATTCTTTCTGAGACTGATACTCCAACCAAGGGCCATTTATGGATATAACCTAGAACCCCTGCACAGAAGTAGACGGTGGCAGCTCAGTGTCCAAGTAGGTTCCCCAATAATGGGAACAGGGACTGCCTCTGACATGAACTCAGTGACCTGCTCTTTGATCATATCCCCCTGAGGGGGGTGCAATGTTATCAGGTCACAGAAAAAGACAAACCAGTACTGACGAGAACTGATAGCTAGGGATGGAGGGAAAGGGAGGACCTCTCCTACCAGTGGCCTTGGAGAGGGGCATGGGAGCAGATGAGGGAGGGAAGGCAAAATTGGGAGGGGACCAGGGAGGGGGCTGCAACTGGGATTCAAAGTGAATAAACTGTAATTAATAAAACAGTACATTCTTTAAAGAGTTAGAAAAACTAAAATAAAACCACAAAATTGATATTTCTCATTAGAATATGTTTATTAATTATAAAATATGCTTTGTAAGCCAACAGCCTTTCATGGTTGAGTCTGTTTCCTAATTTATTCATTAATATATTAAAAAATATATTGCTACCAGCTAAAACAGACTCCTTATATCAAGTGAGTCCTTAACCAGACCATATCCCCATGGTGGAACACATTCTTTCGACTATATTCTAAATGTTCTGCCATCCATATTAAAATGCAGTTAACAGACAGAAGCATTTTTCAAAGAAATGAAATGGGAGGAAAGTTCCTTTTCTAATGGGGAGTTTATTCTGAAGAAAGACAAATGCAGAATAAAGTTCTCTACCTTTATTGTGCTAGCTTTTGTTATCCGGAATGCACTCAGGCCCCAGTGGCACTAACATCATTTATAGGACACATATGATTTTGAACTTACAATACAATGGAGAAGGAAACATAATGTGAACATAAGCAGCCAATAGGAATATCATGGAAACTGACTCAGTGCATTGTCAGTCCCTAGTTATCAAGTATTCTGAAATAATTGAGTTTCATAGGGTTGCATAAAAACTATATTACTGTAAAATGGGAAAGTAATACAGATGTTTTGAAGATACTCATGCATCTTATCTAAAGCCAGATTGTTTTCAGTTCTGAAGTAGCAGCTATGAACCCCGAAGAAGACCATGAATGCAGGTACCGTGGGGTGGGAGTTTAATCACAGTTAAATCCTCTGATAATGCAATAATGTCATCAGGTGGCCAGCTAAAGGAAGCTCTGTGGGTTTGCTAGTTAATCAGAAATGTGGATGCCATGAACAGACAGCCCTCTCTGTATATTCATTGTCTTTGTGGGGAGGGGCAGTGATGCTAGAAGTTGAAGTCTTAAGATTCTGTCTAATGTTTGCAAATACTTAAAGCTGAATGAAGAAGTAGCATGTGAAAAGCAACCCAATGAGCCTCATTCTGGTATCTGGCATAGGACAAGATGAACACCTTACCCCTGAGTCTCTCATCACTCTCTGATATTCCATCATTCATCTCATGGAAACCTCTGCAGTGTTCATTGAGATAAAATAACAAAAAAAAAAGAACAAACCAAAAAAACCCAAAAACAAAACAAAAAACAAAAACACAACCAACCCAAACCAAACCAAAACCAAAACCAAAAAACCCAGCTTCTTCAAGTAGCTCTATCCCGCTTTCTTTATGATAGGTGAAAACATGAGCTCTATTACAGCGCTACTGCAAAATTAATAAACAGTAAAGCTGAACAACTGATAGAAAGTGTGAACAAGTACATGCTATGACACAAGCTGTCCTTCACAGAATAAGCATATACTGTCAAGAAGAAAATGTAAGAAGTGTCAGGCTACTGATGGCCAAAACAGAGCCTCTTAGTTACTACTGAAACTAAGGGGAAACACTGAAAGAAATGAGATATAACAAGCTATGACTAATTATGTAATTGAGGTGACGAAACCATCCTGGCAAGAGCTTCAGCTATCAAACTATTGAAACAACAGTTCCCCAGGGAATCAGACTTTCTCTCCGAAGCTCATGCTTGGACAAGAAAACTCTTAAGGTTTTGTTCCAGCCAGAGGAGTTTATCTTCTATGAAGAGACTTCACACAGTTTTGACAGCTTGTCTAACTACCTTTCAAGAGAGACTGTAACAGATGATGACAGGTCACTGAGGGGTGGGTCCACACCATGACCAGGCCTTCTCATTTGTGCTGCCTATTGCCATCAATTTAAACGTTAACTTCACATCAGGACCTTAGATATAGACTTGAGGTCACTGAGCCCATTGTTTGCTGCTCTTCTCAAAGTGGTCACCTTGAATAAAAACCCTGCCTCTGTTTTTCACAGTTACTTGTCTTTTTAGTTGGTCTAACACTGACAGGTGGCTTAGCTGATACAAGGGCTCAGGTTTTGATCATCACGAGGCTGATAGCAACTGTGGCAAGCTATAACTTGGAAAAAAGACACATTTGGGGTGTCAGCCACTCTCAGAAAGCTGTCCCTGGAAGGAGAGGAAGATTGAATGTCCCATGCAGCTGCTACAATTACTTTCTTGCAGGGACTTTTCTTATCTTTCTACTTCAGCTGGCAGCAGCTGGCCTCCATATCTATTTGGTGAAGCAGAGAGATGAATACTTGATCTGAACTTTGGTACATTACTACCTACTCTGTGCACTTTGACTGTTGGTTGCTTTTAGTTTGGAATTCCCTTTGAGATGTTTTGTTTCCTTTAAAATATTTTTTTATGGTTACATTTTGGCAATCAGCTTTATCTTTCAGTTCTGAGCTGTTTGTATGACAGGGTTTATCAATCTGAAAGCTAATTTTTAGTATATTTGGAGTTGTATTGAACTACTTGGGTATCTGCCATGTGACACAGAAAAGTTGAAATATGTTTGTCTTTCTGGTCTCTGCTGAGCCATTGGTATCCTGTTGAACTTTAAGACACAGAAACAGGACTTTTGAGGAGATGATAAAGTTTGTACAGCTGTGGAAATATTGTTGATTCCTTGTGACTTCTAGTGAGTAGTGTTTATAAATTTGTGAAATCAGGTGGCAAAATCAAATCTGCCCCTAGAATTCCTGAAAATCACGGAGTAGCAAGCCTCTGACCATTTTGTTTTGGAATGTGGGGAAAAAACCTTAAACTAAAATTATTCTCTCTGGCAGAGGAAACAAGACAGAGAGGAAAAAAAGAGAGAAAGAGATATTTTAGGAAGTACTGTGGTATTACGTTTCCATATAGCATTTTCGAAGGACCTTAGTGTTAGTCATCCTTCCACACACACTCTTCCTCTCCCCTCCCCTCCCTTTTTCCAAGGCATTTAGCCCTTCCTATTTCTTTATTCCTCTTTTCTTTTTATATCACTTGCTTTCTGTCTCCTTCTGTGAATCTCATTCTTAGTCCCTTATTAGTTTCCTGACCGGTATTGCTATTTTAAATGCAAATACGGATCTAAAGATTTGAAGTCAAGGTGTGTAAAAGAAGAGGAAGTCTTTGTCTTTCTGAGTGTGGGTTACCCCACTCAGGATGATCATCTTCAGCTCCATACATTTACCTGTGAATTTAATACTCTTTTACAGCTAAATAATAGTCTATTAGTTATATGAACCGTATTTCATTATCCATTTATGAGTTTTTGGATGTCTAGGCTGTTTTCTTTTCCTGGCTATTGGGAACAGAGCAGCAATTAACACAGAGAACAAGTATGTTTGTGGTAGGATATATAGAGAGCCCTTTGGGAATAGGTCCAGGAATGGAACTTTTGAATAATGTGCTTCTAACATTTTATGGAACCTCCATACTAATTTCCACAGTGGCTTCACTTCTACCAATAATGAATGTGTATTTCCTTTTCACCACATCCATAACAGCATTTGCTGTCTTTTGTTTTATTAATCTTAGCCATTCTACCTGGGATAACATGACATCTCAACATAGTATTAATTTGTATTTCCCTGATTGCTAAAGATGTTGAGGACTTAAAATTTTTAAATATTTATTGGCTTTTGAGAATTTTGTTTCATTTTGTTCTAGTTTGTATTCTATTACTAGGATACACCACATACCCAAACCAACATGGAAGAAAGGAGTTCATTTCAACTTATACTTCTACATCATTGTCCATTACGGAGGGAAATCAGGTCAGGAACTTGCAGGTCAGCACTGAAGCACAGACCATTGAGAAATGCTGATGACTGACATGCTCTCCTGCTTCTGCTTAACTACCATTCTCTTACAAATCAGGCCCATCAGCCCAGGGATGGCACTGTATACATGAACTTGGACATTCTCCACCAACTAGTAGTCAAGAAACTGTCCCACATATGTGCCCATAAGCCAACATGGTTGAGGTAATTCCTCAAATAAGGTTCCCTCTTCCCAGTTGTGTCAAATTGACAATCATAAGTCCATCCTTTGTCAACTTGTCACACAAATATATTACTTTAAGCCATACCCTTTCCTTTCCAAGGTCTCATGTTAATATCATTATATAAAATACAGTACAATTTTCAGTGCCTCCTTTGGGTCTAATAAGAAGAGATTTTTCTTGCAGTAGATGGAATTAACTCAGAGACACTAAACTAGACAATGTGAAGAGAGTAAGATGCTATAGAACATTAATCCCCAAATGAGATATTTTTATCAAAACCCTCCTCTGAAGTCTCTGACATTTAAGTGGAAGAGTGACTGGTAAGAGTGTAATAGCGAGAAGTTATGAACGGCTCCAAGAAAACAGTGTCTTCCAAGCACAACAGTACTGATATGTATATAAACCAGAGTTTAATATTATATTAACATGGGGTCTTGGGAACAAACAAGCAAGGAAAGGGTATGGATCAAAGAGATGTTTGTGTAACTCAAAATACTGTGGTACCATGTACAGGTTTGAAGAGTTTCAAGATAGAAAATCAAGCACTGAGAAGGGAAAGTGAACAGAGGTTTCCACACTAACTAAGAAGCTATCTGAAATTGATACCTACTGGCAAAGGAAAAATAATATTCCTATAATAGAGTCTTACCAAGTACATCAACTATACACCAGGGCAGGGCCTATGACCAGGAGAAACTGGTTAATAAAAAATGAACTCAGAAGAAATTTGGAGACATTTTGTCTCATTTTTGCTTTGTTTGAATGGTTTGTATTATTTGTGTTATGATTGTTTATTTTGGGTTTCATTTTGTGGGGACTTTCTGTGTTTGTTGTGTTTTGGTTTTATTGTTTAGAGAGAGAAAAAACCAGAAAGTTGGGTAGGTTGTTAAATAGGGATGATCTGGTAGAAATTGAAGGAGGGATAAATTGATTAAAATATACTGTATTAAAAGAAATTATTTTCTAATTAAGAAAAAATTTAGAGGTTTTAATAGCCTTTAGAAAATTCTAATGCTGTAAATGTTTAGTTATTATTTAAAAGTCTAAAATCTTTCAACTGTGGACTCCTACAAAACCAAAAATAAATTACATAATTTCTTATTTCTAAAGGAAGAACCAGGACACAATTATAATAAGAAAGCTATGCTCAAACAGTATAAATCCTAGATCAGAATCTAGCCTCCAGAATTTGCTCATGATCCAATGGAAAACAAAGGCTCCTTCTCCAGCTCTGTCATCCATAACAAACAGATAGTCTACTAGCCTCCAATGAGCTCCACAACACAACTGTCATTTTACTTGGTGGTCATTCTATCGTTCTGGCATCTTCAATATGCTGGGGTCTCCATTTTAGCTATGGCTGAAGCTTCACAATGGCCTCTTCCTCCTTTTATAACACTAAGCCCCAGCTTCTTTCCATGACTCCTTCAGTTCTGGGGCCTTCACTAGAACCTAGGTTGCACCTTCATTAATGGCCTCCTGGCCAACCTGTAATAATGTGACTCTGTCACATTATTCTAATCCTCAACTGCTATGAGTCCTTCATGTCTTCAAAATCTAAACCATGTGGGAGAGCCTTACAGATTACCAAGCACAGGTATTCGCTTGAGATGCATGGTTTTCCCTCTCTGGACCACGGCTTATGCATCCTAACCTTGAGGAAATAAATACCTGCTAGAAGGTTGCCTGAATGATGCTGCTCTACTCACAATCACAGCTCGTTTTTCAGTCTTAGTTAACCAGCATCAATTGTCCTAGTAAAACAAAGGTTTCACTTAAATGACCTGATCGCTTTTTAATCACAGCTGATTTTTCAGTTCCAAATGACCAAGAAACACAGTATTAACCAAAAACATTATAGGAAAAGCCCAAAGAGTCTTTGCGAATTTAACAGACTTCTTTCTAAAACTTCACGAGTCAGGCCTCTATCATCCACACTTCTCACAGCATTGTCTTCCAAGGTCCCATAACAACTCATTGATCTCTGAGCACCCAATTGCCTTTTCTGACTCAAAGCTTTAAATTTTTTTTCACAATTCTCCCTCAAAAGACATGACCAGGTTTATTACAGCAACACTTCATGCCCCTGCTATCAATTTCTTCCTAGTTTGATTTCTGTTGCTGTAATAAGATACTGACCAAAAGCAACATAGGCGAGAAAGTGCTTGTTTGGCATATAGGTCATATGCCACCATTGACAGAAGTCAAGACAAAAAGACAGGAACTGAAGCAAGACTATGGAGGAATGCTGCTTCCTAACTTGCTTTCTGAATTTTGCTCAGCTACATATATATTTTCTATGTATCTATGTATCTATCTATAGATATAGATGATAGAGATATAGATGATAGATATATGATATAAAGATCAAGCACCCCTGCTCAAGGAAGGTACTGCTCACATAGGTTTGACATTCATCCTTTAATTAACAAAAAAGAAAATGCCTGTCAGCTCTGTCCATAGGCCAATAAGTTGGAGGCAATTCCCAATCAGGTGTCAAGTTGACAACTAAGAATAGCCATCAGAGGTTCCATGCCTCATTTATTTATTTTTTTATTTTTTATTTTTTTGTTATCAATCACAGGTTAGGTACTTTGCATCCCATGCGCAGCCCCCCCCTCACTCCCTCCCACCCTCCCCAACCCTCCCTCATCTCCTCCCCGCCCCCTCCAAGTCCACCAACAGGGGAGGACCTCCTCCCCTTCCATCCAACCCCAGCTTATCCTGTCTCCTCAGGGCTGGCTGCAATGTCCTCCCCTGGGATCTAGCCAGTCTGTCACTCCTCGGCTTGTATGGGGGAGGGTCAAAGAGTCAGCCATCAAGTTCAAGCCATGCCTCATTTAAAAAATTTTTTTATTAATTACACTTTATTCACTTTGTATCCCCCCTGTAGCGCCCTCACTCCTCCCCTCCCAAACCCTTCCTTCCTCCCCCTTCTCCATGCATGCCCCTCCCAAAGTCCACTGATAGGGGAGGTCTTCTTTTCCTTCCTTCTGATCCTAGTCTATTAGGTCTCATCAGGAGTGGCTGCATTGACTTCCTCTGTGGCCTGGTAACGCTGCGCCCTCTTCAAGGTGAGGTGCTCAAAGAGCACGCCAATAAGTTCATGTCAGAGGCAGTCCCTGTTCTCATTATTATGGAATCCACTTGGACACTGAACTGCCACGGGCTACATCTCTGCAGGGGATCTAAGTTATCTCCACTTCTTTCATAAGATTCACTGCACTCTGCCCAACAGTTGGCCATAAGTCTCAGGATCTGCTTTGATAGTCTGCCTGGCAGAACCTTTTAGAAGCCCTCTGTGGCAGGCTCCTACCTTGTTCCCTGTATTCTCCTTCTTCTAATGTCCATCCTCTTTGCCTTTCTGTATGGGGATTGAGCATTTTAGTCAGAGTCCTCTCTTTTGGTTTCTTTAGGTATACAGATTTTAGTAGGTTTATGGTATATTATATGTCTATATGAGTGAGTATATACCGCATGTGTCTTTCTGCTTCTGGAATACCTCACTCAGGATGATCCTTTCCAGTTACTACCATTTACCTGCAAATTTCATGATTTCCTTGTTTTTTTATTGCTGAGTAGTATTCCATTGTATAGATGTACAACAATTTCTGTATCCATTCCTCAGTTGAGGGGAATCTGGATTGTTTCCAGTTTCTGGCTATTACAAATAAAGCTGCTACAAACATGGTTGAGCAAATGTCCTTATTGTGTACTTGAGCTTTCTTTGGATATATGCCTTGGAGTGGTATAGCATATACCACTTGAGGTATCTTGAGGAAGCACTATTCCTAATTGTCTGAGAAAGCACCAGATTGATTTCCAGAGTGGTTGTACAAGTTTACATTTCCACCAGCAGTGGAAGAAGGTTCCCCTTTCTCCACAACCTCTCCAGCATGTGTTATCACTTGAATTTTTGATCTTGGCCATTCTGATGGGTGTAAGGTGAAATCTCAGAGTCATTTTGATTTGCATTTCCCTGATGCCTAATGACGTTGAACATTTAAGTCTTCTCTTCCATTTGCTATTCCTTTATCGAGAATTCAGTTTAGCTCTGTACCCCATTTTTAAATTGGATTACTTGATTTGTTGCTTTTCAACTTCTTTAATTCTTTATATATGCTGGATAGTAGCCTTCTGTCAGATATAGGGTTGGTGAAGATCCTTTCCCAATCTGTAGGCTGTCGTTTTGTTTTGACTACAGTGTCCTTTGCTTTACAGAAGCTTTTCAGTTTCATGAGGTCCCATTTCTGAATTTTGCTCTAAGAGCCTGTGCTGTTGGTGTTCTGTTCAGGAAGTTGCCTCCTGTGCCGATGAGTTCAAGGCTGCTCCCTTTTTATTCTAACCAATTCAATGTGAGGTCTTTGATCCACTTGGACTTTAGTTTTGTGCAGGGTGATAAGTGTGGATCTGATTTGCATTTTTCTACATGTAGACATCCAGTTAGAGCAGCACCCTTTTTTGAAGATGCTATTTTTTTCCATTGTATGGTTTTGGCATCGTTGTCAAAAATCAGGTGTCCATAAGTGTGTGGGTTTATTTCTGGGTCTTCTATTCGGTTCCATCGATCCACCTTCTGTTTCTATGCCAATACCATTTTTGTTGTTGTTTGTTTGGTGTTAGGTTTTTCAGTTCTTTGCACACTCTTGACATCAAATCTCTGTCAGTTGTAAAGGCGATAAGGACTTTTATCCAGTTCTGTAGGCTCCCTCTTTCCTGGGATGATGGTGTAACTGGCAATTTTAGTAGGTATTTTTTTATTAGGCTGAGAAAGATACAGTGCATATAATTTTAATTAAAAATAGTTAAAATCAATACACAGCTAAACAAATATTGACACACTTATCATATGGTTTGGTTTTTAAAGCAGATATAGTCTAACTCTTTACCCAAAAGTTAAATTAACTGAACCCACACTCTTTTTAAAAAGAATGCTAACAAGTTTATTTTTATTAGTTTATTTACTTTACCTGCTGAGGTTGCCCTCTCCCTCCCCTCCTCCCATTTCCCCACACATTCCCTCCTTTCCTCTTCCCCTCTCCCTATCTCTCCAGAAAAAGAGAGCCCTGCTCACCTCATATAAACCTTCCTCAGCTCATAAAATCACATCAGGACTGAGCATATCTTCATCCCCTGAGGCCAGGGACGGCAGTACTGCCAAAGGAAATAATCCAAAAGCAGGCAACAGAGTCCATGTTAGAAAAAGCTACCCCCTCCACTTGTCAGGAGCCTCATATGAATACCAGGTTTCTTGTCAGCTACATGTGTGCAGAGGGCTTGAGTCCAGATCATGCACGCACCATAGTTGATGTCTCAGTCTCCATAAGTCTTAATGGATCTGGATTTAGTTGTCTTCATTTGTCTTCCTAAGAAGCTCCTGTCCCTTCCATGTCCTTCTATCTTTCCCCCAACTCTTCCATAGGACCCCTAGAGTTCGCCCCATGATTGACTGCAAGTCCCTGTATCTGTCTGGATCCTTTGCTGGCTGGAGCCTCCCGGAGGACAGTCAAGTTAGGGTCCTCTCTGCAAGCACAGCAGAGCATCATTATTAGTGTCAGGGGCTGGCTCTCTACCATGGGGTGGGTGTCAGGTTGGGCCAATAACTGTTTGGACTTTCTCTTTCTTAGTATGCTAAAAAGTTTAAAGCATCTCTCGTATCCAACATTTTATGATTCCTTTAAAACAACAGTTTCCTGTTTTACTCATCTGTTGTCCTGATCTTTATTTTTTGTAATAATTTTTGATGATACGATTTCTGTTTCTAATGATGGCCTTAATGCTAATGCCTATAAGATTCTTTCACATGTTCATTATCGCAGGCTGGTAAGCTCTAGATAAAAATCCAGGTCAGTTTCTTTAGAAGCTAGACATAGCAACTATTAATGAGTCTCAGACATTTCAGGAAATGATGAAAACTTGGTCAAATGAACTTCCAAGGGGACTCTAAAAGTTTCAGACAGCCTCAACTAACAATGTGAATAAAATTAATAGAAAAGCTATTCTGAAGAAAGCAGTGAAAGATGCTTTAGCAAATTCTAAGTGAACTATGTTGTACATATGCATTCACTTTCATAAATCATTATATCTTGGAAAACTTGTGCATCAATAGCATCCAAGCTCAAGTAAGTATCCCCCTCCTCTTGCATATTCCTGTGGTTAATAACCCATAACCCCTTCCATATGTCCCCTGGCTTAGGTGGCTTACTTTTAAACAATGACCATAACTTTTTGTATATCAAGTCTTATTGGAAATAAGAATTTGTGAATATTTTTCAAAGTTGATGATGGAGAGTCAATAGGATGGGCCTAAACAGTACAGACTGGCAATGGAATTTGAGAAGCAGCAAGAGGATAGCTATCCTGTTAACATAAACAATTTTTTGTTTGTTTTTTTTAGACAGGTTTTCTTTAAATAGCCTTGGCTTTCGTGGACTCACTATGTAGATAGGGCTGGCCTTGAACTAACAGAACTTCTGCCTGCTTCTGTCTTCCAGAAGGCAAAATTTTTGTTCTTAAATCAAGCTCAAAGATCTTTTTTAAAAGAGGAATACAATACATCATAAAATGGTGCTTTTATTGTTTCCTGAATTGTTACCTAAGTGTGAATTAAGTCATCAGTAATTTTTAGAGAATTAAAGTTAAAGTCTGGGCTAACAAACTAGGAATTAGGATCATTATACTAAGTATATTAAGTGATAACAAATTTTATTTTATTAATTTTGTTCTTGGCAAGATTGGTAATACCAGCTACTGAGTGGACTTATTTGCAAGCAAGAGTTATGTCTCACTTTCAAATTACTATGTGCATCAGAAAAAAATAGTTTTGTGAAGCTGAAATTACCTTCTCTGAATTATGAAGCTTTTGTTTGACTGACAGTTTCTAGAAAGTCACCAGCCAAAATCATAAGAAAAATGTAACTAAAGGAATTTTGAACATAGCTGTAAATTTTGAGAATGATCCTAATTTACATGTGGTGACTAACTCAGTGTGCCATTACTGTTGTAAATGCAAACCCAATCAACAAAGTGTTAAGATTGTCTTTTATGTAGATCAGGGTGTATGTTTTTTTAAAGGGCAGGAAGGTTCCTAAGTGAACCTATGATAGAATTCAGAGGATCTATGTAAGTTGATAAAAAAAGACATTACATTACCTTAGCACTAAAATATTCTTAAAATTGTGAATTAAAAACAGTAATCCATAAAAATATTGAAAAACCCATGACTATGATCTTTTAAGGTAGACAGTAATGAAGAAGCACTTGTAATATATAACAGAAATTTAGTTCTGAAACATACTATACAAACTGTTGTGAAATAGATGATTTCTGTAAGCACATGGATTGTTCTGTATGATTTGTGGTAAAGTATCTGAAAAATACTTTGTCCTTGTGTCCATTCTACAAAGCATGCCAGAGGACACATATTCTAACCTCTAGATTACAGACGTGGCTCCTCAGTGGACAAAGAACCTGTCCCCTACTTCAAGTTATGTCACCTGGCATGTAACCACCTGATTTGCTTCACTTCCCATTTACCACTGCAATGATAATTCCAGGTGAAGTAATTAAGCTAACTGAAGAGCAAATTCAAGATAGTGAGTCTATTTTTGTTAAAGAATTTGCTTTGAAATTTTCAGAAAAAGACAGAATTACTCTGGATTTTTAAATTTGTCTTTCTTTTAAGAAAGACAAATGTGTAGCTCACATGAGAAGTCAGAAGGGAGGACAGAGCCCCTAGATGGAAGCAGGAAAGCACTGGCTACAATTCTTGGACACTGTACGCATTTGGGGTTTCCCTGAAACCTCAGGGTGACAGCAGGTCACTTAGCCATTGGGGCCATTCTGTGTAGATACTTCTGAATATAAAGAAGGAAAAGGGAGGGCCACAAAACTCTCTGCATATACATGACCAGAACTCATATGTCTTGTTCCAAATTTATCTTTGTTAGTGTTTCTCTGCCAAGGAAGGCATCACATGTTGTTCATCTTTGTATCAAGCTCATGTCCAGCACATGTGAAAATTCCAAGTAAGGTCTTGTTGAGCAGGAATTGCTAATAATAAAATGAAGGGTCTTCATTTTCCCAGCATTATTTAAAATACTTTTCTAATTTTCTCCTACTTCCAATATCCCTCCCATTTGTCTTTCTAAGTGAGGATTGAAACAAGAAACAGGACAGGAGGCCTCTGAAAGATTCTTCCTAACAGTGTATCAAAGCAGATGCTGAGACTCATAACCAAACCATGGGCAGAGTGCAGGCAATCATGAAAGAAGGGGCAGTTAGTAAGACTTGGAGAGGACAGGAACTCCACAAGGACCAAATATATCAGGGCACAGGGGTCTTTTCTGAGACTGTTTCTCCAACCAAGGACCATGCATGGATATAACCTAGAACCTCTGCTCAGACATAGCCCATGGCAGCTCAGTATCCAAGTGGGTTACCCTAGCAAGGGGGACAGGGACTGCCTCTGACATTAACTTAGTGGCTGGCTCTTTGACGCCCACCCCCCACGAGGGAGGAACAGCCTTGCTAGGCCACAGAGGAGGATATTGCAGCCAGTCCTGAAGAAACCTGATAAGCTAGGTTCAGATGGAAGGGGAGGAGGACCTCCCCTATCAGTGGACTTAGAGAGAGAGAGACAGGCAGGAGATGAGGGAGGGGATTGGGAGGGAATGAGGGAGGGAGCTGCAGCTGGGATACAAAGTAAATAAACTGTAATTAATATAAAAAATAAAAAATTAATTAAAAACATAAAAAGAAAAACACTTTTCTATGCTGTATTCTTGTTTTCTTTCATTCTATGAGGAACATTTATTTTTATTCATTTTTAATTATTTTTATTATTTTATTTATTATTATTTTATTGTCTCCTTATGTAAATTATTTTCATCTGCTCAAGTATAATTACAATGTAGGACACAGAGCCATTTGGAAATGGGCTGTTGTTTCAGGAAGGGGAAGGTAAAAGTCTTCAGGGTTGGGGGGCGGTGGTCAGTATATATTTAAGTGCCATTAGCACTCTTCTCTGGAAGGGATGCTCAAAACATACAAGTACATAACTGCGGCTGCTCTGAGGCAAAGGGACTGCTACAAAGACACAGGTCTTTGCTGTTTGTTGACATGTGAGGTTTGCCTACTTTTTCCTTTACATGATTTTTCTAAGGATCAGAAACAAAAGGCACTCAGGGTTCCTTGATACAATCACCACATACTCAAATTTATTTTCCAGACTGCAGATATATTGCAACTATAGATCTGATAGGTACTGACCTTAAAGTACAGGTCTCATTCTACTTGGTAAAAATCTCATGCTTCAATAATCTCTAGGGAATCCATGCTGAGCCATAGACTCAACACCTTCTATACACAAGGATGCAGTGACAGTGAAGATCTCTAGAAAGCTAGAGGGAATATTGAACTTGGGCAGAAAGGATTCTTTTCACTAGGGAACAAATTAAAATGTATTCACCCAAGGCCTTATTACTCAGCCATTTCATCTTTTTTTCATATATTTTGTTTTCCTTTTAAACTTAGTCAATTTCTATAGAAGGGCAGATTGAAGCTTGAAAGATAAATATATGTGTGTATATTTATATATTGGTTCTGCATGTTTTCTATTTTTTTTTCTAAAAAATATGCATTTGTCATTCAAACTTTGTCATTTCTTGACTATAGTTGTGTGGTGACTTTTCTTCAAGTTATAACAAAATGCTATAGCTTTACCCTGTAGCTATGGAAACTAAAGCAGAACAGTACAGTGAGTGCCAGATCTATACTAATGGTGTGGAGGTAAAGGAGGTAAGACAGGGTCAGCACAGCCTTACCTAACCTCCCAAACACTAACACCTTCCCCAGCTATAAATGATTTTTGAAGGCTATATTATACAAGAATTGAATAGTTAATGGAAAAGGAGGTTTCACAATGTAGCTTTCTTGAGGTTGTCATCCATGATAGGGTGGGAATTGGCGGCTAATATCCCTTACCTCCGCAGAAGCCCAAAAGACAGTCTCACAAAGTTGCACTTTAGTGAAATTAAATTTTGGTCTTTCACAGATTTGATGTTATTTGCATTTCCTCATAACAATTAATGAAATAACTACCCACATTATCTCAGACTTCAGAAGGATTTTGTATTCTGATTGTCTTATGGCTTGCTTTCTTTCATTTTGTTAAGTGTTTGTGGTATTGGACATTTGATTGTGGAGGCCATTTTATTCACTGTATAAGAACACTTGCCCAGTTGAGTTGGAACATACTTTTCTCCATGAGTTTTAGCACAGGAATTCTACTTGTATAAACAGCTGTTCTGCACCGAGTCAGAGCCTGAGTGATGCTTACCATGGTTGTATGTTTTAGCTGCATTGCCTCTTAGTGCTTGGCGTATCTTTTCCTTGTCATGGTTGTTATTATTCTTTTCTCTTCTCACTTAAAGCCATCAGTTTAAAATGATAATCTCTCCCTAAATAAGAATTTCTATTTTGTCTCCATATGCCTAGGGAATGCAGTTAAGTCAATTCAAAATAGAACTTCAATATAATAAAATCACACATTTAAACTTTTACCCAATTCCATTTACAAATGTATAGCATGAAGATGAATGGAAACCGATTTCTAAAAGGTAGGGTATAAAGAAACTCAAACTCAAGTTTTTCCCTCTTGACTGTCACAAGGCACTTCTCATACCAGATATAGGAAGAGTTTTCTTGACCAAATAAGCAGTGGAATAGCAGGGAACATTAGCAGGTGCTCTCTTACTTAGTTCTGATGATATCCTTCTCAGGACAGGTATGAACATCACAGAGAGTGCATACCCACAGAATTCCCTCACTTCAGACAGTAGTCACAACTGTGAGCCCAGTAAATTAGTGCATATAAATTGGAGTTTCCATAACCCCTTTCTTGAATACAATTAATGTGCTACATTATCCCAGAACCAGAATGTGCTTACTGGTTCAGTAGGAAGTATATTACAAAAATCCTGTTGAACAAATGCTGTGGTAACATATGGGGAAAGGTGTACATTCAGTGCCTTCCCTATATGCTCTTGGAGCCATTTTATATGGTTTATATAACTGCTTCATCTTGATAGACATGGTTGAGCAAACAGTTGTCCTCCCACCTGCAATCAGCTTTATGTCTCTCTTGCTGACATGAAAGTTCAAACCTTGTGAGTATTTGTTTAAATAACAGAAATGTATCACGACAAAGCTAGCAGAAACAATTACCTCCCGTGCAAAGTAGAAAAGACTGGAATGTTGAAAATAACTCTCAATTTTAAGTTTTGAGTGGACAGTGTTTTATAAAGTATTTTCTGTAATATGTTACTGGTTTCTTAAACACTCCTGTTATTGTTACAGTTTTGTTCAGTTTTGCTTGTTTTTTTTTTTAAGTTGTGTTGGCTCAATTATAGGGCTGTAACTACGTGAATCAAATAGATACACCTGTCCTGTGGAATGTTGAAGCAAGATCATGAAAGGCCATAGACGTCTCTAGCAGGCACAGCAAGTTAGGCAAAGATAGGTTGTTTTGTTTTATTTATTTTTCTATTATTATTATTTACAATTTATTTACTTTGTATCCCTCCTGTAGCCCCCTTATCTGCTCCCAGTCCCTCCCTTTTCTCTCCCTATGTCCCTTCCCTAGTCCACTGATAGGGAAAGTCCTCCTCCCTTGCTATCTGAGCCTAGCCTATCAGGTCTCCTCAGTACTGTCTGGATCCTCCTCTGTGGCCTGGTAAGGCCATGGGGAGGTTATCTCAAAGAGCAGGCAACCAACTTTATGCCAGTGACTGCCACTGTTCCCTTTACTAGGAAAACCACATGGAGAGTGAGCTTCCCAAGGGCTCCATCTGAGCAGGGGACTAGGCCCTCTCCATGATGGTCCTTTGTGTTGATTCATCAATTTCTGCAGGTTCCCCTGGTCCCAGATATTTTGGCTCTGTTGTTCTCCTTGTGAAGCATTTGTCCCTTTCAGGTATATTTCCCCCTTCTTCCATAAGATTCCCTGAACTCTGCTTCAGTACCCTGCTAGGTGGAGTTTCTAGCAGAGACTACTTGAGACCCCAGAGACAGGTGGACCTAGTCTGCAGTTGGAATAAAGGCTGTTTTTGTTGTTGTTTTGTTTGATTTGGATTTTCTCCCTGGTCACTTCTTTTTCCTTTTAGCGATGACAAAGAATAAGTCAGATAGTTTATCATCTGGAGATGATATTCCTCTAGGGAATATGTGGGTATTACTAAAGTTGGCCTTCCCTGACCCATACACTTAATTATGCCTTGTCCTATTTAGTGTTAACCTTAATCTTCATACAGTTTAGAGTTACTTGAGTGGAAAGACTCTAAACTGAAGAACTATTTTGATAATATTAGCATATGGACATGTCTGAGTGGGGGTATCTTTTTATTTGTCATCATTTCCTTCTTTAAGTTAATTAATTAATTTCAATTTATTCACTTTGTATCCAATCTGTAGCTCCCTCCCATATCTCCTCTGTGTTTCACCCTCGCTCCCTTCTTCTCCCTGTATTTCCCTCCCCTAGTTCACTGATAGGGGAGGATCTCCTCCCCTTCTATCTGACCCTAGCCTATCAGCTGTCATCAGGGCTAGCTGCCTCATCTTCCTCTGTAGCCTGGCAAGGCTCCACTGAGGGGGATTATCTTGAGTGTTAGTTGATTCAGCAGCGCTCAGTCCACTTTGGGTACAGTATCTGTGTGGCTGGTCCTGGGCTCTATAAAACAGCTAGCCAAACATGAGCCCCACATTAAGACAGCAACAGCTGTCCTTCATGATTTTTTAAATTTTATTTTTTTATTGTATTGTAACTTAATTTTTTTCCTTTTTTATTTTTATTATTAGTTACATTATATTAACTCTGTATCCCAGCTGTATCCAGCTCCCTCATTCCCTTCCAATCCCACCCTCCCTCCCTCATCTCCTCCTTGCCCCTTTCCAAGTCCACTGATAGGGGAGGACTTCCTCCCCTTTCATCTGACCCTGTTTTATCTCAAGTTCTTGCTTGAGTGTCCCTCCTAACTTCCCTAAAGGATGGACCATAACCTGAAAATATGAAGCAAATAAAACTCTTCTGCCTTTAAGTTGCATGTTGCCAGAGTGTTTTTTTACAGCAAAATTATGAGACTAAAAACAAGCCTCAAAAATTATCACAGCTCAGTTATTGTTCCCAAGTCCTGAGGCACTTTTAGCATCCTTGTAAGTGCAGTTGCTGTCCTATCAAGACATTCCCCATCACAACACACCCCTAAAGCACTGTCTCTAATACCTCACTCTAACACTATACACCAACACCTTAGCTTTAACCACTGACAGCACTGAATTCATGTGTCCTGCTCAACTGGATAAGGAGAAGAAATGAAAGGGTGAGCGTGCTCTAGGTCAGTGGCTTTAGAAAACACAGTCCTCTTCTCTGGAGCAAGGTTCCAGGCCCAGAATAGCGAACTGTGCTGCGGGGTTAATTTGGATTAAGAATCAACAAAATTACCTTTAATCTTTGCAGGGAAGTGAGCCATTTCAAACCCAAATTGGTTGCAACTACTAAGAGCAGACAAACAAAACATGGAAAAAACAAAGAAGGGAGACCCACAACCATCTCATATAGATCCCTTAGGTTGCAGCCTAAAGGTGTCTGAAAGAATTCTAGACAGCAAAAAGGTTTATCCAAAAAACTCCACATCTCAAATAAGAGTATCTGTACATAAACACCCCATTTTTTTGTACAATTCAATACAATCTCTTATGTTGAACTCAAGTGGCTAAAAGAGAGAAGGCATGCAGGTGGACAGACAAGGAGTATAATAGAATCAGTATATTTTCCAAGAGTTTCCTTCATCTAGTTATTTTAAATAACGAAGTATCTTAGGTTGATACATGATTTAAATCCATTTAGAATCAGTTTTTATAGTTATGGATATGGGTACCTCTGACTATATAGATACATTTTATAGTTTCTACACTTATTATTTGCTATCATCTTAAGTAATTATTAATCTTTATTTAAAAATATTTTCAAATAATCTTTCAAACTTTGTTAGGAGCATGTGACGGCTTATCTTGATTGCCACCTTGATTTGGTGTTTAAAATCACTGTAGAGGGGACTGGAGAGATGGTTCAGAGGTTAAGAGCACTTGCTGTTCCTCCAAACGTTCTGAGTTCAGCTCCCAGAAACAACATGGTGGCTCATAACCATTTATAATGAAGTCTGATGCCATCTTCCGACATGTAGGCATACATGCAAGTGGAGACTGTATAAATAATAAATAACTAAATCTTTAATAAAATAAAATAAAATCACTGTAGAAACAAACCTCCAGGTATGTCTCTGAGGCAGTATTTAGGTAAGTTTGGGACAGAAAGACCCACCTTAAATCTGTGTGGTCCCATTCCATGGGCATGGTTTCCTGATTGAATTGCAAAAATGTGAGTTGAGCATAAACTTTCCTTACTGTCTGCTTCCTGACATTGTGACCAGCTACATCGTGCTTCAACCTTCAACTGCCTGCTATGCCTTCAGCCATGATGGAGTGTATCTCCTGAAACTGTAAGCCAAAATAAGCTTTTCCTCTCAAGTTACTTGTTCAGCTAATTTGTTACCACAATGAGATAAATATGGACAGTTTTAATTTAGAAAATATAAAATGATTTAATGCATACTGAGTATTCAAGACTGTCCTTCAGAGACTTTCAGGACATCAGAATCTGTTCTTTTATTTTTATATCAATTTCCTTAATTATCTGAAACATGGATTAGAAAAACTGAGCATTCTTCTGTAAGTGAAGTTTTTTTTTTTTTTTTTGTTTTTTTTTTT
>CM053754.1:52112592-52129093 GCA_028658305.1 Pachyuromys duprasi
GAATAATTGTTCAATAAAATCAGATAAACACAACAAAATTTTGGGACCAAAAACTGGGGAATGATTTGTGTCTTTGGATTCAAAACAACCAGGCAATTGGATTAAGTTATGGAAGCATTAACTCAAATAAAAAGAAAAAATAATTAGCTAATGTGAGGTGATGTCATCAAAAGTACTCTACTTATAAGGCTTTGGTGAATATGTTACCTTTACCTTTCTTGCTTATCCTCATTAGACCATTGAAATTTTGGATGATGTTTACAATAGTAAATTAATATAGGTGCATTGTAAAATAAACATCGGAGGTGAACAATATCATATCCTCTGCCTTTTTCTGGCACAATCCCAGAGAAATCTACAATTATATTTGGGATTACACAATAAAAGACTTTGTACATATTATTTTTCAATCCACCTTTTCATTTAAAAGCATATTTTGGTCACCATTTCAAATCAGTGTGTAAGTAACTCTATTTATTTTAACTTCCACAAGCGTGACATTTTAGAACTGCCCTAATATATTTGATCAATCTCCTGCAAAATGGCCATTTGCATTCTATTCTTTGTAAACTTTCAGTGCTTTCAGGGTCTATCTCTGTATCTGTCTCTGTCTCTCTCACACTCTCTCTTTTTCTCTATTAGAAAAATAGACAGAGACCCACACAGAGACACCAATGGAATATCATTTGAGAAGGATGTGTTTTTGAAACTTTGGGAACTAGAAGACCCCAAAGAACCCCGCTCTTTCCTTTATAAGTTCTTAAATAGTTTTCAGAGGAAAAAAAATACTACCATTGACATGATTTCAGCCAAGGTACATTTTTTTTGAGAGCTTGCCAGCATTCCAGCGTGCTTGATAATTCTTGGAAATATTTCAAAATTCAGTTAGATTTACTATATGTTGTCTTTAGCTTTTTCAAAGTTGTGGTTTGTGATCTGGCTACTGTCCAACCTCAGTTCTTACTATTTCCCCACACACTGTTTAAGCTTTAGTCTTTCCAAATGCTTGCTGCTAAGCACAGAAGCCATTCTTCACCTATTCTTGCAGTTAAACGTGCTGTATACTGTGTTACAAATCCTGCCTCCTGGAATCTTTAGTGAAGTACAGTTGACCCTTGGTGTCTGGGGATTGGATACAGAACCCTTATAAGACCAAAAATTACCCATGCTTGTGTCTTTTCTATTAAGTGCTGTGCTATTGGTATAGAAGAACTCCAAATCCTTCCTAACAGACTTTAAGTCATTTGTTTTTCAGTGTGCTAATATGATGTTAGTGCTGTGCAACGAGTTGGTACATTGTGTTGCTCAGGGAATAATGACAAACTGTAGTTTGAAGCACAGTATTATCCCCTCCCCCACAATTTTGATTATCAGTGGCTTGAATCTGCCAATGTGGAACTTCCCAACATTGAGAGTTATTTCATGTATCTTATCATTTCAGCCCACTAACCTCAGGTGTATTATTATTCTTATTATTTATTCACTTTGTATTCCGGTTGAAGCCTCCTCCCTTATCTCCTCCAGGACCCATCCTTCTTCGCTCTTTCCCCCTATCCTTCTTCTTTAGTCCACTGATAGGGAAAGTCCTCCTCCCCTCCTGTTTGACTCTAGACTATTATGTCTCATCAAGATTGCATGTACCCTCTTCCTCTGTGGGATGCCTACATCATACTGCCAGGAGAAGTAATCAAAGAGTAGGCAACAGAGTTTATGTCAGAGACTGCCCTGTTCCACTTACTCGAGAACCCACTTGGAGACTGAGCTGCATCTGAGCAGGGGTTCTAGGTCCTTTCCATGCATGGTCCATGGATGATTCTTCAGTCTCTGAAGGTCTGCCCAGGGCCCAGGATTTTTGCCTTTGTTTGTCTCCTTGTGGAGCTCCTGTCCCCTCTGGGTCTTTTGTCTCCCCGTTCCTCCATAAAACTTCCTGTGCTCTGTCCAAAGCTTGGCTGTGATTCTCTGCATCTGCTTTGATCCACTGCTGGGTGGAGTCTTTTAGAGGATATCTGGGGTAGGCACCCAGCCTGTTTCCTCTCTTCTACCACTTCCGGTATCTATCCTGTTTGCCCTTCTGAACGAGAATTGAGCATCATTCTTAGGGTCCTCCTTGTTGTTAAGCTTCTTTAGGTCTGTATGCTCTTACTCTCACTTTAACATGTCCATTTACCAGGTAAAGTGCTGCTGCTTAATATCTGACTTCTCTATAGAACTGGACCCTTGAGCAAATGGACTACAGAGAGCATGTCCAGGCCAGGTGATAGTCCACAGATGACGCTGCCTAGAGATCAGATGACAATAAAACCATATGACTCTAAAGAGAGGCTGCCCAGAGATAACCCTTTCGTCATACAGACTATTGACAGGAGAAACTGACAAGGAATTCCTGAGGTTGGGCAGCACATGCAGATAGTTTTATATGATGCCAAAGCTGCTTTTTATTACTGTTCAAGTTGCCATCACACCATGCTATCCAGACATTACTGCATATGTTTCTAGTACTAAGCAATGCTCAAAAAGGTATTACAGATTCCAGTATAACAGAATTTTCCATGTGACTCCTCACATACTCATCTTTCGGTTTGGTGACAATTTATAATGGTACTGCACATTATATTTCACATGGTAGGCTGATGAGAACAATCCAAAGATGGGAACTTAAGCTACCAGAAAGCAAAGGACACTGGTTATAGTGGTTCATTACTGCACAGTTGCTGGAAATGGACAACCAAAGAAGATCTGCTTTAATCAGTGCCTGGTGAGGTTTTGTTTTTTTTTGTTTTGTTTTCATGATTTTATGAGGATGTACAAATTCAGAAACAAAAAGCTGCTTTGCCTCTAGCTGTTGTTTTATTTGTACTAAAACTCAAGCAATTAATCTAATTTGCTCTGGTTCTGGAGGTTCAACAGCAGCAATAACATAGATCTAAATATCATTTTTAAAGATGCCTGTATGCAACCAGAGTGATTACCTTGAACAGAGGCGAATAGTGAAAGGGATCTAATGAAAGAGTCAAGATGTCACAAATCAAGGTGTTCTGCATTCAAGGATCTGCAAAGAATATTTCTAACCAAAGCATTAAAGAGTCCAAATTGCATATAGCCCTCAAATAGTGAGAAACATGGTCATTATAGTAAATATACAAAACGGACAACTTCCCTAGGGTTTCCATTTTACTATTCTGGGCCCCAAATTCTAGCTTCTCGAAGAATGTTTGCAGCACCTGGAGTGAATATCACGAACTACAGATTTGTCCATAATTCACAAGCATAAAACATTACCTGTTCAAGTCTGAACTCCTTTGCTTTATTAGTTTCCCAGGAAGAAAGGTCCAGATTTGTGTGATTCTAATATAGATGTGAACAGACAGCCAAGATTTCCTCTGTTGATACTGAACAAAGTACTGTAAAAAGCTTTCTTTTCATGGGATCAACTCTTTTAAAAATGCCACTAAGTAGAGAATAATCATAGGAAGTATGACGCAAACAACTCTTTCCTTAAAAACCTCAGTATGAAATCCTTTTCCCATGTGCCTAAAACTTACTTGCTTTCCATGCTATGCCTCCATAACTGAGAAGTAGAAAATTTGAATTAGATGACAGTTGTAATTTACAATACCACAGAACCTCAGCCTCATAGCTAAGAGATTCCAGGGTACTTCACATGACTAAATAGTTACTGTTTACAGATGTCTTTGACAATCATTAACTATTTCTTGAGTACCAAGAAAGTGCATTGGTACTACTAATTAATTTACAAAGGCACATCATGTTCTTTTTAAAATAATAAAGTAGGATGAGAAGTTGCCTTTCTTCTATACAAGATTTAGCAAGATGGATTTCCTTTATGTCTTTAGGACAATATGGAAAATTATAAATTGGATATTGATATACTTTTTGTGTGGACAATTTATTAGATTACTTTTTTGTTATTTATTTATTTATTTATTCATTCATTTATTTATTTATTTATTTATTTAATATCCCGATAGCAACCCCCTCTCTCCCCTCTTTCTAGTCTCACCCACTCTCTTCCCTTTTTCTCTCCTTCCCTTCTCCTCAGAAAATGGGAGACCATCACCTTACAAACCCACCAGCTTATCGAGTTGCACCAGGACTAGGCGAATCTTCTTCCACCAAGGCCAGAAAAGACAGCAGAGTTAAGGGAAAGTGATCAGAGTGACCAGGCAGCAGAGTCCATGTCAGATACAACCCTTCTCCACTTGCTAGGGTACCCACACAAAGACCAAGTATTAGATTGCTTTATAAATTCATTTTGCAGTGGTATGAATCAAATGCAAGGCTCTCTCTCTCTCTCTCTCTCTCTCTCTCTCTATATATATATATATATATATATATATATATATATAAAACATTTTGGCTGGATTTTTGTGAGGGAGAAATTTAGTCAGATTCTGTATCTGTGGCTGATGTTAGCATATCGTTGGTGTTTTCCCTTTACTTATATATGTTTTATTTCTAGAGAACACTGTTTTTTCCTGTCAGGAAACAAGTGTATTACTCATATGGGAATGCCATTTTCATAAAGTCTTGAAGAGATTAACAGATATTTTGAAATAAAATTTAAGTTACTTATTGATGAAAATAAACTGATTACTAAGAATAAGTTAAAATTATAAAATGTTTGCTTTTGAAATAAGGGAATATTACTGGGTACCAGGTAGATTGTAAATATAATTCCCAGTTAACATTTTTTGACTATTTTATAGTATTTGAATTGATTGTTAAACACTTTGACTGAATTATTTAAAATGGCTGGATACATGTAAACTGTGTTATTACTATTGATAATGTATGTGTCAGACACAGGATATTTAATGTGAGATTTCTTTTCTAGGGAACTGGGCAAAATTGTTTTATAGGGAAAGCATAGCACCTTGAGTTCCAGGCACAGTTGTCACTTGATGGCAAGATCTTGCTGGTGGCAATTCTCCACCTACTAGAAAATGGCCTATCCAGTCTCCTCTTCTTTTATTTTATTAGCTGTGAGAATAGAAGAATAAATCAACTTAATCTTTTCTTCTGTGCTTAGAATGCACAAGACCCTATTTCAATGCATCATTCTAATAAATATATAAGTAAATAATAATCACAAATTCTAACCTCAAGTAAATAAATGAAATAAAATTAGTATCAAGGCAGCCTTTTATTTAAAATAATAAAAACACCAGAAACACAACACAAAGCTGAGCACTACTTCATTAAAAATAAAAATGAAGGGGCTGGAGAGATGACTAAGAAATTAGGAACATTGGCCGTTCTTCCAAAGGTCCTGAGTTCAAATCCCAGTAACTACAGGGCGACTCATAATCATCTATAATGATATCTGGTGCCCTCTTCTAGCCTGCTGGTTCACATGCAGGCAGACTAGTGTATAAATAGATAGATAGATAGATAGATAGATAGATAGATAGATAGATAGATAGATGAATGAATAGATAAATCTTTTTATAAAAGAAAAAAAGGTTAGAAAATGAAAAATAAAAATGAAGAATTCTCTCCAGGTCATATTAACTCCCCTTTCTTTCATATGATTCCCTGCACTCTGCCGAAGGCTTGGTTATTTGAGTCTTAGTATCTGCTTTGATACACTGCTAGGTAGGGTCTTTCAGAGTACCTCTGTGGTAGGACCCTGTCCTGTTACTTGTTTTCTCCTACATCCAATAGTCATCCCATTTGTCTTTCTATGTGAGGATTGATCGTCTTAGCCCGGGTCTTCTTAATTGTTTATCTTCTTTAGGTGTATAGATTTCATTATGTTTATCATGTCTTATAGGTCTAAATGAGTTAGTATATACCATGTGTGTCTTTCTCCTTCTGGGATACCTCACTCAGAATGATATTTTCTAGATCCCACCATTTGCCTGCAAGTTTCATGGTTTCCTCATTTTTAATTGCTGAGTAGTATTCCATTGTGTAAAAATACCACAATTTCTGTATCCATTCCTCTGTTGATGGACATCTCAGTTGCTTCCAGGTTCTGGCTATTACAAATAAAGCTGCAACAAACATGGTTGAGCAAATGTCCTTGTTGTGTACCTGAGAAACTTTTGGATATATGTCTAGGAGTGGTATAGCTGGGTCCTGAGGAAGTGCTATTCCTAGTTGTCTGAGAAAGGGCCAGATTGATTTCCAAAGTGGTTGTACCAGTTTACATTCCCACCAGCAATGGAGGAGGGTTCCCCTTTCTCCACAACCTCTCCAGAATGTGTTGTCATTTCAGTTTTTGATCTTAGCCATTTTGATGGATGTAATGTGAAATCTCAGGGTTGTTTTGATTTGCATCTCTCGGATGGCTAAGGATGTTAAGCATGTCTTTAAGTGTTTCTCTGCCATTCTATATTCCTCTACAG
The DNA here is from genome assembly GCA_028658305.1 of Pachyuromys duprasi. Lineage (NCBI taxonomy): Eukaryota > Metazoa > Chordata > Mammalia > Rodentia > Muridae > Pachyuromys > Pachyuromys duprasi. The sequence goes on from CM053754.1 coordinate 52,118,964, forward strand.
AGAATTCTGTTTAGCTCCGTACCACATTTTTTTTTTTTTTTTTGGCACAGGGGTCTTATATGAGACTGTTTCTCCAGCCAAGGACCATGTATGGATTTAACCTACAACCTCTGCTTTGATATAACCTATGGTAGCTCAGTAATCAAGTGGGTTACCTTAGTAAGGAGAACAGGGACCATTTCTGACATGAACTCAATGGTGGGGTCTTTGATCTCCCCACCCGCCTAGGGAAGAGAAGCACTGCTAAGCAACAGAGAAGAACTTTGCAGCCAGTCTTGAAGATTCCTGATAAAACAGGGTCAGATGAAAGGGGAGGAGGTCCTTTCTATCAGTGGACTTGGAAAGGGGCAGGGAGGAGATGAGGGAGGGTGGGACTGGGAGGGAATAAAGGAGTAGGATACAGCTGGGATACAGAGTTAACATAATGTAACTAATAAAAATTTAAAAAGGAAAAAAATCAAGAATTCATGGTATCACAAATTGCATGTAAAAATTCTGAATATTTTAGGGGAGTAAATGCTTCGAAGGAGCAAATAAAGATATATAACTACAAGTAGAGTTCTGGTCAACAAACAGGTAGTTATGGATGGCAGGTTGAGGTCTTGTTTACTATATTCTTCACAGTAACAAATACCTGGGTGGAAAGAAAACAGAGGTGCCCAATAACAATGATAGGACACACTTAGTAGGAGTTTTTAAATGACTGAGAGTTCTCCAGTTTAAGAGTTGAATCCCACTGTCAGATGCTGGAGGAAACAGATAAAATGAATACCTTTGTTGTAGGAGATGGGTTGTATAATTTTGGAGAAATATGTTTCAATAATTGTGCCTTTCAAGCATATCAAGGATGACCTGGGAAAGTTGTGGAGTTTGAGCAAAAGCTGAATGATGTTTTGTTAGGTTCCTCATGGGAGTAGTCCCTTTATCAGGATGAAGGTGAGCATCATCATCTGAAGAAGTTTTCAGATTCATAAAACCCCATCTCAACAGGGATTTTATTGAGAGAGACTGCATTTGTAAATGATTAGGCAAGGGAAGCAGATACTACAAGGTAGTATTATTGTCCTCTGTAAAGGTACACAGAGAGTTCCCTTGGTTCTTCCTCTTTCTCCATATGAGGACACACTAAGATGATAGGCCTCTTTGAGCCAGGAAGCAGACCCTCAACAGACACAAAATCAGACAGTTCTTTGGTCTTGGGTTTTCCAGAACTGTTAATAATTAGTCTCAGGTGTGCCTAAACCCTCCTAGTCAATACAGCCTGTTACAGAAACACAAGGAACTAAGTGAGCAGAAATAGCCCAACAACCTGAAAAGTCTAGATTATCTACACAGACTCAGATCAATCCCAGTTTGTTTCAGCATGTGCAGAAAGTTTTTAATTTTTCTTTCTTATCACCCTTTACTTCCTTTCTCTTCTCTTCCACTTTGGATCTCTCTCTTTATCACTTTCATGGTTTCTTTCCCCTTCCTTCTTAATAATATTAACTACTAATCATTATAAGTCAAACATGCTAGAACATACTATGGGTACAATAGTGTTACATTAGAGAAGGCTACTATAATATTTAGCATTACTCAAGAACACAGACAAATATTAAACAGAACATACATTGCAAAAAACCCATTATGAGGATTGAGGATACTATCTATGAACATTTAGGAGAAAATGTTATTCCAAGACAGGGTTTTTGTGGAAGGTACATTAAAAAACCAGGCTTCTTGACACCAGCTCAGCACTGCAGGCACTGAAAGCATCAGTAGGGAACCCAGGCAGAATGGAATCAGGTTCTTTATCTTAACACCTTCCCAAAACAATCCAAGCACCCTGTAAATTACATTTAAATCACAAAATGAGTGTTCATACCATGTACCAGTCTCCAACACTGCCAAAAAAAGGTCTCTGTGAGAGTAACACATATGCCACCCTTTTATAGCCACCTGAATACTGTCAGTGCTCGAAAAGTAAGCTTGGCAAGGTGGAAAAGAAAGGGAGATCCGAGCAAGAGTGACAGGGCGGGAGAACGGCACAGGAGAAGGAAACATGCGACCTCCCAGGAGATGCCTCTTGTGACAAGATAGATTTTAATTTCAGGACTTAGAATTAGCTTTCCTTGAATCAGAAATGGCTAACATGATTGCCTACGGAGTCACTGTCAATCCAGATTTGAAACTCATTATTGTAAATTGCTTTGAGATACCTTAAGCATGAAAAATGCAATAAAAAACAAAATGTACTTTGCCAAGAAGGTGGTAAAAATGTGCGGACATTTTTTAATGAGTTCTGCTCACAGAAGTGAGCTGAGGCACATGCATGGGACCCTGACTCTGCCTATAGGGAATAGTGGTTGATATTGGAAAGAGAAAAACAAGACAAAAATAGTTTACTTTGACCCATCCATGAAAAAACAACAACAAAATAGCTATTAATTGAGCTAGTTTCAAAACACTAATTTTTATTATTTGTTGCCTATTAAGATGTTTTTACCAGAAGCCAGTGGCGACACTTGCTAATTGCCTTCTATTTGTGTTGACTGCTATGCTCTCTTTAATGACCATTTGTTTCTACAAAATAGCTACATATCAGCACTTTAACCTGAGTCCAGTTAATCCAAATGTGACTCCAGTAGTATAATTTGAGTTGGTTTTCACTATTTGTCAGTTTGTCAAGGAAAGGCAAGGAATCTGTCCAGCACAACTGAATATGACATAAATTTAGTACTTAAAATGTATTACAGATGTTTTTCTCCCTCTGTGAGTTTAACCCTTCTTGTTTTGCTACAAAATATCTTACTTAAACTGTGCAGTACTTCCACCTTACTGCAAGAAAATTATACTGACATAATATTATCATCATTGTTGTTACTATTATTGTTACAAATATTCCTGTGTGGGCACATGCATAGAGTACATGTTGAGGTCAAAGAAAAACCTGTACACTCAGTACTTTTTCTACCTTTATGTGGTTCTGAGGATCAAACTTTGGTTTCTAAGATTATATGACAAGCTCATATATCCATTGAGCCATTTCACTGGCCCCTGACATAGCTTAAAATAGCAGTTACTTTAATTTGTTTAGGAAGACACATTGTGTTTATTCTGAGAATAAAATTGTTAGTAGCAACTGTGATTGACCTAGGATCATTGTAAAGCAAATGATATATGGTCATGATTTATGACCTATGATCATGATGGTCGCTGGAAAGAATAGAGTGGGAGGAAAGAGTTCAAGAGGCCTGCATTTTGTTCTGACTCTCACGATGACTAGCTGAGAAATCACGAGTCCCTTTGATAAGGCAAAAATATAGAGAATACAGAATGTCTGTGATAACTTCTTATTTTCATTGTCTAATATTTTTGAAACTGACTTTTTTCTTCCAAGCAGTTATCACAATTAATTCTATTTAAATAATGTACATTCACATGTGCATGTGTGGATGTGTGTGTGTGTGTTTGTACGTGTGTGTTGAGTACTAAACTCTTGGCCCAGAATATGCTAAGGTTGTGTTATAACATAAAGCTATACACCCAGCTCTTGAAGTTTATGTGATTCTTTAATTAGAAGCTTCCTGCCCACTGCTGCTCTATGAAAACAGTTGTCATGTATAAATTGGCCAATATCTACTTTTTAACCATTTCTGGCATTTCCAAGAACTCAGTGAACATTTTTTTGTTTTGATAAATGAAAGGAATAACAGCATTTAGAAAAGATCTTACATTATTATTCTTGGAAATGGCAGTCTCAAGACTACTATGATGATTATATCTTGACAAGATAATACTTATTATAGGATCTAGAATCACCAAGAAGACATACCTTTGGGCACATTAAGTTACCTCCTAGGAATGCTTGTGAATGATTATATTATCAAGTTATTTGATAGGAAAAGTCTCTCCTTAGTTTAGGGTGGCCCCATCCTGTAGATTGGGATCCCAGATTGAGTATAGAGAATATAGTCAGCTGAGTGCTGTAATTGGCTTTCCTTACCTTCCAGAAAGCAGAAGCATCACAAGCAGCTGTGTACATGTCCTGCCTTGTAACACAACCCTGCTAGACTGTATCCTGACCTGCCAGCCAAAATAAACCCTTCCTTCATAAAGTTGCTTTTGTCAGAGTAACTGAGTAACTGAGACAAATACTAAACACAAAACCTAATCTCTAGGTGACATTTCTGGGTAACTTGCCTGTGGCTGTCTTAGAAAGTTTACACCATTCATTACAGTAATTTGTATAAATCCATCTTACTTTACCTTTAATAGTTGTTGATTGTTTCATTTATAATAAGTATTTAATAAGTATTGTTGAGTGTGAGACAGTAGTTCTGGCTTCTTTATCTTTATATCCAAGAGGAAAAATTCTATGTGGTCTTTATTAAAATGAAGACTATTTCATCATAAAAATAGTGTTCACATGAATCTGGTTTAATAAGTAAAGCTATAATGATGACTCATAGCTCAAAAGTGGCTGGTTAAAGTTGGCTTCAGAAAGATTCTGCTGTTGAAGTTCATGTTTTCATGTTTCTTGTCTACATTCTCCAGTTTCTGTTACTTCCTAGAGCTACATTTATTTCCTGAAAGATAATTTGTTCCAAGAACTATCTCCAGTGCTTACAAAGGGCAGGATTATATGGCTTCAACCAAAACTTCATATGTACAAATTTCGAATATACTCATTTTACATATGAGAAACAAGAAACAGAGAGATTAAACAACTTGCCCAAGGTAATACAAAGTGGAAAAGGCAGGATTAAAAACCATGAAAAAACTAAAAAAAACTACTCCTAACCATGCACCTTCTCATTCAATAGAGTATGAAAGATATGTTGGCAATGGAGAAAGAAATTGGAAACAGCCAGACATGCCCTGAATATGTCTCCTTGCACTTCATTGGCCTGACAGGATTTATTCATTACTCATTCCACTCACATTTTGAAAACAGCAGTTGGAATGTGAGGTTTGCTTTAATTCCATTATGATAACATTCTGGAGCTGAATGGCCCAGAATCTTATGTTCTGACAAAATGGGTAATAAGGCAATTCATTAATGTTTACTGTTATGGGTATTTGTAATGGCGTATTTGGTGGAAAAAGAACAACTATCTACTATTCCTTGTAGACCCAAAAGACATTTTAAAACCATAAAAGATCTTTTTGAACCTTTAAAGGATAAATAGAATGCCAAATAATCCCAGATAGAAATTTCAGTTTGGGTTCAATAACAACTTTATATTTTACAATGTTGATTGAAAGAAGTCTGTTTACATAGCCATCAAAATTAAGTTGGTTTGTTGGATCAAACTTTACAACTCAAATTATTTTATAACACTGGCTCCCGATTTCAGGATATTCAAACGGTGTACTCCCTGAGCTCTGATCTACAAGGATATGAGTGAATATTTGGCTGAAAGCTGCAGGTTGTTGTAGTGTGAAAACACTGAAGAGAAGGAGATCACTGACTGACCAATACAACTCCTATTAGCATTTAAAAAGAATGTCCTAAATTTATGGACATGTGCTTTTAAATTGAACTCTCTGCATACACAGTCTAGGATGTATCTTAACTTCTAATACATTTAGCTAAAAAGATAAGCGATCTGGAATGAAAATAGCTGACCTAAGCTGAAATCTAAATGCTTCCAACTCAGCTGAAATTTATGGAGTAAATAAATTATGGACAAAAACAACATATTAGAAACTCTTGTGTCAGTGAACTAATAGAGAGCTTCAAACAAAGACTAGAGAAGAAAAGCATTTCTATTTGGGGATGGTAATAGAAGCAATTATCTTTGTGCCAAGAAAAAATAAAGCACTAAGAGGCCATGATGAGTCTATAGGCTCAGTCAACAAAGGAAATTTTCTAGAATTATTTGACCTAATTACAACAGAGGATTTGCTGGTTGTTTTTGTAAATATCTTGAACATGTAACAGTCATCACAAAATGAGGTAGTTTGGTGAATAGGTTGTGCATTATTAAAATCCAGGCCAAAAGAGCTTAGGGACTCTGGACAAAGAGCAAGCAAAGCACAATAAAATGAGCACATCAAACACATTGAATAGGAATATGAAAGAGAACAAATGCAGAAAGAGAACCAAAGGCCTTGGCTTAGGAAGTGCTAAAGGTTAATCAAATCAATGCAGATTCCAAGGCAAGTAAAGATTGGCTTGGCTGAGCATCTTCTTCTTATCATTATCCTTAATTTGTTTAGGATATGCAGCTATAACTTGGGAAGTACTGTTGCCCATTTGTGTAGAATAATTAGCAAGAGATGTTATTCTTGACCCTAAAGCTTCATTTTGTAGTGAACAACCATTTATTAGGAACTGTCCACTTCTTAGGCATGGCTGGTCACAGAGGCACCCAGAGGCACTTACATGTTGTAAGTCATGTCCTTACTAGACTTTCTCTAATATATGCAGCTTTCTGGAAAGTTCTGCATGCTGGCAACCAAGATATATGGTTTTGCTTATATTTTTTGAGCTAGCAACAAAAATATATTACTAGGTGAGTTAATATCTTGCAGATATATGATTTTATATCTTCAAACTGATTCCTCTGCTCATGTTTACGAAACCTAGACTTTATTAAAATTTCAGTTTGTTCTTTAGTGCTGATAAGAATAAGATGTTGTCCTAGAATCATGCAGTAAAAATTAACTATATAGTTTTCCCTTTTAGTTTTTGATATGAACAAAAATGTTTTTCTCAAATTGCATTGGTAAGGTAAGAATTAGAAACATTCAATTCATGTTACAGTATGTTCTATGTAATGTTTGACCTGCACACATATAAACATCCTTCATCTGACCTGGGCAGAAGAAACCTCCAGTATTGTAACAATTGGTAATGGCTCCAAAATAATTGCATATTCATTTTGAGAAAACAACAACAACAACATGTTGAAACGTAACAACTTTAGTTCCTTCTCTGCCATTCAGCTTTGCTTTTGGGTTTAGAGAATTGATGGTTCTACCCTTAGCATGGAGATGTGAGTTCCATGTTATATCCAATGGCTTCATTTTTGTTTAAAAGTAGAACCTCATACAGGCCTTTCACTTCTTTGGTTAGAGTCACACCTTGCTATTTGTGGCTACTGTGAAAGGTAGAATTTCTTTCTCAGACCATTTGTCTTTTTCATACAGGGGGGCTTCTGGTTTCTGTTGTTGTTGTTTTGTTTTTTGTTTTTTTGAGTTAATTTTGTATCCAGTCATTTTACTGAATGTGTTTATTAGCTGAAAGGATTCTCTGGTAGATTTTTTGGCATAATTCATGTATACTATCATATCATCTGCAGATATTGATACTTTGACTTCCTTCTTTCTGAATTGTATCCACTTGATCTCCTTTCTAAACAATGAGGACCCTAGGGAAGATGCATAATCTTCATTCAGAAGGGCAAAAAAGTGACAAGAAACAGGGAAAGAACCTACCTCAGAGGGCTTTTGAAAGTATCTTCCTCCAGGGTATCAAAGCAGATGCTGAGACTCATAGCCAAACCTTGTGCAGAGTGCAGGGAATATTATGGAAGAAGGGGGAGATAGAAAGACCTGGAGGGGACAGGAGCTCCACAAGAAGATCAACAGAGACAAAAAATCTGGGACCTGATGGGTAAAGTCTTTCAGAGCTCCCTGTGGAAGACTCCTGTCCTGTTTCTTGATGTTTTTAATTCACTGTTAGAAGAGCTGAGTTTCTCTCCTGCATGCAGGTTGAAAGGCCAGCCTTAGCCAGCATGCTACTACTAATTGGACTTTATGGCTTGGTACAGCATTTAATTCCCTTCATTTGTTTTGTTATATCTTTGTCTATGTTTTGCACTGCTTAGGATCTAATCATGGTTATGTTTACTTGTACACAATTTGAGAAGTAAAAATTTAAGGAATAAGCCAGATGTGGCAGCACATACCTTTAAAAGCACTCACAGACAGAGACAGGTTGATCTCTATAAATTTGAGTCAATCTTGTATACATAGCAAGTTCCATATTAGTCAAGGCTATATAGTAAAACTCTGTCTCAAACCAAACTAAACCAAACCAAAACATATAAACAAAAAAGCAATTTCAAGAAAAAAATGTCTTTCTATAAACACCATACAATACAAACACACATAGATAAGGTAACTTTTACGGACATTCCACTGCCATTTGGGCTTTTCTATTTTTCATATACATTCATGCTATTGCTCTAAATCAAATAAAATATAGTATTAAGAGTTAACACTAATTGAATATTTAATAAATTCGGAATGAGTCAATACTAAAATCTAATTCTCATACAAGTTGAATGAGTTAGATTCCAATTGCACAGCTGAGGAAAACAGTCTTTGGGACGCTGGTTTCAAAAGCTTGTAAGAATCTTCAAGTTCTTATATATCTTAAAATACTGATATTTCTCAGACCAAGCTTCTATGTCTTTTAATCTGATTATATGCTTAGGACTGTTGGTTCTTAAGACTCCAGCAAAGACTACCCAGTGAAACTAGCATGAGGAGTGTTCTGTGGAGTTGTATGATCCTTCCATCTCCATCCATCCTCCTGTTTTCTTCTATAACTTAGCATGCTTGCTGATGTTTCTTTCTAGGTCTACTCTACTAGACCTAGACTAGTGTGCATTCTGCCTCCAGTAATTCATGTTAAAGCTGAAGAAATAGGGAGTCAGAACTCCGGGCCATGCTATCCCTGAAGGGGTATCAGAAACAGTGATGTAAAGCAGTCAAACCCATTTGAAGACTCAGCTGATGACTAAAATAAGGATTTAAAATTCATGGGTGATTAATATGGTAAGACTCCAGTCATGGTGAAGTTGGCTGCATGACCCAGAGTGGAAAGCTATGGGAATTTTTATGGTCCCTGATGATCCTCCTCTATTTTTCAAGGTCTTCACTTGCTAGCTGAAAATGCTAGCATTGACTCAGAAGCTTTCCTTGATACTCAATTAGGAACCATTGAAAAACAGATCATGTTTCCCTTTTGAATGAGTAGGCACATAGCAGACACTCAGTAAATACTACCTGTAGAAAAACATAGGTGTGCTGAGCCAGAAATGCTTATTTTTGAAAATCTAGGGTTAAGTCATACCAAGAAAATCTGATTTCATAGAACAGGCTTCCTTGATTTTCAACCATTTTCATAGTTCATAGTTGCTCCTATCATTTTGTATTTCATTGTTATTTATGAATGTCTGGAAAAATTTATTGGCTTAGAAGGAGAAGGTATTCATACCTCACATGGAAGCACGTAGGACTTCCCCAGACATTAAATAACTCTAATGATGGTTTGATGAGTTAAGGTAAGTGAATTAGGAATTTGTTGATTCAATTTCCTCTGCAATACACAAGGGTTTGAGAATTCAGGGAAGAATGTCATTTGAAGATATCAAGTTTAAAAAAGAGAAAGTAAAACTTCACTGAAGTGATATTACCAAAATCCAAGTAGAGAATGTGCATAAAATATATGGTTGATAGATTTTTTTTAAGTATGGTTTGATGTAAAAATAACTGAGCGTAGGTTATTAATTCTGTTCTTCAGTCCCTGTTTCCATATAATGAAGTGATAAAACTAATTCTAGCTAATAGTCATTCCATACTTAGCATCATTCCAGCATGATTCTAGGTGCTTTATAGAAATTAGCACTTCTAATTCTCACAATCATCTTGCAAAGCAAGAAGTGTTGCAATGGGAAGATTGGATTAATGAAGTAAGGAAGATCAGAACATTGCTTTTAAGACAAACAGCTAGCAATCTCCAGCCACCAGCCTCTGGCCCAACATACTTTAAACTCCTTAACACTAAAGTCTTTTATAGTCTGATATTATTTGACTAACTGTCTGTCACTTCTGGGGGTTATTAAAACTTGAGTATAATGTGTCTCCACTCTTACAGAACTCATGGGAAGGATATAATGCAGTTAATAAATTTAGTTTTTTTTTTAATTTATTATTTTTATCTCAATCACAGGTTAGGTACTTTGAATCCCAGGCATAGCCCCCTCCCCCATTCCCTCCTACCCTCCCACTCCCTCCCTCATCTCCTTCTTCCCCGCCCCCTCCAAGTCCACCATCAGGGGAGGACCTCCTTCCCTTCCATCCAACCCCAGCTTATCCTGTCTCCTCAGGGCTGGCTGCAATGTCCTCCC
>CM053754.1:52129593-52160160 GCA_028658305.1 Pachyuromys duprasi
TCAGGAAAGAGCGGACCTCCTAGAGATATTAACTGAGCATAGCATAACAAGTTACAATAAGACTAGGCACAAACCTTCCCATTAAGGCTGCATGAGGCAACCCAGTAGGAGAAAAAGCATCTCTTAAGCAGGAAAAAAGAGTCAGAGACATCCCCACTCCCACTGCTAGAAGTCCCACAAGAACACCAAGCTGCATACCCATAACAAATATGCAGAGGACCTAGCTCAGACCATATAGGCTCCATGATGCTTCGATCTCTGTGAGTCCCTGTGAGACTTTCTTAGTTGATTATATGGGCTGTGTTCTGGTGTCTTCTACCACTCTGAATCCTACAACTCTTCCTCCCCATCTTCCATGGGGTTCCCTGAGCTGTGGGTCTCTGGATCTGTTTCCATCAGCTGCTGGAGGAAGCCTAATGACTATTGCACTAGGCACTGATCTACAAGTATAGCAGAACACAATTACAAATAATTTCATAGTTCTCTTTCCAGTCATATTTGATTCTACCCTAGGTAAGGCCACCCAAATTCCAGTTCCTAGCCTTTCAGGCAGCGGAAGGCATGGACTCCCACTGGTGGCTTGGGCTGAAAATTAGGCCAGTCATTGGTTGGCCTCTGATAAGTTCTGAGCCACCATTGTTCCAGCATCTTACAGAAAGGACAGGTTGTACACTGAAGTTTTTGTGGTTAGATTGGAATCCTAGTACCACCACTTGCCTGGTTAAAAGAGATGGCTATTTCAGGCTCCTTATCTTCAGTCTTCACTAGGAATACCCTCATAGATTCCAGAGAGTTCTACTTGATTGGATTTCCACATTGCCTCCAACACTCCCCTCGGTTCCAGTCCTCTCTCCTAAAACTCATTCTCTTGACCACATTCAAACAGTAGTCTGATTTCTACTGCTCACAGCCCACCCCAGGCCACCCTCACAATCTAATTATTTTCCCATCCTGAGAAGATGCATGAGTCACCCTTTGAACCTTCCTTAGTACCTAGCCTTTCTGGATTTGTGGATTGTAACATGATTGTCTTTTACTTAACAGGTAATATCCACTTATAATTGAGTACACACCATGTTTATCTTTCTGGGTCTGGGTTACCGCTCTCAGGATGATTTTTTTTTCTAGTTCTATCGATTGGCTTCCACATTTCATGCTGTCATTTTTAACAGCTGAGTAATACTCCATAGTATAAATATACAACATTTTCTTTTTCTATTCTCCAGTTTAGGGACATCTAGGTTGTTTCCAGCTTCTGTCTATTATGAATAAAGCTGCTAGGAACATAGCTGAGCCAATGTCCTTGTTTTATGATGGAGCATCTTTTGGGTATATGCCCAGGAGTGGTATAGCTTGATTTTGAGGTAGTGCTATACCCAGTTTTCTGAGAAAACTCCAGATTGATTTCCAAAGTAGTTGTACAAGTTTGCGTTTCCACCAGCAATGGAGGAGGGTTCCCCTTTCTCCACATCCATGGACCTCCTCCACTTTCTTGATGTTGTATGTGGTGACATATGGCCCTGGGTGTTGTTGATTGTGTTCTTTCTCAGGTGCCTAGGAATCTGGGTTTGGGATGATTATAGGTCTAGCTGCCAATTTTTGAGTTTGTCTTTGTTAGATTGGTATTTTCCTCCTTAGTTTCTGTTTCTTCTCTGCTCTTTTGATCTCTGTGTCCTCTGGACCAGCAGGGAATCTCTGGCTGAGTTGTGGGCCTGCACAAAGTGAAGGGGAAGAAAGAGGAGCGTGGGGATGGGGGATATGTGGAAAGGGGGGGATCTAAAGGTAAGCACACCTTCTGAAGCCTGGTGTGGCCTTTGTTTGAGAAGGGAGACTCTTTTCAAGTTGGTGGCTTGGTGGTAATGACAAGGGGAGAAGGGTGTGGGGATTTTGTCTGGGGTTACAGTACATCAAGAAAGTGGAGGAAGTCCATGGGCAGGTGGCTTATCTAGAGTTCCAGCAGCCAGTGTGGCCTCTACTCCAGCAGGAAGTCTCCGCTGGAGTTAGGAGCTAGAGTTCCTGCAGATGGCATAGCTACTGGTCTAGCAGTGAGTATGCCTGAGTTTCCCAACCAGTTCTGGTTGTTGTAGCTTTCACTTTAGCAGAGGAGGTATGCACAAGTTAGAGGCAGGAACATAGCAGAAGAGGTGGTAGCTTAGGAAGAAAGTGGTGGTGGCAGATTAGGTCTTTGAGAATTGAACAGAGGGGCCTGGGAATGTTCTGCAGGTGGATGGCCTATTTGTTCATCTCTGACAATGGCAATTCTTATAAAATAATGCATTTATAATCGGGGCTTTCTTATAATTTTAAGGGTTTAGTGCATTATCAGCATGGCAGGAAACATGGCAGCGTGTAGGCAAAAGAGGTTATGGAGAAGAAGCTCAGAGTTCTACATCTGGATCTGCAGGCAGCAAGAAGAGAGGCACTGAGACTGTCTTGAGCATTTGAAACCCCAAAGCCTATGCCCAGGGACGTACTTCCTCTCACAAGGCCACACTACTCTAACAAGTCCATGCCCCCTGATCCCTGTGAAGTAGCAGTACTCTGTAATGATTATACCTTCAAGTGTATGAGCCAATGGGGGCCATTTTTATTCAAAGCACCAAAGGTGGCAAGGCAAAAAAGTTTAGAAGCCTTTTCTAGCTAATGCCTTCCCATCTAAGAACACTTAGCTCAATGGATCGTGTATAGGAAGACTTTTGCAATTTCCCATCTGCATCTCATAGCTTTTCAAGTGAAGTGCTTGTCTTGTAGAACTTAAAGCACAGCTTCTGCTGTACTTTGTCAGACTAAGAGTGATTGACTCCACTTGCTTGTCTTGCCTACAAGATTTGATTGTTCCCTGTTTTTCACAGGAAGCTTATTATTTCACTTAGTACTTGCCTCCTAGATATACTATGGAAGAAGTAGATGTGATACAGCCAATCCTCAGGAAAAGAATTGCTTTGAAAATGATGCACAGTGACAGTGTAAAATATATAACAGAGGGAGTCATCATAAAGAATTTGCATATAAGTCTCAGTATATCACGATGCTCAGATATTAAGCATGCTAATCTACGTTAACTGGCCAAACAATTACAGGACTCTGTGCTAGTCACATTGTCAGATATGTTGAAGGGATCCCACTTTAGTTCCTGCTTCTCATAAGGAGCATTACCCTTGCAACTTGCTAGGCTTTCCATTCTATAGTAACTTGCTATTGTCACACAGTGGAGTCAGTTCCCCTTTGGGTTCTGATACTCATTGTTTGCCTCTAAGAAAACTACTTTTAACTTACATTTTAAATCCCAGGACCCTAGATTTGTACTCCAAGCATCTGTAATTGTTTAGTTCTACACTAGCTGTATGAAGCAGAAAATTTGCATGTGAAATTGCTTCTTCAAGGCCTATTAGTGCCTTTCATGAAAGGTGGTAGCCTGTTTTTCCTTTATAAACCTTTTCTATTCTGTCAGAGCTTTCCCACTGCTTATGCCATGTCATGTCTCCATCTACTAATCAGAGAGTGGATATAGTCACTGGTTCTGTTTATCTCCAGGACAGAGCCCTGTAGTTTGTGCTTAAGCCATTTACATTAAAACATTTGATGGCCTGAAGTTTTAATAGACTAGAATTATTGGTGAAGAAACCAAGGGTCAAAGATACAAAGTTCCCTTCCCAGTACTCTACGGCCATGCGGAGCCTGATAGAACTCAGGCCTATACATAGCTTCATTAATGGAGCTGTAGGTATTTGGGAGAGATACAGAATCTGTGGACTACAATGCTCAGGCAAGTGTTCACACAAAACTGCAGGTCTTATAAGAAAAATGGGGAAGAAATAGAAAGTTAAGATGGCAAATAGGTTAATGACATTTTTTATGAAACAAATAGGAAAGAACAGCTAAAGTTTCCTTGGCTGTCCTGTAAACACTAAGAAACTCTTCCCTTTCAAAAGAATTCTGTGGCAAAGCAAGCTGCATGTGCATTCTTTCCCCTCAGTTAACTCCAGGGCACCTGGCTGCTCTCTAGGTCTAGGACACTGCTCAAGAATCAAGAAAATGGAGAAAAGCAGTTTAGGCCAATGTTTTTGTCTCACAAGGAGTTGGTATTTTTCTTAGAAGCAGGCTCTCTTACATGCAGGTTTCCACATTCTGATTACTCTATGTGATCTCTGAACTGCTTATCCTGATATTCCCCATTACCACTGAAGAGATTTTAAAACAAATATGATAATATTGATTGTCTGTCATTACATAATTGTTTACAGTTAACACACCGAAGAGAAAAAAACCTACTAAATAAACATGCACATTTTCCCTCAATCCATATACATGCCATTGAGTGGGAGTGGTCTTTCTTAATATGAGTTAAAGGCTTGCTAATAGGGGATAGCTTAACATTTAGCTTAAAGGACCTTATCTATCCGGGTGAAGGGCTGACAGGGCCACAGAAATATTGGAACTTTAACATTATTGGTTCAGTGAGATAAGCTCAAAAGCAATTTCTTCCTGGCACACCTTGTCAGAGAGTATAATTTTACTTCTAGTACAGGTTGTGGCCCAACAAATGCTACCTGTCTGATTTGCTGAGTACTAGACCAGGACACTGATCAAGAACCAAAAAATGGATAAAGCCAGTTTAGGCCAAAGCCTTTGTCTCATAAGGAGTTGATGTTTTCTTTACAAGTAGATTCTCTTAAATATGACTCCTCCCTCATCTCCTCCTATTCCTACCTTCCCTCCCTTTTCCTCTCCTATCTCTCTCCTAGTCCACTGATAGGGGAAGTCCTTCTCCCCTACTGTCTGAGCTTATCTATTAGGTCCTATCAGGACTGCCTGGATCCTTTCCCTCTGTGGGCTGGCTAGGCCACCTTACCATGTATAAGTGATCAAGGAGCAGGCAACTTAGGTCATGTCAGGGACTGTCTCTTCTCCCTTTACTAGGGAACCCACATGGAGACTGAGCTGTCTGTGGCTACATGTGAGCAGGGGGTCTAGGTCCTCTCTATGTGTGGTCCTTAGTTAGTGCATCAGTCTCTGCAGTCCCCCCTGGGCACAGCATTTTTTTCTTTGTTGATCTCCTTGTGGGGTTCCTGTCCCCTCCTGGTTTTCTTTCTATCTACAGTCCAGTAAATTCCATTAGTTTTAAAATAGTAAGCCTGGATATCATTTGGTGTTGGTCCAGGAAATAACCCATTGAAGACAGACCCACTTGTGTGTTGGGTGCCTTCAAGCTCACTCTTTCTAGGAACCCTGGAACTCTGTTTCCCTCAGTTACCTGTATCTTCCTGTTTTACTTCAAATGTGGAAGAGGTCACCAAGAAAAATTTTAAAAACCTTTGGTGTATGTCTTCCGGTGCAGCAGTGTTCTCGTCAGCTACTACAAAGTAGCCACCTGTCTGCCCTGTGCTCAGTACACGGTTTCATATCATAACAGTTAAACACTACTACATCTATGTTTCAAAATCATCATTTTCTGGAGCCTTCTAGAAATACAAATGAAAAGAATAACCTGAATGAGAAAGATTAAACATGTATTCATAGTTTAATATATATCCCACTTACAGGAATCTTTACAAAGTTTGGAGAATGACAAATTTAACTCTGTGGTGACTGGTTTTATTTTCAACATGACAATCAAACCAGTTGGTTTGTTGGCATGAACTTTTACTCCCTGCACTTAATAGGGAGAGGCAGGAGGATCTCTGATATACATAGTGAAGTCCAGGTCAGCAAGCCTATAGTGAGACTTTGTTTAAAGTACACCCACACATACACTCCCACCCCCCCAACAGACGCGCGCGTGCGCACACACACACACACACACCAATACAGCAAGGAAACAAACAAACAAACCAAAGATTCAAGCTAGAAAACATGTTTCTAGGCGAGTCTGTGAGGCGTTTGTACAGAGTTGTACCTGGAGGACATGCCCACTTTCAAAGTGGAAGATATCTTCTAACTAGTTCCTTGATAAGAAAATAGAACAAGAGAAAAGCAATGTGGTGAGATTGCCTTTGCCAGAGTGAGTTCCTCTGCTCTGCTGCATCTTCCAGGGCATTACTGAGGTACCTGGTTTTGTGCGCTGAGCAGCTACTAACTTCTCAGCCTTCCAGCATGGAACCTTTATTGTTAGCCCACTCAGCGCTATCCTGTAAGCCAATTTAGGAAATGCCCTTTTATATGTACACTTCGTTTTCCATTGGCACCTTTCCTCTAGAGAATTATCCCTAAAATATACTCTAATAATTAATGCAAGGTTATATTTATATCTAGCTCTAGCCCACATTTGCCCATCTCACAATCTGTTCATTAACTAAGGGCTAAATAGTAGTGTTTAAATCTCATTTTCTTAATAGTTTTAACTTCTAGAAGTACAGATATGACAATGGGGATTCAAACCCCTGAACTTCCTTGAAGAACAGAGGTCTGTTGAATACAACTTACAAAATACCTCTGCTTTAATGGAAAATTTCAGGTCATGGGCCAGTCTTTACTAAGTCCACATGGAATTCAGTTTATGTATTGGTAATTCACTATAGGCACCGTCTGTCCCTTTCCTAAGTAGCATCTAGTACAAGGCAATAAATGAGTAATTAAATGGATCTCTCAAGGAAGCACAGTGTTGAGCAAATAAAGTACAAGCTAAGATTCATCCACACCATAGTCTTTGTGATGCACAGACATTAATTTGTCATTCTTTTCCCTCCTACTCCTATATTGTTTCTTTATTTCTTTCTGTAGGGAGAGAAGAAGGACTGGAGGAAAGAGAGAGTATGCATGAGAGAGTAAAAGGAACACAAGAGAGACAGGCAGACAGACAGATGATACAGACAGAGGAAGAGTATTAACTTTGCTGCAACCTTTTACTCAGGACATTTGTGAAAATGAATGGAGACAGTTGCCTTAGCAGTTAAATAGAGTTGTTTAGGTACATATTTGTAAAATGTGGTAAAGATGGGAGAAGTGACCCTTCTTTATACACTCTAACTTTTCTATAAATCACTAAGTGCACAGTCTGGTTTGGTTCCAGTGGAATCCTTGCTTTGTGGCCTGGGCCAAGTTACAGAATCCCTTAAGCATTTCTTTCCCTCATCTGTAAAATGGTGCTATAATGCTTTATATATATATATATATATATATATATATATATATATATATATATATGTTTTGTAGAAACATTTAAGTGCCAGACCATATGTGAAGACATTTGTCAGATTCCTGCTGCATAAATATTCTTGCTCAATAAACATTACTTCTCCCTCCCTAAAGCTCCAAAGCAAGAGTTTTTTTAGTGTGATTTGCCCTATTGAAATAGACCAAAAGGCATATATCAAATTCTTTTTTTACTAGAACGTCAGCATGCTGGTAAATGTGCTGTATCTGTGTAAGAATGAATTAAAATGGCTCATGCAAATTCTATTGAGATAAAACAGAATCAAAACTGCAGGCAGAATATACAAAGAAAATGATTTCCTTTAGATCTAAAGCCTGATTTTCTTTCAACATTCTGGTTTCTTTTAAGCCCTGGGCACCCAGGCATATGCTTATGTTCTGGCTGCTTGGAAGCATAATTGGTTTTCTGGTGACTTGGCATCTTTCTTTCCTTAGATTTCTCATTTATTTTCATCTCACAGAAACACTTCCATCCTTCTTTCAAGTGATAGGTGCTTGATACATACTTCCTAGCTGTGATCTTTGGTTAGGAGGCTGGCTTCCCTGGATTTTCAATCCACCAGTTGAATACGTTGTTTTTATGATCCATGAACTTGAAATTGCAGAACTTTTGATCTAATTCCTTTATATATTTACTGGGTAATGGATGAGAGGATGGAAACTAAGGTTTGAGGAAATAGAATGAGATTGTTTCTCTCTAACTCTATAAAAATATCTGGCTTAGAATAGTTCCTTCTGGTCCTAGTAATAGAGTAGTGCTACAATTATAGATCACTTTGATAAAGCCTTTCTTTAAAATACACTAAAGTGATTTCAGAATTCCATCTTTTCTTGAATGAAATGAGTACAATCATTTGCATAAGTCACTGCTTTCTAGTTAGAAGTCTTCAACAATATTCCAGTAGAAGTTTGGGGCAGTTTAAACACAAGCTGTACAGTGTGCGTGTACAGCTTATATCACACATTCCTAATGTCTAACGTCACCACTGGTACACAGCTGGAAAACTACTGAACTTGAATATCATTTAATGTGCACCTTTGTTAATAGTTGTCACTGTTAACAATGGAAGATATATAAATTAGCCAATGACTTTGTCTCATGTTCTGTTCTAAGAGCTTTATATGTATCACGAAATACTGTACCATTTTGATGACGGTATTTTATAAGTGAGACTATTAGAATTCCAAAAATAAGACATTTTCCCCAGGTCACACACATACTGAATTGCAGAGTCCAGATTTGAAATAAATCACGTAGCTCAGAGTGCTTGTATTTATTTGCATATATATCTAGAAATGCTTCAAGCAAGGGTCCTCTGTATACTATTTCTTTCTTTTGACCAAGATATTCATATAAATGAGAAAATATAGGCTGAATTTGCATATCTCCATTTGTATTTTTTTCTATTTGTTTATATATTGTTTCCAAAAATTTTAATTTTTCATCATTCCCAACATTTCCATCTGTTATGAAATAATTAGAAGATTCTGTTTAGCTGCCATGTCGGTGCTGGGAATTGAACCCGGGAAGAACAGCCAGTGCTCTTAACCCCTGAGACATCATATCTCCAACCGCAGCTTTCTTTCTTAATACTGTCATTAGCATGTGGTATATCTTGGTGTATCTTATTTGAAGATGAAAAATCAAAAACAGATTTTAAATAAAGATATTGTGCCCTTACGGAAATACTAGAGGCTCCAGACTCTCATTCTCCAGGTATCTGCCTCCAGGCATGAGAAAGCCACCTCAGCAGAGCTTAGGCCAATCCAGCTCAGCTACCCAGTTCTTTCTAGCATCACCAGAAATCATAAATGGTTATTTCTTATAGTAGTGTGGCTTACAGTTGGGTGCTAAGATAGGACTAAGTATACTACAGTGTTCATCTGAGCAGTAGGGCCCTTAGAGTGTTCATATCCTAGATAACTGAGTCTTAACATGTTTAAGCCTCACAAAATCAACTTCCTTAAAAATAACAGGGCAAAAGAGAATTCTCAATAGGAAAATATCGAATGACAGAGAAACAGTTAAAGAAATGCTCAATGTTCTTAGCTATCAGGGAAATGCAAATCAAAACTTTCACCTTACACCCATCAGAATGGCTAAGATCAAAACCTCAAGTGACAACATATGCTCGAGAGGGTATGAAGAAAGGGAAACACTCCTTCATTGCTGGTGGGAATGTAAACTTGTACAACTACTTTGAAATCAATATGGCACTTTCTCAGAAAATTAGGAATATTGCTTCCTCAAGATCCATCTACACCACTCTTAGGCAAATATCCAAAAGATGCTCAAGGATATAACAAAGACATTTGCTCAACCATGTTTGTAGCAGCTTTATTTATAATAGCCAGAATCTGGAAACCACCTAGATGTCCCTCAACTGAGGAATGTGTACAGAAATTGTGGTATATTTACACAATGGAATACTGCTCAGCAATTAAAAACAAAGAAACCACAAAAAAAATCATCCTGAGTGAGGTATCCAGAAGCATAAAGGCACACACGGTATATACTTATTTATAAGTGGATATTAGACATATAATATAAGATAAACACACTAAAATCTGTACACTTAAACAAGTGAATCAGGAAGGAGGACCTTGGGTAAGATGTTCAATCCTCATTCAGAAAGGTAAATGGGAAGGACTTCGGAGGAGGGAGAAAACAGGGAACAGTACAGGAGCCTACCACAGTGAGACTCTGGAAGAGTCTACCATGAAGGGTATCAAAGCAGATGCTGAGACTCATAGCCAAACTTTGGGCAGAGTGCGGGGAATCTTATGAAAGAAGGGTGATCTTATGAAAGAAGGGCACGATAGAAAGACCTGGAGAGGACAGGTGCTCTGGAGAGCAACTGAACCAAAACATCTGGGCACAGGGGTCTTTTCTGAGACTGGTACTCCAACCAAGGACCAGGAATGGAAATAACCTACAACCCCTGCTCAGAGGTAGTCTATGTCAGCTCAGTCTCCAAGTGGGTTCCCTAGTAATGGGAACAGGGGCTGTCTCTGAATTAAACTCAGTGGTTGGCTCTTTGATCACCTCCCTTACCAGGTCACAGAGGAAGACAATGCAGCCAGTCCTGGTGAGACCTGATAGACTAGGGTCAGATGGAAGGGGAGGAGGACTTCCTCTATCTGTGGACTGGGGGAGGGACATGGGAGGAGAAGAGAGAGAAGGAAAGTGGGATTGGGAGGGGATGAAGGAGGGGGCTACAGCTGGGATACAAAGTGAATATAGTGTACTTAATAAAAAAAATAATCTAAGTCTCTGCTTACTCTGATCCACCAACCAAGGACCTTATAAGAAGGGGATCTAGACCCCTGCTAAGTTGTAGCTGATAGGCAGTTCAGTCTCCATATGGGTTCCCTTGTAAGAGGAGCAGGGTCATCTCTGACATGGACTCTGTTGCCTACTCTTTGATCACTTCCCCCTTGTTGGGGTGGGGGTGCATTGCTAGACCACAGAGGAAGAAGTTGTAGGTAGTCCTGATTAAACTTGATAGGCTGGGGTCAGATGGTAGGGAACAAAGGCTCACCTTTCTGAGAAAGAGGGGAGGAGAATAGTAGGGAAGAGGGAGGGAAAGATTAAGAGAAGATTAGGGAGGGAGCTACAATATGGATGTAAAGTGAATAAATTATAAAAAAAATAAATTTAAAATAAAAATATCCAGTATTTCTAAAATGTCCAAAACAGTGATGTAAATCTATCATATCAACTTTTTTCTGATAGACATAAAATTAAGTCAGTTAGTTATCAGAAACAGGATTACATGTCACTTTTATAGATCTTAAGTAAATTTTATTGGACTCTAAAAAAAGAATATAAATTAAAAAATAATGTAAGTCAAAATGGAATTCAAGAAACAAAACAACAAGGAAACCCAAGACCCAAGAAAGATGGGTGATTCTTACTCCTTCTGCTTTTTGTCCAAGCCCTTGTTCAGTCTTTATAAGTTAGAGTTTATTAACTCCTACTTGTTATTTTAGTTTCTTTATTATTATTATGCATGTGTTGCACATAATAATAAGATTCATAATATCATGTCTTTCACTTTTCATTACCATTTCTAACCCTTCCACCTCATGTTTATTCTTTCTTTTTTCTCAAATTAGTCTTCTATTTTCATATTGTATGTATGTCCATATGTTAACCTATATATTTCTATATCTTTGTTAACCTTTTATGTCAGTGCTTATAAATAAAATAACATGTATCTTTGAATATATACATATATCAGAATATTACAGTATTATGTAATACATATAAGATTTTTAGAACAGTGCTTGTCACATGCATAGTTATTGCTTAAATGGACTGTATTTTTTACATATTTTTCCTTAGGTCTCATATATGAAAGAAAACAAAACATTTTTTCTTTCTGAATCTGCCTTCTTTTGTACAAGATGATGATTGTTAATCCCTGTAAAATACACTTTCACTCTTCTTTATGGTTGAATAAAACTCCATTGTACATGTATATCTTACTTTTATCATCTGTTCATTACCTGATGAGCACATAGGCTGGCTCCAGCTCTTGGATATGGTGACTAGCACTTCAATAAACATGAGTGAGCAGGTGTCTGTATATCATACTTACTTAAAATTTCTTTGGATATAATCCTAGATATGATATAGCTACATCATATGGTAGTTGTTCTTTAAAATTTTTTGAGGAACCTCCTGTCTCATTTCTATAGAGACTTGTACAAATTTACAAGTCAATTAGCAGAATGGAAGTGTGCCCTCCTCTGTGCTCATCTCTGTCATTTTTTATTTTATTTTATTTTATTTTTCAAAGACATCCATACTGACACGGGCTAATTGGAATCACAGTGTAGTTTGATTTGCAACTTTGGGTTAGTCAAGGATATCAAGCATTCTTTTTATGTATCTGTTTGCTATATGTAATTCATATTTCAAGAACTGTTTTCCCATTTCATTTGCTCATTTATGGATCAAATTATATGATATTTTCATTTTTAACTTGTAGAGTTCTTAAAGGCTTCTTTAAAGCTATAGGTTAAAGACTAAATTTCCAGGCATAGCAAAAGCATGTTGAATGGATTCACCAGAAGTAATGGTTTAGCACATTTTCTAAAATACTGAAACATATGTAGAAACCTTTGTTCAGTGTTTTTTTTTGTGTGTGTGACTGTCCAGACACATATCATTTGCTCTTTATTCATCTATAGTAACGTTATGAATGGATTTGAAGTATGATTGCATTGCCAACAAGGTTTAGCAGATCTCACTAAAAAAAAAAAAAAAAAAAGAACACTCTGGGACTTACCATCAACTTAACACTCCCACCTCTCTTAAATCATAGAAATTCTAGAATGAGTATTTATTAGCTTGTTCATTCTGCACATGAATTACCTTAGGCTCTATATGCAGCAGTTCCTTCAAAAGCATTAAATAGTTCCCAGTGGCAAATTCCTGGTTATCTTTAGCTCATGCTGTTAAGTAAGTTTCCACAGTCTTTATAGCTCTAGCTTTCATTGTATTTTTTAAATGGCTTGGTTTCAGCTGTTAAAGCTCACAAAGTTGACTTAAAGTAAAAATACTTGCCAGTATGTGAGTATAAAGTCGGACTTTTCAGCTGTACCAAGGCCAGCATGTTTGGGGCTGCTCTGCTACATCGGAGAGTCCGCTCAAAGCTGTGAGAACGGGTTTCTGACTTTATTACACTCCATCTATATTTCTAATGAACTGATTGGGCCATGTAACTCACTGGGATTTCACCCATTTCCTGGACTGCCTCAGTTTTCTTCATCCAAAGGAAGTTATACTTTTAAAGCAAGCTTTATATTGACTATGAATTTGAAGGTTTCTGAATTATGTGACTAAAGATGAATCCCTTCTTAGTGCCTGTGTCCACTACCTGCTTCAGTGTCTGCATTCTCTTCTTTTCTTTTCTTTTCTTTTTTTTGAGAAATAATTTTTTATTAAAAATAGGGGAGTTCGTTGACAAATTTCAGATAAACAAATAAAAGTATTTGCTTACCTCTGTTTTTACAATGCAGTTGCATCTACTAACAGTCCCCAAGTCTAAAGTCAGAGAAAAGTTCAATAGTTAAAGATTATTTTTTTAAATGTAATTTATTTATTTTTATATCAATCACAGGTTAGGTACTTTGCATCCCAGGCGTAGCCCCCTCCCTCATTCCCTCCCACTCTCCCCATCCCTCCCTCATCTCTTCCCTGCCCCCTCCAAGTCCACCAATGGGGGAGGACCTCCTCCCCTTCCATCTGTTCATTCTTAACATACTTTTGCTGTTCATGTTTAAACTGGAAATTGTTAGAGATGGGTTGCTCTTCCTTCCTACCATTGCCACTTTTAGAGGAAGTTGCTCTTTCAGACTGGGAGTGAGAGCACATATGTTAGAGCTTGAGGCAGTTCAATTCAGCCTAAAGTTAGGGTAACACAAGTATCTGCTGGGATAGTAAAGAATTGTTGCAATTGTCAGTGTGGATTTCTCAGTGGTCATTCAGAGAAAAAAATGAAACTGTGTCCTGGTTTATTTTTAAAACCTTGCATCCCTTTTCTTACAATTTCATTGCATTCTGATAAGATGTTTTAAAGTGTTCTAAATAGAAAATGAGGCCAACTAATTGAGTTAACGATGGCTCTGCCTGTATTTTAAATTTTCAATTACTATATAATTTGACATTT
Organism: Pachyuromys duprasi; assembly: GCA_028658305.1. Lineage (NCBI taxonomy): Eukaryota > Metazoa > Chordata > Mammalia > Rodentia > Muridae > Pachyuromys > Pachyuromys duprasi. The sequence continues at coordinate 52,143,426 of CM053754.1, forward strand.
TCTTCACTTACTTATTTTGGGAACATCTTTGTTTTCTTTTACGTGATTAATTTGTTTTCATACCCAAATCATTTTTCTACTTACTAAAATATGTTTGACCAGAGCACTAAACTGTGTGTTATTGTATTGTACTGGATGCAATTTAATTTCTTAGGGAAATTGGATTCATGCCTTAAACACATTCTCTGAATGTACTTGAATTTATTACATATCACATATATGATATTCGTTTAATATATTTAACTTAATGTATCAGAAGTATACAATGGGAAATGAATAATAAAAATCAAAGTATTATTATGTTCAATATATTCTTTAACATTTTATACATCTTCTTTTGGAAACTTATGGCACAGAGACAGAATACTATTGTATGCTATCAGTGTCACCTATTCTGAAATACTCATAAGTAGGAAATTGGATAATAGTTGTTTTAAAGCTGCAGATTTACACATTACATTACAATAGTTTCTATTAGCTTCTTGAATGTTTACTTGGTTGGTAGTTTTTGACATTCTTTCTGTATAGAAACCTCTTGTAACAGAAACCACTGCATGAGGAACAGATCATATTGTACCATAGTCTAGTTAAGATTTCATGTTCTGTTTTTAAGATCCCAGCTGGAGTTGATTCAGGTTGTGACACTGTTAAAACAGAAACATTTTTTATTTGTTTATAATTTTTTTATATTATTCACAGGTTATGTACTTTGTATCCCAGCTGTAGCCCCCTCCTTCATTCCCTCCCAATCCCACTATCTCTCCCTCATCTTCTCCCTACCCCTTTCCATGTCCACTCATATGGGAGGACGTCCTCCCCTTCCATCTGACCCTAGCTTATCAAGTCTTTTCAGGACTGGCTGCAATGTCCTCTTCTGTGGCCTAGCAAGGCTGCTCCTCCCTTGGAGGTTGAGGGTGGAAGAGCCAGCCATTGAGTTCATGTCAGAAATAAACATTTTTAGCACTAGAAAAAAGATTACTGTAGACATTTCTGTGACCTCTGAACTAAGTCAGCATAGCAAGTATTACGAAGAAGCCCTAGAGATGACTGCAGGGAGAATAGACTCAAGAAGAGTCAGAGTAAATGGTTAGTCTTTATGCATAGTACAAGAAGAAGAGCTACAACCAAAAAGAAATGTTACTCTATTTCAAAAGTAAATCAGAAACATTTGGTCCCCTATCATGGCAGCTAGGGAAAGGGCACTGGGGAGAAGATGGAGGGTGGGTGGGATGGGGAGGAGAGGAGGGAAGTGGCTACAACAGGAATACAAAGTGAATAAATTGTAATAAATAAATATATAAAAGTTTAATTTAAAAATAAAAAGAAGCATTTGATGCATTTCAGTAGAAATTCCACTTGGTGGCTTTTTTCAAAAGTTTGCATGTACATGTTTTTCTGAACTCCAGCTGTGAATACTCAAATTATTCTAAGTCATGCACAAATTAATTTGGAATTTTATATTTGGCCCACAACAAAATGTAGAGATGCAAATGACTGAAGGAATTATTTTAGCTTTTGCTATGAAACTAATTTTTTAAAAATGTTTCCCCTTTCTCTTACTTTCTGTTGTTCTATTTTTCTTTAATTATATTTCTGAGACAGGAAGAACTTATAATATGCCAGAGCTTCAGGCCATAAAACCATTTTAATGCTCTGGCTCACTTACCTTCATTTTGTCTATTTAATAGGTCATCATCTCAGCATACAGTTATAGTCCAACTGCAAGACTCGGGGGAGTCCTACATTACCTGGAAGAGCGTTGAGTGAGACATGGACACCACGATCGATGAAAACAGCAAGAGGCTTATTGAAACCAGTGCACTGGGGTCGTCCTACACCGTAGGCAACCCCAAAGAACAAAAGCTTTGTTATTGTTTTAAAAAAAATTATTACTCACAAGTTGTTTACTTTGTATCCCAGCTGTAGCCCCCTTCCTTCATTCCCTCCCAGTCACTCCCACCCTCCCTCCTTCATCTTCTCTCATGCCCCTCTCCAAGTCTACTGATAGGGGAGGTCCTCCTCCCCTTCCATCTGACCCTAGCTTATCAGGTATCTCTAGGACTGACTGCCATGTCCTCGCTGGAGGGGGCAGGAGACGTAAAGGAGCCAGTCCTTGAGTTCATGCCACAAATAGTCCCTGTTCCCCTTACAAGGGACACCCAGTTGGTTACTGAACTACCATGGGCTACATCCCAGCAGGGGTTCTAGGTTATATCCATACATGGTCTTTGGTTGGAGAAACAGTCTCATAGAGGGCCCCCGTGCCCTGATACATTTTGTCCTTGTGGCGCTCCTGTCCTCTCTAGGTCATACTACCTCTGAAGGACTCTAACTAGCAGTGTATCAAAGCAGATTCAGAGACTCATAACCAAACCTTGTGCAGAGAGTCATATGAAAGAAGGGGGTGTTAGTAAGCCTTGGGTTTTTATATATTCAAGCATAGGCAGATTTTGGCAACAACAACAGGACAGTTTTTCATTGGTGGAGATTTTGACCTTTAAGATGACCGGCTATTTTTGAGGTCTGGTATTGAGCTTGTGACTTTCTGTCCGGGCATGTGGCTAGGGTCAAGCCGTCTGAGTTGTGGGTTTTTTCAGTAACTCCTGCCTTATCTGAGTCCCTGGGAGGGTGGGATGTTCTCTGCATCTGGCAATCAGTGGAAAGTCCCCAGCATCCTTGGTTGATCTCAAGCTAGGTTCCTTTATCCCCCACCCCCTTTTTTCTTGTGACTGCTTCAATCCTGAAGCAGTCATGGGATGGGGGTTTCTTCTCTTTCCAGGACTTCATAATGTTGTCTTAATGCCAAAATTTGCATTGTGTTAATGCGTTCCTTAATAAAAGCAACCAAGCGATTAAGAATGCAGGGACCAAAGGTGAGCAGTAACAACAAAATCAATACAGGGCCAAGCAGAGTGGACAATAAAGTGGTAAACCAGGGGGAGTGATTAAACCATGATTCAAACCATCCTAGGCCCACTTCTCACTCCCGCTTTCTTTTAGCTAGTCCTTCATGTATTTTGGCCATAGTGTCTTTGACTACATAAAACAGCATTCTTCCTTAAAGGCTGCACATAATCTGTCCTCCTGTAAAAACAGTAAGTCTAGTCCCCGTCTCTTCTGTAGAACAACCTCCGACAGGGAAGTTAAAGGTTTCTGTAAGTGGGTAATGGAATTTTCTATTTTAAATGTCCTCATCAATAGCTGCTCTAAGGCTATGCTAGCTCTTGCTCTGAAGTACCAGGGAAGCTGCCCCGGTGGCCGCACCAGCTAAACCTATCCATGAACAAGTATATAGTGATTCCAGAAATAATTTCCCTCTTCTGCCTGTGCAGCCCATTATCCCAAATATCTAATAATTCATTAACAGGATTGTATGTGATTCGAGGGATTAGTTGGACCAATACACAAAAGTCTTTTCTCAGTATTTAAGAGTGCACACACGGAGTAAGACCTGAAGAACAAGCCCACCAACCATTAGCAGGTGACAAATAGTATACAGATATGTTCTCAGTGGGTTCCCATTTAGTAGAACATAGTCCATTATGGGTTGGGGGAATTTTTCCCATAAAGAGCCCAGACCCGTTGATAGACTGAAGAATAAGTTTTGCTCCAGTCTGATGCCAACGACATTGAGATGCCTCAGTGGTATTGGTTATATTAGAGCCAGGGGTATTAAAGGCTAGCCTTTCATAACTGGGAGTGGGGGGGGGGAGGCTTTACCATAGCAAAGCCAGCAGGATTGAGTAACATTAGGATTAGTTTGTTTTAGGACCTGAAAGGTGTTTTGCATAATAGCCGAAAGGTCTTTGGATTGTAGGAGACTTGACTCTGAGAGAGACCCTTTAGTGGGGGTGGTGCTGAGAGAGTGCCAATGTGGAATATTGCAAGAGCCATCAGGACCAGGCTAGGACCGATTGCCTTTGCCTCAATGGGCTGGAGAAGGAGCTTAACTGTAAATGGTACTCCATGATCATAAGCAGTTGGATCATATAGCCTCAATCTCCATCATTTTCCCCTTTCCCATCTCTGAGAAGCCATCCCAGCCCCTGTGAATTTCAGAGTCAGAGGGTCATTACATCTCATAGTTGACTATTGCCCACAGGGAGTGAGATCCTTACCCCAGGAGAAGCTTAAGAGGTCCTGCCACCGGCCAGGGGACCAACAATATTTGTTGCCCCAATAAGGTTTTAGACAAGTGGATTCGCAGCCCCAAGATTTACAATAGTAGTCATTAGCCCTGCACCCCCCCACCTCAGGTACCTCCTTGGAAACTATCCACGTGGCATAGGTAAACAAGTTTGTGGAGCCAAAATTTGTCCAGATTGTGATCATCCCAGAGATCCTGGATATTAATGGTAAGATTTGTAAACCAAGTTCCAGGACAGGTGACCTATAATATGCCCATAACCATTTTAGACGACCCAGGTAAGGTTAAGTCCGATGGGGACTTGGTATGTGAGGTGTGGACCCAGGAGGCAATGCCGTCCACTTTAATGGCTGTAGGCATGGTCAGCAACGTAATGTATGGTCCTTTCCAGCGGGGCTCTAAAGTTTGAGCTCCATGTTGGCGGATGTACACAGCATCGCTGATGTGGAACTGATGTGTAGTGTCAAGGGTTCCTGGGGCATAAAGAGCAGATAACTGGGGCCAGATATCGCACTGTACAGTTTGCAAGGCCACAAGTCAAGCCATCACATCCCTATCATGGAAATGGGATAGTTCTAGATGTGGGCATGGGGGAACCGAACATTGTAGCTAAGCCCTGACTTACCTGAGAGACAGGTAAGCAGGGCAGTTGTCTGACCCAATTACCTTAGTGACTCCAAATCTAGGAAATATCTCTTCTAAAATCTTCTTGGCTACAATTGCAGGAGTCTCCTGTTAGGTGAGGAAAGCTTCGACCCATCCAGAGAAAGTATCTATAAAGACTAGTATATACTTGTAACCATATTTCCCTGTCTTTATCTCAGTAAAATCTATTTCCCTGAAAACTCCTGGCTGTTTCCCTCTGGGCCTTTTGCCTATTTTGTTTTTCATGTTCAATGCATTGACCTCTTGATATACCTTACATTGCCCTATAACTGTATCTACTAGTCTTCTCAAATCCAAAACATATACCTGAGAACCCTTAACTGCTTCGGTTAGTTTCTTGTGTCCCAGATGAGTCTATTGATGCATTTGCTGGATTAAGTCCATGGCTTGCTTTTTGGGGAAAATAGTTCTCATTTTTGTGTTTTCCAATGTCCCTCAGTTTGCATGTAGCAGTTAGTGGGATAGCCTTTAATTTGGGCTTCCTCTTCAGCCATGTAACTGAGGGGTGGCCAGCCCTTAGTCCAGTCCCAAGTATTGAATGAGACAACCTCAGTTTGGACCAGAACAGTCTCCTTTAAGGCTACCTCTTTGGCTGCCTGATCTGCCATGTTGTTTCCTATGGATTATCTGACTTTTGATGGCCATCCTGCTGCCACAGGATCCAAACTTTTAGACAAGTAGACCACCAGTCATTTCCATGGCCCCAGTTTCTGAGTCAATGCACCCTTGTCTGTGCCCTTGTTTTCGACCATGAACATATGGAACGGTTTGGTAACATCAGGCAGTCCCAAAGCTGGGGCACTCAGAAATGCACGTTTAATGGCATCAAAGGCGTGTTGTTCTTTGTCTCCCCAGACAAATGGTTGCCCAGTCTTACTGAGGGGATAGAGGGGTGCTGTTAGCTCTGCAAACTCTGGAATCCAGAGATGCCAGAAGCCTGCCATTCCCAGGAGTTCCCTCATTTGTTTCGGGCTCTTGGGTGTGGGCAGACTGAGGATAGTCTCCTTTCTTGCTTTAGAGAGCCAGTGCTGACTGTCCTCTAGTAGGTATCCAAGGTAGCTTACCTGTTACTGGCAGATTTGTGCCTTCTTAGCGGAGGCTCTGTATTATGATTTTTCCAGTTCCTGTAAAAGTCTCCTGGTACCTTCCAGACATTGTTGCTCATCTTCAGCTTCAGTCAGGAGGACATCCACACACTGCAAAACATCAGTTGGGGTTTGGAAGCACAGTACCTTGTGAGATCCTGGTGAAGCACTTCATCAAAGAGAGTGGGTAAATTTTTGAAACCTTGAGGCAGCTGGGTCCAAGTTAGCTGTCCATTGAATCCAGTTTCAGGATCCTTCCATTTGAAGCAAAGATGCCATGGCTCTGGGGTGCCAATTCCAGGCAAAAGAAGGTGTCCTTCAAGGCCAGGATGGTATACCATGTCTTAGAGGGGGGGTAGGGAACTCAGCAAGGTGTAAGGTTTGGGCACCATGGGATGTAGGTCTACACCCTTAAATTGAACTCCCTGAAGTCTTGGAACAGCCAATAATCCTGGGTTCCGGGCTTTGTAATAGGTAACAAGGGAGTGTTCCAGGCAGATTGACATTTTCTGAGAATTCCTAATTTTAGGAGCCTGTTAATGTGAGGCCTGATCCCTTCCACAGCTTCCTGGGACATAGGATATTGTCATACCGACATAGGGGTGTCCTGAGCCTATATAACCAGAGACCACTATAACCAGAGACCAATAGAATGCTTTCCTATTCCTGCCATTTCTGCCCAAGTGAAATTCTGCCAGCCAGACCTCCATATTGGGTTCTTTCTTTGCCTCCCTTTTGATGATTGAAGTAAACTTTTATATTCTTGGAGAAAGAGCAGGTTTTTCAGAAAATAACTCAGATTACAGAGGATAATTTCAATTTCTTAATACCAAGTGTTAGTTCTATGAACAATATCCACAGAAACACTTGAAGTATTGCTTTGATGGCTGGGTCCTGGAGCAAAGACAATTTTTTTAAGTAAAAGTAAACATGATCAAATGCATGATAATTTTTATGTTCTTAGGAGTTCAACTACAAGCTTGGAGTTAATGCTATGGAAGGTCATGTCATGTTTTCCTAATAGTGATCAACATACTCTCATATTCCCAGAGTAATTCACAATATAACAACAGTATGTTCTTAAATTTATAATCATTTATAGGGGTGTTAAAGTGCAAGTTCTAAGTGCATGAAATTAAAGGTAAGTTACTATCAGCTTAATAAAATAATGTAACATATTTTACCAAATCCTTATGGCAACCACCAAAGGTACTACCAAAATATAAAACATTAGTTAATTAGAAAGAAAACAACATAAGAAGAGTTGAACAAAGAAACTATGAAACAGACAGAAAACAGGTAGCAAGTGGTGAGATAGTCATAGTTACTTTTTTCCTTTGAAGAGTTAGATGTATTTTTTACTATCTTTTTTCTTTTTCTCTCTTTCTTTCTTTCTTTCTTTCTTTCTTTCTTTCTTTCTTTCTTTCTTTCTTTCTTTCTTTCTTTCTTTCTTTCTTTCTTTCTGTCTGTCTGTCTGTCTGTCTGTCTGTCTTTCTTTCTTTCTTTCTTTCTTTCTTTCTTTCTTTCTTTCTTTCTTTCTTTCTTTCTTTCTTTCTTTCTTTCTCTTTGCCCCCTTTTGACCTGACTAAAAAAGTTTGTATTCATCCTCCAGTTTGAGGGTCAAGATGTGCCAAAGTTCCCCATCTAGACTTTTGAGTTGTGGCCCTTCTTGGAGAAAATTAATTTGTGTCCCCATTTTGGTTAGGAGATCTCGTCCTAACAGTCGGTAGGGACACTCAGGAATAACCATGAAGGAATGGGATACCCGGCCTGTTCTGAGATCTACAGATCTTCCAGTACTCCATGCATATTGTTTGGTCCTAGTTGTCCCCTGCACCCATGATCATTTGCTTGATATAAGCCCATCTGCCTGCAGGAGAACAGAATGTTGGGCCCCTGTGAATACCAAGAACTGGGTTGGTTTCCCCTCCACTGGGTTCGGGGAGGGGTTCCAAACCCCATCCCACCTAATCATTGTCTTCTTCCAAGGCCAGTACTCTCAGGTGAGGAGGAAACTTTCCCCTATTTTTAGCCCCTTGTCTCTTGTTTAGGCATTCCCTGGTCCAATGGCCTTTTTTCTTGCAATAAGCACATTGATCCTTATTCAGTTGTAGTTGTTTTCTCTAGCCTCTTGGTTTGTCTTCCCTGGTTTCTCTAACGACTGTGGGACAGGATCTTTTGCAAGTTTTGTTTCTGGCATCTTTCTTTCTTTAATTCTTTCAGCTCTTGCTCCTTTCTCTCTCTCTCTCTTTTCTTCTTCAGTTTTTCTGCTATGATACACTTTCTCTGCTACTTGCACTGATTCTTTCAAGGACTTATCCTGTAATCCAGCCATCCTTTGCAGCTTTCTTTTGATATCTGTACTTGACTGTTCTACAAAAGACATGACTACATTTGGCCTATATTCATCTTTGCTTGGATCATAAGGGGTATACTGGCAGAATCCCTCCATGAGTCTCTCCAGGAAAGTGTCTGGAGATTCCTTGGGCCCTGTCTAACCTCTCTTACCTTAATTAAATTGGTGGGCCTTTTAGTGGCTCTTTTGAGACTTGCCAACAAAGCCTGGTGATAGGTTTTCAGGGGCTCTCTACCTCCCGCCATGTTGCAATTCTGTTCTGGTCACCTTACAGGGAATCCGGCATCAGTTTCAGTGGGATTCTGGGTGGGAACTCTGGTGTTGCCCAGGACATTCTTCCGGGCCTCCAGTAGGATTTGTTCCCTTTCCACCATGGTGAACAACACCTAGAGGAGCTGTTGTCAGCCACTCCAGGTGGGCTGGTGAGTGAACAAAACAGGTTCCAAGAGGTTAGTGAGGCCCTGGGGGTCAACTGAAAAGGGAGGGTGTTGGGTCTTCCAGTTGTAGAGGTTGTCAGTCCAAGTCCACAAAGGAAGAAATAGCCACAGAGAAACAAATTACTCAAGAAAAACAGAGATCTGACACTGCCACTGTCAGAGTAACCAGAATACCCAGAAACTAGGACTTGGCTGGCCCTGCCAGGCACAAGTCATGCAGGTTCCAAAAGGAGCAGAATTGCTCCTCCCCCTCCACTAGAACTGGAGCATCCTCCAGATTGTCAATTGCAGTTCTCTCTCATATTTATAACAGGAAGAAGATATGATTTTAGATTATACAACTTTATAAACCAAAATTCTAAACAAGCCTTTTAAAAACCTGTTAGTACTAATAATGAAATCAGCAAAGTTTCAGAATAAAAAATCAATGTACTGAAAATGAGCATTTAAATATAGTAACAATAAATAGAAAAGAGGTCAAAATAAAGTGCAGAGTTGTAGAACCAAGTCTCAGTTGATACCTCCACAAAACACTCTTGTATTTAAAGCTCAGAAATCTTTTTGAAAAAGGGGACAGAAAGATTGTAAGAGGCAGAGATCAGAGATTATATCTCTTAGGAATATCAAAGTAACACCTACAAATCTCTCCAAAATGACTGCATGAATATGAGCAGGAAAAGAACAAAAATAGACATGAAAGGTAGACAGGGCAAAGACCATGAGGCCTCAACACTACAAAAAGAACAACAGGCAACTGGGTAATGCTGTCTTCCCTAGAAAGAGCACAATAATTACTTGTCTAATAACAAATGTTCAGCTCTGAAAATATACACACAGTAACATTATATGGACTGATTAAGTTATATTTGGAAATGTATATGTATATTCCTATGCATATATGAATGCAATAATAATAGAAAAGGATTACATGAGTTTGAAAGAGATAAAGGAGGGTTGGGAGAAAGAAAATGGAAGCAATATTGCAATTATATAATCTGAAAAATAAAAATAACTTAAAAAGTGTATACATAACAATAATCTTAAAAAATTTAAAACTAGAGGTAACTTACTATCTGATCCTAACTTTACAAAGCAGGAAAGTATTATCATGAAGCAGATATACAGCCCAGAATATATAAAATAAAGAACTAAAAATAAGTTTACATAATTATGATCAATTGGTATTTAGCAAGATGACAGATCTTACATAGAACAAAGAATAGATTTTTCATGAAATAGCTAGTACAATTGGACTTATAATATTAAAAGCAAATACTCACTGTACATTATCTATAAAGATCAATACAAGGCGGATAAAAAAGATACTATAACACTGGTGTGATGGTTTGACTTAGAATGGCCTCCATAGTCTCATATATTTGAGTGCTTAGGGTGGCTTTAGGAGATGTGGCCTTGTTGAAGTAGGCACAGCCTTGTTGAAAGAAGTGTGCCACTGGGGGGTGGGGGGTGGAATTTGAGGTTTCAGTAGATTAAGCCTGGACTTGTGGCTCACTCTCCCTTCCTACTACCTACTGATCCATTGGAGAATCTCACCTCCTTCTCCAGCACGATGTCTGCCTATTTCTCAACATGCTTCACATCATGACAACAATGAACTGAACCTCTGAATCTGTAAACCAGACCCAATTAAATGTTTTTCTTTATAGGAGTTGCTGTGGTCATAGTGTCTCTTCAAATTTGATTTTAATCCCAATTAAAAAATTTGAATTTATGTTGAGATCTTTGATCTACTTTGATCTACTTATTTTTGTGCGGGGTGATTATATGGATCTATTTATATTTTTCTACATGTGAACATCCAGTTAGAATTGCACCATTTGTGGAAGATGCTGTCTTTTTTCCATTGTCTGGTTTTGGCTTTGTAAATAAATAAATAAATAAATAAATAAATAAATAAATAAACAATTATCCATAGGTGTGTGGGTTTATTTCTGGGTCGTCTATTCAATTCTGTTGATGCACCATTCTGTTTCTATGCCAGTACCATGTAGTTTTTATTACTATTGCTCTGTAGTACAGCTTGAAATAGGGGACAGAGATACTTCCAGATGATCTATTCTTGTACAGGATTTTTTTAAAACAATTCTTTGTTTTTTGCTTTTTCCATATGAAATTGAGAATTGTTCCTTTAAGGTCTGTAAAGAATTGTGTTGGTATTTTGGTGGGAATTGCATTGAATCTGTAGAATGCTTTTGACAGGATGACCATTTTTACTATGTTCATCCTACCAAACCATGAGTGCGGGAGATCTTTCCATTTTCTGATATCTTCTTCAATTTATTTCTTAAGATACATAATTTTTTTTTCAAACAGGTCTTTCACTTGCTTGGTTAGAGTCACACTAAGGTACTTTACGTTATTTGTGACTATTGTGAAGGGTGTTATTTCCTAAATACTTTCTCAGCCCTTCTGTCTTTCATTTACAGGAGGGCTTCTGATTTTTTTTTTTTTGAGTTAAATTTGTATCCAGCCACTTTGCTGAAGGTGTTTATCATCTGAAGGAGTTATGTGGTTGAATGTTTAGGGTCACTCATGTATACTATCATGTCATCTGCAAATAGTGATACTTTGACTTCTTTCTTTCCAATTTGCATCCCCTTAATCTCCTTTAGTTGTCTTATTCTCTAGCTAGGACTTCAAGTACTATGTTGATGAAATACTGAGAGAGTGATAAGCCTTGCCTGGTCCCTGATTTCAGTGGGATTGATTTAAATTACTCTCCGCTTAGTTTGCTGTTGGCTATAGGCTTGCTGTATATTGTATTTACTGTTTAGGTATATGTCTTGTATCCCTGATCTCTCCAAGACTTTAAACATGAATGGCTGTTAAATTTTGTCAAATGTTTTTCAGCATGTAAGGAGATGATCATGTGGTTTTTCTCCTTCAGTTTTTTTATATGGTGGATTACACTGTTAGATTTCCATATGTTGAACCATGCATGTATGCCTGGGATGAAGCCTACTTAGTCATGGTAGATGATGTAATTTATGTTAGAAGAAACAGTGGGGAAGAACCTTGACCTCTTTGGCGCAGGAGACAACTTCCTGAAGAGAAAACCAACAATACAGGCTCTAAGATAAACAATCAATAAATGGAACCTCAGGAAACTGAAAAGCTTCTGTAAAGCAAAGGACACTGCCTTCAGAAGAAAACAACAGCCTACAGATTGGTAATGTATCTTCATGAACCCTATATTTTACAGAGGGCTAATATACAGAATATGTAAAGAATTCAAGAGGTTAAATAGCAAAAACTCCAGTAATCCAATTAAAAGATGGGTACATAGCTAAACGGAGAATTCTCAACAGAGGATATTGAATAGCACAGAAACACTTAAAGAAATGCTCAATGTCCTTAAGTCATCAGGGAAATGCAAATCAAAATGATCCTGAGATTTCACCTTACACCCATTAGAATGGCTAAAATCAAAACCTAAAGAGACAACACATGCTGGAGAGGATGCAGAGAAAGGAGAACCATTCTCTATTGCTGGTGGGAATGTAAACTTGTACAACCTTTTTGGAAATCAATCTGGCACTTTCTCAGACAATTAGGAATAATGCTTCCTCACTCCTTGGCATATATCCAAAATATGCTCACGTATACAAGGACATTTGCTCCACCATGCTCATAGGAGCTTTATTTGTAATAGTCAGAATCTGGAAACAACTCAGATGTCCCTCAGTTGAGGAATGAATACAGAAATTGTGGTACTACTCAGCAATTAAAAACAAGGAAATCATGAAATTTGCAGGCAAATGGTGGGAACTGGATCATCCTGAGTGAGCTATCCAAAAAGCAGAAAGACACACATGGTATATACTCACTTATAAGTGGATATTAGATATATAATATCGGATAAACATGCTAAAATCTGTACACTTAAAGAATCTAAGCAAGAAGGAAGACCTGGGGTAAGATGATCAATCCTCACTCAGAAAAGCTAATGTGGCAGACATTAGCAGACAGAGAAAATAGGGAACAGGACAGGAGTCTGCCGCAGAGGGTCTTTGAAAGACTCTTCCTAGCAAGGCATCAAAGCAGATGCTGAAACTCATAGCCAGCCTTTGGGCAGAATGCAGGGAATATTATGAAAGAAGGGCAAGATAGAAAAAGACAGAGGGGACAAGAGCTCCACAAGGAGAGCAACAGAACCAAAAAACATCTGGGCACAGGGGTCTTTTCTGTGACTGATACTCCAACGACGGACCATGCATGGAGATAACCTAGAACCCCTTTACAAATTTAGCCAATGGCAGCTCAGTGTCCAAGTAGATATCCAAGTAAGGGGAACAGGTACTGTCTCTGACATGAACTCAGTAGCTGGACCTTTGATCACCTCCCCCTTGTGGGGGAGAAGCCTTTCCAGGCCACAAAGGAAGACAATGGAGACAGTCCTGATGAGACCTGAAAGGCTAGGGTCAGATGGACGGGGAATAGGTTCTCCCATATCAGTGGACTTGGTGAGGGCCATGGGAGGAGATAAGGGAATTAGGGTGGGATTAGGAAGGAATGAGGGAGGGGGCTACAGCTGGGCTACAAAACAAATAAAGTGTAATTAAAAAATTGAAAGTATAGGACAAAATATAAGCAACATTTGTTGACATTGTTCTCAAAATAACTTTTAAAATATGACCTCAAATCACAGACAAAAGAAACCAAAACAGACAATCAAAGTAGCAGTTAAAGCAATGTTTAAATAATAAATGATACTAAAGAATTTATGCACAATAAAGGAAGCTATCAATTGAGTGAAGATAAAATGGATACAATAATTTTGTCGAAATATTTATAGAAGACGTTACTATTAAAATACCAGGAACTCCAACATCTACATGACAGGAAGGAAAATGAATTAATTAAAAATAAATAGGCACCTCCCTGGCAATGGATAGATTGGCAAATTTTTGATGGTTGTCTTCTTGTATCAGTCAGTGGCAAAGCAGATTTTATCCTAGCTTGATGTCTGACTTCATGGCCAAAGATCTCTTATGCCTAGGACTCATCAAAATCAAACCAAACCAAATGAAATCAAATCCATTCAAATCAATTCAATTCAAATCTAGGCAGTGCAGAGCAGGAGGAAAAAGACAGGGACCTACAGACCACCATTTCACCCAAAGACAGATGGCACAAGTAGATCATAGTACCACTAGCTACTACACCATGCAACATGGAAGGCAGATGTCAACCAGGGGCCTGGCAGCCATGTGGCCATCTTTCAGCAGGAACTACCACAATATGTGAGCATGTGGTGTTCAAACGGAAGAGAAAGAAAAGTGGAAGAGCTTGGGCGTTATGAAGAGTGATAGAACTGAACACTCAAGGGCGGAGAGGAGTAGCCTGTTGTGAGTGCTCATCCCTGTCACCTGGGACCATGGAGAGGTACCAACAGGAGGAGCCACTGAGAGCCCTGTATGAGTCTATGGCTATGCAGTGGCAGGAGTGAATATCAACGTCTGTGGCTCATATCACCACTAGAGAATATAAGAATGTCACTGGTTAGGGCAGCTGCCACATGGATGTCAGGGTACTTTACAGAACTGCTCCTGCCCCTTACTGGATGTGGTGAGTCCTGGCCCTGTGTCTCTCCTAGGAAGCACATGGAGATGACCCTGATGCCAGAGATGTGGTTGAGTTGGTCTTTGTGTCATAAGTATGGGCCAGCTGACCTTGTGACTTATCAGCTGTGGGGTGGCATTGGAAGCAGAGGAGGTTCCCCCATCCCCAATATACACACCACCTTTGTCAGTTTGGAAAGCAGTTCACAGAATCATGAGATTAGGAAAGCTACCCCTGCCCCTCCCCAGGTGCAGCACTCAGGAGAGCAGGCCCTGCACCTTGCCTGGGCAACACAATACTGCTGGCCCTGGTTGAAGGAGAGAAGGTGGGCTAGTGCTAAGGACAGAGTGAGGGAAAACTGGCCCCACCACTTGTCTACCATTAGGTGTCTTGGACTGCAGTGGGGAATGGTCTCTTCCTCCTTGCCTCTCAATGCCTGTGGCAGTCAGAAGAACTGGTCCTGGGATCGTGAGCAGGTGAGCTAGCCCTGTCCCTTGTTGGCTGTAGCACTTGGGAGAGCATCTTCTCTGGCCTTATGGAAGGAGAACAGAAGTGTTGGCCCCAAGGGTGAAAGCGGGAAAGAGATGGCCCTACCACTTTTCTGGTGTCTGGCATGAGGTGGCATGGGTGAAGGGGTGCTCTCTCCCACTTCCTCCCTTGCAATAGCCAGGATAGCAGGACTAAGGTCATACATGTGGGAGAGCTATCCCTACCCCAGTCTCTGGTTACAGCTCTTGGGAAAGCAGGCCCTGAACCTTGCCTGGGGAAGAGAGTGGAGCTGGCTCTGATCGTGAAGGCACAGGTAAACCAACCTTGAGGGTGTAAGAGCAGAAGAGTTGGCCCAGTCCCTCTCATGATGCAGCACTTGGAAGAAAAGGACCATTACCTTGACTGGAGCTGGCACTGGAAGTATGAGTATGGGTGAGGCAAACCCCAGGGCATGAGAGCAGGAAAGCTGATCCTGCCCATTGCCATCCTGCCAATGGTATCATTGGGTGAACTGGCTGGAACAGTGCTGGAGAGCTCACCCAGGTAGTGCAAAGAAGGGAGAGCTGGCAAGCTGACCAGCTCAGCTACCCTCCAGGCTGAGATCCAGGGCTCTGAATTGGCTCACTTGAAAATCTGCATCATCTGTGAATGGTTAGGATGTTTGAAAGTGCCATCCCTGCTGTTCCAAAGCTGCAGGATCTCCATGACACAGTTCAATAACAGAACAACCAAGAGGACTCTCAGTGAGTATCCAATATGGTTGGTGTAAAAGATCTTGAACGAGACCAATGACTCACGGCAATGAACATTTGCAAGTGAAGTTGTGTGGACAGAGGGATATATTGTGGGACATATACACTGTGCCATACGACAGCTTCCACAATGAGATGCTTTCTATGCTTTTGTTGTTTGTATGTGTGTATGTGTGTTATTTCAAGGGGGAGGTTACAAGGCCAAACAGCCAACATAAAGGGACAAGAAAATGAACAGGATGGGAGTACATGATGTGAAGCTCACAAAGAATCAATAGATAGTTTAAAAAGAAAAAGAGCCAGCATTGGATATTTCTCAAAAATAGTGTGACACTCAAAAACTCAAGTGACAACACATGGTGGAGAGGTTGTGGAGAAAGGGGAACCCTTCTTGATTGCTGGTGGGAATGCAAACTTGAACAACCACTCTGGAAATCAATTTGGAGCCTTCTTGGACAATTAGGAATAGTGATTCCTCAAGATCCAGCTATACCACTCTTAGGCATATATCCAAAAGATGCTCAAGTACATAACAAGGACATTTGCTCAACTATGTTTGTAGTAGCTTTATTCATAATAGCCAGAATCTGGAAACAACCCAGACTTCCCTCAGTTGAAGAATGGATACAGAAATTATGGTACTTTTACACAATGAAATACTACTCAGCAATTAAAAATGAAGAGATCATGAAATTTGCAGGCAAATGGTGGAACCTAGAAATGATCATCCTGAGTGAGGTATCCCCAAAGCAGAAAGAAACACATGGTATATATTTACTTATATAGACCTATAAGATAGGATGAACATACTGAAATCTATATACCTAAAGAAGATAAACAAGAAAGAGGACCCAGGGTAAGATGATCAATCCTCACGTAGATAGACAAATGGGATGGATGTAGGAGAATGTTGAATGTAGGAGAAAACAACCCACAGGACAGAAGCCTACCACAGTGGGCCTCTGAAAGACTTTACCTAGCAGTGTACCAAAGCAGATATTAAGACTCATAACTTTAAGCAGAATGCAGGGAATCATATGAATGAAGGGGGCGTTAGTAGCACCTGGAGAGGACAGGAGCTCCACAAGGACCAAATATATCAGGGCACAGGGGTCTTTTTTCATTTTTTTAAAAAATTTTAACATTTTTATTTTATGTTAATCACAGGTTATATACTTTGTATCCCAGCCATAGCCCCCTCCCGCATTCCCTCCCTATCC
>CM053754.1:52160260-52187297 GCA_028658305.1 Pachyuromys duprasi
CGAAGAGCCAGCCATTGAGTTCATGTCCAAAATAGTCCCTGTTCCCCTCACTAGTGTACTCACTTGGGTATTGAGCTACCATTTGCTATATACGAGCAGGGGTTCTAGGTTATAACCATACATGGTCCTTGGTTGGAGAGACAGTCTCATATAAGACCCCTGTGCCCTGATATATTTGGTCCTTGCAGAGCTCCTGTTCTCTCCAGGTCATACTGCCCCATCTTTTATATGATTCCCTGCACTCTGCCAAAGGGTTGGTTATGTTTCTTAATATTTGCTTTGATACCCTGCTAGGGAGAGACTTTCCAAGGCCCTCTGTGGTAGGCTCTTGTCCTGTTACTTGTTTTCTCCTACATCCAATATCCATCCAATTTGACTTTCTAAGTGAGGATTAATCTTCTTACCCCAGGTCCTCTTTCTTGTTTATCTTCTTTAGGTGTATAGATTTCAGTATGTTTATCCTATCTTATAGGTCTATATGAGTGAATATACACCATGTGTGTCTTTCTGCTTTGGGGATACCTCACTCAGGATGATCATTTCCAGGTCCCACCATTTGCCTGCAAATTTCATGATTTCCTTCTTTTAAATTGCTGAGTAGTATTCCATGGTGTAAAAGTAGCACCATTTCTGTATCCATTCCTCAACTGAGGGTCATCCGGGTTCTTTCCAGGTTCTGGCTATTACGAATAAAGCAGCTACGAGCATAGATGAGCAACTGTCCTTGTTGTGTACTTGAGCATCTTTTGGGTATATGCCTAAGAGTGATATAGCTGGATCTTGAGGAATCACTATTCTTAATTGTCTAAGAAAACGACAAATTGATTTCCAGAGTAGTTGTACCAGCTTACATTCTGCACAGGGGTCTTTTATGAGACTGTTTCTCCAAACAAGGACCATGTATGGATAGAACCTAGAACCCCTGCTCAGATATAGCCCATGGTAGCTCAGTATCCAAGTGGGTACCCTAGTAAGGAGAACAGGGACTATTTCTGACATGAACTCAATGGCTGGCTCTTCAACCCCCACCCTCTGAAGGAGGAGCAGCCTTGCTAGACCACAGAAAAGGACATTGCAGCCAGTCCTGATGAGACCTGATAAGCTAGGGTCAGATGGAAAGGGAGGAGGTCCTCCCCTATCAGTGGACTTGGAAAGGGGCAGGGAGGAGATGAGGGAGGGATGGGTGAATTGGGAGGGATTTAGGGAGGGGGTACAGCTGGGATACAAAGTTCATAACCTGTGATTAATATAAAAATAAAATAATTAAAAGAAAAAAGCAGTGAGACAAAAGATCAATAGGTTTTTGAAGAAAATCTTCAATCCTACCAATCATCTGGGGAATATAAATTATAATCTAAATGAATTATCACTATACACTGATTAGATTGACTGTTAGTAAAAACAAGAGATAGTAAGTGCCTATGAGGTTGTAAAGAAAAGAGAATCTTGCACATTGTTGGTATGCATAAAAAATAATGAAAAGCAAAGCAAACAAAATACCAGAAAGATAAAGACATGAAGTTCTGTGGGTAAGAAGGTAGGGAGAGTCTGGGAAGAAAAATAATATGATCAAAGCATATTGTATTTAACAAACATAAATAAAACCACAAAATCAAGTACAGGCATCATGAAAAATGGTGCAGAAGTTCCTCACAAAATTAAAGTTGGGGCTTGAAAGATGTGTCAGCAGTTGAAGGCACTGCCTGCTTCTTTAGAGGACCTGAGTTCAGTTCCCAGTACCATACTGAATAGCTCACAATTGCCAGTAGCTCTAGCATCAGGTGGTAAGATGACCCCTTTTGGTCTTCATGAGCACTATGCACCTCTCTCTCTCTCTCTCTCTCTCTCTCTCACACACACACACACACACACACACACAATCTTAAAAAATAAAAGTAGACCTATAATAGATGGTAGAGAGACAAAGAAAATAAAGTCAATATGTCCAAATGATGCTAATTATGCCACTAATTATAATAGCTAAAGTGGGCAATCAACTTACTTCCATTACAAATGAATTGGAAAAGAAATACATTACACATCTCTATGGCCAAGCAGATACTCTTTAGTCATTAAAAGATGCAAATGCTGCCATTTGTGACAACATGAATATAAACGGAGGACCTCATCCTGAGATATGCCAAAGACATGTGGAGCGCATGAAAGTTGAACTTATAATAAACCCATTTGTGATTGTCCTGGGTGATAGTGGAGGTCACTAGACACTCAGACACACTGAGTCAGCTAGGCACATCTCTAGTTGTGTTCCTTGCCTCTTCCTAAGTCCTTGAGATGGTTCTTTTTTTTTTTTTTTTAATTTATTTATTTTTATCTCAATCACAGGTTAGGTACTTTGAATCCCAGTCATAGCCCCCTCCCCCATTCCCTCCTACCCTCCCACTCCCTCCCTCATCTCCCTCTTTCCCGCCCCCTCCAAGTCCACCA
The DNA here is from genome assembly GCA_028658305.1 of Pachyuromys duprasi. Classification (NCBI taxonomy): domain Eukaryota; kingdom Metazoa; phylum Chordata; class Mammalia; order Rodentia; family Muridae; genus Pachyuromys; species Pachyuromys duprasi. The sequence goes on from CM053754.1 coordinate 52,162,706, forward strand.
ACAGGGGAGGACCTCCTTCCCTTCCATCCAACCCCAGCTTATCCTGTCTCCTCAGGGCTGGCTGCAAAGTCCTCCCCTGGGATCTAGCCAGTCTGTCACTCCCTGGCTTGTATGGGGGAGGGTCAAAGAGTCAGCCATCAAGATCATGACTGAAACAGTCCTTGTTTTGAGATGGTTCTTATTCCTAAAAGTTAGTATTCAGTTTATAGACTTCAGAATAAATTTAGTACATTATATATTGCATAAATCTTTTTTCGAAATCTTATCTCTTATGGGACTCTGTGAGTTACTTTTCAAAATTCTTTCTATGGAGAAATGACTTTTGGTAAAGACTGTCAAGACTGACAAGAACAGAGAAAGAAAGATAATATGAAATGAAGGATATTAGCTCACTACTTCAATTCTTGCTTAAAATAGAAAATACTATATTATTACCCTCAGATATCTTTACATATTACTCAGTGTGGTTTCCATGTCCATTATTGCTTATAACCTTTTAGCTACATTAACATAACTGTGAAATGTGTGGCCTGACATACCATTAGGAACTATTTCACTTGAGCCATTCTTGAATTTGCACACAGTTGCACTGACTAGCACCTAAGGTAATAGATGTGAAATGACTTATAAACACCCTGGCACACAGTACTCAAAAGATGTTTATAGAAGCAGATTTGGAATGCTTCTATGTGAGCAACTACACAATCTCAGCCCCTTCATTTTATGTTTAGAAAACACAGTTCTGGGAGTGTAAGCTGCTTGTTAGTGTGTTTTCATGCTGAATGGATTACTAGTTTGATGTCTGCACTTACAGGAGGGAATGCCTTAAGCCCTCATGTAACAGCTAGAGAATTTGCAGAGGCTCACGAATCAATCTTCTATCTTCCTGGTTTATTGCCATTTAAGAAATATGTGAATTCTTTTCTTGTGTGAAATTTCATGGCTGGACTCAGCAGTACTTCTCTTTGGCTCTAAAATTTTCCACTCTGTTGGCTTAGATTGAATTTCAATGTTCAGAAATTGCTATATATTTCAGCAAGATAATTCTGTTTGTCAAGTTCCAGGTGCTTAGGTATAGAGAAGAACAACTCTGAATAGAAAGTTGAAGTTTGCATCAGCATTTAATGGAAAGCACAGTATATTTCCTCCATGAACACTTTCCTATGCTGTAAAATAAATTGTGTAGTACTGGCTCCTTCTTTTCATGTCTGTGGTCTTTCCCATTCTAATCAAGTATGTCTGAGAATGGTGGGCTCACAGGTAATAAGTGCTTATGTCATAAATACATAGTTCACCTCATCCTGCTTAAGTAATCTTTGCTGTAGGGCACATACATTTGCTTATGTTTCATTTTTATTTCTTTGCTCTCCATTGACTAATTTTATATAGCTGTATCTGTTAATGAGAGGCAGTGGATGACTATAATGAAACATTTTTTTCTTTTTTCTGGGGATAGCCTCATATTTGCACATAAGAATTCAAAGCAAGTGAAACAGCATGCACAAGATCTGTGCTAGCTCAAGTCATATAAATTTCTATTATGGAAGCAGCGATTGGTCATGAAGTCCTACAACTAGCTAAAGAGTTATTGACAACTGATAGATGCTGAAGGAGAGATAGTCAGTTTTCTGTAAGAATGGAACCTCTGATAAGTTTACTACCCTCCAATGAAGGCCACATAGCAAAGACTACTTAGTCACCACAAACTATACATGATGAGTTAAAAAAAGAAAGGAAGAAAGGAAGGGAGAAAAAAAAGGTAGGAAGGAAGGAATACATAAATAAGAAAAGAAAGAAAGGAAAAAAGGAAGGAATAGATAAATATGGAAAGAAAGTAAAAGAAAAAGAACAAAAGAAAGAAAGTTGGAAGGAAGGAAAGAAAGAAAAAAGAAACAAAGAGAAAGGAAGAAAGAAAGAAAACACAGTTGTTTGGGGTTGGGAATGGGAGATCACCAGGAGACGTGAAAGTAGATAAAAAAAATAATAAAAATATGTTGTATGAAATTTTCAAGGAACTAATAAAATGAGAAGAAAAAGGCAAAAACAGAAGCACAGAAAGGATATTGTGCTATAAGAGGAGATTAGATACTCACAGACATTTCAAAATATAAGCGAAGAATTTGGGATAATCTTTATAAACAAACAAACAAACAAACAAACAAATAAATAAATAAATAAATAAAACTTAAGAGTTATAACATGTAGACCACACTGGAATATCTTAAAGGTTCCCAGTTAGAAGTGAGTTTGTTTTTTGATGTCTCCAATTTATCTTGAACATTTATGATAATGTAGTAGCTCGTTTCTTAGTCAGTTATTTCATAATCTTTTGTGTTTCTGAGAGTACATCTAAGAAGCAGACCCTGTTTTCTCACTTGAATGTTGAAGTTTGGAGAAGCACAATGATGGGATGCAAATAAAGGCCAGAGCACTATGCTTGCTAGTGCTGGGGTTCAACTGGTGGCATGAAGGCCAAGCTCAGAGTTATGTATATTTATTGTGTCAGGCTTAGGAGCCATGCCATGCAGGGAAGACACCTGTGTACTCTGTTGTCTTCAGTTTTCATTCCAAGAAGGACAGGCATCAGTTCAAAGACAGCCTTGTGCCTTGATGCATTTCTAATGTCAATCAGAGAACACAATTCCTGTTTAAAATATGAATGAGAAATAGACAGAGATAGTCCAAAAGTGAGAAAGAATATCTTTTAGTGATTGAAGCTGGGCCTTCACCATTTCCTCCAAGACTTTAAAATGCACTGCAAATTTATGTATTCAAGTACTGCTAAGTATATGTCAGTGCTCAGATTCTGTGCTGAATGCCAACAATGTAATTCTAGGTCTCGATGTGAGAAAACATTAGGGTCAGTGTAGAAACTGAATTGATAAAATGTAGAATGGTGAATGTGCACTTCTTTTATACACTGAAGTTACCCAGGGAGGCATAAAATTGTTTAAAGGGCCTCTTTTATTTTTAAAATCTAGTAAGTTTTTTTTATTAATTACCATTTAGTTACTTTGTATCCAATTTATAGCCACCTCCCACATCCTTTCCTAATCCCATGCTCCCTCCTGCATCTCCTCCCATGCTCCTCCCTAAATCCTCTGATAGTAGAGGGACTTCTCCCTTCCATCTGACCTTAGCATATCAGGTCTCATCAGGACTGGCTGCATAGTCTTCTTCTGTGGCCTGGTAAGGCTGCTCCCCCCTCCCCCAAGGGGGAGCGGATCAAAGAGCCAGCCACTGAGTTCTTGTCAGAGATGGTGCCTGTTCCCCTTACTAGGGAACCCACTTGGATACTGAGCTACCATGGGCTACATCTGAGCAGGGGTTCTGGGTTATCTCCATGCATGGTCCTTGGTTGGAGTATCAGTCTCAGAAAAGAACCCTGTGCCCAAATTTCTTGGTTCTGTTGTTCTCCTTGTGGAGCTCCTGTCCCCTCCATATTTTTCTGTCTTGCCCTTCTTTCATAAGATTTCCTGCATTCTGCCCAAAGATTGGCTATGAGTCTCAGCATCTGCTTCTATACCCTGCTGAGTAAAGTCTTTCAAAGGCCCTCTGTGGTAGTCTCCTGTCATGTTCCATGTTTTTTTTTCCCTCTTCCAATGTCCGTTTGCTTTTCAGAATGAGCCCTCTTTATGAATGATCTTCTACCTCGTACTGGACAAAAACCTGTGACTGTGGATCCCATAGGCCCTAGTGGAAGAAACTGCTACTATTATTTTATTAAATGGATGCAGTATCATACTGCCATATAAATACTTACTTGTGTGTGTGAAGGGTTAAAACATGGCTTTAATACCAGAATTCATTAGGTAGAAGCAGGAAGATTTTTGTGAGTCTTAGGCCAGTTAGGGCTTAATAGTAAGATACTATCTAAATAAATAATTATAGATGCAAATTGAACTTCATCTGAGAAGCTTCTTTGTGAAAATGGGTGATGGTTGATAAATAAATTCACAATTGTCCAAATATAGACAGTAAGTGTCTATGGAGTGTTCAACTACAAATGTGACAGTTACTCCAGGGCTCGGGGAGCATTGAAAAGCAGGGTGTGGAGGTTTGTAGTAATCAAAGATTGGATAGGACAGCTGTGTGACTCATCTGGACAAGAAAGGTCCATTACATTCATGAACTTATAGCATCTACGGAAGACTACACAAGACCAGAACAAAATCAAGCCAGTTAAATTCCATTGTATACAAGAGATTGGTTCACAAGGCCACACACCTGGTTGAGGATCTATTGACAGTTGATGACTACTAGGGGACACAGGATTTTTTCTTCAGGGATATGGCCTCTGAGAGGTTTCCCATACTTTGTTAGGTGGTTCTACATCCGTACACATATGTACAACACTAGACACAGGGGATTCTGGAAAAAAAGAGTTAAAAGATAATATGCTGTTATGGGAGAGTGATATGTGTGGAATATAGGAGGAGTAGAGTGGATAATGAGGGGTGATATAATCAAAACACATTGTACATATGTGTGAAAACCTTAAAGAATAAACACAATTTTTAACAACTATTAATGCTCTGGTGCAATTCAACTATATTGCTGATCCAGCTGGTCTGTTTTTCAGTGTTGGGCAAGAACACATTCAGAAACCGCAAAGGTAATGTGATATATAGCCAATGCTGGAACTGTGACTGAGATAGGATTCCTTTGTTCATATGAATTGCATTCTCCTTGTTAATGTGTATTAAAGATATTCAAATATGTGTACTGAGTGTAAAACTGGCCACTCAGCAATTCTCAGTTATTTCATTTGTTATTTTAGTACTTACCTTTTCTTTGCTTGACTTCTTTTTCTTTTTTATTTTAACATTTTTATTTTATATTAATCACAGGTTACATACTTTGTATCCCAGCCATAGCCCCTTCCCGCATTCCCTCCCTATCCCACCCTTCCCTCCCTCATCTCCTCCCTGCCCATTTCCAAGTCCACTGATGGGGAGGATCTCCTCCCCTTCCATCTAACTCTAGCTTATCAGGTCTCTTCAGGAATGCCTGCAATGTCCTCTTCTGTGGCCTAGCAAGGTTGCTCCTCCCTCTGCGGATGGGCAGGTTGAAGAGCCAGCCATTGAGTTCATGTCCAAAATAGTCCCGTTCCCCTTACTAGTGTACCCACTTGGATATTGACCTACCATTTGCTACATATAAGCAGGGGTTCTAGGTTAAAACCATACTTGGTCCTTGGTTAGAGAGACAGTCTCATATAAGACCCCTGTGCCCTGATATATTTGGTCCTTGCGGAGCACCTGCTCTCTCCAAGTCATACTAACTTCCCCTTCTTTCACATGATTCCCTGCACTCTGCCAAAGGGTTGGTTATGTTTCTTAATATTTGTTTTGATACCCTGCTAGGGAGAGACTTTCCAAGGCCCTCTGTGGTAGGCTCTTGTCCTGTTACTTGTTTTCTCCTACATCCAATATCCATCCAGTTTGACTTTCTAAGTGAGGATTAATCCTTCTACCCCAGGTCTTCTGTCTTGTTTATCTTCTTTAGGTGTATAGATTTCAGTATGTTTATCCTATCTTATAGGTCTATATAAGTGAGTATATACCATGGGTTTCTTTCTGCTTTTGGGATAACTCATTCAGGATGATCATTTCCAGGTCCCACCATTTTCCTGCAAATTTCATGATTTCATCCTTTTTAATTGTTGAGTAGTATTCCATTGTGGAAAAGTACCACAATTTCTGTATCCATTCTTCAACTGAGGGTCATCTGGGTTCTTTCCAGGTTCTGGCTATTATGAATAAAGCAGCTACGAACATAGATGAGCAAATGTCCTTGTTGTGTACTTGAACATCTTTTGGGTATATGCCTAGGAGTGGTATAGCTGAATCTTGAGGAATCACTATTCTTAATTGTCTAAGAAAATGCCAAATTCATTTCCAGAGTGGTTGTACCAGCTTACATTCCCACCAGCAATGGAGGAGGGTTCCTCTTTCTCCACATCCTCTCCAACATGCGTTGTCACTTGAGTTTTTGATCTTAGCAGGAAGATGTTATTTCTTTCTTCTCTGAATTTTTATTTATTCAATGTTCTTCAAAGCTACATTTTCTGGTAAGATTCCAAACTTTTTTGCTTTGTAGCTAGTAAAGTTTGACCATCTACAGTAATTCCAAATAGATTTTATAAAATAGACCTGGATTTAGGAAAAATGACTGTCATGGAATAGTTTATAACAGAATTATTTTCAAACAATTAGTACTACTTCAGTTTGCTCCTTGATTCATCTAGCAGTATTGTTTTTGCTTGTCCTGTTGCTGGTTGCATGGTGGTCAATATTGTTCCAAAATCCTGTCTTCCAATTCCCAAAATATTCAGACTACAGAATCATATATAATATTCATCATAGCCATGTCTTTGTTATATTTCAGATGTTGAAATACTAAATAAAATGTAACAATGATTATTTACTGAAATACATCTTATGCCAGTTATTAAATTAAACATTATGATAGCAAAATAAATTAGATTATCAACTTTTCTTCTTTAAAGGACTTGCAGTATGAAAATAACATTTAATAGTTAAACAAAAAGCCAAAAGTATAATAAATAATGAAATATATTTTAAAGACAATATGATGAGATATAAAGCAATAGGGGAAACCTGATTGGTAGAACACTGTGTAAAGAATGATCAAATAACAGAGGTCCCTCTTAAAAAGAACATTAAAAATTCTTTTTAAATTAATTTATGTTTTTTATAAATTACAGTTTATTCACTTTGTATCCCAGCTGTAGCCCCTCCTTCATCCCCTCCCTATCACACTCTCCCTCCCTGAAATCTTCCCATGCCTCTCCCCAAGTCCATTGATAGGGGAGGTCCACCTCCTCTTCCTTGTGACCCTAGTCTATCAGGTCTCATCAGGACTGCTTGAATTGTCTTTCTCTGTGGCCTGGTAAGGCTGCTCCCCTATCAGGGGGAAGTGATCAAAAAGCCAGCCACAGAGTTCATGTCAGAAACAGTCCCTGTTCCCCTTACTAGGAGACCCACTTAGAGACTAAGCTACATGGGCTACATCTGTGCAGGTGTTCTAGGTTATCTCTATGCATGATCCTTGTTTGGAGCATCAGTCTAAAAAGATGCCTGTGCACAGATATTTTGGTTCTGTTCCTCTCCTTGTGGATCTCCTGAACCCTCCAGGTCTTTCTATCTCCTCCTTCTTTCATAAGATTCCCTGCATTCTGCTCAAAGTTTGGCTATGAGTCTCAGCATTTGCTTTGAAACCTTGCTGGGCAGAGTCTTTCAGAGTCCCTCTGTGGTAGGCTTCTGTTCTATTCCCTGTTTTCTTTCTCTTCCAATGTCCTTCCCTTTTGCCTTTCAGAGTGAGGATTGATTATCTTACTCAGGTCTTGCTTCTTGATTTTGCTTCTTTAGATGTAAAGATTTTATTATGTTTATCCTAAATTATATGTATAATAATATTCACTTATAAGTGAGTATAAGAAGAAAAAGTGTGGAAGAGCCTTGAACTCATTGGCACAGAAGACAACTTCCTGAACAGAACATCAACAGCACAAGCTCTAAGATCAACAAACAATAAATGGGAACCTCATGAAAATGCAAAGCTTCTGTAAAGCAAAGACACTGTTGTCAGAACAAAATGACAGCCTACAGACGGGGAAAGGATCTTTGCCAGCCTTATATCTGACAGAAGACTAATATCCAGAATATATAAAGAACTCAAGAGGTTAAATAGCAACAAATCACATAATCTAATTAAAAAATCGGGTACAGAGCTACACAGAGAATTCTCAATAGAGGAATATCGAATGGCAGGAAACACTTAAAGTAACGCTCAATATCCTTAGTCATCAGGGAAATGCAAATCAAAACTACCCTGAGATTTCACCTTTTACCCATCAGAAAGGCTAAGATCAAAAACTCCAGTAACAACACATGCTGGAGAGGATGTGGAGAAAAGGGAACCCTACTCCATTGCTGGTGGGAATGTAAACATGTACAACTACTTTGGAAATCAATCTTCCGCTTTCCCAGAAAATTAGGAATAGTGCTTCCACAAGATCCGTCTATACCACTCTTAGGCATATATACAAAATATGCTCGAGTGTACCACAAGGAAATTTGCTCAACCATGTTCATAGCAGCTTTATTTATAATAGCCAAAATCTGGAAATAATCCAGATGTCCATCAATGGAGGAATGGATACAGAAATTGTGATTCTTTTACACAGTGGAATACTACTCAGCAATTAAAAACAGGACATCATGAAAATTTCAGGCAAATGGTGGAAACTAGAAAATATCATCCTGAGTGAGGTACCTCAGAAGCAGAAACTAAAAAGAACATTTTAACACACACTAAAATAAAATAAATTTGGATTAGTATGCCAGGAAATAAAAAGTGGAGTGAGTTGGTTACTGGTGTTATGTGGAGGATTAGGTGAGCGACATGTAAAAATGGAGTCATTGGTCCCAGGGGACAAAGCATATTCACGCCATTCCATGTCAGAGAGCCAATATTGATAATTAATCAAAGATTCAAGAACTATGAAAGGTTGACATTCACTTATATAGTGGGATGTTAAAAATATGCCCACTGGGAAAGAGGAAATACATCTTGGATAATGAGGTGAAATAAATCTTTAAGACCTTGTATCACAAATCTGCCTCTAAAAGAAGACCTGTTTTGATTGCAATCTAGTTGGGAAAGCATAAACACAAGCTTAAAGAATTATAAATTAATAACATAGAGAGATACAGAAGAAGTTGAAGAAGAGAGATCCAGGGGGATTAAAAGATGTTATTGTCCAAGGAAGTGAAAGATCTGTTTGAAAAAAACTTCAAGTCTCTGAAGAAAGAAATTGAAAAAGATATCAGAAGATGGAAAGATCCCCCATGCTTATGGATCGGTAGGATTAACATAGTGAAAATGGCCATTTTGACAAAAGTAATCTACAGATTCAATGCAATTCCCATAAAAATACCAACACAATTCTTTACAGATGTTGAAAGAATGATTCTCATATGAAACTTCATATGGAAAAACAAAAAAACCCCAGAATTTCCAAAATGATCCTGTACAACAGATCATCTGGAGGAATCTCCATCCCTAATCTCAAGCTGTACTTCAGAGCAATAGCAATAAAAACTGCATGGTATTGGCATAGAAACAGAGTGGTGGATCAATGGAATGGAATAGAAAACCCAGAAATAAACCCAAACACTTATTGATACTTGATTTTCTACACAGAAGCCAAAACCTTTCAATGGAAAAATGACAGCATCTTCATAAAAGGTGCTGATCCAACTGAATATCTACAGGCAGAAAAATGAAAACAGATCCATATTAATCACCCTGCACTAAACTAAAGTCCAAGTGGATCAAGACCTCAACATAAAACCAGATACACTAAATTGGTTAGAATAAAAAGTGGGGAAGAACCTGGAACTCATTGGCACAGGAGACAAGTTCCTGAACAGAACACCAACAGCACAGGCTCTAAGAGCAACAATCAATAAATGGGACCTCATGAAACTGAAAAGCTTCTGTAAAGCAAAAGACACTGTTGCCAGAACAAAATAACAGCCTACAGACTGGGAAAGGATCTTCATCAATCCTGTATCTGACAGAGGGCTAATATCCAGAATATATAAAGAACTCAAGAAGTAAAACAGCAACTAATCAAGTAATCCAATTAAAAAATGGGGTACAGAGCTACACAGAGAATTCTCAATAGAGGAATATAGAATAGCAGAAACGCTTAAAGAAATGTTCAATGTCGTTAGCCATCAGAGAGATGCAAATCAAAACGACTCTGAGATTTTACCTTACACAAGTCAGAAAGGCAAAGGTTAAAAACTCAAGTGACAACACATGCTGGAGAGGTTGTGGAGAAAGGGGAACACTCCTCCATTGCTGGTGGGAATGTAAACTTGTGCAACCACTTTTGAAATCAATCTGGCGCTTTCTTAGACAATTAAGAATAGTGCTCTCTCGAGATCCAGCTATACTACTCCTAGGCATATATCCAAAATATGCTCAAATACACAACAAAGACATTCGTTCAACCATGTTCGTAGCAGCTTTATTATCAATACCAGAATCTGGAAACAACCCAGATGTCCCTCAATGGATACTGAAGTTGTGGTACATTTACACAATGGAATACTACTCAGCAATTAAAAACAAGGAAACCTTGAGATATGCAGGCAAATGGCGGGATCTAGAAAATATCATCCTGAGTGAGGTATCCCAGCAGCAGTAAAGACACACATGGTATATACTCACTTATAAGTGGTTACTAGACCTGTAAGATAGGATAAACATAATAAAATCTGTACACCTAAAGAAGATAAACAGGAAGGAGAACCTGTGATAAGAGGCTCAATCCTCACTTCGAAATACAAATGGGCTGGAAATTGGAAGAAGGAGAAACAAGAAACAGGAAAGGAGCCTACCACAGAGGGCCTCTGAAGGACTCTACTTAGCAATGTATCAAAGCAGATGCTCAGACTCATAACCAAACTTTGGGCAGAGTGCAGGGAATCATATGAAAGAAACACGGGGGGGGGGGAGTGTTTAGTAAGACCTGTAAGACCTGGAGAGGACAGGAGCTCCACGAGGACCAAATATATCTGGGCATAGGGGTCTTATATGAGACTATTTCTCCAAACAAGGACCATGCATGGATATAACCTAGAACGATTGCTCAGATGTAGCCCATGTATCCAAGTGAGTACCTTAATAAGGGGAACAGGGATTGTCTCTGACAAGAACTCTGACATGAATTGTCTCTTTGATCTCCCCCTCCTTGAAGGAAGAACAGCCTTGCTAGGCTTTAGAGGAGGGCATTGCAGCCAGTCTTGATGAGATCTGATAAGCTAGGTTCAGATGGAAGGGGAGGAGGACCTCCTCAACCAGTGGACTTCGAGAGGGGCAGAGAGGAGAAAAGAGATGGAGGGTGGGTTTGGGAGAGAATGAGGGAGGGGGCTACAGCTGGGATTCAAAGTGAATAAAATATAATCAATGCAAAAAATTAAAATTTAATTTAAAAGAGATGTTATTGCTTTTCTATGGAGAAGAGCAGTACCCAGTAAATGTTGGGAAAGTTACTGTTTAAATACATTTGTGCATCATCAGTGATTGTACTATTCTTCTAATTTGCTTTGGGCATAGACCTGATATAACTCAGACTTAAGATTGTGAGTATCAGTTGAAGAAATGCTTCAGTTGGATTGATCTGTAAGCAAGGGCAGTTTCTTGGTTAACAATGATATGAGAGGGTTCATCCCATTGTGGGAAGTGCTGTTCTGTTCCTGGGCTGTAAAAGAGAAATGACTGAGAGTAAGCCACAGGAAACAAGTCATAAGCATCAGTCCTCTGTGGTTTCTGCTTTTATTCCTGCTTCTAGGTTCCTGCCTTGATTTCCCTCAATGAGGGATTGTGACTTGGATATATACGATGAAATAAACCCTTTCCTTTCCACATTGCTTTTGGTAAGAATAAGAAAATAAAACCAGATCAAAACACTAATTTGATATAAAAATAGAAATTGGCATATTTTTATTTATTGACACTGTAACATAATAACATAATTTCCCCCTTTCCTCCATGTAAAACTTCTCACATATGCTGTCTTGCTCTCTTGCAAATTCATGGCCTATTTTATTATTAATTACTAGAAAATATAAATAGCACCTTTCTGAAGATACTGTATAATTTAGACAAAGGACCCAGAGGACTCTGAGCTAGAACTGACCTAACTGACCTAATCTAGTAAGCAGCCTTCTGGATACTAGATTTCATAGTATTGGAACACACACACACACACACACACACACACACACACACACTTTTTAATAATAGAAAATCATAGACTTGTTTGAAAAATCTTAAACATTGGTAACTGAAATTCTATACTTTAAAAACCATGCTATAAATCTATGATCAATTATACTTTACTACAAATTATGAATATGTACAAATTGGTGTAGTGGGTTACCTATTAAAGACAACTTCCATTCTTTCTAAATTGACAACTTCAGTTTTTATTTTCCCCTTCCCTATGTTATTTTCTATCTACATCACTATTATCATCATCAACTTCATCTTGTCTGAATTCTCAAATCTGAAATTACATCATGATTTTTTAAAATATTATCTATTTTTATGGAGTGTATATGTACATGAGGTGTTTTGGGGGAGTGCATGGCCCAGTGCTTATGGGCAGGACAGAGGGCAACTTTATGGAGTTTGTTCTCTCTTCCCAACTTTATGTGTGCTCTAGAATGGAGCTCAGCATATCAGGTTTTTGTGCCAACTGTGTTTATTCACTGAGGCATCCATTTGGCCCCATGAAGTTTTAAAGGACAGAATTCATATCATATTTACTTCTGTGCTCCTCCCAGGCCAAGCACAAGCTTTTTTTTGTCCAAACACTATTCACCATTCTTTTAAATTATCTTTACTAATACCTGACTTGTACTGAGCATCAAGAATGTAAAATAAGGAGAGATGCCTCTCAAAAGAACCAACAATGCCAACGGAAAGGGTGCAAACACAAGTAGAATAATGGAATCTTCACCGTTAGTATATAATTCTCTTTGAGAGAAGTATTGGATTTTCTTTTTTTTTTGGAAGAAAATACCTTGATATTTTGGGATAGGAAAGGAGATAATGGTGAAGTGGATATGTAGGAGAAAAACAACAATATTATTGGCTTAGTTATCCTCCATAAAAAATTAGTGGAAATTTACTCTTTAGGAAAAGATGGGAAGAAAGAATATCAGTATAACATAGATACTAAAAATATAATATGAAGTTAAGGACATGAAATACCCAATTAAATTTATCTGGAGGTAGATCATCCCAAACTAGTGATTTTTGATCTTAAATTAAACATTGCTTGTGATGCTGTCAAGTGATATCCCTCTCTGTTGTTCTTATTTCTCCAATCATGTAAATCTGCTGTGTTTTCATTTGAGTGAGAGAGGTTCTGTTGAAACTGAGATGACGCTAAATCTTACTTACTCTTAAAACAAAACAAAAACAGTCTCAAGGGACTCTAAGAAAATCTGCATCCTGAAATATTTCATAAGAGGTGTAAGTACACAGTCAGAGGTGAGGTACCCGAAGGAGCCAAAGTTCTGGCAGAGGGCTTTGAAGCTTTCACAGGGTGTTAAATGCAGTTTTAAATTGATTCTAGATCTCAAACTGCCAACATATTCTTGTTAACATCTGAAATACATCTACCAAGGTCAAACAGCTTTGTTTAAGTTGAATATATTAAAAGCCAATGGAAAGTATTCTGGCTAATGCAGTGTTGAATAGTGAAACACCTAAGTTAGAGGGAATCAAGTGTGAAATTGTGCAAGCATGGCACTTGAGGTTGATCTCCAATAAAGAATCAAATAGCAAGGGGATCAGTAAGTAAAATGTTTGATGCAAAAGGAGGGAAAATACATTGTCATAAAATTAGAACTACTTATCAGAGCATCCAAGCAAATTTTAACAATAGTCTAGAAAAACAAACACACAAACACACATACACACATATATATCTGCATCTATAACTGTTATCTCAATTTATACACTCAGATATGTAAGACCTCTTGAGGCAGGTGTGTGTGTGTGTGTGTGTGTGTGTGAGTGTGCGTGTGTTTGTAGATGTATACCAATGTGATGGATTGCAGAATGTATATGCATGTTAATCATGCATTTTGGAAGAGACAGCAGGTTGGCCTAGTTGCATTATTTCAGAATATTAGAGATATGTAGGAATAGATATAGATGCCAGTGGTATTTTAACATGTGTGTGTTAGCATGTTTACCAAAGTGATATGTCCGTGAACTATAAACAGGCCAGTACTCTATTTGGGAACAGACTGTATGTTGGCCTATTGTCATTATCTCAGAAGACTAGAGGAGTGCAGGAATAGATAAAAATGCTAATGACATTCTAAGTTGTGTTTTCTAATGATTGCAGCTGTCAAAAGTATAGTTGATACTTTGCTTTTGACAGTGACTAAGTTGGGAAGGACTGACATGATCAGAGCATTGCTGCTGGGGATGTTCTTTGGGCGATGTACAAGTCATCTAAACGTGACCCAAAGACACAGCGTAAATATAACCAAAGCTTCAAATTTAGGGAGAAAGGATAGGGAAGGCCAGGGCCATTTTGAGCTGACCACTGCAACAGTTCCTTTAGCTATAATGAGAACATGTTGCTCCCTTTCCCTGCTATCACAAAAAAGGATGTTTACTTATAAATGATTTAAAAATTAAATTATTGTTTCCCAAATTTTTAAATGAACAGGTCATAGTGCCATGTCCTGGAGTTGTTAAGAGAGGACATGGCTAACCTAGGCCTAAAGGCAGTTCTCAATGACTGAACACGTGAGAAGCATCTCACACATACTTGCCAGCAGTGTAACTATCAGCTCATAGCAGGTAGCATTATTTTAAAAATGTTCTTTGTGTTGGTGAATACAGCATCATAAAAAAATTATTTTTTGTCTTAATTGCTGTATTCTACTAACATGAAGATTACTGCTTATGAAGGGTGCAGAGGTCAAATCTGAAATAGTACGGTAGGGAGATTTTCTGTATGCTCTCCCAGAAGGAAGATGTCTAAGTTGCTCATCTCTACATATTTCTTAGATGTATTGATTTGTCAACTGTTCTAGTCAGGGTGACTATTTTTGTGATCAAACACTGTGACCAAAGCCACTTGGGGAGGGGGGTCTTATTTGCCTTGTACTTCTATATTGCTGTTCATCATCAAAGAAAGTTATTACAGAAACTCAAACAGTGCTGCAACCAGGAGGCAGGAGCTGATGCAGAGGCCATTGAGGGAAGCATCTTACTGTATAGCTCATCATGGCTTGTTCAACTTGCTTTCTTACAGAAACCACAATGATCAGCCCAGAGTTGGCACCATCCACAATGAGCTCATCCCTCCCTTATCAATCCCTAAATAAGAAAATGCCCTCCATCCATATCTGACAGAGGAACTTTCTCAGTTGAGGTTCCTTCCTTTTATCTCTCTCTAGTTTTTGTCAAGTTGGCATAAAACTACTCAGAACACTTCCTATAAATTAAAAACCTTAGTATTCCCTATGGTTTTCCTCCAACTCATTCAATTCTCTATGGTTCTAGGGTGGGGAACATCCTTAAGACCATAAGAGATGAAGACAATGAATAGTCTCACCTGGAGATAGAAATATTATATCTTATGACATAATCCACAAGCCTGCCACAACTTTCAATGAGCTCTGCTTTCTCTAAGACTGAGTCTGGGATATGTCAGAACTCTTGGCTGGAGCTCTAGCTTATTTGAGAAATTGTTTACTTATGCCAAGGGTTGGAGATATTGCTCAGTTATATAATGCTTTTTTAGTATGCACAAGACCAAGTCACAATTACTATGCAGAAAAGGGAGGCCTCCCAATGGATATCAACCAGTCTTGACATAAGGACTTCCAGTAAGTTAAGGAGCTTCTTCTTCTACTGAGGCTACACAAGGCAGCCCAGGTTATTTAGTTCTGAAGGTTTTCCTCTGTGGTGTCCTTGACCCCTCTGGCTCCTTCAATTCTTCCTTTCCCTTTTCCACAGGGTTCCCCAAGCTCCACTCAATGTTTGGCTATGGGTGTCAGCATCCATTTCCATCAGTTGCTGAGTAAAGCCATTCATGCTAGGTTTCTGTCTGCAAGTATAACAGAATATCATTAATACTGTCAGAGGTGGGCTTCTTTTCATGGCATAGATTTCAAGCTGGGCCTGTCATTAGTTGGCCCTTGCCTCAAATTCTGCTCCATGTTTACCCCTGCACATGTCGTAAGCAGGACAAATTGTAGATCTAAGGTGTTGTGGGTTTGTTGGTGTCCCAGTCCATCCACTGGAAATTTTTCCTGGTTATAGGAGATGGCCAGTTCAGGCTTCATAGTCCCCATTGCTAGGAGTCTTAGCTAGAGTCACCCTAATAGATTCCTGAGAGTTTCTATTGTTCTAGATTCCCGGCTCATCCAAGAGATGTGTAATGCTGATACTTTTATGACATTTTGCACAATGTATCTTCAAAAGAACTTAGCTGCTATGTACATAAGAAAATATAAAGACACTATCTTCTTGACACTAAATTTAGTGACAAGTTAATAATCAGGCTCTTAAAATCTTACCTTTGTAGAGGTTCTTATAACCTAATTCAAAACAGGCCTTTTACTTTAACCTCCCTATAGATTTTTATTTTTCTTCAGATAGTCAATCTTGAATGTATGCAGAGATATCATGCATAGGTTTGGTCAATTAATTTATCCACTTAAAATATAATAACAACCCCTCACTTTCTCAGTAAAGTGTGAAAGATCTCATTGATGCTGATGCTTTTTCTAATATTATATTTCTCATAGTCACTGCCTGTTATCCTGAACCAGTCGTATGTCTGTGATGTCTCTAGCATTATTTTGGTTTACATTTCATGTAATCATTGTGAGTATTAAGTCATACAATATAGCTTTAGGTAAAAATAAATACCAGTTCTGCATAACTTGAACTTTTCTGAGAAGTACTTAGAGAACCCAGTACTATTTCTGTCGGCTTACATCTGTAGCTACAACTTTAAATTAAACAAACATATGACTTTCTTGTTTATTCTGCTTCCTGAAGTGCTTGTCATAGCACCAAGCACATAAATATACAGAATCAATATTTTTGCTATTGAATTAAATCATATTATTTTTCATTTTAATTATGTGTTGGATTCCCGATTTTTTTTTCTTCTAGTACGAAGCCCTTCACTGGGGACCCAGTAGGTTCTCATCTTTTTCATTAGTTTCATGGATTTCCTTTCCAACCATCTTGCATCATTCACTACTTTCAAGTGTTATCTCACTTCTCTGTCCCAAATAGTATTGATTGGCTTCTGTACCAAAACCAAATTTTTCTGCACATTTTTTGTAGGTAACCTGAGAACATTATTATATCTTGTATTTTCAAGCTTCTTCTGTTCTATGCTTTAAATTGTATCTTTCATATAATTCAGGCTTAGTTATCCCTTAACTCCACATGTGCCACTGTAGTCCCACTTTACTACCTTTACTTGCATGATTTCCTTTACCCGGAATATCCAATGTTCAAACCATGGAAAGTCTAGCTCAAATTTTATGTTCTAAAGCTATTGTCTATATGTGTGTGTGTGTGTGTGTGTGTGTTTTGGTTTCTGGATAGACCAGAGATATTAGAGTCCCTTGGAACCGGAGGCATAGGCAATTGGGAGCTATCTGCTGTGGGTGGCAGGAACCAAAATCAGATCCTCTGAAAGAATAGTACATGCTTAATTGCTGAGCCATCTCTTAATCCCAGACTTTTGGTGAAGCAATTTTGAGTCAATGATTGAGTGCTTGCGAGTTAGGTTTCATCCTTAACAAAATAATGCTCTCTCTCTCTCTCTCTCTCTCTCTCTCTCTCTCCACACACACACACACACACGTATATAATGCACTGCACATAGTGAAGTTTACTCAGCTATGAAGTGAGATCATCAGCCCACAACTCAGGCAGACATAATGTGGAACCAGAAAAGCATTAAGCAAAGTCTGCTTAACTCACCCAAATGGTTTATTATGTCCATGTCATTGGAAGATCCCATCAACTTTAATTATTAAAAACTAATGCCGTTGGTTTCTTAAATCCATTTCAAGAGGTGGCACATTATGCAGAGCAACTGTTATCAAGTAGTAGAGTTCTCTCTTCATCAAACTGCATTCTAGCTAGCCAAGCAGAAACAACCTGCTGCAATAATGTTCCTGTAAACCGAATAGAAGACCCAGAAATAAACCCAAACACCTATGAATACTTGATTTTCTACACAGAAGCCAAAACCATTTGATGGAAAAAAGTCTTCAAAAAATGGTGCTGGTCCAACTGGATGTCTATCTACAGGCAGAAAAAAGAAAATAAATCCATATTTATCACCGTGCACAAAACTAAAGATGAAGTAGATCAAAGACCTCAACATAAAACCAGATACTCTAAATCTGTTAGAAGAAAAGGTGAGGAAGACCTTGGAACTTATTGGCACAGGAGACAAGTTCGTGAACAGAACACCAACAGCTCAGGCTCTAAGAGCAACAATCAATAAATGGGACCTCATGAAACTGAAAAGCCATAGTCATCAGAACAAAATGACAGTCTACAGACCGGGAAAGGATCTTCACCAACCCTATATCTGACAGAGGGCTGATATCCAGACTATATAAAAAACTCAAGAAATTAAAAAGCAATAAGTCAAGCAATAAAATTCAAAAACAGGATACGGAGTTAAACAATGAATTCTCTGTAGAGAAATATTGAATGCAGAGAAACACCTAAAATGATGCTCAATGTCCTTAGCCATCAGAGAGATGCAAATCAAAATGACTCTGAGATTTCACCTTACACCAGTCAGAATGGCAAAGGTTAAAAACTCAAGTGACAACACATGCTGGAGAGATTGTGGAGAAAAGGGAACGCTCCTCCATTGCTGGTGGGAATGTAAACTTGTACAACCACTTTGGAAATCAATCTGGCGCTTTCTCAGACAATTAGGAATAGTGATTCCTCAAAATACAGTCATACCACTCCTAGGCATATATCCAAACATTGCTCAAGTACACAACAAGGACATTTGCTCAACCATGTTCATAGCAGCTTTATTCGTAATAGCCAGAAACTGGAAAAAACCCAGTTGCCCATCAATGGAGGACTGGATGCAGAAATTTGGCTCAGCAGTTGGCGCACTGTCTTACAGAGGACCTGAGTGTGACTCCTAACATCCAACCGGTGGCTTTCAAACATTATTAATTCCAGTCCCAGGAGATCTGCTGCACTCTGGTGGCATGCATGTAGTGCAGATATATGTGCCTTTCAAGTACCCACACTCATAAAATTAAAAGGGGGAAAAAAAGCTACTACCAAAATCAAATAGTCCAGATGGTTTGATCTGGACAATACAGATTTGAAAAAAAAAAAACAATATATGAAACACAAAGATCTGTCTCTGAATTCAGTGTAGAATTTCTCTATGCAGTTTTTAAATTTTATTTTTATTCACTTTACATCCTTGTTGTAGCTCCATCTCTTCTACTCTGCTAGTCCCTCTCTCCCTCTGCCCCTTCCTACTTCTCTTTTCCTCAGAAAAGGAGAGCTCCCTTTCCCCTCCAGCCAAGTTTAGTACTGAGCTTCTCCTGTTTTCCCATGCCCTGGCAAGGCAGTCCTTCCAGAAGGAAGTGATCAAAAAGCTAGTAAGTGAGTCCCTGTCAGATTCAGTCCTCACTTCCCTTACTAGAGTACCCACATGATGCTGTGATATCCATCTGCTACATCTTTGCAGGGGAACCTAGGTCCAGTTTGTGCATGGTCCTTGGTTGATGATTCAATCTCAGCAAGGCCATCCGGGCCCTGACATCTATTGGTTTTCCTCCGAAGCGCCTGTCCTTTCCTCCTTCCTCCCACTTTTCTACAAGATGCCCTACACATTGTTCAATGTTTGGCTGTAGGTCTAGGCATTTATTTTGAGGCACTGCTGGGTAGTGTCTCTCAGAGGTCAACTATGTCAGACTTCTGGCTCCAAGTTTAGCAGAGCATCATTCATAGTGGCAGGCAGTGGCACTCTCTTATAGGGTGGGTCTTTGTTTGGGCCAGGCATTGGTTGGCCATTCCTTCAGTCTCTTCTCTGTCTGCTCTATCTTTTTCCCTGCACATTTTGTGGTCAGGATAAATTTTGGGGCAAAGTTTTTGTAGGTTGGTTGGTGTGCCCCTCTCTCTGCTAGGAGACTAGTCTAGTTACTGGGTACCTTCTTCGGTTTCTATGGTCTCTGCTACTAGGAGTCTCTGCTTGAGTACCCCTCACATGTTTGCAGGATCCTACCCTACTAGGTGCCCAGATTGTCACAGAGATACCCTTACCCTCAGTTCCTGTTTTCTCTACAGTCCTCTGTCCTCTCGACCGTGCTCTGTTCAGTTCTCTTCTTCACGCTCTTAATTCTCTGTGATCTCTTTCTTATTCTGTTCCCTCTCTTCAGCCACTACCTTTGTTTAGTCTGGTTCCCCTTCCAAGTGAGATTTATGTATCATTCCTTGGATCCCTTTGTTACTTATCTTCTTTGAGCCTGTGCCTTGTAGTATGATTATCTTGTACTACATGGCTAAAATATACCTATAAGTGAATACATACCATGTGCATCTTTTTGGGTCTGGGTTACCTCACTCAGGATGATGTTTTCTAGTTCCACCCATTTGCCTGAAAATTTCATGATTTCCTTGTTTGTAGTACCTGAGTAGTATTCCATTGTGTAAATGCTCCACAGTTTCTTTATCTATTCTCTGGTTAAGGAACATCTAGGTTGTTTCTAGATTTTGGCTATTGTGAATAAAGCTGATATGAACATAGTTGAGCAAGTATCCTTGTTGTATGGTGGATTGTCTTTTGGATATACACCCAGGAGAGGTATAACTGGGTCTTGAGGTAAATCTATTACCAATTTTCTGAGAAAGTGCCAGATTGATTTCCAAAGTTGTTGTTTAAGTTTACACTCCCACCAGCACAGGAGGAGTGTTCCACTTTTTCCACATCTTCACCATCATGTGATGTTGCTTGAGATTTTGATCTTATCTATTCTGACCAGTGTGAAATGTAATCTTAGAGTCATTTTAATTTGTGTTTCCTTGTTAGCTAAGGAAGTTGAGCATTTCCTTAAGTGCGTCTCAGCTATACTAGATTCCTTTGTTGAGAACATTCTGTTTAGTTTTATGCCCAATTTTTAAATTGGGTTATTTTGCTTACTGGTATTTGATTTCTTGAGTTCACTATGTATTTTGGATATTAGCCCTTTGTCAGATGTAGGATTGGTGAATATCTTTTCCAATCTTAGACTGTCTTTTCATTCTATTTCCTTTTTCCTACAGAAACTTTTCAGTTTCAAGAGGTCCCGTTTATTAATTGTTGATCTTTAAAGAGAAGGTATAAGAAATGATCCTAAGGAGAAAGACACCTCATCCTCTCTCAGCTTTTTAAAGCTGACTATACCTCTTTTAAGTTGCATGGTCTTTCCTCCGTCTACTCTGGAATGCTTATTGATGTCATCCTTATATTTACATAACCAGGTTAGTGAGAATTTATAGGTATCCAGTACCAAAAAGTTAGTCATGAAAATTAGCATTATTTAGACTGCACAGATTATGTTTAGGTATCTATATCTATCTATTTATCTAAGTATATGCTTATGAATAAAGAGGTCATGAATTTGAAGGAGAGTGTGGTGAGTTATATGGGAGCGTATGGAGAAGAGTGGAAAAGGAAAGGAGAACTGTAATTAAATTATACTCTGAAAATTATTTATCAAAAGTGTTTTGTTAATCTTGTTATCTTTTACTGGGGTAAAATGAAATATCAAAGTAGTTTTAGTTTGCATTTCTCTGATTGCTATGAGTTAAACATTTTTTGTGTGTTTCAGCTTTCAATAGCTCTTTGTTTATTCACCACTGTAAAAATTGGATTGTGATTTCTGTCTTTTTTTCTTTGAATATTCTAGGTACTAACCCACTGTCAGATGTATAATTGGTAGAGTTTATTTCTACTTTGCAGGCTTCCACTTTGCTCAAATAACTATGTCTTTTGCTGTACAGCAGGCAGTTAGGTTGATGAAGTCCCATTTATTAATTGTTGATCTTAATGTCCATGCTATTAGTTTCCTGCCCAGGAAGTCTTTTCCTGTGACAGTGAGTTTAAGCCTGTTCTCTACCTTCTTTTCTGTCAGATACAGGGTGTCTGTTTTTATGTTAAGGTCCTCTATCTACTTGGAATTGAGTTTTCTGCAGAGTAATGTACAAAATGTAGATCTATTTTAATTCTTCTAAATGCAACTATACAGCTTGATCAGCACCATGTGTCAAAGAATCCATCTCTTCTATGTTGTGTATTTCTGGATTTTCTATAAAAATCAACTGTTCAGAGTTGTCTGAAGTTATATTGGGTCTTTATATCTATTCCTTTGGCAACGTATCTGTGTTTCTGCCACTATCACACTTTTTGTTTTTTTATTTCTATGGTTTGGTATACAACATGTAATTGTGAATTGACAAAACAAATGACAGTAAATGAGTGGCGAGGATGCAGAAGAAAGGAAACACTTATTGCTGATGGGAGTACAAACTGGCATTGTCATTGTAGAAATTATTGTGGAAGCGCCTCAAAATCTATAAATCAATCCAGAACACGAGCTATACTGTCTTGGGCACAAATCAAAATATTCTCATCTACTGTAGAGATAATTGGTCATTCATGTTCATTGATGCTCTATACGTATTATCCAGAAATTCAAAATGGTCTAGATGTCCATCAACCAATGAATAAATAATGAAAATGTAGTATATTTATATAATGAAATGATTTTCAGCTGTTAAGAAAAATGAAATGTTCAGGTAAATGGATGGAACTAAAAATAATCATACTGAGTGAGATAAGTAAGATTCAGAAAGTCAAATTATATGTGGTTTTAGATTTTATGCTTTATATGTAAGTAGTATTCAAATATCCACAGAGGTTAGGTGGCTAGTAAGGAAGTATGGGTAGGGTAATTCCCCAAAAAGAGGAAAGAGAATGTAGTGTTAAAAGGGAAAATTAGAATAGGATGATTAAATGGGGAGGAAAATGGAAGGGCATCATAGAAGAAAGAATATGGATAGAAAATACCTAACATCTTTACAAAAGCTATTTGGAAACGTAATACTGTGAAAACTACCTAAATTTTTATATATAGAATTTTTTTCTTTTATATATAGAATTTAAATGAAGTTATTATATAATGCGGAGACCATGACCACAACATCATATGCTATCATGTACAGCCCATAATGCTAGAAATGGGTGATATTTTGCTGAGTCATTGACTAATTGGGTACCATAGAATACCCACACGCACAGCCTCTTTTACAGTGCTATTGGTTACCCTCTACAACTTAATAGGAAGAACACATTGATGAAGACACCACAAATTTATGTTGGTTTTTAAATAACTTTTTAAAATTAATTACACTTTATTCACTTTGTATCCCCCAATAAATCCCTCCCTCCTCCCCTCCCTAAGGAACCTTCCCTCCCCCTTTTCCATGCATGCCCATCCCCAAGTCTACTGATAGAGGAGATCTGATCCTAGTCTATCAACTATCATCATGAGTGGTTGCATTGTCTTCCTCTGTGACCTGGTAAGGCTGCTCCCCCATCGGGGTGGTGTGATCAAAGAACAGGCCAATTGGTTCATGTCACAGGAAGTCTCTCTTTCCATTACTATGGAACCTACTTGGACACTGAACTGCCATGGGCTACATCTATGCAGGGGTTCTAGGTTTTCTCCATGCATGGTACTTGGTTGGAGCATCAGTCTCAGGAAAGACCCCTGTGATCAGATTATTTGGTTCTGTTGCTCTCTTTGTGGAGCTCCTGTCCTTTCTGTATCTTACTATTTCCCACACCTATCATAAGATTCCATGTACTCTGCCCAACAGTTGGCCATAAGTCTCAGCATCTGCTTTCATATTCTGCAGGGAAGAGCTTTTCAGAGGCCCTCTGTGACAGGCTCCTAACTTGTTTCCTGTTTTCTTCTTCTTCTGTTGTTCATCTGCTTTGCCTTTCTGGTTGGGGATTGAGCATTTTAGCCAGAGTCCTCACTCTTGAAGTTTATTTAGGTGTACAGATTATAGTAGGTTCATCCTATATTATATGTCTATATGAGTGATTATATGCCATGTGTGTAGTTCTGCTTCCAGGATAGCTCACTCAGGATGATCCTTTCCAGTTCCCACCATTTACCTGCAAATTTCATGATATCATTGTTTTTTATTGCTGAGTAATATTCCATTGTATAGATGTACCACAATTTCTGTATCCATTCCTCAGTTGAGGGGCATCTGGGTTGTTTCCAGCTTCTGGCTATTACAAGTAAAGCTGCTACAAACATAGTTGATCAAATGTCCTTACTGTGTACTTGAGCCTCTTTTGGATATATGCCTAAGAGTGGTATAGCTGGATCTTGAGGAAGTGCTATTCCTAGTTGTCTGAGAAAGCACCAGATTGATTTCCAGAGTGGTTATACAAGTTAACATTTCCACCAGCAGTGGAAGAGGGTTCCCTTTTCTCCACAACCTCTCCAGCAGGCGTTGTCACTGGAGTTTTTGATCTTGGCTGTTATCATGGGTATAAGGTAAAATCTCAGGGTCTTTTTGATTTGCATTTCCCTGATGGCTAATGACATTGAGCATTTCTTTAAGTGTTTCTCAGTCATTCGATATTCCTCTATTGAGAGTTCTCTGTTTAGATCTCTTCCCCATTTTTAATTTTTATTTTTTTTATAAATTTATTTATTTTTATCTCAATCACAGGTTAGGTACTTTGAATCCCAGGCGTAGCCCACTCCCCCATTCCCTCCTACCCTCCCACTCCCTCCCTCATCTCCCTCTTCCCTGCTCACTCCAAGTCCACCATCAGGGGAGGACCTCCTTCCCTTCCATCCCACCCCAGCTTATCCTGTCTCCTCAGGGCTGGCTGCAAAGTCCTCCCCTGGGATCTAGCCAGTCTGTC
>CM053754.1:52187797-52214012 GCA_028658305.1 Pachyuromys duprasi
GGGGAGGAGGGAGATGAGGGAGGGAGTGGGAGAGTGGGAGGGAATGAGGGAGGGGGCTACGCCTGGGATGCAAAGTACCTAACCTGTGATTGATATAAAATAAATAAATTTAAAAAAAAAGAAAAAAAGAATTTGTTGGTAAGACTATATTGCCGAAAATACCCACAGTTCAGCCACAGGGCATGGACTATGTTGACGTGTACTCCCTGCTGATTAGCTTTTGCAGTCCTGGAAAGCTGATATGTAGGATGTTGAAAGAGAAAACATGTCAACAGTCACCTCCAGTTGTAAACTTTTCAAATAATGACTGGCTTGGAAAGCCAAGCTAATAGATGCAATAGTGGAATGAACTGTGATGTGTGAATACAACTGCTTTCTTATTTGATTTAAGGCCTACTTATAGGAAAAAAAATAAGCCTAGGACAATAAACATGACCAAGAACACATGGATCAGGAAAGGTAACCAATTTTAGATGTAATGATTCTGCTATTAATTTGCTAAGTGGACATAGTATCAAACTGTCATTTAAATAAACATTGCTATAGTCACAAATTAGTGCAACTCTCAATCCTCATTAAAGAAGGTTTATTGTGGTGGATAAAGAAACTCATATCTGCAAAAGTACAGAGATTGTAGTCATTATTGGGTCATTTATACCACACATAATCTTTCCGACGCTCATAGACCATTGCTAAGGAGAGCACAGAAAGATTTATACCAGTTAAATATCAGGTAAAACTAGAGTTAAACTATGTCTTTTAGATGTTATAGGGCAATTGCAACCAGGGACTCACAGTAGCTGTGACTGCCTGCACAAGGCTTGCATACGATCAAGCCAGGCAACATTCCATTGCACATAAAAATGGGGCTCAAGAGATCCAGCCATAGTTTAGGAGTTGATAGCTTCTAAGAAAAGAAGAGTCAGTGTTTGCTAAGTATGCCCACAGGTAGCTTGAATATTCTCTAGTGGATGGCCTCATATGCTAGTGTCTATAAGCAAAAGAAACTAGACTTAGTGAGTTACTTAAAACGAAGAGGGTGGGAAATTATAAGAAAAATAGTGGGATGAAGTAGATGTGCAATGAGTGAGGGGAAGGAATGGGAAAGAGGATGATCAAAATATAGTGCAAAAATATGTGAAATTCTCAAAGAATTAATAAATGAGTCACTAAAATCTATTTGTTTTCCTGCTTTAAGAACTTATTTATCATTCATGGTGGTGGTACATGCCTTTAATCTCAGCAATAGAGAGGTAGATGCAGGTGGATCTCTGAGTTTGAGGCCAACCTGGTCTACTGAGTGAGTTCCATGGCAGAAATGGCTACACAGAATGGCTTGTTTCAAAAAAACAAAATAAACAAATAGATAAAGAAAGAATGAATGAAGAATTCATTTATGTCATTTTATATGCCATGACTTGTATATGTACATGAGAAAAATACACCTAAAGTCTTTTGAAAATCATAAACAAAAGTCATCTTCTTATACTAATATTTCCTATTATACTTTAAGAATACAGAAGTTTAAGTTGGTTTTAGAATCCAAATCTCATCTTTAGTATGAATTTTCTGTAGGAACTTTACATATTAGCACTCATTCAATTCATGGCAGTAAAAACACGTCTCAGCCTACAGTTTATTAGTGTTACTATCTCCTGAGAGCTTGTTAGAATACAGAATCTAAGACTCACCCCATACCCGATACACCAGAAACTGCATTTTACTAAAATACCCAGCTGCCTTCACTCATATTAGACCTTAAGATACATGATGTTGGAAATCTCACAATAGAAGATGTGATATAATTGGCCTTCTTAGAACCTTAGATATCTAAGAAAAATAAATCAAGGCAAAAACTTCATGGGCACCTTTATGCATTTGTGATAGTTGCAGCTGAGTGCTAGTGTTATGTGAAGCAGCACATTAAAATGATCACTTTAGCTTTGGTGTGATGGACTTGCAGGACTGTAAATACATTCCTCTGACATTCATACTTCTTAATATTGAATCATATCCCTTCAATATCTAGAAAACAACAATGCATATCAACAAATAATCTAACTAATATAACAACTTCTGAAATAGAGATGTAGATCAACATCTAGGAAAGTACAGAAAATAGAATTATTAATTTTGCCAAAAAGAATTGATGAAAATCTTCCTTAAGCAGGTAATAGCTGAATCGGATATTAGAATTGGATTCTTCCTAATAGAAGAATTTATAGTGTATATTCTTTTATGCTCTCTTAGGTTAGAAAAAGTGAATGAGTAAGGGATGGATGAGTAAGGAGATGAAGATGGTAAAATAGTGGATTGGAAAGGACGGAACTATATGGGGGTGGGAACACAACAGGTTTCAAGATTAATGTAATAGTGTGGTCAAATCCAGGCCTGAAGCTTAGTGCTAGCATAAATAACCAGGAATTTCAGCTCATTAAAACTGGTTATATATTGGGCACAGGGGTCGTTTCTGAGACTGATACTCCAGACAAGGACCATTCATGGATATTACCTAGAACTCCTGCTTAGGTGTACCCCATGGCAGCTCAGTGTCCAAGTGGGTTCCCTAATAAGGGGAAGAGACACTCTTCTCTGGCATGAACTCAGTGGCTGGCTCTTTGAAACCCACCCCCCGGAAGAAGGAGTAGCCTTGCCAGGCCACAGAGGAGGACAATGCAGCCAGTCCTGATGAGACCTGATAAGCTAGGGTCAGATGTAAGGGAAGGAGGACTTCCCCTATCAGTGGACTTGGAGAGGGGCAAGGAGGAGCTGAGGGAGGGAAGGTGAGGTTAGAAGGGAGTGTGCAAGGGTGATACAGCTGGGATACAAAGTGAATGAACTGTAATTAAAATATAAACCTAAGTTTAAAAACCTGGTTATATAAAACTGTACCCATACATTAATACTACAACATTGAGAATTGGTAGTTGTTCTACACAATAGACTTGAAAACTGATTTTAGGTACAATGAGACGATTTAGTGTGTAAAGAAAATTTATTTTATTTTATTAATTACACTTGATTCACTTTGTATCCCCCCATAACCCCTCCCTCCTCTCCTCCCAAACCCACCTTCCCTCCCCGTTTTCCACACATGCCCCTCCCCAAGTCCACTGATAGGGGAGGTCTTCCTTTCCTTCTTTCTGATCCTAGTCTATCAGCTCTCATCAGGAGTGGTTGCATTGTCCTCCTCTGTGGCCTGGTAAGGCTTTTCCCCCATCAGGGTGAGGTGATCAAGGAGCAGGCCAATCAGTTCATGTCAGAAGCAGTCCCTGTTCCCATTATGGAACCCATTTGGATACTGAACTGCCATGGGCTACATCTGTGCAGGGGTTCTAGGTTTTTTCCATGCATGGTACTTGGTTGGAGTATCAGTCTCAGGAAAGACCCCTGTGTTCAGATTTTTTAGTTCTGTTGCTCTCCTTGTGGCGTTCCTGTCCTCTCCCTATCTTACTATTTCCCACACCTATCATAAGATTCCATGCACTCTGCCCAACAGTTGGCCATAAGTCTCAGCATCTGCTTTGATATCGTTCAGGGCAGAGACTTTCAGGGGCCCTGTGTGACAGACTCCTAGCCTGTTTCTTGTTTTCTTCTTCTTCTGATATCCACCTGCTTTGTCTTTCTGGCTGGGAAGTGAGCAATTTAGCCAGAGTCCTCCCTCTTGATTAGTTTAATTAGGTGTACAGATTTGAGTAGGTTCATCCTATATTATATGTCTATATGAGTGATTATATGCCATGTGTGTCTTTCTGCTTCTGGGATAGCTCACTCAGGATGATCCTTTCTAGTTCCCACCATTTACCTGCAAATTTCATGATATCCTTGTTTTTTTATTGCTGAGTAATATTCCATTGTATAGATGTACCACAATTTCTGTATCTATTTCTCAGTTGAGGGGTTGTTTCCAGCTTCTGGCTATTATAAGTAAAGCTGCTACAAACATAGTTGATTAAATGTCCTTAGTGTGTACTTGAGCCTCTTTTGGATATATGCCTAGGAGTGGTATAGCTGGATCTTGAGGGAGCGCTTTTCCTAGTTCTCTGAGAAAGCACAAGATTGATTTCCAGAGTGGTTGTGCAAGTTTATATTTCCACCAACAGAGGAGGAGGGTTCCCTTTTCTCCACAACCTCTCCATCATGTGTTATCAGTTGAGTTTTTGATTTTAGCCATTCTGATGGGTATAAGGTGAAATCTCAGGGTCTTTTTGATTTGCATTTCCCTAATGACTAATGACATTGAGCATTTCTTTAAGTGTTTCTCTGCCATTCGATATTCCTCTATTGGGAGTTCTCTTTTTAGCTCTGTTCCCCCATTTTTCAATTGAATTACTTGATTTGTTGCTTTTCAACAAATATATAATGTATTATATATATATTGGAAATTAGCCCTCTGTCAGGTAAAGGACTGGTGAAGATTCTTTCCCAATCTGTAGGCAGTAGTTTTGTTTTGATAACAGTGTCCTTTGCTTTACAGAAGCTTTTCAGTTTCATGAGATCCTATTTATTGATTTTTGCTCTTAGAGCCTGTGCTGTTGGTGTTCGGTTCTGGAAGGTGTCTCCTGTACCAATGAATTCAAGGCTCTTCCCCACTTTTTCTTCTAACCGATTTAATGTGTCTGGTTTTATTTTGAGGTCTTTCATCTACTTTTGAGAAAAATCAACAAGATAGACAAATCATTAGCAAAACTAACTAAAAGGCAGAGAGACACCATCCAAATCAACAAAATTAGAAATGAAAAGGGGGACATAACAGCAGACACTGAGGAAATTCAAGCAATCATAGGGACTTACTTAAGTCTATATTCCACAAAATTTGAAAATCTATTTGAAATAGAAAATTTTCTTGATCGATTCCACTTACCAAAGCTGAATCAAGACCAGATAAATCAATTAAATGATCCTATATCCCCTAAGGAATTAGAAGCGGTCATCAAATGTCTCCCATCCAAAATAATTCCCAGGACCAGATGGTTTCAGCACAGAATTCTACCAGACTTTCAAAGAAGAGCTAACTCCAGTTCTCTTCAAACTATTCCACAAAATAGAAAAGGAAGGAACACTACCAAACTCATTCTATGAAGCTATAGTCATCTTGGTACATAAATCTCAGAAAAGACCCAACACAGAAAGAGAATTTCAGGCCAATCTCCCTTATGAACACTGATGCAAAAATACTCAACAAAATACTTGCAAACTCAACACAAGAACACATCAAAGAATATCATCCACTATGACCAAGTAGGCTTCACCCCAGGTATGCAGGGGAGGTTCAATATATGGAAATCTATCAATGTGATCCACAATATTAACAAAATGAAAGAAAAAAAACCACATGATAATCTCCTTAGATGCTAAAAAAAACATTTGACAAAATCCAACATCCATTCATGTTTAAAGTATTGGAGAGATCAGGGATACAAGGCACATACCTAAACATAATAAAGGCAATACACAGTAAGCCTATAGCCAACATCAAATTAAAGGGAGAGAAACTTAAATCAATCCCACTGAAATCAGGGACAAGGCAAGGCTGCCCACTCTCTCCATATCTCTTCAACATAGTTCTGAAAGTCCTTGCTAGAATAATAAGACAATTGACGGAGGTCAAGGGGATACAAATTGGAAAGGAAGAGTTCAAAGGATCATTATTTGCAGATGATATGATAGTATACCTGAGTGACCCTAAAAATTTTACCAGGAAACTCCTACAGCTGATAAACACCTTCACCAAAGTGGCCCAATACAAAATTAACTCAAAAAAAAATCAGTAGCCTTCCTGTATACAAAAGATAAAAGGGCTGAGAAAGAAATTAGGGAAACAACACCCTTCACAATTGCCATAAAAGACATATAGTACCGTGGTGTGACCCTAACCAAGCAAGTCAAAGACTTGTATGAAAACAATTTCAAGTCTCTGAAGAAAGAATTAGAAGAAGATATCAGAATATGGAAAGATCTCCCACGCTCATGGCTTGGCAGGATTAACATAGTAAAAATGGACATCTTACCAAAAGTAATCTACAGATTCAATGCAATTCCCATAAAATTCCCAACACAATTCTTTACAGACCTTGAGAGAAAAATTTTCAACCTTGTATGGAATAACAAGAAACCCAGAATTATTAAAACAATCCTCTGCAATAAAAGATCTTCTGGAGGTATCTCCATCTCTGATTTCAAGCTGTACTATAGAGCAACAGTAATAAAAACTGCATGGTACTGGCATAGAAACAGAATGGTGGATCAACGGAACTGAATAAATAAACCCACACATTTATGGACACCTGATTTTTGACAAAGATGCCAAAATTATACAATGGGAAAAAGATAGCATCTTCAATAAATGTTGCTGGTCTACCTGTATGTCTACATGTAGAAAAATGCAAATAGATCCATACTTATCACCCTGCACAAAACTAAAGTTCAAGTGGGTCAAAGGATATTTCTTATTCCACAAGCCTGATGATGTGCCCTCAGTCTCCAGAGTCCATAGAGGGCTCTAAGTACCAGCTTTCCAAAATTATCCCCTGGCTTCATCATGTGTGCTATCAAAAAAATAAACCACAAGAAATATTATATATGTAAAGTAAAAAATATTTTTTAAAAGAATACCCAGTTTTCAGAATACAAATCAGGTCGAAATTTCGTATTTTTTCAAAATAATGTATATTACTATCAAATATTTATTTTTTCTTGTTGATATAATGTATTTAATTTATTTTTATAAACTACAGTTTATTCACTTTGTATCCCAGCTGTAGCCCCCTCCCTCATTCCTTCCCAATACCACCTTCCCTGTCTCAACTTCTCCCATTCCCTTTCCCAAGCTGTACCCCCTCCCTAAATCCCTCCCAATTCACCCATCCCTCCCTCATCTCCTCCCTGCCCCTTTCCAAGTCCACTGATAAGGGAGGTCCTCCTCCCCTTCCCTCTGAACCTAGCCTATCAGGTCTCATCAGGACTGGCTGCATTGTGTTCTTCTATGTCCTGGTATGGCTGTTCCCCTATCAGGGAAGGTGATCAAAGAAACAGCTACTGTGTTCATGCCAGAAACAGTCCCCTTACTAGGGTACCCACTTAGAGACAGAGCGACCATGGACTACAGCTGTTCAAGGAATCTAAGTTATCTCCATGTATGGTCCTTGATTGGAGTATCAGTCTCAGAAAAGATCTCTAGGCCCAGATTTCTTGGTTATGTTGCACTCCCATTGGAGCTCCGGTCCCCTCTAAGTCTTTCATCATCCCCTTCTTTCATAGGATTCCTTGCACTCTATCCACAGTTTGGCTATGAGTCTCAGCATCTCCTTTGATACCCTGCTGGGTAGAGTCTTTCAAAGATCCTATGTGATAGGCTCCTGTCCTGTTCCATGTTTTCCCACTTTGTTGATGTCTGTCCCATTTGCCTTTCTGAGTAAGGACTGATCATCTTACCAAGGGACTGCCGTCTTGTTTAGATTCTTTAGGTATATAGATTTTAGTATGTTTTCCCTGTAGTATATGTCTAATATCCACTTATAACTGAGTATCTACCATGTGTATTTTTCTGCTTCTGGGACACCTTACTGAGGATGATCTTTTCTAGTTCCCACAATTTGCCTGCATATTTCAGGATTTTCTTGTTTTTGTTTTTGTTTTTTAATTGCTGAGTAGTATTCCACTGTGTAAGTGTACCACAATTTCTGTATCCATTCCTCAGTTGCAGGGCATCTGGGTTGTTTCCAGCTTCTGGCTATTACAAATAAAGCTGCTATGATCATGGTTGAGCAAATGTCCCTGCTGTATAGTTGGGCATATGTTGGATATATGCCTAAGGGTGGTATAGCTGGATCTTGAGGAAGCACTATTCCTAATTGTCTGAGAAAGCACCAGATTGATTTCCAAAGTGGTTGTACAAGTTTACATTCCCACCAGCAATGAAAGGGGGGTTCCCCTTTCTCCACTTCCTCTCCAGCAGGTGTTGTTACTTGAGTTTTTGATCTTAGCCATTCTGGTGAGTGTAAGGTGAAATCTCGCAGTCCTTTGGATTTGCATTTCTCTGGAAGCTAAGGACTTTGAGCATTTCTTTAAGTGTTTCTCTCCCATTTGATATTCCTGTACAGAGAATTCTGTTTAACTCTGTACCCCATTTTTAATTGGATTACTTGATTTGTTGCTGTTTAAGTTTTTGAATTATTTATATATTCTGAATATTAGTCCTCTGTCAGGGTTGCTGTAGAACCTTTCCCAATCTGTAGCCTGATGTTTGTTCTGATGACAGTGTCTTTTGCTTTACAGAAACTTAACAGTTTGATGAGGTCCCATTAATTGATGGTTGAGTCTGTGCTGTTGGAGTTCTGTTCAGGAAGTTGTCTCCTGTGCCAATGAGTTCAAGGCTCTTCCCCATTGTTTTTCTTCTAACAGATTTGGTATGTCTGGTTTTATGTTGAGGTCTTTGATCCACTTGGACTTTCATTTGTGCTGGGTGATAAGTATGGAACAATTTGAATTTTTCTACATGTAGGCATACAGTTAGACCAACACCATTTGTTGAAGATGCTGTCTTTTTTCCACTGTATGGTTTTGGTTTCTTTGTCAAAAATCAAGTATCCATAGGTATGTGGGTTTGTTTCTGGGTCTTCTAGTTGATTCCATTGATCCACCATTCTGTTTCTATACCAGATTCATGCTATCGCTCTGTAGTACAGCTTGAGATCAGGGATGGAGATATCTCCGGATGATCTGTTGTTGTACAGGATTGTTTAAGCAATTCTGTTTTTTTTTCCCATATGCTCCTTAGATGCTGAAAAACATTTAGAAAAATCCAACACCCATTCATCTTTAAATTGTTGGGGATATCAGGGATACAAGGCACATACCTAATATAGTAAAGACAATGTACAGCAAGCCTATAGCCAACATCAAACTAAATGGCGATAAACAAAATCAATCCCATTGACATCAGGTGCAAGGCAAGGTTGCTCACTCTTTCCATACTTCTTCAACGTAGTACTTGAAGTCCTTGTTAGAGCAATAAGAAAACTACAGCACCAAGGGGATACAAATCAGATAGGAAGAGTTCAAAGTATCTCTATTTGCAGATGATATGATAATATACACAAGTGACTCCCAAAATTCAACCAGAGAACTCCTTCAACTGATAAACACCTTCAGCAAGGTGGCTGCATACAAAATCAATGAAAAAAAAAATCAGTAACCCTCCTGTATATGAAAGCCAAGAGAGCTGAGAAAGAAATTAGGGAAACTACACCCTTCACAATAGCCACTAATAACATAAAGTACCTTGTTGTGACTCTAACCAAACAAGTGAAAGACCTGTTTGGAAAAAAAAGTCAAATCTCTGAAGAAAGAAATTGAAGATGATGGAAAGATCTCCCATGCTCATGGATCGGTAGGATTAAAATGGTGAAAATGGCCATCTTACCAACAGCAATCTACAGATTCACTGCAATTCCCATCAAAATACCAACACAATTCTCTACAGACCTTGAAGGAACATTTTCTCAATTTCATATGTGTATTTTAATAGTCCCAGGCCATGGTAGCTTGCTTCCTTTGTTTTTGAGAACATAAACATTCTCTTTTCTATGTGTATAAATTATTCTCTATGGATGTACAGATATCCCTCAAGCTGTAACACACATTCTTTGGGGAGTCTTCACATGCAGCTAATGGGCTCTTAGAGTAATGTAATTTCTAATCATGGCACTGTTCCACTTCTCACAGACAGAAACTGCTTTAAGGATTTTAGAACATTCAGATGTTGAGAAAAACCCACCACATATTGTAGCGTTTTCTACAAAGCATAGTTATATCCTCACTCTACTTTTATTACCTTGCCCCTTCCCTTGTGTCTTTATACATGACTTCCATGCGACTCAAGGAGGTTGCAAGTCTTTCCTATTGTTTTATAAAAACCAACCAAATCCTCCAGGAGATAATCTTCTCCATGCAGTTATGATAGCAGCACCCAAAACAAAGAATTGTTCTTTCCTATAAAAAAATGATAGCAGTTATATTACCAATGGCATTCATTGCTGTCCACAACCTTATGGTAAGGCCTTATTGCTGAGGAGAACATTACTCATGTAAATGAAAACAAAGTAGTTGACTCGGGCCAATTAGAAATTTTACTTCTAGTGACTAGCATGTGTGGTAGAGAAAGTTCTTGTGAATAATGCTGGAAGAATAAAGCAATCCTTAATATCACCCAGTTCAAAACTGAGTGACTTACAACAGAAACCCACCCAAATGATACAGTGAAAAAAAGGGCTGGGCAAGGGGCATGGAAGGAGAAGAGGAAAGGGGGCTGGGACTGGGAGGTGATGAGGGAGAGGGCTACAACTGAGATACAAAGTGAATAAAGTGTAATAAATAAAAAAATAAAAAGTTTAAAAAATAGTGACACAAGTGTTATGATGGTAACCAACTGCTTTTTAAATGGTGTTAAGGCTCACTTCCAGAGATACAATCTGTACCTGACACTGCTAACATGACTTAGTCTTTGGATGGATGATCAGCTTAGGGAAAAAAAATACTACTATTATTCTGCTAAAGGACATAGCAGACTGCTGCTAATAGTAAATTTCTATATCCATAGATCAGTGTATCACTCAACCCTCATCTGAGAAACTTCTTTTAGTACATAGAAATTAACACAGAGAACCACAATTGGACATTGTATTGAGAGTGAGATATTGAAGAACACTTAGTCCTAAATAAGACAGCCTTCACAAGCCTGTCCCTGAAGGCTGAGGAACCTATTTAGATGAGGCAGACAGAGCAGGATCGACATAAGAACGTAGATGACTCCACGGAAATAGTGTCTCCTATACATATCAGGACCAATAGAAACCCAGAGACTTTGGCAACACACACAAGACTCCCACAGGTTCAAACAAGACAAAAATCCCATCAATATTAAAAGGGAAGCAGACACAAAGTAAGACTCCTGACAAAGATATTTTCATTTTTAATTTTAAAACATTTTTATTTTATTTTATATTAATCACAGGTTATATACTTTGTATCCCAGCCATAGCCCCCTCCCGCATTCCCTCCCTATCTTCCCCATCCCTCCCTCATCTCCTCCCTTCCCCTTTCCAAGTCCACTGATAGGGGAGGACCTCATCCCTTTCCATCTAACTCTAGCTTATCAAGACTCTTCAGGACTGCCTGTAATGTCCTCTTCTGTGGCCTAGCAAGGCTGCTTCTCCCTGGGAGGGGGGGGTGTCGAAGAGCCAGCCATTGAGTTCATGTCTGAAATAGTCCCTGTTCCCCTTACTAGTATATCCACTTGGATATTGAGCTACCATTTGCTACATTCAAGCAGGGTTCTAGGTTATATCCATACATGGTCCTTGGTTGGTGAAACAGTCTCATAAAAGACTCCTGTGCCTTGAAATATTTGGTCTTTGCGGAGCTCCTGTCTTCTCCAGGTCCTACTAACTCCCCCTTCTTTCATATGATTCCCTCCACTCTGCCAAAGGGATGGTTATGTGTCTTAATATTTGCTTTGATACACTGCTAGGTAGAGTTTTTCCGATGCCCTCTGTAGTAGGCGCTTGTCCTGCTATTTGTTTTCCCCTACATCCAATGTCCAACCCATTTGTCTTTCTAAGTGAGGATTGATCTTCTTACCCCAGGTCCTCTTTCTTATCTTCTTTAGGTGTATAGATTTCAGTATGTTTATCCTATCTTATAGGTCTATATACTGTGTGTGTCTTTCTGCTTTTGGGATACCTCATTCAGGATGATAACTTCCAGTTCCCACCATTTGCCTGCAAATTTCATGATCTCCTTATTTTTAATTGCTGAGTAGTATTCCATTGTGTAAAAGTACCACAATTTCTGTATCCATTCCTCAACCGAGGGACATCTGGGTTGTTTCCAGGTTTTGGCTATTACAAATAAAACAGCTATGAACATAGTTGAGCAAATTTCATTTGATACCTGATGGGAAAGCACAAGCCAATCTTTTACAGTGGAGTGTCACTGTGTGTGTCAACCCTACTCCTCATGCCTGGGGAACAGTTGCTAACACAAGTAGTCTCTCTCTCTCTCTCTCTCTCTCTGTGTGTGTGTGTGTGTGTGTGTGTGTGTCTGTCTTTCTGTGTTTTATAATAAATTATAAAACGTTAATATATGCAGTAGGTAATTTTCTCAAGGGGAAATTCAGTCGACTGATGAGCAAAGGAGGACGCACTACTCAAAGCTGGGAGCGGTGAGACAGCTCATCATGGAGGTACTTGTGGGAGGGGCCTGAGAACCTGACTTTCCTCCCCAGATCCCACAGTGGAAAGAGAGACAACTCCTAAGAGCTGTCTTCTGGTCTCCATGGGTGTACTATGTTATATGACATATGCACTCTCTCACTGATACAACTACACATTATGCACACACATCACAAACATACACATTTTACATATATACATCACACATACGTATCATGCACATACACAGCACACACATGTGCATCACACACATACACATAGACAAGGCAAATGGTGAATTCAGCCAAGCCTATTAAAGATAAATGCACAGTGAACCCATTAAAAAATAAGTTCACTGTTTAATTGTTTATAGCTTTTAGGAGGGTGAACACAAGAAAATAAGGGATGTCAGTAAAGTGAAAAGAAGATGAGGAAAATTATGGGGATAGGAAAATAAAAATGAGGGGAAAATCCAAGTGGAAAAGTTTCCCCGCTGTCTGTAAAATTGGCATGCAGAGGTTTGGATGGATATAATTCTCTCTGAGATCCAAGTTTTCATTGCAAAATAGCAGTAAACCCAAAGAAAATATTTACATATTGTCTACATTTTTGTATGTGGCCTTGAGAAGTTAACCAACATTTGTGGATCACTGCATAGATGAAAAATTAAAGGGAAAATGTAATTTTCATTTTTGGAGAAGTAGCAGAAAATATTCAAAGAATAGTTTTAGAGCTTAGAAGAGACTAGCCATGAAAGAAGAAGTGTAATGAAAGCAAAAGTTTATAAAGACATGCAAAACATTGCCACCGTCATTCCTGCCGGTGTTTTTCTGGACCCTGTACTACTGGCCAAACACATACAAGTGTGTATTTTCTCTTTCCGCATGCAGGGTTTCACTAGCACATTCCTATTCCTGCTGAGGGACTAATATGGAAGGATGTTAAATAATTTATCTTAGGCCATAAAATTAGCAAGGGTATATAGGCACAACTGAAACCTCTAAAGTCAATTCTAAGCTCTACTGTTTTAAACATATAACTAGCAATATTACCTAAATTGATAGGCAGTAACACTTTTTTATCAGTAGTACTATCAAAATCACCACCACCATCTTTCATGGCCTTTAATTTTTAATTATA
This sequence comes from Pachyuromys duprasi, assembly GCA_028658305.1. Lineage (NCBI taxonomy): Eukaryota > Metazoa > Chordata > Mammalia > Rodentia > Muridae > Pachyuromys > Pachyuromys duprasi. The sequence goes on from CM053754.1 coordinate 52,201,150, forward strand.
CAAACTTTATTGTAAAAATGGGTTTCAAATAGTAATTTATAATTTATGAAATATTAGCTACATGTGGTAAAATTGTTGGAGCTTAAATCAATACTCACAGATTCAGCATCCAATCTTTCTTGTCTGTGCTCTAGCTACTCCTCAAAGGATGCTTTGAGGCGGCAATATCAGCATCACTTGGGAGCTAGTTACTGGATAAGAATGAAAACTTTAACAAGCTGCCCACATGGGTCTACATTAATGTTTGAAAGATTCTGATCTTTTCTGTGCATTCCTGGAATATATTCCCAGGTAGGGTCATTTCTGGTGAAACTTTAGGTAAGGATTCTTATCATCAGCATCTTTGGATTTCATCCCTTGAAACTCTAACTTCATCATCTGGTCAGCTGTATAAGTTTTAAAAAGTTTTTGGCAACAAATATCAGAATACGAGAAAAAACTTACCTTATGTAATAGCAATTCTGGAATTCAAAGTAGAGTGTTACTGATTCTATCATTGCCTCCACGTGTTCTTATGACAGTTCCTACTATGATCTTATAACTGATTGGTTATAAGACATATTCAGCAGTACCAGGTTTCATAGAACTACTGAAAAGAGAAACAGTTTTTTGTTTTTTGTTTTCTTTGAGTTGAAATATACACTTGTTAGGATGATCCTAGGATTTCCTCTTGTGTCTTACTCAGGTGAATTTGATCACTTTTTACTTCCTAATAAGTCAGGACAGATTGTGTTTTGGATCACTTACTACTATTTTCTGGAGTAGATGGTCATCTGTGAATCAAATAAATGTTATAGGAATAGAATCCACGATATCACCAGCTTCTAGATCATAGCTCATCTCAAGAACATGGACATTCTGGCTTTCTTTTCTCTTGCCCAACCAGCTCTCAGCTTTCCAGATTTCCTTATAAACTTATAAATTGCTGCATATAGTTTAAATGTGTAGTCATGTATCCTGAATAGCTTCACTGACCTGCTGTTCCTACTTCAGGTCATTAGTCTCAGTTTAGATGCAATGTCCATTTTTAAGAAAAGGTGTTGTTTATGAGATAATCTTGGTTAGATGGAAAAAGTACAATTTTAAAACACCTTCCACTGCTTTGATGCATCATGAGTTGCCAAAAATGTTGTATTGAGAAGCCAGAAACAAGGTTGCTAGTCTGAACAGAGCTGGTTCTATACAGACATTCGTTGGTCACTTCATCTCACATTTTATGCCTTCATTCAGAAAATGATCGCACTTTGGCTTGCTTTACCCTATGCTAAATGATTATAAATGAAAAAAAACATGAAAGGAATGTTAGAAGAAAAATGCAGACTTATTACTTCTATTCAACTAGATCCTCTCCTCAACTCCAATATAAAGAACTGTGTCTTGCTATAGATTTTGACTGTGACCTCAGCTTTTAGAGAGAAACGTTTGAATGCAATATACAGATGTTCTATCATGACCCTCTTTCACAGGTTCTAGGTATTCAGAGGCTTCTCTGTGGCTTTATGAATCATTCTAATCCATCTGTGAAGATTTAACTTTATTCTGGCCATACACAAATATAGGAAGGATTACAATATTTTGAATATGGTGAAATGCATATGAAATTCACATAAAGTTGAAGATATGCTTTTAGTATATTTTTAAAAATAAATATATGTTGACCATACAAAGTTGTTGTCTGATTTATCTTTGTTTTGCTTTCCTTCATCTTAATATGTCTTTAAGAATAGTGCTATATTAATAAATATGTTCAAGAGTGTGAACTTGTACAATCTTCTAAATCAACTATATAATATTATTTGAATATTTCTGACAGCATCTTTTAATAAGAGGCTCTTACACATCATTGTTTAATGTTACTATAAATGCTACTTTTATTTCCTGTAGACACATGCAGCACATACCAAGCTAATGTAGAACTGTTTGCAAATTTAGTAAAAAATCCATATCACAAATTTGCATTTTTCTTTTTTCCACACCTATATAAAAAATAGCTGAAGGAATATTTTATTTCTTGATGAAAGAAACGCTGTTTCATTTACTAGAATTGTTGTGATATGATATGATTCCTATTAGAAAACTGCTTTCTCATGAGACCTAACTAGCTTACATAACTAGCTTTCCTACAGAAATTGTGAGCCCTTTCATTGAGCCAAATTTGTAAATAAATAAACTTGTCTGAGAAAAAAAGTTATTGTCACCACATTATTATGATAGTAAAACTATAAAGACATAAGAATATTTTTTGTATTTAATCTTATCACTCAGCTATAAAATCTTAGCATTTTCACTGCTGTTGGCCTGCTGTATATATATTAAGTTAGTTTCAAATATGTATACACACACACACAAGAGAGAGTGGTATAATAAACATTTTGTCACAGTAAGTATATATTAATCAGAATTTCTGTTAATCAAGTGAATTATGTTAATCTTTTGAAATAAATAAGTACTAGTCTTCCTCATCATGTCCTGGTAGTTATTTTTTGCTGACTCAGGGTAGTTTATTTAGTATTCTTTTAATATGTAAAATTTTGAGCTTTACTACATTTAGTCCTTTCATTTCTTTTCCTAGGTGGGTAGTACTTTAGGTCTATTTAAGAACTATGTTTTAGAAAAAGAGGTAAGCTTCTGAAATGCCGCTTTTCCCCACATAAGTGGCAATGTGTGCTCCTGTGGAGGTCTGATGTCCAGGAGTCTGAGAGGTCCACATCATCTGACCGGACAGCTTCTGTGCAAGGACAGCTAAAGCAGTGGCCGTTCTCTGAAGTGCTATTGTGGCTCTGAAGAGCAAAGTAGAGAGACACACATGTAATGCTGTAGCCAGCAACCCATCGAGCAAAGCATACCTAATAGAGCAATGAAGGAAGTGTCATCTCAGAAGGGGAAAATGCTTTTAAACTACTTCCAATGCTCTCAGCACTTTCCCCATAAACAACAACTCATTGCATACAGTTTTCAGACAACTGACTTTAACTAATAGAACCATAGTGTAACTATGGAGCCGGAACCTGAATGTAAGCTTTCTCTAGAAAGGAGATTTAGTAGGATGAATTACAGGCTGCAGTCTAGTTGATCAGACAATGGCTAGTAATGAACACAAAGCCCAAGAATCCACTAGTTGCTCAGTCCACAAAGCGGGGTGTATTAGCTGCCTTTCAGGATATGCTGGAATCCCAGGGAAGTAGGCTCTAATGTCATGAAGGAATGAATGTCAAGCAGTCAAAGAGCAAAAGCTTCTTTCTTCCATGACCTTATGTAGGTTTCTAACAGAAAGTGTGGACCAGATAAAAGGTTTCTGTTCCTAACCCAAAGATCCAGATTAAAGGTAAGTCTTCCTACTTCAAATTAAGAAAAAAAAATCCACTCAGAAGTATGTCCTACATGTGTTTTAGTTCCAAATGTCGTCAAGTTGACAACCAAGAATAGCCATCACAAACCTTATCTCAATCTTGTGTATGTGTCTACCCACACATACATGCGACATCAAACATTTACGTATGCGTACATACATGCATACATAACACATATAAATACATGCAAGGAAAAAACTAAAATGTAGTGAGGAAATTGTCTCACTTTTACAAAGTACTGGGTATATTGTATACACGTTAATCTTTTTTTCTTTATTTATGTTTTATCCTTCAGTAAAGATTTGCTGTGTTTACTCTACTATGACAGCAAAGGAAACTATTTGGTGAAACCTTTGGTTTTCTAAAAGGAGACAGCAGGGTCTCTTTTACCGAGTGCATTCCTGTTGGCTGTGCTGTCTTTTGTCTAGTCTGCAGGAAGGCTGGAAAGCTGCCCTGCAGCTGAAGGCAGATGTCACTTAGGCACATTAGATCCTAGGGACTAGAAGGAATGGATTAAAAACTGTAGTAACATTTTTATTCTTTGCATCTAAGCTAAGAATCACCTGGACAAAGGCGTTTCTATATTTTCAAAGTTGTTACCCACGGTCAACAATTTATCACAACTTCTTTCTCAAAAGTAGTAATCACTCACTTTTATTTCCACTTTACCACGCCCCACCTTGAATGAGTGTACTTTCATTCTTAATTCTGGATACAAAATTTGATAAAGTATTTATGTTTAGAGGAGATGTTTGCTGGTTCTGTCAGTTATTCTTCACATTGTATGACAAAACACTTGGGGAAAAATTGAGGAAGGAAAGACTTGGCACACAGTTTGAGAGTACAGTTAATCCTGCCAAGTAAATCATAGCGGTGGGGGCGTGGAACACCCTGTCGCATTGCATCCAGCTAGTCAGCAGAGAGAGGTGAGGGTGCTGGTGTTGGTGTTGGCCCTCAGTGAACTTTCTTTCGTTCAGTCTTTGATTTACCCCATGAAATGCCGCCATAAGAGTGACGCAGCTGGAGAGAATGGTCAACCCAGAATAGAAAGCCAATAATCCCCTTTAATCTGGAAAAAAAATAAAGGGCACCTTTCTAGAACCATAAAGAGAGTAATTGAATATGAGTGTTGGTTTTTCATATAGGAATTTGTCTGGGAGTATCAGAGAGGCAGACAATTTTTCAGTGTTGTAGAGATGAACAGTAGTTGGTGGGCCCTACATTAAATCCAGCAATTTCCTTTAATCTCAGCCATTGCTATTCAAAATGCTGAATCAATCATAATACAGCACAAATGTACAAAATGGCACAGAATGGGTCATCAACCCGAACACATTTTAGGAATGATCTGTGTCTTTTAAACTTATTTTTAGTTTGGGGCTTATAATATATTTCCAGCATTTCTCCCTTCCCTTTTCTCCCTCCAAGAAATACCCTTACAACCCTCTCTAACATACTTCTTTAAATTCAAGGCCTTTTCATTCATTATTATTGTATGCACATATGTATATACACGTATATTCTAACATCATTAGCTCTACCTGGCCATTTGGCCCTGGATAACAAATTAGTGTGCACTTTCCTGGGGACTACCTCTCCCGCTCCCAGTTTTGCTCAGTTATATATAATTCTTTTTATAGTTTTGAAGCCTTGTGGACTTTATGGCTCTACTTTGCCGTGTTTACTGGTGGCGTTGTTTTCAGCTGGGTAGTCATATTGATATAGCTATTCAGGTGCAGATTCTGACATTACTAAGGGATACAATCTCATAGCAAATTCTCTGATCTAGCGCCTACAGTTTTTCTACCCTCTCTGATATACATATATATGATATATTATATATGATATATATATACATATATATCATACAAATGATACATATATAATATATCATATATATGTATATATATATGTATATATATCCATTGGGGTGTTGATCCATCCTTTTGCCTGCCTAGCACTGTATAGTTAGGCAGGTTTCCAGTATCAAGCATGCTATCCCTTTTGTTGAGCAGACTTTAAGTTCAATTAGAGAGCTTTTGATTACAACAGAAGTATGTACATCATTACTGCACCAGCAGGGTCATCCTGCCATGCTGGTCATAGACATAGTTCATCGGTATCAAAGCTAGATAGGGCTGTTGATTGTCTCCCTATTATGATAATTTGAATAGTGTGTTTGGGTACCATGAAAGTTAGTCCTCAGGGAGGAGGTATGTATGTCAATCCTATCTTATGGGTTTCTGTGCCCTGTTTCTGGAGTGCATGGTTTCTTTAACAATAGGGACTTACTTTCCAACTCTGTAGGGCAAGCAAGGGGCAACCAAGGGCAATAGAAATAGGCTGTATGATTTGAGAGTCTCTTGGGCAGCCCTGGTGACAGGAAAACTTGTGTCTATACACAGAGGAAGTAAATTTGACAAACATCTATAACCAAGCACAAAACCAAAATCCAAATGGATCATAGATTTAAACATAAAAGCTGAAGCTCTAAAACAGTTTAAAGAAAACATAGGCAGTTCCCTACATATTTAGGTATAGGACAGAATTCTGAACAGAACTCCATTTTCCCAAGAATTAAGGATAACAATTGATGAGTCAGATTTCATAAAATTAAAAAGCTTCTGCACAGCAAAAGAAACAGTCAACCAAGTGAAGAGGAAGTCCATATATTAGAAGAGAATCTTTGACAGCTGCATATTGGATAAAGGATGGATATGCAGAATAAGCAATGGTCAGTTCTCAAACTGACCAGCACCACTACCACCACCAAAAAACCCAAAAACAAATACAAAGAAATAGACAAAAAACAATGTCCCAGGAAAGTCAAGCCTTCATGTGAGACCCTGCCTTAAAAACATTGATTATACTTATTACTATGGGCCATTTAGCAGTAAGGGAAAGATGACATCAACAGGAGAGAAAAGCTTGACAGTATGCTGTATTTGGTGAAAAACAAGTTTAGATCCTTCTATAGATTGGGAATCTGTAAAACATTGACTTTAATTTGATGAGTTAGTTTCTGCTATATTTTAAAAGTACGTACACCATGTGGAAATATTGTTCTTTTGTTAGAATACAAACACTGCATGTAATGAATTGATTTCAAGTTGTATAAAGTAACTTTATAAAATAAACTATGATATTTCTATATGATATTTACCCACTTCTTCAAACACTCCACAAATCTTAGAAATAGTAAAAATCCTCAGATTATGAATAAATAAATACATTAAATACATAACTATTACATTAAATGAAATACATAAATATAATCACCATTTACATGTAATCTTTCTATTTTTAATGTTTTTACTTTTTATATTAATTACAGTTCATTCACTTTATATTGCAGCCCTATCCTCCTCTCTTATCTCCTCCCAGGCCCTTCTACAAGTCCACTAATAGAGGAAGTTCTCCTATAGGCTATCTGACCCTAGCCTATCAGGTCTCACCAGGACTAGTTGCGTTGTCTTCCTCTGTGGTATGGTAAGGCTGCACAACCCTCAAGGGGAGGTGATCAAAGAACCAGCCACTGAGTTCATGTTAGAGAGAACCCTGTTCCCCTTTCTGGGGAACCCATTTGGACACTGAGATACCATGGGCTACATCTGTGCAAAGGTTCTAGGTTATCTCCGTGGATGGTACTTGTAGGAGTATCAGCCTCAGAAAACACACTTAGGCCCAGATTTCTTGGTTCTGTTGTTCTCCTTGGTAGCTCATGTCCCCTCCAGGTCTTTCTCTCTCTGCTTCTTCATAAGATGCCCTGCACTCTACCCAAAGTTTGACTATGAGTCCCAGGATCTGTTTTGATACCCTGCTGGGTAGAGTCAGAGGCCCTCTGTGGTAGGTTCCTATTTTGTTCCATGTTTTCTCCCTCTTCCTATGTCCATCCTGTTTGCCTTTCTGAGTGAGGGTTGATCATCCTACCCAGTGTTCTCCTTCTTGTTTAGCTTCTTTAGGTATACAGATTTTAGTATGTTTATCTTATTTTATATGTCTAATATGCACTTATAAGTGAGTACATACCATGTGTGTCTTTGTGCTTCTGGGATACCTCACTTTGGATGATCTTTTCTAGTTCCCAACATTTGTTAGCAAATTTCATGATTTCCTTATTTTTAAATTGCTGAGTAATATTCCATTGTATAAATGTACCACAATTTCTGTATCCATTCCTCCGTTGAGGGCATATGGGTTGTTTCCAGGTTCTGGCTATTACAAATAAAGCTGGTCGAGAGAATGTCCTTGTTGTGTACTTGAGCATATTTTGGATATATGCCTAGGAATGGTTTAGCTGGATCTTGAGAAAGCCCTGTTCCTAATTATCTGAGAAAGCGTCAGACTGATTTTCAAAGTTGTTGCACAGAGAAGGTTAAGGGTACTGTCTGTCCTTCCAAAGGACCGGGGTTCAATCCCCAGTACCCATGTGGCAGCTCAGAACTGTCTGTAATGCCAATTCCAAGGGTTCTGACACCCTCATATTAATGATATAAAATTAAATAAATTATTTTTAAAAGCCTGATATTTCCCCTTACATCCATCAGAATGGCTAAGGTCAAAAACTCAAGTGACAATACATGCTGGAGAGGATGTGGAGAAAAGGGAACCCTCCTCCATTGCTGGTGGGAATGTAAACACATGATCTTTGAAAACAAAAGAAGGACTTCTGAAAGACTTTATTCTGCAAAGTATCAAAGAAGATGCTGAGTCTCATAGCCAAACTTTGGGCAGAGTGCAGGGAATCTTATGAAAGAAGGGGCAGATAGAAAGACTTGGAGGGTTCATGAGCTCCATAAGGAGAGCAACAGAAGCAAAAAACATCTGGACACAGGGTTGTTTTCTGAGACTGATACTCCAACCAAGGACTATTCATGCAGATAACCCTGCTCAGATGTTGCCCATGGCAGTTCAGTATCCAACTGGGTTCCCTAGTAATGGAAACAGGGACTGTCTCTGACATGAACTGATTGGCCTCCTCTCTGATCACCATCCCCTCAGGGGAATGCAGCCTTACCAGTCCACAGAGGAAGACAATGCAGCCAGTCCTGATGAGACCTGATAGACTAGGGTCAGATGGAAGGGGAGGAGGACCTCCCCTATCAGTGGACTGGGGGAGGGGCATGGATGAATAAAAGGGAGGATGGGTGGGGTTGGGAGAGGAAGAGGGACGTAGCCACAGATTGGGTACAAAGTGAAAAAACTATAAATAATAAAAAAAATTCTCAAAAAAAGAAAGGAAATGCCTCAGATAAAGTAAATGTCAGACTAGAACCCAAGTATTCTACATTACAATATAGCCAAATATTTTTCCTATGAGCTATTAAAAAGAACAAACCAAAACAAAATCAATGAATAAGAATTTTATGGGAAATACTTTTGGAAAAGAATATTTTTGAGCATACTCATATTAAATTATCTCTTATTATTATTCTTGATGTTACCCGTTGAATAATTTTAAAGTAGAATGTATAAAAATTTGTACACAAGTCAACACACATATCTTTATATTTATTTTGGTTTCTGTGGTATCTTGTTTTCTTCAAATCACTAGTTCATCCACAGCGAGGTCTGATTTTTGCTTATCTCCAACATCCCCAGCATATTTATGATATTGTCGTGTGCATACTGGGTCCTTGATAAATATTTGTGATGGCTGATGGAACTGCCGCTGTTGCTAATTCACTGTTGGGAAAGCCTCGGGTCTACATTAGGGAGAAGCTTTTCTCTTCTGAAGTAAACTAGCCGTTGGCTTTTGTTTGACATTTAATATAGGATTTCTATTATTAGTTGCATAATAACAATTAAAACCCTCATCAAATTTACCTTAACTGCTTAAAGTCTTCCGCTGGGGAGCATTTTCCTTAGCAAACATCTGCAATAAAAGACTATTTAATCTTCATAACTGAAACAGTCAGTTATGCTAATATGTCTCTTTTATTGTCAGTTTACATTGGAATCACACACAGCTCAAATCCTCCAGCAAAAACAGTTAGAAGCAAGGCCTTCACATCTGAAAGCAGTTACAACTGGCCCAAGATTCTCAATGGGAGTAAAGTCATACTAATGAAGATCTATGATAGTTTCTATTAGAGAATCTTAATTTGTACTCTCCAGTTTAAAATGGGGCTGCCAAGATTTGTTGGCTTTGTTGGTCTCCTTGCGGTGCTCCTGTCCTCTCTGGGAACTTTTACCCTCCCACTCTTCCATAAAACTCCTGTGCTCTGCCCAAAGTTTGGCTGTCAGTCTCAGCATCTGCTTTGATCCCCTGCTCAGTGGAATCTTTCATAGGACATCTATGTTAGGCTCCCATCCTGTTCCCTCTCTTCAATAGCTTCTGGTATCTATTGTATTTGCTCTTCTGAATGAGAATTAAGCATCTCCCCTAGAGTCCTTTTTGTTATTTAGGGGGCTCTGCAGTGACCCCAGCCAAGGACCAAAAAAGGACAAGTCTAGATCCCCAGCTCAGATGTAGCCCATTGGCAGCTCAATCTTCATGTGGGTTTCCTAGTAAGTGGAGTAGGGGTTGTCTAGGACAAGACTCTGATGCCTCCTCTTTGTGGGTGGCCTTGCCAGGCCACAGAGGGAGAGGGTACAGGAAGACCTGATAGGACTTGATAGGCTGGGGTCAGATGGTAGGGGAGAAGATCTCCCACCTTCTGAGGACCAGGGGAAGGTTATAGAGGGAAGAGGAGGCTATGACAGGGAGGAAACAACAGAGAGGGCTACAATGGGGATAAAATATAAAAAAGAAGAAAGAAAGATGAACTTTAGCATTATTCAGATAACATATCCCAAAGGGCAATCTAAGTAATTCATAACAAATCATGGATTATGTATAAGGCATCATTATCAACAAACATTTATATGTAATATCTAGAAAAAACAAAGAGTGAGTCTGCCAGGCAATGCAGAGAGCCATTCAATATTAAAATTCTGACATCAGGTTTCAGTGGTGAGTGAAACAGCCTCCATTTGTACACGATTTTCACTTAAAAACACTTTACAAATTGGTCAACTTTATAAGAAAAAAATCTTTTTTAGGCATGTAAATAAAAACAAGGCAACAAATAAGAAAATACATGTTATATAAACTTAAAATGATAGTGATAGCATTGCCCAAGCTCTGGTTTCCCATGCTGTGTTCTCATGCTGTCTAAGCGGTCATCCTTGAGTCCTCACCAAGGCCAATTTGGTAAAACCTAGAATCTACATTAAGCCTGAATCTATAAATATATGTAGAATTTGGTCTATTCTTAGTGGTTATAACTGTTTATACATTTTTGAAATGTGGGAAAGATTTCCATTTCACAACAACAACAATAATAAAAACAATTCAGGAAGGTCAACAAACCACTCAGTAACCCAAACCATAAACATTTCAAATCAGATGTATCTTACTTCCAAGTCCACATGAAGGAACAGTTTTTTAAGTTTGAAAGATAACATAAAAAATAATTATAATTGTCTTATCTTTAAATTTAGTCCTTATACTTCCCATGTATTTTGTGTCTCTTAACCATTGTATAAAAAATTATTTTGTTGTTTGGATTTTTGAGGAAAGGTTTCTTTTTTTAGGGGCATGAGAACTGCATAAAATTTACTAAGTAGTATATGCTGGCCTCAACTTCATAGCAATCCTTCTGCCTCAAACTCCTGAGAGCTAAGGTTAAAGACATAAGCTACAAATTCAGTTCCCTTCCTGTATTTTCTTAACATAAAAAGTTGGATCTTATAAATTCTGGGACTCTGCTGGATAATTTGAAGTTTCCAGATAGCCTCTGCACTTGGCTATAATGGTGGAATCCCTATTCTCAGAGGGGTTCTTTCTCTGCTTGATCTGAGAACCCCAGATCTTTTAAGGGATGTCACATATTCCTCAGAGAAAGATCTTCTGATAAGAAACCTTTTCAGGAAGCACCTGGGGATTCCTGGAATTACCCATCCTATACTAATAAGATGACTTGGTGTCTTGACTTTCCACCAATGATCTTTTACTTTACCTGAAACTCTTCCCCTACTCATCAGATAATTAAATACTGTGTTCTTCTTCTTGTGATAAGACCACACTACCGCATATAAATGACATAATGTACCACTGCAAGTAAATCAAGTATCCCTAGCATCTCTAGCCCCACCAATCAAACACAGTCACCCTCGAAACCCCTTTTACTGTACAAGGTTTATACATCCCTGATTTCACAAGAAATAAAGGCGCTGACTGCTTCTTGCTGTGCGCTGCCTGATACCATCAGCTTTCCACCATGTCTGCCTGAGACTTTATTTATTCTTGGGGAGCCACGTTTCCCTTCCTCCCTGGTTTTCACTGCTAATCTCCCAGCAGCACCCTGCATGCCTGGAACAGCCTTCTGGTTTACTGGGCCTGTGCCTAACTGACCTGCCTTCCACATTTTCACCTCCCTAGGTGAGACCAAGTAAGCCTTGCCTGGTGCGTGGACCTCTCTCTAAAGTTCTCTAGCCGTTCCAGATCGACACAGAACCTCAGACCTCTGGGTTGCTCTGTTCTTCATCCAGAAGTCAACAGTTCTGTCCCAGACTTCTGCCCCAACTATTTGTCTTGATTTTAAATTATTTCTTTGGACATAGGTTTTCTATGTGTGATTTATGAACACAAGAGAATGTGTGTGTGCACACGTGTCTGTACGTGTATGTGTGTGTGTGTGTGTGTGTGTGTGTAGATTACATGTGAGGCAGAGCTCAATATCATGTATCTTCATTTACAGCTTTTTATCTTATCTTGTTTAAAATGTATTTATTTTGTTATTTTGTGTGTGTGAGCGTTTTTCTTACGTGTATGTATGTGTACCATGTGCTAGTAACCATGCTGGGTAGCTCATGAGTGCCTGTAAATCCAGATGGTGGGAAAGAAATGAAATATATTAAAAAACTGTTCAAATGTTCTACTTCTAAATATTTTTTGTGAGAAAATATTCCCACATAAAATTTTTGTTTTAAATTGCTAAATAATTATTTGTAGCAAAAATGTTTATGTGGCTTATATGCTAAGAAAAAGAAAGTGGAATTAATTTCATGTACATCCTAAAAACAGCACACATTATAGAAATTCTTGTTCTTTATTTAAAAATCATGAAGAAAATTCTATAATTTATGTTAACTTTAAATCAACTAAAATGTTTTACCTTAATAAAAGTTACTTTTTAATAAAATGAATTAGAAAGAAGCACTTTCTATTCTTTTTGTATTTTATCAGTGGAAATTAGTCCTTAAAGACTGGGGAATTACTAATGTGTTCATTTCTTTTTTTTTTTTTTTTTGCAGTGGATAGGTATGAATGTGCAGTTTTTTGAATATAATTGTATTAAGAATTTCTTACAATGTATTTTTTTAATTTATTTATTTTTATCTCAATCACAGGTTAGGTACTTTGAATCCCAGGCTTAGCCCCCTCCCTCATTCCCTCCTACCTTCCCACTCCCTCCATCATCTCCTCCCTGCCCCCTCCAAGTCCACCAACAGGGGAGGACCTCCTCC
>CM053754.1:52214512-52235031 GCA_028658305.1 Pachyuromys duprasi
TCATGTCCTCTTTTTGTCTCTCCTCCTGTTCCTCCAATATCTGCATAATCAAAGCTTTAAGATAATTTTCCTGTGTCTCCACTGAATTAAAATCTCCGTTGCTTTTGGGTGTTTCTGGTGGGGCCATGGTGTCTTGATTTTTGTTGGGTGAGTTCTTTTTTCGATTTCTGGGCATTTGTTTATATATAATCAGGGAGCTGTTTGTGCTTTAAGGCTGTACTTCAGTCTGAATCTGTCAATCTCTTGTGTCAGGAGTATTCTTCAAGAAGATCAGTCATTTCTGGTGGTTTGTTAGTGTGTGTTGTGTCTTAGTTGAACTCTGTTGTGGGCTCTGTGTTCCTGGCTTTGTGCTCTGTGCTAGAAGCTGTGAGCACTGCAGGCTGGTCACCCCTCTGCCTGGACGTTTAGCTCCTCAGTCTTTTGAGATGTCAGCTGGGGGCTCTGTGCTCTGCCCTGGGCTTGCTGCTAAGGGCTCTCCCCTGGACTGGAGACTTGACGCCCCCTTCTGGGCCAGGGCTGAGAACCAAGGTCTGAGATGATATTTGGGGCACACACAGTGGGTCTGGTGTGGTTGCAGGCGTTGCAGAGAGGTTTGCATCTGCTGTATGTAGGCCTGTTTGAAGTTGTGCCCGAGGCCTCCTCTGGCCTGTGGACACACACATGGACCAAGGTGGTTGTTGGCACCCCGAGCAATGTGCTACAGCAGTGTGCAGTCTGGTCAAAAAGGTTCCCCAGTCCCTCTCAGTCTGAGGTAGTTCCAGTGACGATCAGAGTGCGCCTACCGTACACCGGCTGGTTGAAGCAGAACCCACGTCCTTTCCAGACTGGCCTGAGGACTCACACACTGACTGAGGTTTTTGCTGGCGGATTCGAGCAGCATGTGCCCGCAGTGTGCAGGTCAGACAAAACGGTGCCCGGGTCGTCTTCAGTCTGCCCCAGAGACTATGTGGTCCAGTTTAGTATGGCGGCTGCTGGTGCCCTGCGCAGCTCCTTGCTCTGATCAGAGCTGTGTGCAGCTGGTCACCCGGAGATTTTTCAGGGGAATAACTGGGTGTCTCTAGGGTTTTCCCACTTGATTTTCTCACCGTAGGAGTTCCGCTCACCTGGCAATCACAAATGCTGGCGTTTTAGGTCCCAGAGTTCAGTCTCCTAGTTGCTGTGTTGCTTCTGCTGACCTAGTCCTCAGACACAATGTCCTCTCATGGCAGCCATCTTGGATCACCTGGCTGAGTAGTATTCTATTGTGTAAAAGTAGCACAATTTCTGTATCCATTCCTCCACTGATGGACATCTAGGTGGTTTCCAGTTTCTGGCTATTATTATTAAATCTGCTACAAACATGGTTGAACAAATGTCCTTCTTGTGTACTTGAGCTTCTTTTGGATACATGACTAAGAGTGGCATAGCTGGATCTTGAGAAAGCAGCATTCCAAATTGTCTGAGAAAGCACCAGATTGATTTCCAAAGTGGTCATACAAGTTTACATTCCCACCAGCAATGGACGAGGGTTCCCAATTCTCTACAACCTCTCCTGCCTATGTTGTTGCTTGAGTTTTTGGTCTTAGCCATTCTGATATGTGTATGGTGAAATCTCAAGGTCATTTTGATTTGTATCTCTCTGATGGCTCATGACGTTGAGCATCTCTTTAAATGTTTCTCTGCCATTCAATATTCCTCTACAGAGAATTCTCTATTTAGCTCGGTACCTCATTTTTTAATTGGATTCCTTGATTTATTGCTTTTTAATTTCTTTAGTTCTTTATATATTCTGGATATCGGCCCTCTGTCAGATAGAGGGTTGGTGAAGATACTTTCCCAGTCTATAGGCTGTTGTTTTATTCTGATGAGTATGTCTTTTGCCTTACAGAAGGTTTTCAGTTTCATGAGGTCCCAGTCATTGATTGTTACTCTTAAGCCTATGCTGTTGGTGTTCTGTTCAGGAAGTTGTCTCCTGTGCCAATGAGTTCCAGGCTTTTTCTCACTTTTTCTTCTAACTGATTTAGTGTATCTGGTTTTATGTTGAGTACTTTGATCCACTTGGACTTTAGCTTTGTGCAGGGTGATAAATATGGATCTATTTTCATTTTTCTGCATTGGACCAGTTGGACCAGGACCATTTGTGAAGATGCTCTCTTTTTTCTATTGAATGGTTTTGGCTTCTTTGTCAAAAATCAAGTGTTCATAGGTGTATGGCTTTATTTCTGGGTCTTCTATTTAGTTCCATTGATCCACCTTTCTGCTTCTATTCTAATACCATGCAGTTTTTATTACTATTGCTCTGTAATACAGCTTGAGGTCAGAGATGGAGATACCTCTAGATGCTCTGTTGTTGTACAGGATCGTTTTGGAAATTCTGGGTATTTTGTTTCTCCATATGAAGTTGAGTATTTTTCTTTCAAGTTCTGTCATAATTGCATTGGTATTTTTATGGGAATTGCATTGAATCTGTAGATTGCTTTTGTCTGAATTGCCATTTTCACTGTTAATCCTACCAATCCATGTGCACAGGAGAACTTTCCATCTTCTGATATCTTCTTCAATGCCTTTCTTCAGAGACTTGAAGTTCTTTAAACAGGTCTTTCATCTGCTTGGTTAGAGTCACCTCAAGGTACTTTGTTATTAGTGGCTATTGAGAAGAGTGTTGTTTCCCTGATTTCTTTCCCAGCCCTTTTTTCTTTGTTATAGAGGAGGGCTTTTGATTTTTTTTTTTTGAGTTAATTTTGTATCCAGTCATTGTGCTGAAGGTGTTTATCAGTTGAAAGAGTTCTCTGGTTGGATTTTTAGGTTACTCAGTTATACTGTCATATCATCAGTGAATAGTGAAACTTTGACCTCTTCCTTTCCAATTTGTATTCATTTGATCTCCTTTACTTGTCTTATTGCTCTAGCTAGGACTTCAAGTACTATGCTGAAGAGATGGAGAGAGTGAGCAGAGTTGCCTAGTCCCTGATTTCAGTGGGATTGATTTGAATTTCTCTCCATTGAGTTTGATGTTAGCTATAGGCTTGCTGTATATTGCCCTTACTATTTTTAGGTATGTGCCTTGTATCCCTGATCTCTCCAAGACTTTAAACATGAATGGATGTTGGATTTTGTCAAATGCTTTTTCATCACCTAAGGAGATGATCATGTGGTTTTTCTCCTTCAGATTGTTTATATGGTGAATCACACTGATGGCTCTCTGTATGTTGAACTACTGTTGCATGCCTGGGATGAAGCCTACTTGGTCATGGTAGATGATTTCTTTGATGTGTCCTTGGATTCGCTTTGCAAGTATTTTATTGAGTATTTTTGCGTTAATGTTCTTAAGAGAGATAGGTCTGAAGTTCTCTTTCTTTGTTGGATCTTTGTGTGGTTTAGTTATCAATGTTACTGTGGCTTCGCAGAATGAATTTGGTAATGTTCCTTCTGTTTCTATTTTGTGGAATAATTTGAAGAGAATTGGAGTTAGCTCCTCTTTGAAGGTCTGTTAGAATTCTGAGCTGAAACTATATGGCCCCGGGCTTTTTTTTGGAAGGGAGATATTTGGTGACTGCTTCTATTTCCTTGAAGGATATAGAACTATTTAATCTATTCACCTGATCTAGATTTAATTTTAGTAGATTTAATTTTGACCTTACTTTGGTAGATGGAATTTATCAAGACAATTGTCCATTTCTTTTAGATTTTCAAACTTTGTGGCATATAGGCTTTTGTAGTATGACCTAATTGTTTGGATTTGCTCATTGTCTGTACTTATGTCAACATTTTCATTCCTGATTTTGCTGATTTGGATAGATTCTCTCTGCCTTTTAGTTAGTTTGCTAACGGTTTGTCTATCTTGCTGATTTTCTCAAATAATCAGCTCTTGGTTTCATTGATTCTTTGAGTAGTTTTACTTGTTTCTAATTTTTTGATTTTAGCCCCGAGTTTGATTATTTCCAGCCATCTGCTCCTCTTGGGTATATCTGCTGCTCTTTTTCCTAAGGCTTTCAGTTGAGTTTCTTGTATGAGATGTCACAAATTTCTTCTTGAAGGCACTTAGTGCTATGAATTTTCCTCTAAGCACTGTTTTCATTCTGTCCCATAAATTTGGGTGTGTTGTACCTTCATTTTCATTGAATTCTAGGAAGTCTTTAATTTCTTTCTTTATTTCTTTCTTAACCCAGCTGTCACTGAACAGCAAGTTGTTTAGTTTCCATGTATATGTAGGCTTTTTGCTAATTCCATTGTTTTTGAGGTTCAGCTTTAGGCCATGGTGGTCAGAGAGAATACAAGGATTTACTTCAATCTTCTTGTATCTATTGAGGCTTGCTTTGTGACCAACTACATAGTCTATTTTGGAGAAGGTTCCATGAGGTGCTGAAAAGAAGGAATACTCCTTTGCATTTTGGTGATAAGTTCTATAGACATATATTAGATCCATTTTAGTTAGGGCCTCTGTAAGTGCCTTTCTTTCCCTATTCGGTTTCTGTCTAGATGATCTGTCCCTTGGTGATAGTGGGGTGTTGAAGTCTCCCACTATTAAGATGTTGGGATCAATGTGTGATTTAAGGTTTAATAATGCACTGTTTCCTTCATCTCTTTGAATGTGGCTTCCTGTCTCTGTATGATGGCCTCCGTTTTGTTGTTGTTGTTGTTGCTGTTGTTGTTGTTCATTTCTTCTCAATATGCCACTAATTGTGCCTCAACTTGTGTCTCTTTGTTTGGCTATATTTGGCTATGTTTATCTTTGTTTCTTTGAGGGATTTGTTCATTTCCTCTTTACTTGCTTCCATCTGTGTGGCAATTTATTTGAGAGATTTGTTTGTTTCCTTTTTAAGTGTCTCCAATAAATAGATAAGCATATCTTTAAAGTCATTTTCCTTTGTTTCAGATGAATTGGAGTATCCATTGATTTTAGCTGTTGTTGGTAAAGCACTAATTTCCTGATTTTTGTTGGATGTGTTCTTTCACTGTCCTCTGGCCATTTGCTTATCTGTAACCTTCACTGTTTGTTCTTGGATTCTGCAGTTCAGACTGGGACTGTCTTTCTCCGGTGTCTGGAGAATTCTTCAGGAAGATGAGAGAGGTCCAGCGGTTTCAGTGTGTGTGTTTGTGTTTCAGGTCTTCCTGTGGGAGGAAAGTCTGTGGGCGCAGAAGGACAAATGCGAGCAAGTGTGTGCGTGTGCAAGTGTGTGTTCCTGGAAATGTGCCCTGAGGGACAGGGTGCTAGAGAATGTAGAGCCCTTCAGTGTAAGGGAGGGGCGCTTTGCAAGCGCCAAAGGGGTTGTAGGCACTAACGGTATTACAAGTGCTGGTGATGATAAGGGGTGCAAATTCCCTGAGTACATCAGTGGCCTACAGGCTGCTTGTATTCATCTCTAACTGAGCTCCAGGATTTATTTGCCTAAACTCCACTGGTAGATCCGCAGAGCAAGAGCTTCAATGTCCCAAGAATCCCACTGTTTCCTACAGTGGATATGTGGGTGGAAGGGATCTGATGTTTGGCTGCTAGCTTAGAAGCATCCTGGATCTGGGGCTCTGTAGGCACTTGTCGGCACACTCACTCTCTAGCAGGTCAAATTGTAAAGCACAGGGATTCCTCCTATTCTCTACTGGCTGGTTTGGACCTGCTGAGTCAAATGTGCCAGGTTGAGCTCAGTCAGCCCAGTGGTGCAGAGGCTGCTAAACTGGAGATTCCAGTTGCAGAACTGGAGTGTCCAGTGCCTGCTGGGAAGTTCTGGGGAGCCACAAAAGTGGTCCACAGTCCTAGGTGGCCCTTCCCCTGGTGTACCTGGGCGGTTTTGCAGGTCTGCTGGGCTTCTCATGGCTGTACAGCTGGCTATCTGCCACTGAGGGATTTGGAAGGTCCATACAGTTACTGGCTGGGAGGCCCTGAGGAGTCAGTACTGGGTACTGCCACTCGCAGATGTGGGATCCTGGAAGGATTGTACTGCGGGTCTGGGACTTGGCAGGTGGGTAGAGTCAGGCAGGTACTCAGCAGGCGGTACAACTGGCTACCTCAGCTGAGGAGCTAGAAGCCCTGCCTCTGCTGTCTAGGTCCCCAGGCAGTGGGTTCTGTGCTCCACTCACTGGGTGTGGGTCGGCTCCCTGAGGAGGAGGGAGACCCGAACAAGGGAAGTGGCTCTCTCTGTTCCCAGAGAAGTCAGAGCCTGACCTGAATCTAAATGTTCTCTGCTTCTGTGATATCCCCTCTCTTTGAGGAAGCCAAAAGGTCAGTTTTCTGGCTTCAGTTGCCCTTCCACTCACCAATTTCAGAGTTTCAAATCCTCTGTCTCTCAGAAATGGTACGTGCTGGTCGTCGCCATCTTGGATCCTATTTTAAACCTTTTTATATGCACTAATTAGTGAAGCTCTTATCCCTCATCATAGAAGCCACTTTCACGTAGTGGATAGCAGTTAATGTAGAGACCCACAACTGGACAAAATGTAGAGAATGTGTGATTGTTGATGCCTCATTCATAAGTGAGATACCTATATTGAAACCCCTTCCCATAAATTTTAGGCAACATCAAAGAAAGGGGACCAAAAATATTCTAAGAGCCAGAGACATACAATGAGACAATGCCTTTTCGACATAGCATGATAGATATATTTATGAACTACCTATACGTAAGCCTGAGCAAGACCATACAAGATCAAGTCAATCAACATTCCAGCACATATGGGAGTGCATCACAGGGACCATGTCTGAGGAGCTATTGACAATTGATGGCTGCTAAGGGAAGAAGTTAGCTTTCTTTAGGGGTGTGATCTCTGGTAGGTTGGCCATGCTCAATAGATTGTGTTACAGCCATGTACACAAAGAAAATACTAACTGGACAGAGTGGTTTATTAGAAAAAAGCAGACCATGAAGTTTGGAGGAGGATGTGACATTGAAGTGGTCTGAGAGGAGTTGGAGTAGGGAAGTAGAAGTAGGTATGATCAAAATACATTGTATACATGTATAAAATTTTCAGATAACACATAAAATGTTTTACTATGAAAACATGTCAATGATCATGAAATTCTTTCTGTCATTATTTAAGCCAAAAAATATTTGTTTATAAACTGATCATTTAAGGGCTTTAACATAAATTGTTAAATGGACCTTACATGTGTTAGCACATATACTTTAAGTATTCAAAGCTTGACACAATCATTAGAAAATGTTTTGTTTAAAATAGAACATCTTGATGACTTCACAGTATAAATTCTCATCAGTCTCATAACATCATCTACAACAACCCTTGAAGTATGGATATAGAATGCTGAGTAGGCAGACATTTCCTGATTGACATGTTCATGCAGAGTCAGGCAGTCTGACTCAAAGTAGTGAAGACAGACACAAAACAAAGGTAGCTATTCGAGGTCTTAACAAACTTTTAGTCGGGCCCAAGTGAGGAGTCCATGCTTATCATTCACAGCAGACTCTGGCTGACTGCCTCATAAACAAATCCTCCAAAAGAGTGGGAATCTAGGCTGTGTTAGAGCTCAGCAGTAGTATTTTATGATCTTTACCCTTCTTTAACTTCTGCTTGACAAGTTACTAAATTTACTTTAAGATTTTTGCTTTCCAATTAAATTCCATAAAAAGTATTGGCTCAGTTTTGATTAGGTGACTGACTATCCCTAAGGTAGTACTTCAATACACCACTACATAGTTTGAAAATGATTTCTAAGACCTTCTGAGCATTTTAGATGATATTGTTTGTCTTAGCTGGGGTTTCCACTGCTGTGACAAAACAGTATAATCAAAAGAAATTTAATGTATAAATAGTGTCTTACAGCTTGTAGTCTATCATCCAGAGAAGTCAGGTAAGCAACTCAAGGCAAAAACCTGGAGGAAAGAATTGATGCAATGACCATAGAGGATGGCTGTCTAGAAAAATACTCCTCCATGGCTTGCTCAGTCTTCTTTCTCACAGCATCAGGACCAACAGTCCACAGGTAAAAGAACTACATCCAATGAAACGGACTCTCACTCAATCATCACTCAAGAAAATGTATCACAGAGTTCCACCCAGGCTAATCTAGTGTGGATATTTTCTCAACTGATTTTCCCTCTTCCAAAATGACTCTATCTTGTGTCAGTTGACAAAAAACTACCCAACACAGGGTTGTTGGTGGATTGACCCTGGGGAAATTCTTTCAAAGATTCCGTATAACCAGTAGTCCTTATAAGTGTAGTATAAATCAATCTCTTAGGAATCACTTATATCAGTTTTCTGTGATTCCTTTTATCACATAACCACTGTAAACGGTCTCTAGGAAGTAATCCAGTGCACTTATGCTTCAAGTTTTCTGGTGGAGAGAGAGAGAGAAATGTGACCTTAGAAACCCAGATTATTCGTATCGCTCCTGACACTCATCATTGAAATATAAACTGGTTTACTCCAAAAATAAAGAGAAAAACTGCAAGTGTCTTCACGTGTGTCTACTTGTTTCTACATGTGTTATTTACACAAACGTCTGTAATTACTGAAACGTGTTCATTGCTTCATAGATAAGGGCAAGAGACTGATCAGCAGAATTTGAGAGTAGCAAAGGTGAAGTAGTCCTTGAAGTGGGACCTCTGCTCCTCTATGATGACGATTATAACGCATTGCCTTTTCTCAACTCTGGATACTTTATTCTTCAACACTGACTCTCTGCTTCACTAGAAAGGCCAGGTGTCAGAGATACTTGTTTACTGCTCTAAAGTAGTGCCATTTATAGCATGAGAACACGCCAGAAGCCCAGCAATCAGGATTTTCACTTCTAAGCAGTAATATAGAGTAAATACCCTAAAAGTCCCTCTATTATAAAGTAAACACATTCGGGAAAGTAGAATTTTAATACATTGCTACATCTAAGTACGTAAGAATATAATCAATGATAAAAACCAAAGAAATGAAACAGAACTACAAATTGGTTTTTCAGGCAAATGCAAATAAACAAACTGAAACAAAAAGCAAAAACAAAAAAAACCCTCAGGTTTTTGTCACGGACAACTGCAAATGTCCTAGCACTGCACGTGGGGTGGGGAGAGAAGCTCACCTAGCTTACGGTGACTTCATCAGAAGATGAAGCCAAAATTCCTGCCTGAGCCAGACTGTAACAGGTCCAGCTGCTTGTAAAGTCTGAACGGCTGGGACTGACAGGACGCTAACACCAGCCACTGACTTCCTATAGAAGAACCTCTGAAATCTGCACTTCAGGAAGAAGGAAGATGATGCCATAAAAAAAGAGCCACCAAAGAAGCTGAATAACATGTTAATTATCCAGCCTGTTATTGCTGATATGGTTTGATGCTAATGGTGATGGTGGGTGCCCTGCCTTTAGGGAATTGAAGTCACAGAATTGATGTTGGTCAACTACAACATTTAAATCAGGAGGGCAGGGACTAAGTTTCTGTGTGTTTGATTTAGATAAATAAAAGAACTTTACACTTTACACGTGGCACAATTTAAATGATACGCAGTTTTTAAAATGGACAACATGGTTTCCAGTGTACTAAAGGGACAGTGAAATAAACTCATTAAAAAATCAAATATAAGAAATGAGGGAAGTTGGGCATGGTGACACATATCTTTAATTCTTTCACTTGGGAGTCAGGGGCAAGTGGATCTCTGAATTCCAGGCCAGCTTCTATAGAATACCTCAAGGAGAGCCAGGGCTATACAGAGAAACTTTGTCTCTAAAAACTTAGAAAGAAAGAAAGAAAGAAAGAAAGAAAGAAAGAAAGAAAGAAAGAAAGAAAGAGTAAAGGAAGGAAGAAAAGAAAAAGAGGGAGGAAGAGAAAAACAGACAAAAAGCACAGCAAAAATGCACAGCAAATAGGAATGTTAAAGTAAAAATGTGGAAATAAGTTCAAATTTAACAAAGTTCACATAACACACTTGAATTAAAACATGTATTATTCAAATCTCCAAACTTTAAAAATATTTTAACTAAGTATTTTACACTATTTTTTGAACAAGCACACCTTATCGAACCAACTTGGAGAAGGAAGTGAGGTCAGGGATATGGGATGTACAAGTAGTTTTCCCCACCTCCAGGCTGGGAAAAGGGAAGCATCAAGGAAGGTGATTCTAGACCCTGCTCCACCAGCAGATTGAATAGCAGCTAGAATCTTGATTTTTATGACTTATCAGTAAAACTCAATCAGAAGCTAAGATCAAAGGTTGAAACTATGGGAGAAAAATCAATGTTCACATTAAAAAAAAATCTTGCTTTTCTTCAGCATAAATGCTCCTGTTTTCTAACTGTACCAAAGTGACTATAGTAAGCTAGGAGATAGTGTATTATTTTCAGTGCATCTAAGTGTATTTTTTGCTTTGGAAGAAAATTGAATACAGCCTCTACACTGTTTTTAGCATGAGATTTTCAGTTATGACACAGAACATTAAGAGTGAGTGATGACTCTTCCATCCATAGGAGAGAGTCAAGTGAGTATGGCTCCATTTGGTTTTAAACTGAGAAGGAACTGTGTTCTTATCCAAAGTCATAAGAGGGATGCGCATGGTGACTCTTGAAAACCATGAGGTATGGAGCTAGTAATAGCTCGAGAATGTTTCAGATGCTAGGGAGCATCAGGCAGTACAGCAGAGATGAAGCTAAAAAGAATAATTACATCTTTTAGAGTCTATTTAATGGCATATCTAAGAATGCTATGTTAATTCTCATGCTGAGGAATGTATTTCAAGTTGAAATTTTTATGTGTGTGCACATATGTGTATATATGTCTGTATATGTATCTATATGTGTCTGTTCATATATGTATATGTGTGCATATATGTGTACCTATATGTGTGTACATATATAAATATCTGCATGTATTTTAAAATTGGTTAATTTTGCTAACAATGTTGTGTTTTTCACTGGGATTGTTCTCTATATTGTGACAATTGCCAGATATGATGATTAACTTTCATTGTCTTCCAGACTGGGTTGAGAATCACCTAGGAAACTGAGATGCACTTTTGGCTGTGTTTTTAAGAGGTTTCAGACAGGATTAACTGAGTGGAGAGAACCACACTGAGTGTTGGCATATCCTTCCCATTCTCTGGAAGCTGTGGGAGCATAAAAAGAGAAGAGGGAGAAAACTATCAGAGTGCATTTATTCCATTCTCCCTCCCTTTTTGGATGCCACAGGCTGTTCTGCTCTACTGTGCTGTGGGCTATTCTGCTCCTCCAGTGTCTTATCTGCCATGCTGAACTGAGCTCTCCAGAACCAAGTAAACCTTGACTCTTTTAAATTGATTCTCTCAAGTGTTTTGTCACACACACACACACACATGCACACACACACACACGAAACCTCTACAAAAGCTGTTAACATTAGAGGGCAACTGAAAAGTCTTCTGTTTGTATGTGGGAGCACCGAGGTATTTTTCAGAATTATGGGACCCACTATTGGTTTGGGACTTAGACTTCTGGGAAACTGCATGGGCAGCAGCACAGCGGTTACCAGTCATTGTCTTTCAGGTTTTTGAGTTGTTTATTCCAAGATTAAAATTCAGGAACAACAGAAAGTGAATTTTATTAAAGATTCATAGATGAGCGCAAAAGAGCCAGGGTGTGCACAGAGCTCCTGTATAGTAAGAGGGATTTCAGGACATAGACTATCATTGAGTTTCTAAGACTTATAGAATAAACTGGAGTGAGGATGGGGAAGAGGCTGAGTAGACCAGACCAGGGGTTCAACCAGGTGTGCTGGTGGCTCTTATGAGTTTTTTTTTTCTTCACGCAGTCAAATAGGCTGAGAAGCTTAGAAGAAAACAAAGCAGCAGGAAGCAGTCTTTCCTGGCACACCACATCTCCAGCAAGGACATTCTTAGAGAACACTGCCTGCCTTACAGGACAGCTTCTATTTCTTGTTTTCATAAAAATGAATTTGAAGAGGGGGGGTTAGAAGAATGCAATTCTAAAGATAAGAAAAATAAGAGGACACCACCATATATCCATATAAGTCATTAACACTGTGAGGGTATTACTTAATAAAGTATGTTTTGAGCACTAGGATATAAGACAGTAAAAAATGTGTTAAAGCATTATTCATTATGCTTTATTTGTTACTCTAGATAAATATATGTTAGTTAACATTACTTAGAATAGACTTAATATTGACCTTCCTCCAGTCAACACACAAGCACAGCAATATGGCCAGCCCTGTACTGATATCAATGACATCTTTGATTAGATACGAAAAAACATGCATCTCAATGTGCAAACTCAGTTGTGTTTCAAAATAGTGACCTACTAGGCAGGGAAATTATTCGCATAGGTACATCATGGAATAGAATGTCAGATATCTTGCAACACAAAAAGCTGTGACCTCATAGAGGAAGACGTTTTTGGATCAAGGATGCCTACAGTGTTCTAAATGTCAATCTCTGCATTTTTTGTTTATTTTGTTTTTTTTTCCTTTTTTCTTTAGAATCCTTGTGGCCAAAATTAATAAAAATTTTGAGAGTGTTTATGACATCAGAGAATATCAAACCAGGTGAAGTATGCCAATGTTTTAAAGTTTAAAAGTGTTAGGTAAGAAAACAATATTCTGATATTGTTACCATTAGAGATCTTGAAGCCTCATTCATGTTTTTCATGTATGGCACACTTCATACTGGTGACACAGAGATAAATAACGGTTAGAAGAAATTTAGCTTGGTGCAAAATTTTTATTTACCAGTTCTGTATCGTTTTTATCTTTATTAGTTTCTTTAGGTGTACAGATTTTAGTAGATTTATCTTATGTTATATGTTTATATGAATGAGTATATACCGTGTGTGTCTTTCTGCTTCTGGGATAACTTACTCAGGATGATCCTTTCCAGTTTCCACCATTTACCTGCAAATTTTATGATAACCTTGTTTTTTTATTGTTGAGTAATATTCCATTGTGTAGATGTACCACAATTTCTGTATCCATTCCTCAACTGAGGGACATCTGGGTTGTTTCCAGCTTCTAGCTATTACAAATAAAACTGCTACAAACATGGTTGAGCAAATGAACTTATTGTGTACTTGAGCCTCTTTTGGATATATGCCTAGGAGTGGTATAGCTGGATCTTGAGGAAGCGCTATTCCTAGTTGTCTGAGGAAGCACCAGATTCATTTCCAGAGTGGTTGCAAAAGTTTACATTCCCACCAGCAATGGAGGAGAGTTCCCCTTTCTCCACAGCCTCTCCAGCATGTGTCACTTGAGTTTTTATCTTGGCCATTCTGATGGGTTTAAGGTAAAACCTCAGGGTTGTTTTGATTTGCATTTCCCTGATGAGTAAGGATGTTGAACATTTCTTTAAGTGTTTTTCTGCCATTCTACAATCCTCTACAGAGAATTCTCTGTTTAGCTCTCTTCCCCATTTTTTAATTTGATTTCTTGATTTGTTGCTGTTTAACTTTTTGAGTTCTTTATATACACTGGATATTAGTCCTCTGTCAGATATAGGGTTGGTGAAGATCCTTTCCTAATCTGTAGGCAGTAATTTTGTTCTGATGACAGTGTCCTTTGCTTTACAGAAGCTTTTCAGTTTCATGAGGTCCTATTTATTGATTGCTGCTCTTAGAGCCTGTGCTGTTGGTGTTCTATTCAGGAAGTTGTCTCCAGTGCCAATGAGTTCAAAGCTCTTCCCCACTTTTTCTTCTAACCAATTTAGTGTGTCAAGTTTTATATTGAGGTCTTTGTTCCACTTGGACTTTAGTTTTGTGCAGGGTGAGAAGTATGGATCTATTGGCAGTTTTCTACATGTAGACATCCAGTTAGACCAGCACGATTTTTAAAAGATGCTGTCTTTTTTCCATTGAATAGTTTTGGCACCTTTGTCAAAAATCAGGTGTACATAAGTGTGTGGATTATTTCAGCGTCTTCTATTCAATTCCATTGATCCACCAGTCTGTTTCTATGCCAGTATCATGCAGGTTTTAGTATTGTTGCTCTATAGTACAGCTTGAGATCAGGGATGGAGATATCTCCAGAGGATCTTTTATTGTAGAGGATTGTTTCAGCAATTCTGGGTCCCTTGTTATTCCATATGAAGTTGAGAATTTTTCTTTCAAGGTCTGTAAAGAATTGTGTCAGTAATTTGATGGGAATTGCATTGAATCTGTAGATTGCTTTTGTTAAGATGTCCATTTTTACTATGTTAATCCTGCCAAGGCATGAGCATGGGAGATCTTTCCGTCTTCTGATATCTTCTTCTTATTCTTTCTTCAGAGACTGGATTTTTTTTTCATACAAGTCTTTGACTTGCTTGTTTAGGTTCACACCAAGGTACTTTATGACATTTGTGGCTCTTGTGAAGGGTGTTGTTTCCCTAATTTCTTTCTCAGTCCTTTTGTCTTTTGTGTACAGGAGGGCTACTGATTTTATTGAGTTAATTTTTTTTATCCAGCCACTTTGCTGAAGGTGTTAATCAGCTGTAGGAGTTCCCTGGTAGAATTTTGGGGGTCACTCAGGTATATTATCATATCATCTGTAAACAGTGATACTTTGACTTCTTCCTTTCTAATTTGTATCCCTTTGATCTCCTTTATTTGTCTTATTGCTCTAGCAAGGACTTCAAGAACTTGAAGAGATATAGAGAGAGTAGGCAGCCTTGCCTTGTCCCTGATTTCAGTGGGATTGATTTATGTTTCTCTCCATTGAGTTTGATATTGGCTATAGGCTTGCTGTATATTGCCTTTACTGTGTTCAGGTATGTGCCTTGTATCCCTGATCTCTCCAAGACTTTAAATATGAATGGATGTTGGATTTTGTCAAATGCTTTTTCAGCATCTAAGGAGATGATCATGTGGTTTTTCTCCTTCAGTTTGTTTATGTGGTGGATCACATTGATGGATTTTCGAATACTGAACCACTCCTGCATGCCTGGATGAAACCTATTTGGTCGTAGTGGATGATGTCTTCGATGTGTTGTATTAAGGTTGCAAGTATTTTGTTGAGGATTTTTGCATCGATATTCATAAGGGAGATTGGCCTGAAATTCTCTTTCTTTGTTGGGTCTTTGTGAGGTTTAGGTACCAAGGTGATTATGGCTTCATAGAATGAGTTTGGTAGTGTTCCTTCTGTTTCTATTTTGTGGAATAGTTTGAAGAGAATTGGAGTTATCTCTTCTTTGATAGTCTGGTAGAATTATGCACTGAAACTATCTGACCCTGGGCTTTCTTTATTGCATGGGAGACTTTTGATGATGTCTTCTATTTCCTTAGGGGATATAGGACCATTTAATTGATATACCTGGTCTTGATTCAGCTTTGGCAAGTGGAATCAATCAAGAAAATTGTTCATTTCCTTTAGATTTTTCAATTTTTTGGCATATAGGCTTTTGAAATAAGACATGATGATTGTTTGGATTTCTTCAGTGTCTGTCGTTATGTCCCCCTTTTCATTTCTGATTTTGCTGAATTGGTTTGTTTCTCTCTGCCTTTTTTTTAGTTTGGCTAAGGGCTTGTCTATCTTGTTGATTTTCTCAAAGAACCAGCTCTTGATTTCATTGATTCTTTGAATTGTTTTATTTGTTTCTAATTTATTGATTTCAGCCCTGAGTTTGATTATTTCCATCTGTCTACTTTTTTGTTGTTGTTGTTGTTGTTGTTGTGTCTGCTTCTTTTTTGTCCTCGCGCCATTAAGTTGCTTGAATGAGATGTTTCAAATATCTTCTTGAAGGCGCTTAGAGCTATGAACTTTCCTCCTATTACTGCTTTCATTGTGTCCCATAAGTTTGGGTATGTTGTGCCTTCATTTTCATTGAATTCTAGGAAGACTTTAATTTCTTTCTTTATTTCTTCCCTGACACAGCTGTCATTTAGTAGCAAGTTTTTCAGTTTCCATCTATGTTTAGGCTTTTTGTTATTTCTGTTGTTGAGGTCCAATTTTAGTTCGTGGTGATCAGATAGGATACAAGGAATTATTTCAATCTTCTTGTATCTGCTGAGGCTTGCTTTGTGACCAAGTATATGGTCTATTTTGGAGAAGGTTCCATGAGGTGCTGAGAAGAAGATAAATTCTTTTTTGTTTGGGTGAAAGGTTCTATAGATGTCTGTTAGGTCCGTTTGATTAATGACCTCTGTTAGAGTTATTGTATCTTTGTTTAATTTTTGCTTTGTTCATCTGTCCTTTGTTGAGAGTGGTGTGTTGAAGTCTCCCACTATTATTGTTTTGGGAATCTGCGTGTGGTTTAAGTTTTCTTAATGTTTTTTTTCAAACGTGGGTGCCCTTGTATTGGGGGCATAGACGATCAGGATTGTGATATCTTCCTGGTGGAATTTTCCCTTGATGAGTATGAAGTATCCTTCTCCATCCCTTTTGATTAATTTTGGTTGAAAGTCTATTGTATTAGATATTAGATTGGCTACTCCTGCTTGTTTCTTGGGTACGTTTGCTTGGAGAACCGTCTTCCAGCCCTTTACTCTCAGGCAATGTCTGTATTTGTGACTTAGGTGTGTTTGTTGTATGCAACAGATTGTTGGGTATTGTTTACACATCCATTCTGTTAGTCTGTGTCTGAGGGCTACTCTGATGGTTCTTAGGTTTTTGTAGGTCTGAGGTTGAGGCTGTGTGCCCCTGTGCCCTAGCGGTAATCAATGGCAGGTGATCAGGGCACTCATGCCTGCAGTAGAAGGCTAGAGCCTAGAGCATGTGTGAACCCAGAAAGTCTCCTGGAGCTGGGGGTCCTGAGTCATGGACCTGATGATCCCTCCACTGTGAGGTTTCCTCCCGTCAGGGACACCCAGGCTGTGTTATGGGAACCACAGTTCTTTCTGGGATGGCATGTAGAACCCACAGGCACAGGCGTGCATGTGCCTCCACCTTGCTGGCCATTGGGTGCCTGGACGTCTGCCTAAACTGTAACTTTTCCCAAGAACTTTTTTTTTTTTTTTTTTTTTTTTTTTTGCGTGTGAGGGGGTTTTGGCTGAGTGCTCTGAGGTCAAACCTGCTGTTTCCCTCTCTGTGGGTCACCCCACAGAGAAACTCAGTTTCTGGAGCCCTGGGGCCTACTGTTCTATTGGGGCAGCTAGTCAGTCATGCAGCAGGATTCTGCTGGTGCCTGTGTCCCAGCTTTGGGCTGGCACCTGGGAGTCCCCCGGACCCGGGTCTTTTTTCCAGGTATTGTCTGGGTGACCTAAGGTCGTTCCCGACCATTTCCTGCACTGTGGGGTTTTCTCTCAACTGGAAATCCCAGTCTCTGGTGTTGTGGGGCCTACATTTCAGTCCGGGACAGTGATCAGAGCATGCAGGCATGTGGCTCTGGGCTGGCAACCATGTACCTCATGGTGCCAACCCAGAGCCACGGGTTTAGCTGGGAGAGTTGAAGCTGATTGAATCCCATACCATGGGGTATCCTCTCACCTGGGAAACACAGGTTGCTTGTGTTTTAGGACCGAGAGTTCCGTCTGCTGGTCACTGTGCAGATCCTGCTGTGCTGCTGGTCAGAAAGTGTGCCCTCCCAGTGCCTCCATCTTGGAACCTCCCAGTACAAAATTTTTTAATGGCAAATTCAAATAATAATACAACGCAATGAATAGCAGTGAGATGTATGAGTCCAAGACAGGCCCTGTGCCTGAAGAAAACATAACTTAATCATTAAATCTTTCCTGGGAGGTGACAAAGGGATTTGAAGCAAAAAGCATGAAGTGTAAGATGGGCAGATGAGGTAAATAAAGAGGAAGTGATACCAGGGAGTCACTCTTGATTAAGCCCTGTCTAGTGTCCCTGTTCTGTACTTGATCGCAATTGGCTTGGATCATAGCTTCTCTCCACCTCTTCCCTTTTCACCATCTGATTTGCCTCTCCTGAATGGAAATATTTATTTTGAATTTAATGTAGAGTAACACAGTGGTGTCAAGCAAGATATTATACCACAGTTGTAGGTGTACTTCATAATAAGCTACCTCATCTAAGTATATTGAGACCTCGTGAGGGAAGATGCATTGGAACATGAATAGAGATGGATTCTAACTTAGGCCACTGCCTTAGTAAGATTTCTTTTGCTGTAATAAACAATGTACCCAAAGAAACTTGAGTTACATGGTTTATATGGCTTACACTTTCACATCAGTATTCATCACTGAGGAAAGTCAGGTCAAAAGCTCAGGGAAGGGATGTGGAGGTAGCAACTGACACAGAACTACAGAGGAGTGATGCTTACTGGCTTGCTCTCAGGCTCACATTCAGGTGAAAAACAGCCCTAAGGAGGTACCACCTACAGTGGTCTGAGCCCTCCCAAATCTATCATTAATAAAATTTGCCCCACAATTGTGTCCATTGGCCAATCTGATGTGGACATTTTCTCAGCTGACGTTCCCTCTATCCTGATGGCTTGATCTTGTGTTGAGTTGACAAAAAGCTCAATCAGCACACCTACCTAGATTAAGGCACATCTTTTACATACACACACAGCACATAATAGCTATGATAAATATCTTTTCTGCAATCACTTCATCTTCCCTTATCTCCTCTCTCCAGTTAGGAACCATCCTAGGTAAGTACATTCCTATGGCAAGAATATAAAGTTTAAGTAAATAAAGAAAAAATGCCAGAAATGCAAGTTAAAGAAGAGGAAGTGCTTCATAGTGCAGTTTGTAGAAAATCTTCTCTTTATTGCAAATAGCAAACAATGAAAAGTACTTAAATAGATGCAATGAAATATCTTTTCAGGAGAATA
This sequence comes from Pachyuromys duprasi, assembly GCA_028658305.1. Lineage (NCBI taxonomy): Eukaryota > Metazoa > Chordata > Mammalia > Rodentia > Muridae > Pachyuromys > Pachyuromys duprasi. The sequence continues at coordinate 52,233,122 of CM053754.1, forward strand.
TTTATATATAATCTATCTATATATCTACCCTCTATCTATCTATCTATCTATCTATCTATCTATCTATCTATCTATCTATCTATCTATCTATCTATCTATCTATCATCCTAACTAACTATCTTCATTTATTCCCACTGTTAACCTTACATTGTGGAATGAAATTGGGTGACTTGTACTTTGTATTATTTTTACAACAAACATGTTTTAACTTTGTACTTTAATAAAAGTATACATTCTTATAAATAGCATTGATTCACTGTATTAAAACCAAACCCATGACATTTTTTTCCTACACCAATATTCATAGACACTGAAAGCATAAAGGTGCCCAAGAGACCACCAGACCAGACAGGGCTACATCTAGTTCATGCAGCAGATGCTTGCATTTTCTTTTCTTTATGTTCTCTTGGAATGGAAAGTGTCCCATAGCATTCTATTCTTGGGTTCAATTATCTTCCCTCTCTTGAAATTTCCTCTTCTGAAGAAATCAATTCCCTAAACTAAGAGACATTGTTAGTAAAAGATTATTTTTAGTCATTATTCTGAAGCATATGGTTTGAATGATGAATTGTAAAAAAAAAAATCAAATACCTGATACATGTGCCAAGCAGAATATTTCTCTTGAAGGATTTCCAAACAATCAAGAATCTGACCAATGTGCAGACATTTCTAGAGGAAACACAGAGGTCTTCGGAGTTCTGAAAGTTCTGACATATTATGGATTCCTATGCATTATACTAGCCACTAATGGGGTAAAGACTAATTCTGATCTAATTCATTTTCATATGTGAGTAAAGAAATGTCAGACTTCTACAACTCATAAAATAAATGAGAAAACAACATATTCCTTAAATACACTCTAGAAATCCCACTTTGGGGATTTTTCTACATCTAGGTGGCTTTTTTTTCTTAGGATACAAAAAGTTCAAAAAATATATTTCTGATCAATGTACTGGCACATCTAATGAAAAACTAAGGTAGAATAAAAGAAGTCCCAAGTCAGTTGAGGACATGTTAGAGCTGATTTTAACCAGCATCACTCCCACTCACTTGTGGTTATTCTTATTAAAACGTCATCACCAGATGCTTGTGGTTGAACTATTTTTTTATAAAAATATTCCCGAATGAAGTGGCTCCAGAATTAGTGCATAGCATCATCATAAGGGAAGCACCATTTGCTGGCATTTTGTCAATGTTGGGAACTGTCATGCGGAAGTGGTATAGATATATATCATTGCTTCTTTATTCTTTCCCTTGTGACTTTAGCCTGATCATTTTAGTTCTAGACTAGACTCAGATAAACAGACGATTTTCAACTTTTAAGATAGAAAAGAGAGATATATTGACATTTATATTTTTTTATAAAATTTTCTTTTAAAATGGATACATACAACCCCAAATTATACATTAATGTGATAACATGATATATATGGTTCAATTCATATATGCACTGTTTAACACATAAATCAGGTTCAACATGTACAACTCTTTAAATTTCCATTTATTTATAGTAAAAAATTTTCCATTAGATTTTTGAAATGTATATAAAATACCATTCAACCCAGCTTTCAATGATAATAAATACAATGTTTGCTTAATGAAAAACATCACAGATTTATGGTTTTTACTTATTTATTAATTTATTTAATTTATTTATTTTTATATCAATCACAGGTTAGGTACTTTGCATCACAGGCGTAGCCCCCCTCCCTCGTTCCCTCCCACCCTCCCACTCCCTCCCTCATCTCCCTCCTCCCTGTCCACCAAAAGGGGAGGACCTCCTCCCCTTCCATCCAACCCCAGCTCATCCTGTCTCCTCAGGGCTGGCTGCAATGTCCTCCCCTGGGATCTAGCCAGTCTGTCACTCCCCAGCTTGTATGGGGGAGGGGCAAAGAGTCAGCCATCAAGAT
>CM053754.1:52235531-52246032 GCA_028658305.1 Pachyuromys duprasi
GGTTTTGGGTGTTTCTGGTGGGGCCATGGTGTCCTGATTTTTGTTGGGTGAGTTCTTTCGCTGATTTCTGGGCATTTGTTTATATATACTCAGGAGCTGTTTGTTCCTTGAAGCTGAACTTCAGACTGGAACTGTCAGTCTCTGGTGTCTGGAGTATTCTTCAAGAAGATCAGGGATTTCTGGTGGTTTGTTATTGTTTGTTGTTGTCTCAGTTGAACTCTTTTGTGGGCTCTGTGTGTCTGGCTTCGTGCTCTGTGCTAGAAGCTGTGAGCACTGCAGGCTGGTCACCCCTCTGGTCTGGAGGTCTGGCTCCTCAGTCTTTTGAGATGTCAGCTGGGGTCTTTGCGCTCAGCCCTGGGTTTGTTGCTAAGGGTTCTCCCATGGAATGGAGATTTGGCTCCCCCTTCTGGGCCAGCGGCTGTGCACCACGTTCTGAGATTATATTTGGGGCACACACAATGGGTTTGGGTTGGTGTGCCTCCGCTGAATGCAGGTCTGTCTGAAATGGTGCCCGAGTCCTTCTCTGTCTGTCCTGTGGACACACACAGGGACTGAGGTTTTGGCCCTCAGTGTGCGGTCTGGTCAAGATGGTCCCTGGTCTTTGTCAGTCTGGGGTGGCTCCTGCGATCCATGCATGCCCACTGCGCACCTGTGGGTTGAAGCAGAACTCAGGTACCTCCCAGACTTGCCCGCGGACTGGCATAGGGACTGAGGTTTTGCTGGCGGAAGCGTGTGGCTTGTGCCCGCAGAGTGCAGACTGGTCAAAACCGTCCCCCGACTTTCTCAGACTGGGGTGGTTCGGGCGATCGGTTTGTGCCCACCCCGCACACCTGTGGGTTGAAGCAGAACCCGGGTGCAGTGTGAGCTCACAGTGTGCAGTTCAGTGAAAACGGTACCCGGTTCCTCCTCAGACTGCCTGCGAGACTGTGTAATCCAGTCTATTATGGCGGGTGCGGGCGCCCAGTGCAGCTGCTCGTTCAGATCAGAGCTGTGTGCCGCTGGTCACCCGGAGGTTTTTTTCAGGGAATAACTGGGTGTCCCTAGGGTTTTCCCACTTGATTTTCTCACCGTGGGATTTCTACTCACCTGGCAATCACGGATGCTGGTGTTTTAGGTCCCAGAGTTCAGTCTCCTGGTCGCTGTGTTGTTTCTGCTGTCCTACTCCTCAGACACAGTGTCCTCCTGGCAATCACGGATGCTGACGTTTTAGGTCCCAGAGCTCAGTCTCCTGGTCGCTGTGTTGTTTCTGCTGTCCTACTCCTCAGACACAGTGTCCTCTAGTGGCAGCCATCTTGGATCCAACTATAATATTTCCTTAATGAAACATTTTTATACTCTTCCTAAATGCTCATTATCCTGTTAACATTAAGTAGTTTCTTAAGTATTTTATCTAAAAGTTACAAAATCCTGTTTTATGAGAAATAAATATCTCAGCTAGGAGGCTTAAAATACAAACCATAGTAACATTTGAAGATGAAGGCCTAAGAAAGTGGTACTTTCTTTTTGATAGACTGAGGCATTGGTGTGGATGGGTGGTGTAGTCAAAAGACTACCCAATGAAGCCATAGGAGTATTGTTTATCAAGAACTATTAAGACGTCACTTACATGTTTTATTCATATAAACTGTTCCTTTTCTTTCATCAGTTCTGTGATTTGGTATGAGGAAAGACGTAGACAATTTTGCTCTTCAGGAGGCTTCGGGCACCACCTGGAGTTTGTCACGAGCAGAGGAAGGAAGTGACTGGTGCTTGGTGCACATGTTGGACTGCTGTTTCACAGTGCACAGGATAGCCCTTCTACTAGGCCAAAGGGCCAGTTATGCAGCCTGCATTTCAGTGATGCTCAGGTTATGCAGCTCTGCACTTTACATATATGACTTTTCATTTGTTTTTCATTGTCTAGGAAAGGCTCATTTCCTGCGTATGATCCAGTGGCTTCCCTACTTCTCTTCTCATATGGTACCATGAGAAGAATCTTATTGTGCTTCCAAGCCTACACACAAAACTCCAATTGCAGTCACTCTGTTTGCCTCAGGGAATAGAGCATGTATGGCTTGTCCTACTCAATTAGCACTGTGACTGTAATGGACAGAATCATGGTTGCCACCTCATAAGTTCTAAATAAACCAGCATAGTAAGAATTAGTGTATGCATGCTTATATTCATTTGTATTATCATTTGTAATTAGCTCAGCTTTTATCTAAGAGGAATTTTACAGCTGTTTATCCTTCACATACTGGGCATCATATGTACACTTGATTGAGAATTCATGCTGGCAAAACAGGAGGAGGGCGCTCAGCCTCTACTGTGAATGTAAATTGTCCCTGCATAGGCTAACATGTGGTCCCCAGCTCACTATTGTGCTGTTTAGAAAGAATTTGGAGACTTTGAGGTGGAGTCTACCTACAGAAAGTGGGTCACTAGGAGCAGGCCTTGTGACTTATAGCTCAGCTCCACTTCCTGCTCTCTCTTTCTCTGCTTGCTGACTGGAGACACAATGTGAACAGTTACTTCAAATTCCTGCTACCTTCATTTCTTGGCCATGATGGAATGAGATGACTGCTAGGCAAAAAACCAAAAAAACAAAAAACAAAAAAACCTTTCTCCCTTAAGTTGCTTTTGTTGGGTATTTTATTATACCGACAAAAAGGAAACAGAAAAATCTCCATGTTGAAGCACCTGACAACAGCTTCCCATGGTGTGTGTGTACCGGGGGAGGAGCAATGAACACTTCACTCACATGGGATTTGTTTAATTCACTTTCAGCCTAGAGAACTATTCATCGAACTGGTGCTGCACTTTGTGTTTGCTCAGAGATGAACAGTCAGACCTGATGAAAGCAGACAGACACCAGCCATTCTCCAGCAAATGGCAATCCATAATAACTAGTGCCCTCAGAGTTCTCCTGCAAAATGAAAACTTGATCAGAAAGATGCTGCTGCTCTCTCATCTTAATTGTCTCTTAACATTCGCACAATGTGCATATTGTGTGCTGGTAAAAAGCTGGTGCTTAATGGCCACGACTGAAAGCAGAGTGTGCATTAAGGCTTGCTCCCCATTAAATTAAGACACTTCTTTATCTTAGCCACTTATAAACATAGTTCACAATTACATTGAATAAAATCACAGGCTGTTATTTAGAAACATAAAACAGCCACATGAACAAATTCACAGCAGGGCAACAATTTTCTTTTTCTTTTAACTTCTTTCAAATGCCAACTCACTGTTCCTTAAATTGCTCTTCCAAGAAAGTAAAGGCTATACAGTTAAAACACTGCTGTGGAGACACTGTACTTTTAGGAGCAGAGCACACACACAAGACACACTGGTACCTCAGCTTTCTGGCTTGCTTCTTCTGTCATCACAGGACGGGTGAGGGTCTTTCCCTCTTTTAAGAACCCAGTGGAGTGAGGAAGAACAAATTGTTTTCCTGACCATATAGAAATATGTGTGACCACTGTCTGTAGCAGAACTCTTGGAGCTTGTAAAGTAGGAATTGAACCTGGTACTGTAAATTTTTTCTCTTCATTTTTCATTAAAAAAAAAAGAAGAATCAGATGAAACAAAGCCCTTGAGTGTTACATTCCCATTTACTTACCATTGAATCATATCACAGATCACCCACTCCTTTTTCCTACTTCAATTAGAAAACTATATGCATTACACATATCTGTCTTTACAATTCTTCAGATGAAATATCCCATATCACCATTATTATCCACTACTCTCCAGAATCCAGTAATTCTTATTATCAAAAAGTTGGTTCTTTTGTCATAAGGCATAAGTATAATCTTACACATTTGCATTACCAAAGCTCCTTCATTTAATAATAACGAACACACTTTAGTGCTCTGGTCTCTCACAGAGGACTTCCACATTCAGTGCTGTGTTTAATAATGTGAAAATCTTACCAGACTCTAGACAGAAGGAAATGGATAGCCTCAGAAGGCAGGACTGCAGAGGTTCATCAGGAGAACTGGAGCTGGAACTTCACTCACTCTGGCTCTTGGAGAAAGGAATTGCCTGTCACTTGTTTTAAAAGGCAACATGGTACTGCATTTCTCATTTCCTGAGGTTTGAGATGTTGCCAAATATTTCATATATCTCAAATTATGCAGATTATGCTGTTCAAGGCTGAGGGTGACAGGCGATGAATTCACACATTTTACACTCCTTGGTGTTTCTGTCAGATTTTTTTAGCTAACAATGTATTTGTGGTTAAAAAAATAGTTCAAGATACTGACATGATTTCTACTACAGTTAATTATATTAATACAAACTTCTTTGATCTTGGGAACTTGGGTCATCCCCTAAGAAGTGAAAAGGAGTGTTTTTATCTGTTTATGAGTTGTAAATGAGATGCAGAGACCATGGAAGATGGGAATGGTGAAAAATGGGACTAAATTAGCAAGATCCCAGGATTCTGGCCCATAGTGTACACCATAAATTTTTCTATCTGATCACTACACCTCCTTTTAAGCACCTGTAACTGCTTGAATTTTTTCAGTCCAGCTAGCTATTCTTTAATGGATTCAGTTTGTATCTTGATGTATTGTCACACAAATAGTTATTTTCAGACTGAGGTCTAAAACCCAGAAATGAAGCAAACATATCATGAAGACTAGATGAGTATTTCAGAGATCTATTGGAGAGAAGGTCTAACAAGATGTTAAAGAAAGACTTATCACACATTTAACCATAGCCAGAATAACAGCAATACACTACCTTTTATTTCTCATCAATATTCCATTCACTCATCCATTTTTCAAAAAACATTCCCCAGGGGCTAGGAAACCACTTCAGATCTACTTCCTTATTTCAAATTAACTTTAGACAAATTATTTGCTAAAGTTAAGTGTTAGTTTTCTGTTAAATTAAAGATATAACTTATGCCTAAAGATGATGCAGGTGATATGGAAAAAGAACAGAAAATATGTCTATAAATATTCAGCATATTAGAAGAATTCACAGTAATTGCTCTGAAAATATCTGAACATTCCATGATAGAATGACAATGACTTAGTAAAGGACCTTCTTTCATAAGTTTGGTGCCATGCGAAGCATCTAAGGTATAATTGTGGACAAGGTCAACTGTAGCTATTCTCTGATTTAGATGACTATAGGCCAGCATAACAGGCAGACGTGGAGTCAAGAGATACATATAATAGTGGCTCCAGGCCCTAAGATAAAATATAAAAACATGGGACTGAACCTTTTGGTCCTAGAAGAACAAAGGGAAAAGTCTCTAAAGGGAGGAAGAACTTTCAGACACTCCCCAAACAATTTTGAAGGCAAAATTGTTGCCTATCCATTTTTCTTTTTGTGTGTATTTTCATTTTTATTTTTATTTTTCTTAATTACAGTTTATTCACTTAGGATCTCCCCTGTAGCTCCTTCCTGCCTCCCCTCCCAACCCCACTTTCCCTCTGCCTTCTCCACCCATGCCCCTCCCCAAGTCCACAGATAGGGGAGGTCTTCCTCTCCTTCCTTCTGATCCTACTCAATCAGGTCTCATCAGGAGTGGCTGAATTGTCTTCCTGTGTAGTCTGGTAAGGCTGCTCCCCATTCAGGAGGAGGTGATCATAGAGCCAGTCATTGAGTTCTTGTCAGAGACAGTCCCTGTTCCCCTTGCTGGGGCACACATTTGGAGACTGAGCTGCCATGGGCTACATCTGTGTAGGGGTTTTAGGTTATCTCTGTGCATGACTCTTAGTTGGAGTATAAGTCTCAGAAAAGGCTCCTGGGCCCAGAATTTTTGGTTCTATTCTCGTGGAGCTCCTGTCTCCTCCAGGTCTTTCTATCTCCCCCTTCTTTCATGAGATTTCCTGCACTCAGCCCAAAGTTTGGCTATGAGTCTCAGCATCTCCTTTGATACCCTACAGAACAGAGTCATACAGAGTCCCTCTGTGGTAGGTTCCTGTTCTGTTCCCTGTTTTCTCCCTCTTCTGATGTGCATCCTGCTTACCTTTCTGAGTGAGGATTGAGAATTTTACCCAGGGTCCTCCCTCTTGCTTAGCTTCTTTAGGTGTACAGATTTTAGTATTTTTATCCTATATTATATGTCTAATATCCATTTATAAGTGAGTATAGGCCATGTATGTCTTTGTGTTTCCGGGATATTTTACTCAGGATGATCTTTTCTAGTTCCCACCATTTGTCAGCATATTTCATGATTTTCTTTTTTTAATTAAAATTTTAAGTTTTATATTAATTACAGTTTATTTGCTTTGTATCCGAGCTGTAGCCATCCCCTTCATTCCCTCACAATCCCAACCTCCCTCCCTCATCTCCTCCCTGCCCCTCTCTAAGTCCACTGATAGGGAGGTCCTCCTCCCCTTCCTTCTGACTCTAGCTTATCAGGTCTCTTCAGGACTGGCTGCAATGTCCTCCACTGTGGCCTAGCAAGGCTGTTCCTCCCTTGAGGTGGAGGGGGGGAGGTCAAAGAGCCAGCCACTGAGTTCATATCAGAGATAGTCCCTGTTCCCCATACTAGGGTACCCACTTGGATAATGAGCTGCCATGGGCTACATCTGAGCAGGGGTTCTATGTTATATCCATGAATGGTCCTTGATTGGAGAATCAGTCTCAGACTGATATATTTGGTCCTTGTGGAGCTCCTGTCCTCTTCAGGTCTTACTAACTTCCTCTTCTTTCGTATGATTTCCTTCATTCTGCCCAAAGTTTGCCCATCTCAGCATCTGCTTTGAGACATGGCTAGGTAGAATCTTTCAGAGGCCCTCTATGGTAGGCTCCTGTCTTGATTCCTGTTTTCTCCTACTTCCGAAGTCCATCCCAAGTTGGTATAACGTTCTTTTGAAATGTATACACCTTACCCTGGTTCATTCAAATGCTGATTTCTCTCCCTGACTCTCTGGTTTCAATCTGAACATTGCATTGTGATACTTATTCTAAGCATCACCTGTCTCAACTTTGTGTAAACATAGCAAAATAAACAACCAGCCACAATGTTGAACAATGGAAAGGAAGCAGGAAGAGAGGAAGGAGCCAGAGGAGGAGGAGCACAGCCAGAGGCTGGGAGAGCAGAGGCAGGAGCAGAGGCTAGGAACAACATGGAGAATGCACCGGACCTAAGATTTCACTAAAAGCAAGTATAATGAGGGCAATATAAATGTTAGGAAGCTATGAGGGTTTAGAGGGTTAGGATGGAGTAACTATTGCCCAGCCTTGTATTCTAGGTTAATTAAATAAGTCATAGTTTCTGTGTGGTGATTTGGTTATATAGCTGTTTAGGATTAACAGCAGCTTTAATAAAAGATAAACCAATAGTAAATATTAATCATCTCCTACAATAATCCCATTTGTTGAAGTAAGGTTTGGTCATCTTACCCAGAGTCCTCCTTCATGTTTAGCTTCTTTAGGAATACAGATTTTAGTATGCTTATCCTATCTTATAGGTCTAGTATCCATTTATGAGTATATACCATCTGTGTCTTTCTGCTTCTGAGATACCTCACTCAGGATATTTTCTAGGTCCTACCATTTGCCTGCAAATTTCATGATTTCCTTGTTTTTAATTGCTGAGTAGTACTCCATTGTGTAAATGTACCACAATTTCTGTATCAGTTCCTCCATGGAGGGTCATCTGGGCTGTTTCCAGATTCTAGCTATTACAAATAAAGCTGCTACAAACATGGTTGAACAAATGTCCTTGTTGTATACTTGAGCCTATTTTGAATATATCCCTAGAAGTGCTATAGGTGGATATTTGGTAACAGTATTCTTAATTGTCTGAGAAAGCACCAGATTGATTTCCAGAGTGGTTGTACAAGTTTACATTCCCACCAGCAATGGAGGAGGGTTCCTCTTTTACCACATTCTCTCCAGCATGTGTTGTCACTTGCGTTTTTGACCTTAGTCTGAAGGGTGGAAGGTGAAATCTCAGGGTTGTTTTGATTTGCATTTCACTTATAACTAAGGACTTTGAGCATTTCTTTAAGTGTTTGTCTGCTTTTCAATATTTCTCTAAGATAATACATTTTAAAAAATAAAATGCATTTACAATAATCAGTACTATTTAATATTATTAAATGTATTTGTGACAACTAATAACACATTGTTAAATAATCATTGATTTTTAATTTATTTTTTTACTATCATTTATTACAATTCATTCAATTTGTATTCAGGCTGTGACCTTCCCTCCTTTTTTAAAATTATTATTACTATTGCAATTTATTCAATTTGTATCCCAGCTGTGTCCCCCTCCCTCATCTCCTCCCAAACCCGTCTTCCCCTCTCTCTTCTCCCTCTATGCCTCTCCCCTAATCCTCTGATAGGTGAGGTCTTTCTTCCCTTCTACTTGACCTTAGAATATAGGTCTTGTCAGGTCTGGTTGCACTGTCTTCCTTTGTGGCCTGGCAAGGCTGTATCCCAGGGGGAGGTGAATAGACCCTGTGACTGGGTTCATGCCAAAGAAAGACACTGCTCCCCTTACTAGAGAACCTACTTGGAGACTGAATCTTTGGGCTATATCTGAGGAGGGGATTTAGGTTCTGTCCATGCATGTCCTTGTTTAGGGTACCAGTTGTGTTGAGCCGGGTCTTAGCTGCTTTGGCAGCTGTTTGAAATGCTAGTCTCAGCACAGGAAGACAGGTTTTTTCCAGGCCTTCCCTTGGAGACAGGGAAGGATTTGCAAGTCCATTTGCCTTTTGTTTGGTGACAGCAGGTGGGAGAGCTTGCTTGAAGTCTCAACTCTGCCTCACTTCCTTGTGAAAATTAACCCCTCATGTAAACTTGTTTGTATAAATAAAGAAGGCTGTCTGCTCTCATGGCTTTTCGGATGCAGAGCATATTGACGCTCTAGGGCTCATTAGGGCCATGAGCAAGCGGCCAGAAGCCTCTCAGAACATAATTATGTGTAGTGTGCATTATTAATTTCAATCCTCACTCCCGACTCAGAACCCTGTTCTGCTCTGCTGGCGGGCTCCTGCAGATTATTGTGGTGAGCTGGGTCGTAGCTGCTTTGGCAGCTGTTTGAAATGCTAGTCTCAGCACAATTAGTCTCTGCAGGGCTCTTAGGGCTGTCCCTCAATGGAGGAATGGATAAAGAAATTGTGGCACATTTACACAATGGAATACTACTCAGCTAGTAAAAACAAGGAGAAGATGAAAATTGCAGGCAAATGGTGGTAGTAACTAGAAAAGATCATTTTGAGTGGGGTAACCCAGAAGCAGAATGACACATATGGTATATACTCACTCATAAGTGGATATTAGCCATATAATTTGGTATAAACATACTAAAATATGTACTCCTAAAGAAGCTAAACAACAAGAAAGACCATACAGAGGATGCTCAATCCTCATTCAGAAGGACAAATGAGATAGACATTGGAACTAAGAGAAGACAGGGAACAGGATAGAAACCTACCACAAATGGCCTCTAAAAGTCTTTACTGATTGAGGTATCCAAGTAGAGGCTCAGACTCATAGCCAAATTTTGAGCCTAGTTCAGGAAATCTTATGAAAGAAAGGGGAGATAGAGAGACCTGGCAGGGACAGGATTTTTTATTTATTAAAGCAATAAATATTCTCCAAATGATAAAAAACGTATACTCAGTGAATGAAAGAAAGAAAAAAATAAAGGAAGGAAGGTGAAAGACAGACAGACAGACACACACACACACACACATACAGAGGAAACAGAAAAAGGACAAAACAAAATCTGAATTAATGTTTACACTCTTTACACTATACGAATACAAGAAATGTATTGGAACTATAACATGGGTTTAATCTCTTAAGTTATCTATTTATTACAGTGAGGAACAAAACATAGCTTCTGGAGTTACAACTATGCTCTGGTTGTGTTCTTGCACATCCTACATTAGCTCTCAGATTGTTTTTCAGGATAATATAAATAACGATATTGTTAAGGCCAACAAACATTTGCCATTTGTATGTGTATGAATGTGCCATGTCAAGAGTCCTCAGTTTTTGTCCACCTTTGTTTTGGGACAGTGTCTTTATGTTACTTGGAGCTCACCAATTTGACTAGACTAGGGATCCAAAAATATTTTAGGGATTCTGGTCCTTCATCTTGCCTTGTGCTGGAATTGTTTGTATACACCACTACTGCTTATTTTTATTTTTTTAATGTAGGTGGTGGGAATTCTACTCAAGTCCTTATGATTTCAGTCCTGGTTTATAGCAGGCATTTTACTGACTGAGCTATCTTCCCAGCCCTCACCTTTTCTTTCCTCTATAATGTGTGTGATGATATAGTATATAGAAAAATGTCTGCAAATAATATCTTTTATCAAGCACTTGTTAATGTCTTCTAATGAGATGGATAGGTTTAAACACAATGAAAACAACTAAGATGCTAAAAGTAATATTTTCAGAACATGAGTAATTTTAGCATTGAGAGGAAGCTTTCTTTTTTTTCCCCATGGAATTTTTTTTAATTTTTCTTTTTTAAAATTTATTTATTTTTATATCAATCACAGGTTAGGTTTTTTGCATCCCATGCATAGCCCCC
>CM053754.1:52246132-52304564 GCA_028658305.1 Pachyuromys duprasi
CTGGGATCTAGCCAGGCTGTTACTCCCTGGCATGTATGGGGAGGGTCGAAGAGTCAGCCATCAAGTTCAGTCCCTGTTTCCCTTACTAGGGTCTTTAGTTCGACAATGAGCTATCATGGGCCACATCTGAGCAAGGGTTCTAGGCCATATCCATATATGGTCCTTGGTTGGAGAAATTGTCTCATATAAGACCCCTGTGCCCTGCTCAGTTTGATCTTTGTGGAGCTCTTGTTCTCCCCCAGTCTTACTAACTTCCCTTATTTTTATTATTACTTCCTGCCCTCTGCCAAGGGCTTAATTGTGAGTCTTAATATCTGCTTTGATACTTTGCTATACTGATTCTTTCATAGTTCCTCTTTGGTATGCTCCTGTCTTGTTGTTTGTTTTCTCCTGCATTCAATGTCCATCCTATTAGTTCATCTAAATAAGCATTGATCATACCAACCTGGGTCCTCCTTCTTGTATATCTTCCCTAGGTGTGTAGATTTCAGCATGACCTTCCTATCCTATAGGTCTATATAAATGAGTATATACCATATGTTCCTTTCTGCTAAAATATCTCCAAGTAGTCAGCCAGTAACCGGGAAAAATAACCTATGATGATTAAAAAGTATTTCTCCAGCACCATTTTTTGAAGATGCTATCTTTTTTCCATTGTATGGTTTGGGCATCTTTGTCAAAAACCAGGTTCCATAAGTGGATGGGTTTATTATTATCAACCTGCACAAGACTAAAATCCAAGTGGATCAAAGACCTTGATATAAAAACAGACACACTACACCTGTTAGAAGAAAAAGTGGGGAATAGCCTTGAACTCATTGGCACAGCAGATGACTTCCTGAACAGAATACCAACAGCACAGGCTCTAAGATCAACAATTAATAAACAGGACCTGATGAAACTGAAAAGCTTCTGTAAATCAAAGGACACTGTCTTCAGAACAAAAGAACAGCCTACAGATTGGGAAAGAATCTTCACCAACCCTTTATCTGACAGAGGGCTAATATCTAGTACATAGAAAGAACTCAAAGGGGGATCCAAGATGGCAGCGACAAGCACACATAGTTTCTGAGTTGCAGAAGAGCTGAAGGGCTGGAGTTGGTGAGTGGAGGGATGATCAAAGCCAGGGAAACAACAATGAGGCCTTCGGAACAAGAGGGAACATCACATGAGGTGAGACCTTTAATTTCAGGTCACCCATGGACTTCTTTGGGGAAGGAGAGAAACTATCCTTTGATCTCCTTATACTCTCCTCTTTTGGGCCTCCCTCTTCCTTGCCACAGCCAGCTCACTGAGATTCTCAGCTGAGAACTCACTGCCTGGGGGCTGCAACAGCAGAGGCGGGGCTCCTAGCCCCTCAGCTGCAGCTGCCAGCTGTACCTGCCTTCAGAGTCCCAGACCTGCTGCATCATCCTCCCTGTGTCCCAGGTCTGCAAGCAGCCATACAGACTCCCCAGGGTGTCCTAGCCACTGACTGTACAGCCCACCCAAACCCTCAGTGGCAGATAGTAGGCTATATAGCCACCAACATCCAGCAGACCCACCAAACAAACTAGGCACACCAGGCACCAGGCTTCCCAGGTCTGGTGGAAACACAGGACTTCTCAGAATGCATCTGGACCAGCATCCCAGTCTGCAGCTGCAGCTAAACTTCCTAACCTGGCAGCTGCAACAGCACTGAGCTGGCAGAACTCGTCAGTCCCTCTGCACATGACTAAGCAGGGCCAAACCAGAGAGTAGAGAGCTCAGATACCCTGATCCTTGTTGATGTGACCTGCTTGAGAATGAGTGTGCCCTTGAGTGCCTGCAGAGCCCCAGATCCAGGGTCCTTCTAAACTAGCAGCCAGACATCAGACCCCTACCACCCAGAAACCCATTGTAGGAAGCAGAGGGACTCTTGGGACATTGAAGCCCCTGCTCTGTGGGTCCAACAGTAGAGTTAAGGCGGATAATGCCTGGAGCTCAGACAGAGATGAATACCAGTAGCCTGTAGACCACTGAGGTATTCAGGGAATTTGCATAAGGAAATTGTGCCTTGATTATAACCAGCACCTGATATACCTACAGCGCATGCACAAGTAACCCCTTAGATGTCTGCAAGGCAGAGCCCCTCCCACACAATCAAGTGTTCAACATTCTATATCACTCTGTCCCACAAGGCACAATTCCAAGCAAACTTCCATGCACACACATGCCCGTTTTTGTCCTTCTGTGCCGAAGGACTTTCCTCCCACTGGTACAGCTGAAGCACCAACACACACGCTGAGGCCACAGGACCTCTCTCAGCTTCTTGAAGAATTCTCCAGACATCAGAGAGAGATGGTACCAGTCTCAACTGCAGAATCCAGGAACAAACAGGGAAGGTTACAGATAATCCAATGGACAGGGGGAGGCAAAAGAACACATCCAACATAATTCAGGACATCATGGCAACACCAGCAAACCCCAAAATTAATGGATACTCAAATTCATCAGAAGCACAGGAAAATGACTGTAAAGCTATGCTTATCCCATTGCTTGAGGCACATAAAGAGGGAACAAACAAATCTCTCAGAGCAATATCCATACAAATACACACAGTTAAAGAGGAAATGAACAATTCTCTCAAAGATTTGGCCAACCAAGTGGGGGCAAAGAAAGAGGAAATGAACAAAATTCTCAGATAAACACAAGCAAATATAGCCAAACAAATAAAGGCACAACAACAGACACAATTAGTGGCATATAGAGAGGAAATAAACAAAAAAATTGAGACCATAATAGAGAAACAGGAATCCACATTCAAACAGATGAAGGAAATGGTACAAGGCATAAAAACAGAATTAGAATCAATAAAGAAAGCACAAACAGAGAAAACCCTGGATCTGAAGAACTTAGAGAAAAGATCAGGAACCATAAAGGTAAGCATCACCAACAGAATACAAAAGATGGAAGACAGAATCTCTGGTGCTGAAGATACACTTGCAGGAATTGATTCTTCTCTCAAAGACAAAGTAAAATCAGAAAAATCCCAAACACAAAACATCCAAGAAATCAAGGACACCATGAAAAGACAAAATCTAAGAATAATAGGAATTGATGAAAAAGAAGATTCAGGCTCCAAGGTCCAGAAAATATTGTCAAGAGAATCATAGAAGAAAATTTCCCCAACTTAAAGAAAGAGATGTCCATAAACATACAAGAGACCTACAGAACACCAAATAGACTAGACTAGAAAAAAAACTTACAGAACATCATAGTCAAAACACTAAATCTAAACAAAGAAAAGATATTAAAAGCAGCAAGGGAAAAAGGCCAAGTAATATATAAAGACAGACCTATCAGAAAACTCACACTGGAGTTTTCATCAGAAACTATGAAAGCCTGAAGGGCTTGGGCAGGTGTCATGCAGAATGTAAAGGACCACAGAGATGCCAGCCCAGACTACTATACCCAGCAAAGTTTTCAATCAACATAGATGGAGAAAATAAAATATTCCATGACAAAACCTAACTTAAGCAATATCTACATAGCAAACCAGCCCTACATAAGATACTAGAAGGAAAGCTCCAATCCAACGAAAACAAGCATACACAAGAAAACATACCATACAGACAATTTCCCCAAAAAAGATAAAAGAAAACAAGCAATGAATCATAGTAAGACCAACAACTTCACAATAAAAGGAACTAAAGTTCATTGGTCACAACTATCTACCAACATCAAAATGGACTCAACTCCCCAACAAAGAGACACAGACTAACAGACTGGGTGTGGATACACGATCCAACATTCTGCTGCATCCAAGAAACACACCTCTGCAGCAAAGATAAACACTACCTGAGAGTAAAGGGCTAGAAAAATGTTTTTCAAGAAAATGGACCCAGAAAAAAAGCTGGGGTAGCTACCCTAATATCTACTAAAATAGACTTTCAACCAAAATTAATCAAAAAAAAAAGATGAAGAGGGGTACTTAATTCTCATTAAAGGAAAAAAAATCTACTAAGAGGACATCACATTTCTGAACATCTATGCTCTAAATATAACAGTGCCTACATTCATAAATGAAACATTATTAAAACTTAAATCAATCCCAACATCTTAATAGTAGGAGGCTTCAACACCCCACTCTCACCAAAGGACAGATCATTTAGACAGAAGCCAAATAGGGAAAGAAAGGCACTTATAGAGGCCTTAACTAAAATGGATATAATACATGTCAACAGAACTTTTCATCAAAACTCAAAAGAGTATACCTTGTTTTCAGCACCTCACGGAAACTTTTCCAAAATAGACCATATAGTTAGTCACAAAGCAAGCCTCAACAGATACAAGAAGATTTAAATAATCCCTTGTATTCTATCTGTCCACCTTGGACTAAAACTGGACCTCACAACAACAGAATTAGCAAAAAGCCTACATGTACATGGAAATTTAACAACTTGCTGCTCAATGAGAGCTGGGTTAAGGAAGAAATAACGAAAGAAATTAAAGACTTCCTTGAATTCAATGAAAATGAAGTTATAACACACCCAAATTTATGGAACACAATGAAAGCAGTGCTCAGAGGAAAATTCATAGCCTAAGTACCTTCAAGAAGAAATTTGTAACATCTCATACAAGGAACTTAATGGCTCAACTGAAAGCTTAAGGAAAAAAAGAAGCAGATATACCCAAGAGGAGCAGACGGCTGGACACTTGCTCAACCATGTTTATAGCAGCTTTATTCATAATAGCCAGAACCTGAAAACAACTCAGATGTCCCTCAGTGGAGGAATGAATACAAAAACTTTGCTACATTTACACAATGGAATGCTACTCAGCAATTAAAAACAAGGAAATCATGAAATTTGCAGGCAAATGTGGGATATTGAAAAGATCATCCTGAGTGAGGTATCCCCTGAGCAGAAAGACACACATGGTATATACTCACTTATAAGTGGATACTAGACCTAGAAGATAAGATAAACATACTAAAATCTGTACACCTAAAGAAGATACATAAGAAAGAGGACTCGGAGTAAGATGAACAATCCTCATGTAGAAAGACAAATGGGATGGACACTGGAAGTAGGAGAAAACAAGTAACACGACAGGAGCCTACCACAGAAGGCCTCTGAAAGACTCTACTTAGCAGTGTATCAAAGCAGAAACTGAGACTCATAACCATACCTTCATCAGAGTGCAGGGAATCATATGAAAGAAGGGGGAGTTAATATGATCTGGAGAGCATAGGAGTTCCACAAGGACCAAATATATCTGGGCAACGGGTCTTATATGAGACTGTTTCTATAATCAAGAACCATGTATGGATAGAACCTAGAACCCCTTCTCAGATGTAGCCCATAGTAGCTCAGTATCCAAGTGGGTACCTTAGTAAGGGGAACAGGGACTATTTCTGACATGAACTCAATGGCAGGCTCTTTGACCTCCCCTCGTCCCCGAAGGAGGAGCAGCCCTGCTAGGCCACAGAGGAGGATTTTGCAGACAGTCTTGAAGATACCTGATAAACCGGGTCATATGAAAGGGAGGAGGTCCTCCCCTATCAGTGTACTTGGAAAGGGGCAGAGAGGAGGGAGGGCAGGACTGGGAGGAATGAGAGACTGGGATATGAAGTTAGTAAACTGTAACTAATATTAAAAAAATAAAAAATAAATAAAGTACTTTTGAAGAAAAAAATAAAGAACTCAAGAAGTTAAGCAGCAACAAATCAAATAACCCAATTAAAAATATGGTACAGAACTAAACAGAAAATTCTCAATAGAGGAACATCAAATGGCAGAGAAACACTTAAAGAAATGTACAGCATCCTTATTCATCAGGGAAATGCAAATCAAAACAACCTAGTGGTTTCACCTTACAACTGTCAGAATGGCTAAGATCAAAAACTCAAGTGACAACACATGCTGGAGACTATGTGGAGAAAGAGGAACCCTCCTCCATTGCTGGTGGGAATGTAAACTTGTACAACCACTTTGGAAATCAATCTGGTGCTTTCTCAGACAAATAGTAATTATGATACCTCAAGACCCAGCTGTACCAATTCTAGGCATATATCCAAACTATGCTCAAGTACACAACAAAGACATTTGTTTAACCACATTCATAGCAGCTCTATTTGTAATAGCCAGAAGCTGGAAACAACCCAGATGCCCCTCAGTTGAGAAATGGATACAGAAATTGTCATACATTTATACAATGGAATACTACTCAGCAATTAAAACAAAGAAATAATGAAATTTGCAGGCAAATGTTGGGATTTAGAAAAGATCATCCTGAGTGATGTATCCCAGAAGCAGAAAGACACACATGGTATATACTCACTTATAAGTGGATATTAGCCATATAATACACTATAATTATGCTAAAATCTGTACACCTAAGGAATCTAAGCCAGAAGGAGTACCCTGGAGAAGATACTCAATCTTTATTCAGAAAGGCAAATGAGATGGACATCCAAACATTTGAATCATAATAGGAAATTTATTAAGACTGTAAGCAACTCTAGGTAGGCATTGGAATAGCAGATTCTATTGAATCAGATAATCTCTTAGGCTCTTCAGATAAATCAGGATAACTAGTATACGTTTGATGAATAAGGCATTTGGATGTACATATAAAATGTCTGCTTTGAATCATGATACAGGCAATCTGGAAGAGGACAGAACAGCCCTAAGGTCCTTGAGTATCTTTCTTTTCTGGAATAGTTCTTACTCTCCATCTACTCTGATTGTTCTGCATTGTTTAATTTTTTTTAGATTGTATGCTCCATATGCTCTTATATAAATATAAATGTGTGTGTTATAGATTATACTTCTGTACAAAATAGCATTAGGTCCAGAATGAACTTAGCAACTTGGCTGAAAGACCAGTTGTGTGGAAATAATATCCAGAGTGTCCTCTATGTTCCTAACAACTTATAGTAGGGTAGGGAAATAAATAATTCCTATTGGGTAGGCTAGTTGGTTTTTTAATGTTGTAAAGTTTTTATACTAATTTGAGATCAGAGAACATTTCTGCTTTGGAATAAAGGTGGCAGCAGGAGTCATGGAGAAAACATTGAAAGATATAAGATACAATTCATGACCTGGAGCTAGGCTTTAGGGTAAAGGGGGGTAATAGCTGATTGGTATAGGCTTTGGATAGATATGGCTTGCAGTCAGTGTGGTGGCTTTTACTCTCAGGCTGTCAGCTGCCAAATTAGTCTCCCTCCAGTAATGATCCCCATGTTAGCTTTGGTTAATGAACTGAGAGGAGCTTCAGGTACCTCTGTCCATTAACTGCCTCCCCCTGTAGCTTGTGAGCTTGCAGACTTTCTCTTATCCCAGAATCTGATGGAAGCCATCTCAGAGCCTGCTGTGAGGCAGATTACAGCGAGACAAATTTCTGTGAGGCAAATTCTCATTTGAGAGCTCTTGCCTAAGCCCACAAGCATATGCTTTAGGTTTTAATTAAAGGCAGAACCAATTTTAGGAAAAGGTTGGTCACTCTTGGCAAGGAAGATAGCTATGTACTCTGAGTGCCTGCAGTTATGGGCTCATCTCTACCTCTAAAGTGAGGTGCTAAGGGTAATGTATTATTAAGACTCATGAAAGAACATGACACTCTAGTTCTTTAGGGATATTTAATAGCTCAAATTTAACAAAAACAGGAAAATGCCTATCAAAATGCAGCTTCAGATAGGACATACCATAATTTATAAATAGAAACTTTCCTTTTTTAATTTAAAATTTTATTTATTAGTATTGTATTTCATGATATGTTTTTGAAATGTGCTATGGTGTATGTGAAGTGTTCAGAGAATAACCTCGTAGATTTGTCTCTCTGTTTCCACCTTTGCATGAGTGCAAGAGTCCCAGCTACTGTCTCAGGCTTGTACAGCAAATGAGCCCATACCAGAGAGATTTCATTTAAATTAAACTTTCTTTGTTGCCTAAAGATACAAATTTAAATCTATAAATGTGAAATACAAATTATTTCTGAAGTCTAACTCTCTCAGACTATACGCCTCTGAAACTGAGGTTTACATGTTATTGTAATCTTTAACTATAAAGCTCAGGATACCTGTGCCAACAGGTGCTTCTCAAATACGATTTACTTTACCCTTTTCCCCAAACCTAGAAAACTTCTGTCTGCATTCAAAGTATTGTTGCACTAATGCTTATTTATAATTGTATCACAAGCAACGTAAGATTACATGTAAACAAATTACCATGTCATGTATGACATTATTTTGCAAGAGACATATTAGTTCTAAATGTTTTGCTCAGTGTTTCTGGGTAAAAATCCTTTTGAATGAGTCCTTTTCATCATTCTGAACAGTTTATTTTTACAATTTCTATTCTGTGGCTCTCAGCTTTTGGTTCATTTCCATGACTGATTTAGCTCCTCTTTAGTGGTGAAATGTTTTTGGCCCAGGGTCTAATTTGGAGTTAGATTCATTCATGAGCACCTTCAGGGCATTCTGAGAACCTAAGAACATTGTAGATATGCTTGCTCAGAGATCATAGGTCTTTTAGAAGGGCACACAGACATCTCAATAAAGCATACAGTCAGGAGTTTCCTTCCTAAAGTTTGCAGTTGCAGTGATTTCTGTTCCCACCCCACTGAATGCTAAAGGCTGATTCCATATCCAATCAGTGTAGCTCATGGAAGAGTACCATCTCACGCTTTACTAAGCCTGTATGATTTATATCATTTCTACTAGCCATAGGAATGATAAGGCTTCCCTGATTCCAATGTGCTTCCTTATTTCCAAAGACAAACAGATTATTTCTCCAAAGAACTGCATTTTCTTGTCAAATCATTCCAATATTCTGCTTTGTAAGCACAAAACCGTATGGACATAATTAGGCTTCAGGTCAGGAGATGTGAATCATAGCTCTGTCATATATAGGGCTTCGTATTAATTGTCAGCTCAACACCTAGGAGGCAAGCCATCCTAGGATATCTGCAAAGGATGCTCTAACTTAAGAAGCTTCTATGAATGCATTTGAAGGATATTTAATTATGACCACTGGTATGGGATGGCTCATCTTAGCTCTGGGCTGGATCATTCCCTGGGCAAAAGTTCCTGAATTACATAAAATAGAGAAGGTAGGCTGAGTACTAGCTGGCATAGCATTGATCTCTGCTCCTGCCTATGTGTATACTGTGACCAGCTGTTTAAAGTTCCTGATGCCTTCACTTCCCTGACAGATGAACTATAACCTGGAATTATGGGCCAAAAAAACAAACAAACAAAATTAAACAAAAAGCACTATTACCTCTAAATTGTTTCTGTCAGGGTGTTTTATTACAGCAGTGGAAAAGAAACTAATACATATTTGAATTTTATGACATGGATAATTACTTAGCATGTTGAAAAATAGCTTATTATTCAACAACACAGTTTCCTTCTCTCTTGTTCACAAAATTGTGCTCATTTCCCCCCACAATTAGGTACAGTGAACTGACAGTGGTTTGAGCAGGGAAACTGACAAAACATTGCAGGACTGTATACAATTCTTCGTTTTCCTGGCCATTAACCAGATGGACGTATTTTTTAGGTATTTACACCCTGTGCTCCTGAAACTGCATTGACATGTTGACTGAATAACATAAATAATAGTGTGCTTTGTCAAGACATTAAAATTTTAGGTTCTATGTTAGCAGGTACCACCCCCCTCCCCTCAACCAACCTTGAAGGTTGGTCTTGTACACTCTGTTCAGATGCTGATTTCTGTGCCTAAAGATCAGGTTTCAGTCAGGACATGGATATTGTCATGATTTTTGAAGAATTTCCTGTGTAAGTGTTGTGTATAGAATTCTCCCCAATTATCTCTGATTGGTTACTAAAGAAGCTGAAGTGGACACAAAGTAGACAGTAGGCAGGACTTCTGATCCCAGTCTGGAGGTCTCAGGTAGAGAGGAGTGGTTAGAAGAAGGTCACTGGGCCATGAGGAGTTTCAATGAGGACAAAGAAGGAGGAGGAGCTGCTAGGGTGAGACTAGTAGACAGGTTGCAGAGCATATGGCTGGGAAGTTGTCCAGAATAGCATACAACAGTTAGAATAATTGAGAATCTGCCCAGCTATTGTGCATTAAAGCTTATTAATAAATATAACACATATCTGTCTCATTATTTCTGAGCTAGAATAGGTGATTAGAAACATATGGTGGCTGTGATGACTAGTGATAGATATTAAAGAATTTGAGTCTTCGTGTTATACATAATATATGTATGAAATATTGAAGCAGTAACAAAACTCTAGCTAGGTATCCACTAATATCTAGTTATTTCCTTTTTAGTTGAAGATAGATGTGAACTAAAGATAGCTTTAAAGAAAGTATTCTTTGAGAATATTTATGGAATTTAAAATTTACATAGTTTTCATTTCTACTTATTTGTGAGATTTTATCTGGTTAGATGTTTCACAGACATCTATTTATACCAGATCAGACACACCCAAGTACTGATTCTGCTACGTCCAACTTGGTGAGCCAGTAAATTTAATGGAGATACTTACAGGAACATGGGTGATTCAAAGCAAGCTGCGTTACTGAAGAGCCCACCAGGCAGGAGTGATAGTCATGACACATATACACTGAAGTTCTCAGTCCAATGTCCAGGCAGCTCAACATGCCAGAGGGCATTTTCTTCCCCAGCAGTTGTTTAACTTCCATAACTTCAAGGCGGTACCTTGTGCATCTTTCTCATTTCAGAAAATTTCTGAGATGGCTGAATTGTTTGCTGCCCAAGTCTGGAGCCTAACTATCTCCTTCCTAGAGGAAAGGAAGAAAAGGTTTCATTTTGGAGAAAACTGTTATGCACTATCACTGTGTTTCCACCACTCTCCACCTGTCTGACAGAGGAAAACAAACATACTCAAAATCCTTAAACATTATCATGACTTTTTAAGGATGAGATTCTACACAGTTGACCTTGGAAGGAAGGAACTGGGTACTGAGGCATAAACACTAGCAAAAACTCTTTCTTCTTCTTCTTCTTCTTCTTCTATTTTTTTTTTTTTTTGTAAAAACCAGAGTAGGGGTTACAGATTGTTGCAGTATCTCCAATATCAGTTTTTACACTTGCTAGAACATTGGCCTGTCCCTTTAAAACAGTAATCACACTTTAAAAAAAACTGAAATTAATTTATTTATATTCTATAAAGGATTTGCCTGCATGGATCTATGTACACCATGTGGGTTCCCTTGCCATAAGAGGCCAGAAACATGTGTTGAATCCTTCAGATCTAAAATATAAAATGGTCTTGAGGGGCACTGTGTGTCTTGGAAACTGAACATAGGTCTTCTGGAAAAGAAGAATGTGCTATAAACACTGAGACATGTCTCCAACCCCAAGCTGTCACTTTTAAGGAGTCAGATCCCACAGCCTGGAAAAACCTAGCCATCCCCACCAGAAGCTCACTACCTGGTATGAACCGTTGGAGAGTTGTTTTGTGCTGTGGTTTTTACAGCTCTTAACTTATGCTCCTAGCCAGAACTTGACTCTTTCAATGATTATATTGACTCAAATGAAATACTCCCCACCAAACAAGAAAGAAAGAAAGAAACAAACAAACAAAGAGAAACAAAGAACGTTAGGAACCACTGTTCTTAACCTTTGTAATGCTATTATCCATTAATACAGTTCCTTGTGTTGTGGTAAACCCAATCATAAAATTATTTCATTGCAACTTCATAACTATAATTTTGCTATTATCAATTGCAATATGAATATCTGATATGCAGGATATCTGACATGTGACCCTCAAATTAGTCACAACCTATAGATTGAGAACTACTATAATGTTATAAAAGTCAGGGGTTCCCTTCATTGTGGGATCTGTTTGTAGATTTTCTCTGAGGTATCTCTCAAACCCCATTTCTCTCTCTCTCTCTCTCTCTCTCTCTCTCTCCTTTCTCTCTGTCTCCTACTCTCTCTTTCTCCAACCCTCTTATTTTTAACTCTTAATAAAACCCCTCTTGAGGTTTAAAGGAAAGTCCCTCCTTCCCTCCAAGGCACCGGTCATGTTTACTTTTATAATTTGTAGTACCATACTTTCCCTCACATCTTTCCCTCCTATTTTGAGACTCAATCATGGTCCCGAGGCCTCTTCTAATAAATCTAATTCCTGAATGTTAATTATGTATACCCTTGCTTTCCCAGACCAGCAATTGCATTATTATTACTACTGTTATTTGTATTATAATTTACATATTCACCATTTAGTTTAGGAAACATAGAGATACTGAGAAATTAAGTTTTACTTAGCTTAGGGGTACATGACATTTGTTTACTTGATCTTGAGAGTATATGCAATTCATAAGTTTCTGAAAATAAAAAGTGTTGTCTAGGTTAACAGTATAGTCAAGGATTATCAGTTTTGGTTATAATGTTCCCAACTTCACATTTTTACTCTTAGTATCTAGCGCTTGCTGTGTAATAAGCATTTACTATAAATTAATTGAATGCATGATGAAATGACATAATGTTCATGAGTCATAGAACAGCGCTCTTATCAACTTACTTCAAAAGAATGAGAATTGAGAGGACATCCTCTGGCTAAATTTACTGACATTTTAAAACCAGTTTTATGTATTCCTAGCTTATTAATGAGTAAAGAGCACAGCTGAGTTTACCCAAATTATCAAAAATCACTTACTTCAAAGTTTAAATATTTAAATCTAGGCATACTTACTTCTAAACTGGGAGGTTATAAAATTTTCTATTCTATTTGAAATATTTTCAAGAAGATTCAATGAGTTCCCTCAATAAATAACTCTAATATCTGAACAGCTTATCTGATTATCTACTTTCCCTTGAAGCTATTTCTCCTTGTTCTGTCCTTGGCGGTAATAGGAAAAAAGTAATAACCACTATCTACTCATTCAAAGACTTTTCAAGGTAAATTATAGAAGACACAATTTCCACTTACAAAGAGCATACACTCTACCAAAGAAAAAGAACAAATGCATTAGATATGCTTGAGTGAGAGAGAGAGCTATTTGGAGGAAGGCTTATTAAATGATTCCTTATATATGGTAGCACTCTGGGAGGAGATCATTATTTGTCAGTAAAACAACAATACCACTCAGTCTCAAAAAGGAGAAAGGATGTCTCAGGTGTCCTAGTTAATGACTGAGGGGGCTAAGAGAATCAAATTATTTGATATTTGGTGTTGGTAAAGGAACACTTCTGTTTTATTTAAGCCACCAAAATAAGGCTTCTCCTCGAACAGCTCAGGCTACAGCCAACTATCTCACATATAAAATCAATCTGATATACATATGTATGCAAACACAAATTTATATATATTTCATACATATGTATGTAAACAAATGTGTTTGAGAGAAAACAGACATTGAAATAAGGAATATGTATTTGTGAAAGGGTCTATAATTTTATATGCAGCCAATACTCAGCATTATTAAACCTCCCCATTCTTTGGACTTTTGTCTTGACACATATTAAGCTGTGATAGTAAAGAATGTACAAATATTTGAGGTTTGCACTGTTAACTTACAAAATCATTACTAAGTGGGTTGAGCTGCTGGATTTGTTTCTTAGATCAAACTTATAAGTTAAGGACATTAGTCTCCTTATGGTAACAACAAGGTCAACAGCCATAGCAAAAGTTCCTCTCAGCTTCACAGGAAGTGCAATAGGTAGTAGTGTCCTAGGGGTAATAGTGCAAAAGCCAACAGGGCATTTCATTAAGGGAATAGCAAATAAATTTTAGCAAAAAGAACCTCATAGCTGATGGTAGAGACCAAGTTGTAAGACAGAGTCAAACCTAAAGCTTCTCCTAACTTCTCTTACGAATCCTTCAAGGAAAAGGTCACTTTGCAACAAAATTCAAAAGACAGTGTGACTTAGGAGGAATATGAAAGTTGCAGAGATGTCTTAGTAAGAGGAGACAAACATTAAGGAGTGGATTCTGGCACCAACTACTAAGCCTTGATCTAAGAGAGACTGGATTTAACATTGAATTTGTCTTTGTTTTGAGATAGTTCACATCTGGTCAACGCACAAGTCTGCCTAAAATTGGATGAGTGAACACTTGGCTCTACAGCAATGCACTGAATGAGGAACAGCCTGACCACATTCCCAGCCCAGCCAGAGCTGATATCCAATCTTGTCATATTCATTAGTTTGAATCTTTCTTCCTCTAGATAAGATCTAATAAGGGATTTGAATTTTCCAGCTTCTTCTCCCTTTAGTAGACCTCTGATGGCGCTATTAATGAGTATGAATGGCCAGAGGGCAGGCAGCCTTAGAGAACAATAGATGAAACAGATGGCAAAATGAATCCACAAACTGGATAAGGCCATTTAATATCCATTCATCGTCATGATTAAACATTTGGGAGGTGAATTTTCTCCACATTAAATTGACAGTACAATGAGAGCCACAGCCTTTCTTCAGTTCATTTTCAACACATGTAGAATACGGAGCTTGGACTTTCTTGGCCATTACTAATGTGAACAATTTGATATAAATAAATATATGAATTAAATGAAAGTTTTAAAAAAAGACTGCTCAAAGGAATGCTAGGATTCATACATGATCTTTAAAGTTACCTGAAGCAACAAGAGCAGGTTCAGGCCTTTCCTCTAATCAAACCACACTACACTTTAAAGTATATTTTAATGTATAGCGTAATGGTACAGTCATATTAAATTCTGTAAGAGATGAAAAACAATCCCATTGCCAAGATAAAGTTTTCAAGAAGACACCAAATAAATAGTAAACTAACATTTAATAAAGAAACAGATCTTAAGAGTATACCAAATTCAATTATGCTTATATTTTTCTCTAATACCTGCTGATTAGGGCTGTGATTAACAACTGATTATAACAAAATGGAAGACAGTAGTACTTTGTGACAGTGTGGTCATTTCAGAAGTTTGCATGATTGGAATTTTGGGTGGAGATGAGGAATATTAGAAGATAACAGAGAATGCTTCTAGCCTGCTCTGTTTCATTTCCTCATGCATCTTCTCTCCCTTACCATGGGCCTTTGGGGTGCTGTAATTTCCTTTGAATTTAAAATGTTCTATAAAATGTCATGGTTTTAAACTTATTTAAGATAGTATTTATTGTCAATGGGAGAACATATGTGCATGAGGAAACTCTCGTGCTCTGGTATGGAGATCACAATACATATTTCATGAGTTGGTTCTCTTCTTCCACCTTTATATGGGTTGTCAGGCTTTGGTAGCAAGAGTCTTTACCCCCTGACTCATTACACAGGCTCCACATGTCTGTGCTTGGAATGTTCACCAGCTTGCAGGTACATTTTGAGGGGCTCTCAAGACTTTGGTTGGTGGGCCTGATTAGAGGGAGTAGGTCATCATAGTCAGGCCTTGAAACTTGGCCTGGCCCTTGGTTTCTAAAATTTTTTCCAGTCCTCGATAATAGGCATAGCTCCTACCACCCAGAACGCTGCTCTTCTGCATGAGCTTCTATAAAATGACAGTCCTGCAGAGATGGGCTGTGTTTTCTAAATGTGCCTTCACTCCTCAAGTTGTGTCTCAGATATTTTGGTTGCAGAGGTAAAATAGTGACTAATAGTGTCTGAACACAAGATTAGTAGCGAGATTTTTACCAAAGTACACATTTATGCACAAAGAAAGGTGCACATAAAACTCAAGTACAAAGAAAGGTGCACATAAAACTCAAAGAAAAAAAGGTCATAAATTGGAAAGACAGAGACACACACACACAGAGGGAGGAGAGAGAGACATGGGAGGATTTGGAGGGACAGAGAAATTGATGTAATTGAATTATAATCTCTCTCTATGTATATGTGCATATATGACATATACTGCCTATGTGTGCATGTTCCTTCCTTCCATTTATTTTATGTGTACTTGAATAACAGATATAATTGTCATACTCCAGCTGTGTTATGTATTTGAGTATGTTAAGTACCATCCTTTCTGCCCAGGGTGGCCAACAGAAGAGGATTTCTGATTCCTAAACACATCATGGGCTCATTGAAAACAAACATCACTCAGTGTCAGCAGCAGTGAAAAATTTCAATCAGTCACACTTCTGCCTTTCAGAAATATTTTAATGTTTTATATATCCTCCTAGAATATTCTTTTAAGATACCTACAGAGATATATTATTAAAGATAGAATTTTCTGTGTATTGTCCCTCTGAAATATATTATTTTCATTAAAATGGTATTTTGAATATTACCTGTATATAACTGAATTTAAAGAAGCCAATTTAGTCATTGACACTATGTTACAGAGAGAGAGAGAGAGAGAGAGAGAGAGAGAGAGAGAGAGAGAGAGAAGAGAGAAATAGTATGTAAATATCTGAGCTTGAACTTCAAGTCAAAATGATGGAGACAGCTGAGCAGAGGTTCCATCCCTGTGGTCATCAAAGCTGGGAGTCATCAAATTTGGCTTCTTGCACTCCTACGCTTTCAAAATGATGGTTAACTCCAATGAGGAGACCATTTTAGTTCCTTGCTTTTGTTTGTGTGTGTCTATTACTAGTTTTGTTTTATGTTTGCTATGCGAATACAAAGCCAAATCTTATGGTTACAATAGAGTTTTTAAGCCAACAATAACTTAACTCTAACTGAGGAAACAAACAGAACAAAAACAAGGCAAATTAGTCTCCTAAGAGTCTAAACTATTTGATCTCACAATCCAAATATTTTATAGTACAAGCCTCTTATTTTTAATAGCTCTCCTTTTATTTCCATACTAAAGCCGAAGGTTTAACATAATGTTACAGCTAAATTTGATCATGTGCTTGACTAGTGAGGCACAATTTTTGATGCTTTCATGTTACTGTTTAGGTCTCTTTCCCATCAGCTTGAAGAGTTCTCTTTAGCCTTCTTTATGGGATAGTTCTAGTAAACATGAACTTCCAGTTTTGTTTGGATAGTCAGTACCTCTATTTCTGAAGGATGGTTTTGTTGACTGGGAGTCTTTCCACCATAACGGGACTATAGTAGTCCACTGTCTGTGGCCTGCAAGTTCTCTGCTAGTCATCCTAGGACTCCCACATGAGCCATTTGCCCCCATCTCTCTTCTACTTTTCTGATTCTCTCTTCCTCTTTCACTTTTGGAAGTTTGGTTATGTCACACAATAGCTCTTTTTAAAGTGAATATGTTGGGAAATTAGTTAGATATTAACACATTTCTTCCAGCTGATATACTGTCTACCACTGTAACCATAGACAAGTTTCCTACATCTTTTTTGCTTGTTTTATTTAGACTCCTACTATTTGAAAATTTACTCTTTTGATGCTGACTCATAAACTGCATAAGCTTTTGTCATTGTAAAACTATTTTTCATTTTTAAAAATCTTTTGAGCATGTAGCTCTTGGGATTACTGATTAATCTGCTTGCTCAACTACACTGTTAGTGCTTTTCATTGCATTCTTTATCCTACTCATGGCATATTCAGCTCTGGAATTTCCTTTTCACTATCAGTATCACTACAATCCTATATTCAATTTCTTATTCTTCTGACACATTTCTTCACTTGTTTGAACTGATATTGATTCTAAAATTTACTGAGGTTTTAAAAAAATCATTATTTTTATTTCTTTGTCAGGTATTTTACATACCTTCGTTCTTTAGGAGTAATCATTGATGCTTTATGTTGTCATTTTGGTTGACTACTTTTCATGGTGGCTCTTCATATTTGACAGACTGTGTGGTGCTATTTATGTAATTAAGGAAGTGAGTATTCACTCCAGTCTTTGTTTGTTTTGTTTGGTTTTGTTTGGTTTGGTTTGGAGACAGAGTTTTCAGTGTAGCCTTGGCTGTCTTAGATAACTTTGTAGACCAGGCTGGCCTTGCACTCACAGTGGTCCATCTGCCTCTACGTTCTTGAGTTCTGGGATTACAGTTATGTATCACCGCACCCATCTTCACTCCAGTCTTCATCTGACTTTGTCGACGAAAATCCTTCAACAATTAGCTTGCATTGAAATTCTGGGCAGATAGTCTAGGTTGATCTGTAAATCCAAGTCACTGTGGTCAACTTGGGACTCTAGTATGCCTGAAAGGATGATTACTGAAGCTTTCTGTTGCTGTGGGCAAAATAGCACCCCAGTTTGCCAATATTAGATTAGTAGCAGTTTGCCTTGATAAAGAAGTCTGTGATGCCAACTTGAAAGCCAAGAGTGTATGGTCCCACTTGGCATCTAAAGAATAAATTAAATATCAAAATAGACTAAAGTAGTCTAAGTGTCTACTAAAAGAAAATAATGGTAATTCTCTATGATATTGGCTGGTGCAGTGAAGTTTTAGGTGTTACCCCAAACACACAGATATCAAAAGCAAAAAGAGACAGATTGGATTGTATCAAACTGGAAGGATTTTGTACAACAAAAGAACTAATCAATTATCAAATTGAAGAAACAGCCTATGAAAAAGCAGAACATGTTTAAAACCACACATTTGATAGAGATTAGTAGTTAAATACACAAAGTCAAACAAGTCATCAGCAAGAAAACAAACCAATTTAATAAATGAACAAAGAAATACATGTATTTGTCAAAACAAGACATACAATTGGCAACAGTATATATAAAAATATACAAAGTCATTAATCATCATAGAAATTCAAATTAAAGCCCTACCAAGAAAACACATTCTTTTGGGTAACTATCATCAGAAGACAAATGTAGGCATGTATGGGCAAGGTTGTAGAGGAAAGGGAAACCTTCTGTACTACTGAAAAGTATGCAAATCTGTAAAGTCATTATACAAAACAACATGGAGTTTCCTCTAAAAATTATAACTAGTATTGAACTACTACCAAGAAACACTTTCTTTGGGGTCTTCCAGAAACTAAAGGATCAACCAAAGACCATGCATTGATTGGACCTAGGCCCCCTGCACAGATGTAGCCTATGGGCAGCTTGTGTTTCATGTGGGCTCCCTAGTAAAGAGAGCAAGGGATGTCTCAGACATGGACTCTGTTTCCTACTTTTTGATTACTTCCTCTTGTGGGGGCTGCCCTGCCAGGCTGCAGGAGACGAGGATGTGTTCAGTCAGTCCTGACGCTACTTAATTTGCTGTGGTGGGTTAGTAGTAGGGGCTCCCCTTTCCTGGGGAATATGAAAGGTGGGAAGAGGTGTAAGAGGAAGAGAGAGGCAGAGTGGGACTGCAGGTAGTGAAGGGAAGGAGCGACGACTGGGATGTAAAAAGAAAAAAATATTAAAAAAATACTTGATATGTGTGGGTCTTTATCTGCAATTATATCTGTGTGCAACAGTAATTTCTGGTTTCCACAGAAGCTGGAAGAGGGCATCAAATCTTTTGGAAAGTTATAAGAAATCAAGTGAATGCTGAGAATCAAATCTGGGCCCTCAGGAAGAGCAGCCAGTACTCTTAACCATTGAACCAACTCTTCATCTACTATTACCCATCTTTTAAGTAGTATAAAAAATTATTCAGCTGAACTGCATGTGGTTTCAGATAAAATCCTGTACCACCACGAATTTATATGAATGTTAACTGTCATGATGCCTTTGAGTCCTTCCTTTCTTTCTCCCTTCCTCCTCCACTCTGTTCAAATATGTGTGGGTGCATATATATCTGTGGGTGGACATGTATGTGTGTACACTTGTGTGTGGAGGTCTGAAATTGACATCAATCATTTTTCTTCATCGCTCTCCACTTTACCTATTGAAGTAGAGTCTCTCACTGAACCCAGAGCTCCATCCTGGCTAAAGTGGTTAGCCATCTCACTGAGTCTGTGCTTCACATGCACTGGATTACTGACAGGCCATCCCCAAGTGAAGCTGGGTTTTTCATAAGTCCAGAGATCTGAACTTTACCAGCCATACTTCACCAGGTTAGCCACCTCCTTAGCCCCTGAGTTACACAATGGGTTAAGAGATTATCATTCTTTCTGAACTTCTTCTGGATCTATTTGAGAAGTTCCTTCCTTTTGTCAGCAGGGAGCTGAACAAGTTGCTTTGCATCAATGCACTTATCCAAAGTGCCAAACATCATCATACTTGGAAGATGTCCAGGAGCTTTGCAACGAACAGCAACATCATCAGGTAACATTGAGTCAATAATCCCATGGGCAGAGCGCTGAGATGGATGCTTGGAGAGCTAAGTAAAGAAGGAGAGAATGCTTTTAGTACTTGTGCAATACAGGAAACAAGTCCAGATGTCACAGCAGAGTATGGGAACTATGCAGATAAAAGCTGCATTTAATTATAAAGGAAAGGAAGTAATTAGTAGTGAGTGCCTGCATTAAGACTATGAAACCAAAAGGGAGTGTTGCATAAAATAGTTTGAAATTTGAGATATTGAACTCCTTTTAATTTGTATAATGGATGAGTGAAAAGAAATATGCATATAATTGTTACTGTATCTGACAATCTCTGAAAGACAGTACATATCCTATATATGAGTTTATATAATTAAATATTTAGATGTGTAATATAATACTTTTTAATGTAAATAAAAATGTGCTTACACAAGGTAGCTATTTCTTCATCCCTAGTTATATCTCTGGCTTATCCTTCATAGTGCTATGCTATAGAGTCAGAGTCCCTGAAAACCGGTTCTCCCAGCTTCCTCCCTCACTACCTTCCAAATAACATTAGAATTATCCTCAATAAGATAATGAGAAATTAGGGGAAAATTAAATGAACAGCTTCTTTTTTCTCCGCCTTACCCAAATTGTACTAGTGGTGGTTCTGTGTCCTGAGTACCATGTGTCATCTACCGGCCATCAATCTCACTCTAAGTTAGAGTCATCGGTTATTCAGGGCTGGTGGAAAGGTGCATGGAAGACAGAGGCAGGACTGGTGAATGGGTAAAGTTTTTCTGTTTTTAAGAGAGCTATTTCACAATATAATGATTAGCTGGTAACAAAAGGCTTACTTTTAAGTGTTCTTACTGCAAAAATATGCAAGTTAATGCATATAATTAGATTTGATCTCATTTGATGCATACATGTTATATATGTACAATTTTATTTGTTAACTAAAGCTAATTTAAAGTCAAATTAAATTCAACATGTGTCAACTTACATAAATGTCTTAAATCTTCCCAAAAAAATAAATTCTCTAGCCAGTAACATTAAAACTCCTTCATATATGGGGTTTCCAAGATGGTGGCAACCCATTTGTGCCATATCTAAGGTGCAGAAGACCAGAAACTATGAAATCAGTGAGTAAACAGGCAGCTGGATCCAAATCATCTACTTTGATGCTTCCTGGAATGGAGGGGACATCCTGTAAGTTGGTGACATTCAGATGCAAGCCTCGCATGACCAACTCCTGTGTCCAGGAGTCATGAATGTGACCCCCCTGTCCTTTTCACCTACTCCAGTGAGTGCAGGATCCCAGTTACAGGGACCCTCTGCTCCAGTATCCAGACATCAGATTCCTACCATACCTCCAAGGGCAGTGTCTGGATTCCTAGGGCAACATCCCAACTTCGAAACCACAGTTCTACTAGTTCCCCTGAGGAGACCAGGTGGAGGATAAAATCATGCAGAATCTCTGATCCAAGATGGCAGAGTCCAGGTGAATCTGAGTCCCAGGAGCACAGTGTCTGCTGAGCCTATAAGCCACAGCTCAGCGGGCTTCTGAGGCACCAGAGCCCCTGCAGCTACCATCTGGGACACCCAGAATCCCGAAGCTGCCTGCACCCCTGTCCTGAGGCACTCATGCTTGTGACCTAGCTCTTCCTGGTACCTGTACCCTGCATTCCAAAACACTCATCCCAGCTTGGCTGCATCGGAAATGCCAACATCCATTCATGTTACCCTGAACCTCTATCCTTATCCTGAAGACTACTCCAGACTCCAAAGATGGGCAGATCCAGTCTTCAGTGCAAGTCTTTCAAGTTGAGGATATCAGCAGGTCCTTGTATGATCATAAAGGTCCAAGAAAACCAGAAGCTTCCAGGAATAAACAGCCAAGGCTACTGGGAACCAGATGGCTAAAGGCCAGCATAGGAACACAATCACAAAAACTAGGACATCATGACTTCACCAGAAACCCAGTAAAACAAAAACAAACAAACAAAAAACAATGGATATCCTAATGCAGCTGCAACACTGGAAAATTTAAATTTATGCTTATGCAGCTATTAGAGACATACACAGAGGAAACAAATATCTCCAAAGGGAAAAAAAACAAAAACAAAAAACAATAAGGAAAACACAAACAACCAAATAAAGACCATCATGGACAGTAAGGAAACCACAATCAAACAGGTAAAGTAAATGAATAAACCTGTTCAAGTCCTGAAAAGAGAATTAGAATCAAAAAGGAAAACATAAACTGCAAAAAGCCTGGAGATGGAAAACTTTTTTTAAAGTAATTTATTTATTTTTATACTAATCAGAGGTTATGTACTTTGTAACCCAGCCTTAGCCCCCTCCCTCATTCCCTCCCACTCTCCCCATCCCTCCCTCATCTTCTCCCTGTCCCCTCCAAGTCCAAGTTCAGGGCTGGCTGAAATGTCCTCTTCTGGGAACTAGCTAGGCTGCTCCTCCCTCGGGGGTGGGGGGAGGGGGTGAAGAGCCAGCCATTGAATTAATGACAGAAATAGTCCCTGTTCCCCTTACTAGGATACCCAGTACCCAGTTGGATACTGAGCTACATGGGCCACATTCGAGCAGGGGTGTTAGTTTATATTCGTACATGGTCCTTGGTTGGAGAAACAGTCTCATAAAAGACCCTTCTGCCCTGATCTATTTGATCTTTGTGGAGCTCTTGTCCTTGCCAGGTATTACTAACTCCCCCTTTTTTTTCATATGATTCCCTGCACTCTGCTGAAGGCTTGGTTGAGAGTCTTAATATCTGCTTTGATACATTGCTAGTTAGAGTCTTTCAGAGGCCCTCTGTGGTAGGCTCCTGTCCTGTTGCTTGTTTTCTCCTACATTCAATGTCCATCCAGTTTGTCCATCTAATCGAGGACTGATCATCCCATCCTGGGTCTTCCTTCTTGCTCATCTTCCCTAGGTATATAGATTT
This sequence comes from Pachyuromys duprasi, assembly GCA_028658305.1. Lineage (NCBI taxonomy): Eukaryota > Metazoa > Chordata > Mammalia > Rodentia > Muridae > Pachyuromys > Pachyuromys duprasi. Next base: position 52,269,088 of record CM053754.1, read on the forward strand.
CAGCATGTCCATCTTATCCTATAGGTCTATATAAGTGAGTAAATACTAAGTGTTTCTTTCTGCTTTTGGGATACCTAACTCAGGATGATCGTTTCCATGTTCCACCATTTGCCTGCGAATTTCATGATTTCCTCCTTTTTAATTGCTGAGTAATATTCCATTGTGTAAAAGTACCATAATTTCTGTATCCATTCCTCAACTGAGGGACATCTGGGTTGCTTCCAGGTTCTGGCTATTACAAGTAAAGGTGCTACGAACATGGTTGAGTAAATGTCCTTGTTGTGTACTTGAGCATCTTTTGGATATATGCCTAAGAGTGTAATAGCTGGGTCTTGAGGAATCACTATTCCTAACTGTCTAAGAAAGTGCCAAATTGATTTCCAGAGTGGTTGTACAAGTTTGCATTCCCACCAGCAATGGAAGAGGGTTCCCCTTTCTCCACAACCTCTCCAGCATGTGTTGTCACTTGAGTTTTTGATCTTAGCCATTGCGATGGGTGTAAGGTGAAATCTCAGGGTTGTTTTGATTTAGTGCAGAATTCTACCACACCTTCAGAGATGGAAAACTTAGAGAAGAAATCAGTAAACAAAGAGATAAACATCACCAACAAAATATAAAAGATGGAGGAGAGAATCTCAGACACTGAAGATACAATTGAAGAAATAAATAAATATCTCAGAGAAAATATTAAAACGGAAAAATTCCTGACACAAAACATGAGGAAACCAAAGACACCATTTAAAGATGAACGCTAAGAATAATAGGAATATACAGAAAGAAGATTCCAGGCTCCAAGGTCCAGAAAATATTTTAAAGAAAATAATAGAAGAAAATTTGGTCAATCTAAAGAATGAATTGCCCTTAAAAAGACAAGAGACGTACAGATAACTAAATAGACTAGACAAGAAAAAACAAATACTCCCACTGCATAATAATCAAAACACTAAATCTACAGAACAAAGAAAATATATTGAAAGCAGAAAGGAAAAAAGGTCAAGTAGCAAACAAAGGTGGACATATAAGAATCAAACGTGACTTCTCAACACAGACTATGAAAGCCAGAAAGACCTGGGCAGATAGGCAGACACTAAGAGACCACAGATGCCAACCCAGACTACAGAAAAACTTTCCATCACCATAGATGGAGAAAACAAGATATTTCATGACAAAACCAAATTTAAACAGTATCTATGCACAACCCAGCACTACAGAAGATACTAGAAAAAAAAACAACTCCAAACCAATGGAGGTCAATTACACCCAAGAAAACACAGGATATAAATAACTTCATAACAGCAAAACCAAAAGACACCAAGCACACAAACATACTATCACCACCAACTCCACAATAAAAGGAACTAACAATAATTAGTCACTAATATGTATCAACATCAATGGGCTCAATAAAAAAGACATAGGCTAACAGAATGGTTGTAGAATCAGGATCCAACATTCTGGTGCATTCACGAAAAATACCTCAGCAACAAAGATAGACATTACCTCAGAGTAAAGGGCTCGCAAAAGGTTTTCTAAGCAAATAGACCCAAGAAGCAAGCTGGAGTAGCCATCCTAATATCTAATAAAATAGACTTTCAGTGAAAATTAATCAAGATATGGGAAAGGACATTTCATTTTCATCAAAGGAACAATCCACCAAGAAGATATCACAATCCTGAGCCTCTTTGCTCCAGATACAAGGGCACCTGCATCCCTTGAAGAATCATTGTTAAATCTTAAATCACACAGCTATCCCAACACATTAATGATGGGGGACTTCAACCAACTCTCACCAATGGTGAAATCATTGAGACAGAAGCTAAGTAGAGAAATAATAAAGCTAACAGAGGTCATTGATCAAATGGACTTAATAGATGTCTACAGAACTTTTCACCCAGACACGAAAGAATACACTTTTTTTTCCTCAGCAACACACAGAAGTTTCTATAAAATTGACCATATAGTCAATCACAAAGCAAACATCAACTGATTCATGAAAATTGAATTATCCCATTGTTCTTTATCAGATCACCATGGATTAAATTTAAAACTCAACAACCACAGAAACAACAAAAAGCCTATATGCTCATGGAAACTTAACAACTCCCTGATCAGTGATCACTGAGTGAGGGAGGAAATAAACAAATTAAAGACTTCCTAAAATTCAATGAAAATGAGCTACAACTTACCTAAGCTTATGGGACACGATGAAAGCAGTGCTAAGAGGAAAGTTCATAGCACTAAGTGCTTTCATAAAGAAATTGAAAGATTCCCTACAAACAACATAACAGATCATCTGAAAGCTTTAGAAACAAAAGAAGCAGCACATCCAAGAGGAGTAGAGCACTGGAAATATTCAAGCTCAAAATCAATAAATTAGAAACAAAGAAAACAATTCAAATAATCAACAAAACCAAAGGTTGTTCTTTGAGAAAATAAACAAGATAGACAAATCATTAACCAAACTAATTAAAAGGCAGAAAGATAGTACCCAAATTAACAAAATTAGAAATTAAGAGGGAGACATAACAACAGACACTGAGGCAATCCAAAGAATAAACATTTCAAAACCTAGTATTCCACAGAATTGGAAAAATCTAAGGGAAATGGATGATTTCCCTTGAATTAAATTTTCATGTTTAGAATTTTCTGGTGGTTTTATTCACCATTTCCTTGTGTCTTTTGGTACTTCATTTAGTTTATCTTTGTCTCCTTTATGTTCATTTTGGTGTTTATTATCTCTGTAATTGCTGAAATTTTGAACCTGTTTTTGAATGTTCTTTTGAATTTTCTATCTTGAATCTCAACTCTTTTTTAAGTTTTTTAAATGTAATTTATTTATTTTTATATTAATCACAAGTTAGGTACTTTGCATCACAGGCATAGCCCCCTCCCTCATTCCCTCCCACTCTCCCCATCCCTTCCTCATATCCTTCCCACCCCCTCCAAGTACACTGATGGGTGAGGACCTCCTCCCCTTCCATCCGACCCCAGTTCATCTTGTCTCCTCAGGGTTGGCTGCAATGTCCCCCACTGGGATCTAGCCAGGCTGTTACTCCCTGGCATGTATGGGGGAGGGTCAAAGAGCCAGCCATTGAGTTCATGACAGAAACAGTCCCTGTTCCCCTTACTAGGGTCTTCAGTTGGACACCGAGCTACCATGGGCCACATCTGAGCAGGGGTTCTAGGCCATATCCATACATGGTCCTTGGTTGGAGAAACTGTCTCATTTAATTCTTTTTTAATTTTTTATTTTAAATTTATTTGTTTTGTTTATACATTATAATTTATTCAGTTTGTATCCCTGCTGTAGCACCTTCCCTCATCCTCTCCCAATTCCACCCTCTGTCCCTCATCTCCTTCCATGCCCATCCCCAAGTCAACTGATAGGGAAGGTTCTCCTCTCCTTCCCTCTGACCCTAGCCTATCAGGTCTTATCGGGACTGGCTTCATTGTCTTCCTCTGTGGCCTGATAAGGCTGCTCCCCCATTAGGGGGAGGTAATCAAAGAGCTAGGCACTGAGATCAAGTCAAAAATAGTCCCTGTTCTCATTACTAGAGAATTTACTTGGAGACTGAGCTGCCATGGGCTACATCTGTATAGGGATTCTAGGTTATCTCGATACATGGTCCTTGAATGGAATATCAGTCTCAGAAAAGAACCCAGTGCCCCAGTTTTTTGGATCTGTTGCTATCCTTGTGGAACTCCTGTCCCTTCCATCTCTTCCTATCTCCCTTTCTTTCATAAGATTCCCTGCATTCTGCCCAAAGTTTGGCTATGAGTCTCAGCATCTCCTTCGACACCTTGCAGGGTAGATTCTTTCAGTGGCTCTCTGGGGTAGGCTCCTGTCCTGTTGCCTATTTTCTCCATCTTCCGAGGTCATCCCATTTGCCTTTCTGAATGAAGATTGATCATCTTACCCAAGGTCCTCCTTCTTGCTTAGCTTCCTTAGGTGCACAGATTTTAATATGATTATCCTCTATTATATGTCTAATATCCACTTATAAGTAAGTACATACCATGTGTGTCTTTGTGCTTCTCTGATACCTCACTCAGGATGATCTTTTCTAGATCCCACCATTTGCCTGCAAATTTCATGATTTCCTTATTTTTAATTGCTGAGTAGTATCCCATTGTGTAAATGTACTACATTTTCTCTATCCATTCCTCAACTGAGGGGCATCTGGGTTGTTTCAGATTCTGGCTATTATAAATAAAGTTGCTACAAATATGGTTGAGCAAATGTTTTTGTTATATAATTGAGCATGTTTTGGATATATGCCTAGGAGTGGTATAGAAACACAATGTCAGATCAATGGAATTGAATAGAAGACCTAGAAATAAACCCACATATCTACAAATACTTGAATTTTGACAAAGCAGCCAAACCATACATCTTCAAAAAATGGTCCTGGTCTAACTGGATGTCTACATGTATAAAAATGCTAGTAAATCCATATTTATCATCCTGCACAAAACTAAAGTCCAAGTGGATCAAAGACCTCTACATAAAATCAGACACACTAATTAGGTTAGAAGAAAAAGTGGGGAAGAGCCTTGAATACATTGGCACAGGAGACAACTTCCTGAACAGAACACCAACAGAACAGGCTCTAAGAGCAACCATCAATAAATTGGACCTCATGAAACTGAAAAGCTTCTGTAAAGCAAAAGATACTGTCTTCAGAACAAAAGACAGTCTACAGATTGAGAAAGGATCTTCACCAACTCTATATATGACAGAGTGCTAATATCCAGAATATATAGAGAACTCAAGAAATTAAAAAGCAACAAATCAAGTAATTCAATTAAAAAATGGGGTATGGAGCTAAACAGAGAACTCTCTGTAGAGGACTGTAGAATGGCAGAGAAACACTAAAGAAATGCTCAACATCTTTAGTCATCAGGGAAATGCAAATCAAAACGAACCTGAGAGTTTACATTACACCCATCAGAAAGGCTAAATTCAAAAACTCAAATGAGAACACATGATGGAGAGGATATGGAGAAAGGGGAACTCTCCTCCATTGCTGGTGGGAATGTAAACTTGTACAACCACTTTGGAAATCAATTTGGCGCTTTCTCAGACAATTAGGAATAGTACTACCTCAAAATTCAACTCCAGGTCTCTTATTAGGGGCCATTATATTGGATTGTTGGTTTGTGGAGAGGTTTTATAATCTTGCTTTTATTATACCTGTGTGTGTGTGTTTTAAATGAGATCTAGCATTTAGACTAAGTAAAGTTAAATATGAGATTTTTGAACAGAGTATAGAGGAAGGGCTGTGGACTGGACAATAGACTGTGAAAGAGTGCTGAACAGGAAAGAGAAGTGTCTATTGGGTCTGTCTGTGTGTGGTAGAGGCTTGAGTAGAGGGGAGTAGTGTGGAGCATGGACTACAGGAGGTAGGTTCCTGGCACAGAGAGCTCAGGGTCAGAATAGGGAATGCTGTAGAGCAGAGGAAGTAACAGTGACAGAGGATAGGTTTTCATCACAGGTCATTTGTGTCTCTGCCCAGCAGTCAGGTCTAGTGTGGATGGTGCCTGCATACAATTTTATCTCCAGCATCAATCCTGGCAGCAGCGCTGAGACTGCTGCTGTGCATCCACCAGTTCAATCATCAGTGTGGAAACAGATGACAATGTCTGCTTTAAAACACATATCCCTGAGCTTCTTCAGGTCCCTTCAGAGGAATGGAACCTTCCATCTCTGCAGTTAATCCCAGGCTTGCTTCTCTGAAGCACACAGTGGCCTTTGCTATAAACTCACTAGACTCCCCTAGGCCATCTGCCCATTTTCCTATGTTTCTCTCCTCTAGGAATTCAAGAGATGAGGGAAATGTTTGTTGTGGTACAAAAGATTATAAGATAGTCTTAGGTGTGTGTATCTTGCTCCAAAATGTATTTAATGTGGTATTTCTAAGTTGTTTCTTCAAAAATAGAAAATGTTTAATTGATGTTTGACAGAATGATCTCTCCCATTGTATAATTTAGTGTATCTAGAACTGATGCCATACTAGACAACTCATGACAGCTGTCAATTTTGTTCCATGTTTTTGCCTTTATAACATCTTTCCTCCCTTTCCTTCTACTCTTAATTCAGAGCTGAAATTAAATGTTTTTACTCTAAATATCTTTCCAATCTGCCAAATGTAAAAATATCTCTTATTCTCCTGAGATAATTGTTGTTTTAGATGCTTACTGTCTCCATCTGCTAGTCTATGGCTAGTCCTGGAAGCTTCTAAACTGCATCTAATCTTCTAGGCCTAGAATGTTTTCAGCCTGAGACTTACTGCTGAATAAGCCCATCCTTTCTAATTATTTCTGAACTCTGGCTGTCTGGTTCAACTCAGCTGTTCCATCTTAAACTCTTCTTCAAGCTAACTGATTCAAACTGGCTTCTCTCAGCTTATGACTGAATTGCTCTGTTTGGTGTCAAACTAACTTTGATAATCTGTTCTAATTATCCGGCTCTTTCGGTCTTTACCTGTGTCTAGCTTGTTTTCTTTTCAACCTGTCTCTGTAAAACTTTCCCAGTAAAACTGCTTCTGAACTGAACTGAACTGTCACAAACTCAATACCACTGCATTGTTTTTCAACTCAATGACTCAACAGAATTGCCTAAATAGAACTCAAGATCTACATGCTTCTGTTTTCTGAGGGCTGGGATTAAAGGTATATACCACCATGAAATTTCTCTACTTGAAACTTGCTCTATATCAACCTGATCTTGAACTCAGAGATGAGGTTGCTTCTTTTTCCTGGGATTAAAGGGGTGTCTGTATTGCAGCTGGATCACACAGGTGTAGAAGTTCTTTGGATATAATCACTTGCCAGAGCAGCCATTTTCTGAATTAAAATTTGTCTATAGCCAGACAAAGTAAAGTGCCTTTTTTCCCTTCCAGCAGTTTGTGTTACTATATTTATTTGATACTACTTTGATCTTTTGAATGTCTTTCATTATCTATTTTTACTAGGACACAGCACCTGCCTTATCTTATTTTCACAGAACTTGCCATTCTCATAGAATATATCTAACAAATATTTGTGGAATTAAATTAAAGGGAAATACAAGAATAAATAAAAAATTTAGTTCTGAACAAGTAAATATGTTTGCTTTTGTTAACATATAAGTCAGATGTGTTCTCAGCAATTTGTGAGGTGTCAACATTTGAATGTGGAACATTAAAACGTCTGTTTCTGTCACTCCTGTGCAACTTTCTCCTTGGCTAGCATACTATTGCTGAGTCTTAAAGACAGAATTCTAAGTGCCTTGTAATACATGCTTGGTGTATATTTCTCCAAGAATTGTTGTACTTTAATTGGACCCTTTCAATAAAAGAACCACTAGAACAAATAATGCTGGAACTTCAGACACTCTGATGACTGTTGTGGGATGATAGTGAATCAACGGTGAGATCTGAGTCCCTTTCAAAGCAGTAAGTACCAGCAGTTGCTGTCTAGCTTTCTGTAGTAGATTTTTGTGTTTTGATTTGACATATGTGTGACTAAGACAAAGACACCTAAGTTTAAGGGGACAATATAATAGATTAAATGTGAACCCCTATGAAAATATCCCTGATGTTTTTACCAGAGCAGAAGACATTCTTAAGTCATCTAAAGCAGACTTCTTTCATTTTAATTTGCCTCAATTGGTGGGAAGAGGAATGAAAGCCTGGAGGTTCCATCCACACAGAGAATGCTATCAGGTGAATATTATCAGTTTCTCCCTGACATCACAGCTGCTTTACTGGCTTCCCAATGGAGCAGTAAAGATGAAGGCTCAAGTGGGGAATTGCTGGTATTTATCAGGTAGGAGCCAGTTAACATGGAAACAGACAAAGTAAAAGACAGGCAGAAATTTCACCTGGCAGTCTCTTTCAGGGAGTAAAATACACAACATGCTCTAAAAGCCATGTCTTTCACCCAACTGTATGGTGTGTGTGTGTAAATGCCTGAGTCTTAAAATAGATTTGTTTCAGAACATATTTGTGAGCTATTGTCAAATTAATGTTGTAGACTTGATTAATTGCTAGTCAAACTTATAAAACAGCCTTTGGCCTAGACAAACTGGGAGAAGACTAGAAAGTAGATCAAATGGTGAAATGCTGAGAACAAGTTCTATTTCTCTGGGTTGCTCAGTAAGGTTAAGTCCTGTGATATTTTGTGCTCAGCAGTTTATTCCTAAACATTTTCTGATTTCCTTAGCAAGGTTCCTCCTTATGTTCTATATGAATATGACAAAGCATTTTATTACTCTAATCTGTGATTACATAAAACAATTAAACTAAAGTTCTCTTTGGTGATATAAAATTTTCATGTCAATTGTGCACTTCTACACGGCCCCCTTTAACTTGTGTACTGTTTCCCTATTTCAATGATGACTTAAGCAAAAACAGGAACATTTTAAGTATCCTCATATGTTATCTCAGAGCAGTGAGAATATAGAAGTCATTTAGGACACAAATTACTAATTATACCAAGATTTCAGAAGAGAAATGGGTAGACTCTCCAGGGACCACAGGTCAGTGGCCAGTACCTCAGTGACAGTCAGTCCAGCTCCTGAAAGTAAATTAAACAAATGACAAATGTGGAAAGCCATTGAGGTTTGTAAGTCACAGTGTCTGTGTGACACCAAGCACACTTGCTTTGCCCCTGGCTGAATTATGAGCAGACCTCAGAACTCTTGTCCTTTTGATGCATTTGTAGCCAAATGGTAAATAGAAATACCATGCCTGCAAGTTGCTTAATAATACAGGTGGATTCTACCTGTAAATGATAATAAGTTTTCCCAGAATAAAGTTAGAAAGCAATTATTATGTTTCTGAAGGAAAAAAAGAGTAACAATGAACACCCATTGTATAACTATATACTCAAATAATTAAACCCATGAACCTGAGTCCAATGTTACTTGGCACTGTTCTCTCAGAAAATAGTTGAATGGTCTGGGTTTGCAGTAGAGCTTATGATCAGTGATTGTTTCATGTGGAAGAGGAAGTAAAACTTCTCTAAATTCTGTCAGGGAAGCTCTTCATATACTCTGAGATTTCCTATTGAACATGCATCATATTCATGCTGTTGATTAGAATGGCTGGATCCTTGATGAATCACAACCTACAGGTAGGAAATAAGCATCTTCCAGAATTATGCCTGAATCACAGTTAAAAATGTTTGAAAATGTCCAAGTTTGTGAAGAAATGCTTGCTAAACTCCTGGGATTATTTTAGTATATAATTTTAATGTTAAATGAATCTACTAGTTCCTCTTTTAAATGAGAAATAAGTTATACATTGCCCCCACCTTGAGTCATCCAAATTCTGGTCTGTTGCCTTTCTTAGCTTGTAACTAAAAACAGTGAATAATATAACTTTGAAGAACATATGCTGGCATGAAATTGCCCAGCAAACCTTAACAAGGCCAAAAGAGGATGCTTAACACTTGCATTTGGACAATATATGCTTTTATGTATGGAAGACAAAATAAAAACAAGAACAAATAAACAACAACAAAAAACCAACCAATCAAATAACAACAATCAAAATAAAACAAAGAGCACAAAAAACATCAAACTGAAAAAAAATTAAGGAAGTATTTGAGGTTGGAGAGTTTTCTGAACTCTAGATCCGGAAGCATCCTTGGAATTGAGGCTTCAACAGTCATATTTAAGTAGATCATTGATAGCAAACATTAGCACAGCATGGATTTAGAAAGAATTAGAAAGTAGAAAATAGCCTGCTGGGTAGAGTCTTTCAGAGTCCCTCTGTGGTAGGCTCCTATTTTGTTCCTTGTTTTCACCTTCATCTGATATCTATTCCTTTTGCCTTTCTGAATAAATAATGAGCATCTTACCCAGGGTCCTCCTTCTTGCTTAGCTTCCTTTTTTAAATTAAATTTTTATTTTTTATATTAATTACAGTTTATTCACTTTGTATCCCAGCTGTAGCCACATTCCTCATTCCCTCCCAATCCTACCCTCTCTTCCTCATCTCTTCCCATGCCCCTCTCTAAGTCCCCTGATAGGGGAGGGCTTCCTCCCCTTCCATCTGACCCTAGCTTATCAGCTCTCATCAGAACTGACTGCTTTGTCTTCCTCTGTGGCATGGCAAGTCTGCTCCCTGCTCAGGGACTGGGGTGGTCAAAGAGTCCTGTCCTCTTCAGGTCCCACTATCTCCCCCCCCCTCCAAAAAAAAAACAGGGTATTGAAGCTGATGCTGAGACTCATAGACAAACTTTGGGCAGAGTGCAGGGAATCTTATGAAAGAAGGGGAAGATAGAAAGACCAGGAAGGGTCTGGAGCTTCACAAGGAGAACAACAGAACCAAAAATCTGAGCCTAGGGGTCTTTTCAGAGATTGATAATCCAGTCAAGGACCATACATGGAGATAACCTAGAACACCTGTACAGAGGTAGCCCATGTCAGCTCAGTGTCCTAGTAAGGGGAACAGTGACTATCTCTGACATTGAGCTCAGTGGCTGGCTCTTTGATCACATCCCCCTGATGGGGGAGCAGCCTTACCAGGCCACAAAGGAAGACTATGAAAGACAGTCCTGATGAGACCTAATAGGCTAGGGTCAGATGGAAGAGGAAGAGGTCCTCCCCTCTCTGTAGACTGGGGAAGAGGCATGGGAGGAGATGGGGGAGGATGGAGGGCAGGATTGGGAGAGGATGAGGGTAGGGCTACAGCTGGAAAACAAAGTGAATAAATTGTAATAAATAAAAAAAATATATTAAAAGAAAGTAGAAAATAGAAAAATGCTCAGAGAAGGGTACCAAAGACACCTTTAAGGATAAAAAAGTGCAATGTTGCCCAACCTCAAATACATTTCTTAACCAAATTCCTTGTGAAGAGGAAAATTCATGCAAGGAAGGCATATAAAAGTCAGTCCCGACAGAGTGCCTCAGAAAGACTCTACCTAGCAGGGTATCAAAGCAAAGATTAAGAAACATAACCAACCCTTTGGCAGAGTGCAGGGAATCATATGAAAGAAGGGGGAGTTAGTATGACCTGAAGAGGACAGGAGCCCCTCAAGGACCAAATAGATCAGGGCACAGGGGTATTTTATGAGACTGTTTCTGCAACCAAGGACCATGTATGGATATAACCTAGAACCCCTGCTTGTATGTAGCAAATGGTAGCTCAATATTCAAGTGGGTACACTAGTAAGGGGAACAGGGACTATTTTAGACATGAACTCAATGGCTGGCTCTTTGGCCTCCCGTCCCCCCTCCCCCAAGGGAGGAGCAGCCTTGCTAGGCCACAGAAGAGGACATTGCAGCCATTCCTGAAGAGACCTGATAAGCTAGAGTTAGATGGAAGGAGAAGAGGTCCTCCCCTATCAGTGGACTTGGAAAGGGGCAGGGATGAGATGAGGGAGGGAAGGGGGGAATAGGGAGGGAATGCGGGAGGGGGCTACGGATGGGATACAAAGTACATAACCTGTTATTAATATAAAATATAAATGTTAAAAAAGTCAGTCCCATATACACAGAACCTGATGTCTGCCTGGTAGTCTACATACCTGCATAGCCCTGGCATTTGCTTCTTGCCTGCTTTCACCACAGCTGGGAGAGATGACATGACTTGTGATGAGATGAGTACAATTGTAGGGTACACATGGAACTCAGAACAATAAAGTTCTTACTGCTTTAGAAATCTCAAAGATAGGGTTCATAAGTACCTAGAGCTTCGTAGGGATAGAAGATGTATCCTGTTGTGCACAATGACAAGGAGGCATAGAAAACAGAGGAAAGAGGCATGATGCTATCATTTGGGGACTGTTTGATAGAGATGCACACATGTTTTTTCCAAGGGGCTCTTTAACTCTGCTATGATGCCAATGAGTTAGACAATCAGCTGCATGGCTGACTTGCAATAGCTTTGCCTCTCTTCCTGTATAAAGCTCGTGATGACAGTAGATATGGGATTTTGTAAACACAGGCCAAAATATTGTTTCAGGTATAACTGAAATATTAAGAATATTTCAATTGAAAATGTTTTTGGTTACTGTGTTGATTTGAATGAGACATGTCTCCCTTAGGATCAGGTATTTGAGTCCTTGGTCCCTAGTTTGTGTTGCTGTTAGGTGAAGCAGTGCAGCCTCTCCGGAGGAAGTAGGTCACTGGGAAAACAGTGAGAGCTTACAGCATTATCCAACTTCCAGTTTGCTTGTTCTGCTTCATGCATTTGGATGGAGATGTGATCTCTCATTTTCCTGCTTTGACTGCCTACTCCTGAAGTGGGAGTTTTCATTGTGTTGTGAGGATATGTTTTTGTTGTTCTCCCAAGGGTGGGATTCAGGAGTGCTTTGTACATAACTGATAGAGCCTCATGAGAGGTGTGTGATCTTTGTCAGCTGATAAACAGCCTCAGGAGAGGACCCTTGATCCTCGTCAGAGGGAAACTGTTTAGTGAAGGGGCTGAGTTTTTTAACAAAACATCCTGCTACAGACTCTGAGAAGGTATAAATAGGAGAGAGAGAGAGAGAGAGAGAGAGAGAGAGAGAGAGACAGAGAGAGAGAGAGAGAGAGACAGAGAGACAGAGAGAGAGAGAGAGAGAGAGAAGGAGGAATAGGGAGGGAGAGGAGGGAGAAAGGATGCTTTGCTCCTAGAGAGAAAAGTTCCAGAGAACTCTTCATGCCATCCCTGCTGAATTGAGCTGCTTCTGCTGAACCCTGCTGCTTCTGCTGCTGCTGCTGGTGGTCTTTGTCACTGTTTTTGCTATTGCTGGATTGCTAGATTGGTGGATTGCTGGTTTGCTGGGACTGCTGGGTATCCTGAAGAGGAAGGATGGAATTGTTCCAAGAAACTACTTCTAATTAGGTCTACGCCCTCTATCCCTACTAACCTTCTTCTGTTCTACCTAGGGTTGGAGGTTAGAAGGGAGGTAAAGGCTTGAGGAACCACAAATAAAGTACATTTTTAAAAAGTCAAAGCTTATATACTCCCATACCTCCTGCCACATTATAGTTTCTCCCTCTGTAGTAATACGTCAAAATGAACTCTTACTTCCACATAATGCCTTTGATCATTGTATTTTACCTCAGCAACAGAAAAATAACTGACACAGCTATAAACAACACAATTCCTTAACAACTAGACCGTTGCCTTTTTAAATAACCAGATGTTTAGTAGGCAGTGCCTGGTGGCCTTGATTTCATATCTCCATGATATTCTTAGTGTTTCCTTCCTGGATGTCCAGAGTCTAGGTATCTAGTACACATTTAAGGAAGAAGGGAATAGAAAGATGGAACAAAAAGGTTGTTACTTTTATCATAAAAGTAAAATGAACTTGATATCCATATAGTAAATTTCTGCTTCCTCTTACGATCTAAAATTGGGTTGCTCGGACACTTGATCTGCAAGAAAGAAAGGGACATTTTTAGTTTCTTTAAATTAGATAGACAGATTTTCACTTGCCCTTCAGATTGGTAGTCAAGTTAATAGAGGCCACGCCTTCCAACTCTCTTGTTTAACAGTGCTGACTTAAGCAGGAAAAACTAATGTATTTGTCTATATTAACTGGAGGCAGGAGATGTGAAAACAGAAGAGGAAAAAATTTCTCCAGACTACTTATAATAAAATGTCAGAACAACAAGACATAGTCTTCAAAGCCCGAATGAGACAATTCTAATTGAAAGAGGAAAAAGAATTAAAATCAGACTTGAGATTATTGAGAATCTTCTGGGTAGAAATGAGACCTTTACAGAATATAGCCAATAGCAGTTATTAGCAGAATAAAATAATTCTTATTTCCATTAAAACAATACATTCAGACTTCTTGCTAAGTTAAAGTGAAATGAACAATTTATAACATGGAGAATCCCACTGGATAGAAGTCAGAAACACCTTCAGCACTGAACTATTCTAGAGGACTTACAGGTAGGTGTAAAATACTGTGATTGGATGTTAAATAATGATGTTACATTTTATAGAGATTTTTCTGAAGACATCCTGGCTCTATTTGGGAAATATGTGTAAGTGTATATGTGAGTGGATATGACAAATATATACATGACAAATATATATATATATACATATATATGACAAATAAACATATGTTTATATATGACAAATTAAATGTCATTGTCAATTCACCATTTGTACCCAGCTAACTTGAGGAATTGGTTCTCACTTACTCATCTTTTTCCCTAGAGTCTAACATTTTATTTTATTATAATATATATTTCAAAACATGACCCAAGTATAATTTCTTCAAAACATGGACTCTTTCTTGTCTAAATCAGTCAATGCAGTTTTTTTTTTCTTTGCTTGTTTTGGTTTTTTTGTTTTTATTTTTTTATTTATTATAATTTATTCACTTTGTATACCAGCTGTAGCCCCCTCCCTCTTGCCCTACCAATCCTTTCCTCCCTCCCTCTTCTCCTTCCATGCCCCTTCCCCAGTCCTCCTCTCCTTCCATCTGACCCTAGCCTATGAGGTCTCATCAGGACTGGCTGAATTATCTTCCTCTGTGGCCTTGTATGTCTGTCACCAACTCATGGAGAGGTGATCAAAGAGCAAGACACCGAGTTCATAGCAGAGACAGTCCCTGTTCCCATTACTAGGGTATTCACTTGGAGACTGAGCTGCCATGGGCTACATCTGTGCAGGGGTTTTAGGTCATCTTTATTCATGGTCCTTGGTTAGAGTATCAGTCTCAGAAAATACCCCTGTGCCCAGGTTTTTTGGTTCTGTTGTTCTCTTTGTGGAGCTCCAGACCCCTCTAGGTCTTTCCATCTCCCCCTTCTTTCATTTCTTTCATAAGATTTCCTGTACTCTGCCCAAAGTTTGTCTAAGAGTCTCAGTATCTGCTTTAATACCGTGCTGGGTAAAGTCAGAGGCCCTCTGTGGTAGGCTCTTGTCTTGTTCCTTGTTTTCACCCTCTTCCAATGACTATCCTATTTGCCCTTCTTAATGAGGATTGAGGGTCCTCCTTCTTGCTTATCTTCTTTAGAAGGTGGGAACTAGAAAAGATCATCCTGAGTGAGGTATATCCCAGAAGCAGAAAGACACACATGGAATATACTCACTTATCAATGGTTATTAAACATATAGGATAATCATAGTAAAATCTGTACACCTAAACAAGCTTGTCTTGCTTTTAATGTTTAGATCTATTCCAATTATGGGCAACAATTAGTATGTTGTGTTTGTCATGCAGCCTGCAGAACTTTCAAAGGACTCTGATGGTTTAAAAGACAAATAAATTGATTTGATCTCGGATAGTTAAGATTTCTGACTGACAACTATACTAATATTTATAAAGCTTCAGCTTTACATGAAAGCTACAGCAGACACTGAACTTAGAAGCTGTGTACTCTCCTGAGAAATTCAAATTTATCCATAGATATACTAGCTGCAGGAAGAGCTAACATAACACAGCATTGTAATAATTGCTATGAGGAAATGTTTATTCCAGGCTACGAAGTGTTTTATAGCACAAATCTACTCATGAACAGTTATTGTTCATTTATAAAGTCAAAACATTAGTTGAGTCCAGAAAAGTTTTAAAATTATTGAAGCTCTTCCATGGGTTGGAAAGATCAAGAGAAAAAGGTCATTTTTCACCAGCTCAAGGAAAACTTCTCAAGCTAAGTTCTGGCTGCCTCTGCAGATACCTGCAGGGACTTGTCCTTACACTACATCAGGTGGAACAGAAGGAAACAGCTGGACATAGAGGGGCAAATATCAACAGCTCCCCGTGAGTGCCCACAGCTGCCAAGTACAGAAGGACAATCCCTCCCCACAGCATCTCATTTCTGTGTGATGCTCTGTCTTAATAAACAACAGATGATTATTGGAGTGTCTACATGACATTTGCATAAGGCTGGAACTGTAAAGTAAAATAGACATTGTTTATAAATTTAACTACAATTATATTATAAAATAGGTATTTCCTCCTCCATTTTACAAATAAAGTCATGGAAAAAAATTACTGTGCCAGGTGAGGAAGACCTTTGGTGATGTCTCCGTAGAGCATGGAGAGACACTCTTTCTTGGCTTCTTTCTCCATCAGAAATTAAAACAGTATGGTTTTGCCTGGTACACTGCATGTATTTATATTGCTTAGGACAATGGACCATCCAGTAATAGAATTTATAATTGTATAGCAGTAAATATTATTCATTTTCTGCTTTTTTTATTTCCCCCTCTCTCAACTATGATTTTGGTTTTGCTCATAAATATTGCTTCTATATCTACCCTTGTATGAAACGTAGATAGTTTGGGCTGTTACAGACTCAAAATGACTTTTGAAAAAATTTAAACTGCATTAGAAAAGACAGAGTTGAAATGGGAAAGAATTTTTAAATATAAAACATAATCTTAAAACATAGGTTTGAATATACTTGCAATGCGAGTTACAAATGAATTAAGATAGTTAGTGTGACTTTTGAAGTTTTATTTTTTAAAAAATTATTATTATTATTACAATTTTTTCAATTTGTATCCTGGCTGTGTGCCCCTTCCTGGACTCCTCCCAATCCCACCCTCCCTACCTCTTCTTCTCCTAGTCCACTGATAGGGGAGGTCCTCCTCTCCTTCTGTCTGACCCTAGCCTATCAGGTCTCATCAGGACTGGCTGCATTGTCTTCCTCTGGCTCTGGCAAGGCTGCACCCTCCAGGGGAAAGTGATTAGAAAGCCTGCCACTGAGTTCATGCCAGAGAAAGCCCCTGCTCCCCTTATGTTTCAAGGACATAATTAAGCCAGCAAATAAATATTCACTCTTTTCTAGTAAATGTAGCTTGTCTTTGCTACTTCCTGGGTTCCCCTTTTTTCCACTATTCCACTTTACCCCCATTTCACTCCCTATCACTAGAAAAGAGAGAAAGAAGGATAGAGGAGAAAGATTTTAATCTATTTTTTCTTCTTCTTTGAGCAAGACTACAAACAAACTGTACTCCCCCCCCCATTACCCACTACCATCAACCTCATCTATTTGGGCTCTAGTATTTATATATGAGATGAAGAGTTCCTAGAGTTCCAAGCATCACACAATTGCAGAAATCATCTGCAGCTGGCAAAACGATGCTTCTGCTAGAGCATGAGGCAAATCTTATTCAGCTGCTGCAAACCAGCCCCGTATCTCCACACCTGTGAATAAACTGAAAACATAGTTTTATAATACTTCTGTTTTTTAAGAAAAGAAATCAGAATTCTCACTACAAATAAAAATGCATGTCCACCAGCCAGTTTGTCCTCAGTGAAGGCTGGGTTTTTCTTTGCAGATGCATGCTCAGAACAAAAAAAGCTAGCTTGAAAAATCAGCAGTCTTTTTCCTGATAAAGCACGGGGCTGCTAATAACAGGGATTCTGTTACCTTTATATCTATGCCTTTTCTGAATGGAGATGAACTGAAAGCGATTCCACTAAAATCAGGGACAAGACATGGTTGTCTACTCCCTCTATGCCTATGCATTATAGTACTTGAAGTCATAGTGCAATAAGACAACTGAAGGAGATCAAGGGAATACAATTTGAAAAGGAAGATGTCAAAGTATCTTTGTTTGCAGATGATATGATAGTATGCATAAATGACCATAAATATCCCATTGGGAAACTCCTCCAGCTGATAAATGCAGCAAGGTAATAGACTACAAAACTAACGCACACATATATTATATATTATATATATTATGTATATTATATTATGTATATAATATATAAAATATTTTAGGGGTAATTTTAACTAAACAAATGGAAAGACTTGTATGATAAAAATCACGAAGTTGTAATATCCCAGATTAACCTGTAAGCTATATTCCTGTCCAAGGACCAGGTACCTTCCTGGAATGCTGAAAGTTGCAGTTATTGGAAAAGAACAAAAGCCCAATGAGAAAGTATGGTGGCCTATGGGTTTGTCATTTTAAGACCCTGCAACACATGTCTTGGGACTACTCAGCTGGAAGTTCCAAAGTTTATCTTGATCAGTAGCAAACTTTCTTAGTTGGCTTCAAATTTGTCTCAAAAGTGGTGGAACTCGTTTTTCTCTTGCAAATCAGGATTAACATTTGGAGGCCCCAGTGAGATAATTCCACCCCAAATTCTGTGGAGCTAGGCTCTTCACTCTGGCTCTAGGGATCCCACCCCCAACAGTGGATGGCTATGAAAGAAAGCATTATTTTATGGACACCTCCTTTTGAAGTAAGTCATAGAAGCCTGTTTTGAGTCAGTTCTCTACCTGGTTTTTGGATTCTGGTTAAGGGGTACCATATCTGGAGACTAAGGGTAAGTGAAAAGATCCATCAGATTTTTTTTGTTTAGGGCACAGGAAGATGTCCCAAAGCCCAATGGCTATTTCTGGTTAATGGGAATTCAGCCAGAGATATGAGTTGTTTTCTGACCTGCCTTGGAGCTCTGAGGATGCCCTAGTGACAACTGGGAACTAGGTAAGGAAACTTGGGGAGGCCCAGGACCTCTTCCTCAGGGTTCCAACACCTAGATGGCACAGCAAATCCAAGGGTACCCAGAACATTGGGGTGTTACAGCTAGAGTTTGGAGAGGTCCATTGCAGGGGTATCAGGTGGCTGTGCAAGGAAATCTGTTAAATTCCCTTGTCAAACTGGTAAAACATCTTCGTGACACTAATTATCACTTTTTCTCTGTCATCATTTAGTTTTATGCTTTTTGTTGTTGTTTTGTGTCTTGCCTTTTGTCTGGTCTGTCTTAGTGTATTCTGGTTTGGTCCTGTATAAAGTCACACACCTGTACTTCTATGTGTTTAGGTATAAGAACTTACCTTGCTGACAGGCAAACTTTGTCACATAAGAATCATAGAGACTGCTAGGCAGAGTCTTTCAGAGGCCCTCTGTGGTAGGCTCCTGTCCTGTTTCTTGTTTTCTCCTACATCCAATGTCCATCCCATTTGTCTTTCTAACTTAGGATTGGTCATCTTACCCTGGACCCTCCTTCTAGTTTAGCTTCTTTAGGTGTACAGATTTTAGTATGTTTATCCTATCTTACAGGTCTAGTATCTGTATCAGAGCAGATGCTGAGACTCATAACCAAACCTTGGGCAGAGTGCAGGGAATCATATGAAAGAAGGGGAAGTTAGTAAGACCTGGAGAGGACAGCAGTGCCACAAGGACCAAACATATCTGAGCACAGGGGTCTTTTCTGAGACTGATTCTCCAACCAAGGACCATGCATGGATATAACATAGAACCCCTGTTCAGACGTAGCCCATGGCAGCTCAGCATCCAAGTGGGTTTCCCTAGTAAGCGGAACAGGGGCTGTCTCTGACATGAACTCAGTGGCTGGCTCTTTGACCTCCATCCTCCCACCCCAAGGAAGGAGCAGCCTTGCTAGGTCACAGAGGAAGACATTACAGCCAGTCCTGAAGCCAGTCCTGATAACCTAAGGCCAGATGGAAGAGGAGGAAGACCTCCTCTATCAGTGGACTTAGAGAGGGGCGTGGGAGGAGATGAGCGAGGGAGGGTGGGATTGTGAGGGAATGAGGGAGGGGGCTATAGCTGGAATACAAAGTAAATAATCTGTAATTAACATAAAAATGAAAATTATATTAAAAAAGAATCATAGAGACACTGGATTGTTTGCACTACTTGAGTTTGGTTTTGCCTTCTATGGATTATGTTTCTGCCCTGTATCTTCCATCTTACAATTAAAAATATTTTATTTTAATATTGCAAGAGCACACAGTTGAGAGATTTTGAGTTTCTTTAAAAGAAAATTTTAGTTTCACAAATAGAAATATATAACTAAATAAACTGTATGTATTTAATAAAGAGCAAAGGGCCTTTAAAATATTTGAGTTTAAAATGCTATAGAACATTTTAAAGATGCTAAAGAACAAGATAATTTATTACAATGTCTTTATTACTATGTGATCTTGACAAATAGGTAAATACATGATTAAGAATGAAGGCCAGAGCTAACACAGATAATGGTGAATCCCTGTCTCATAATGCAGTATGATAGTGACCTAAACAGTATGGCAAAAGTTCTCTCCTTACCTGAAGTCTATCCAGGCTAACAGAGACTGATTTAAGAATACATGTCTTACCTCCTTGTTTTTGCTATCATTGTTAAGCTATCACTATTTTGGTAAACTAAGTCATACAGGAAATTGTTTTCTGGTAGAATGGTATTCTATGTAAGGATCAGGAAAATTTCCTGTCTCTTTGTGGCCTGTGTTTATATGTTCTAAGCCTTATCTTAATATTAAAAGGTCTTCAGTTCAGACATTGTTATTTTTATTGTAAACTATTAAAGATGTTTAAGCTTTGATATTTTCAGAACTATGCTTATAGCCATGATAAGAACTCATGCAAGTAATTACAGAAAAAATCTTTATTTAACTTCCTATATGTTTTTAAGAGATAGCCTAAAGCAAGTACCTAAAAACAAACAAGAACTGTTTAGCCCAGATATACTTAATAGATAATGGTCCTCAACTTGCCAGAGTAAATACGACATTTAAGATGTTTAAGCTTACTATGACAGACAGAAACTCCAGATCTTAGTAGTGGTCCCCAAGGTCTTCAAGAAGATAATGAACACAGCAACAAACAACTCCATTTGGATTGTGGTAACCGTATCTACTGGGACTTATTTCCACAATGCATCACCTGCTGCCAGGACCTGAACCAAACTGTGGACAAGCAGGACACTGGAGAGTTGGTTGCCCCACTCTCCCTAGACAAAGTAAGGTCAGTCCTTCCCGTGTTCCTTCTCCACTGGAGAACCTCTCCTTTTCTGGGCTTGGCAACCAAAAAGGGATACTGTCCTGGTACCTCTGCCCCAATATTGTTGGAGACCAAAGGAGTTTGAGGGACTAGTCAGTCATCTCAGTAACGGACTATGGACTTGCTTATGTCATTTTTATCGATACATAGCCCATTTGTATTATAATTTATCCTTCTTATATCTCTGATCACATTGACAGCTGTGTTCACTATAGCTTTGTCAGCTAAGCAACAGCAGTTAATTAGCTCCATTCCCCAAGGCTGCAATAACCTTGTTAGTTCATTAGTTAGTTAAAACTACTAGGTCTCTTATTAAGAAAAGGCAGAAAAGTTTGCCTTTCTCACAGGCTCCATTATAAAGGATAAACAATTTCAGATACAACTTTCCAATAAAGGAACATGCTTTGTAATGGCTGTTCTCAGTACTCCTTTTCCTGGTAAATGATTATGTAGAAGAAATTGTATATAAACATCTGAGAAATTAAAAATTTAAGAATGTCTGAAAGTCTCAAAATAATTTAAGGTATATAAAAATAAAATAAATTTATTTCAGATTTATTTCCCTTATGCCATTGTTATAGTAAGATTTCAAAGGTTCAGAGTTTTAACATTGATTAAGAGAGTTCTGATAAGATGTACAGTAGTAACTACTTACTATTCAGTCACAAGATCAAGATTTTAAATTTTCTTTGGTTGTCTTTTAAGTAAAGATTTAAAGGTATTTTTATTTGGCTGAAAACAACTGTCCAATCTCTATATATCTGGCTTTCTAGGTAAAGAAAAATGTTCATGCTTTTTAACTGAAAGCTTTAGGATTTTTGCCAGGAATAAAAGGCAAGAATCTATTCCAGCCTGTTTTACAATGTAAATCTCAGTACAGTGATGTTAGTATGCCTTAATTTTAATTTTTTGGTAAACTAAAAATTTATTCAAGCTTCATGGAGTCAAAAAAAGTCATAAGACTTAGATATAACTGACACAGGCCAAACATACACCAAATAAGTACAGCCTATGCTTCTACATTGGGCTGTTCTTGAGAATGCAATTTTCCCTTGGGCTTGGGATTCCTCCTTGTCCCTGATTATTAGGTCTATGGACTTAAAATTTCCAGAATTAATGTGTGTGTGTGTTTTTTTTTATGTTTCTAAAGTTTTACTTCCGTCCTTAGTCTATATTGTCTGTCTCTGCATTTTTGCTTGGCTAACAGACACCATCCAGGGATCACCTGTGGACTCAAAAGTGTTGAGTTCTGATTTGCTAAAAGTTGATACAAACCAGTTTAGCTAATGTGATTTTTCCCTGTCTCTTCATCTGGATCAGCTAATCAGACGATTTTGATAAGTACCCATTGCCCAGTATTTGCCTGGCTTATCAGACTTCTTGAACCCAGACAATGATGCCGTAATAGCATCTGTAAGCATTACAGAAGAGAGTACCTTGTTCCTTATCCCTGCTTAAAAAAAAAAAAAGGTTGAAATGCTAAATCAAAAGGAAACTCCCTGGCATGGGGGACAAAATGGCTACCTATAATGCCAATTGACGCCAGGAATATGGGCACAGATTTGTCAACTGGTGTATTCAATAACTGAAACTGAAGTAGTTTTAAAATATTATAGAGCACTTGGCCTGCTTTATTCAAAACAAAGAGTTATTACATGGTTTTAAAAAATGTTTCTATCATGACAAATTTGGGATTATAATCTCATTGCACTCAAAAATATTCAAAACAAAAAACTCTAAAATAAAATAAAAGACTGGTAACCTGGCAATATCCAGAATCCTCCCAGATAGTAGCCCTTACCTCAGCCATCACATTGCCTTTGGCCTTCCTTTCTGCTAGTTCCTCTTACATAACTAATACAACAACTAACAACTAAATGATAATTTCTATCTCAGTACCATTAAGATGATAATTATTTTATCCCAAATTAACAAGTACCTATCACAGAGTCAAGGATTTTACTCAAAACACAACTCAAGGGGTGGGAGGTTAAAATACCCAAAATGAACCTGTATTTCTGAACTGCCCATGAATGGTAGAAAATAAGAAAAGCTTCATGGAAAAGTATAGTGGCCTATGGGTTTGTATTTACAAGGCCCTGCAACACATGCCTCTGGGCCATTCAACTAGAAGTTCCAAGGAGTGGTCTTGACCAAAGTTCATCATAGTCAGTATTTACTAAGGCTTGCTTTAAATTTCCATCAAAATGTTGGAACTGCTTTCTCTTGTGAATATCAGGATTATTAAAGTTTTTGAGAAAAGAAATTGAAGAACATATCAGAAGATGGAATTATCTCCCATGATTATGAATCTGTATAATTAACATGGTAAAAATGAATATCTTATCAAAAGCAATATAATGATTCAATGAAATCCTCAATAACATTCCCATACAGTTCTTCATATATCATAAAAGACAGATGTCAGCTTCATATGGAAACAGAAAACACCCACGATACCTAAAACATAATGATACTATGAAACTACTTAAGATTCCAACATCAGAACATCAAATTGTACTACAAAACTACATTAATAAAGGACAACAAGGTATTATAACAAAACAGATCAATGGAATGGAATGTTGACCAATAGCATGGACTTGAAGAGCCAAGCACATATCCATACACCTATGGACACCTAATTTTTTATAAAAAAGTCAGCAATGCACACTGGATAAAAACCATAACATTTTCAAAAATTCATGTTCTGCAAACTAGATAGAAGAATTCAAATAGATCCATACTTATCACCCTACCAAAAAAACTCAACTCCAAATGAATAAAAAGTCTCAACATAAGACCAGGTACACTGAACATGATGGAAGAAAAAATCAGAAATATCCTTAAACTCGTTAGCACAGGAAAAGACTTTCTGCAAAAAAACACCATTAATACAGGTACTAAAGCCAACAGCTAATAAATGGGACCACATGAACGTGAGAAGCTTCTCACTGCAAAGGACACCATAATTCAAATAAAGCAGCAGCCTAGATGATGGAAAAGATTTTTACCTACTACATATTCAATAGAAGGCCAATATCTAAAACACGTACAGAACTCAAGAAAGTAGATATCAAGAAAAATACCCTCATAAAAATAGAGTACATATATAAACAGAGAATATTCAATAGAAGAAACTCAAATGACTTAGAAACATTTAAAGAAATGGTCAACATTCCTAGCCTTTAGCTAAATGCAAATCAAAACTACTTTGAGAGTCCACCTTACACCTGTCAGAATAGCTAAGATCAACAAAACAAGTGAGAGATCATGCAGATGAAAATGTGGAGTGAGAGAAACAGCGTTGCTGGTGGGAGTGCACACTTGTACAGCCACTATAGAGGCCAGTGTGGCAGTGTGGCAGGAAGATGGGAAGTAATTTCCCTAAAGATTCAGCTATACCGATCCTGGGCATATAACTAAAGCATGCCACATCCTGTGACAGAGACACTTACTCAACCATGTCCATTTGAATTTTTACATAAAGTAATAAGTACATTTATTGACAAAAACAAATAATAAATTTGATAATATTAAAGTATGACTTGTCTGTCATTGCTAGGCCCAGCCATATTTCATTCCATTCCATATTGCTGTTTCTAGGCCCCTTTACTATATGGATTTCTAAAGTTCAGAAAAATGAGTTCATGTCCTGTGAGAGCATTATGGGATTCTTTCTAGGACTGAGTTTCTTTTGACATTAATAAATATTTATAAATATCAATGACTTAGAAGGTCCAAGATGGTGGTGACCAGTTTGCACCATATCAGAGGGCACAGGATCTAAACTCTGAAATTGGTGAGTGGATGGGTAGCTAAAGCCAGAACATCGAATTTGAGGCTTTCTGGGTGAGATGGGGCAGCACATGAGCTGGGAAGGTTAGGATCCAGTTCACTGTAGATGTCTGAAGGGACTGAGAGTGGTGATTATTCATTCCCCTCCACCCCGCCCCCGTACTTTTCCTTGCCCCAAGCACGGGCCTCCCTCCATGCTTGGTGACTGAGACAGCAGCACAGGCCCCTTAGGTCTGCTGCTGTGGTGGGACAGCAGCTAGCCAAAGTAGGAGCTTCTATGCTCCGTGACTGAGACAGCAGAGGTGGCTGTCCCAAGTATGGGTCTCTGCCTGGTGAAAAAAACAGTGAAACCACTGAGCTGACTGATCTCCTACACACTCATTTGCCCCTGCAGGCACAAATTTGAGAATAGAAAACAGGGGATTCCCCTGTGCTTTCTGATTAGGGCTGTGAGCAAATGAATGCACCTTCAATTGAGTGCGTGCAGATCCCCAGATCCAGGGTCCTTCTACACTAGCAGCCAGATATCGAATCCTTCCTGTCCATATGTCCACTGTGGACAACATAAGGACAGCATTCTCAACAATGAAGACCTGTTTTGTGTGTCTCCTGGTGGATCCCAGAGAGATAGAATGCCAGGAGGATAGTACCATAGGCATGTAGGCCACTGAGGTATTCAAAGGTACCTGCACATGCATTTTACACCCACGAATAACGCCAGGACCTGCACCCACTCCTGCACTTAAGCTCCAACCTTCCAGGCATCCACACATTCTAGCACCATGTCCTTCAAGGCACACTTCCACACACATGATCACATTTGTACACATGTTCCTATGACATTCCTCCCTTAGCTACAGCTAAAACAAACAAAGCTCTAGAAAAATACAGGCAAACAAAGCCAAACAAATAGGGGCATATGTAGAGGCACACTTAGAGGCATAAAGAGAGGAAATGAACAAAGCTCTCAAAGAAATATAGGTAAATACAGCCAAACAAATATATGCACAATTAGTGGTATATAAAGAGGAAATAAATAAAAAAATAGAGGCCTTTATGGAATCCACATTCAAACAGATGAAGGAAATGGTTCATGGACATGAAAACAGCATAAGAATCAATAAAGGAAACACAACAGAGAAAACCCTGAAGCTGGAGAACTTAGAGAAAAGATCAGGAACCACAAAGGTAAACATCAACAACAGAATACAAGAGATGGAAGACAGAATCTCAACTGCTGAAGATGCAGTTACAGAATCTGATACATCCCTCAAAGAAAAAGTAAAATTGGAAAAGTTCCAAACACAAAACATCCAAGAAATCAAGGACACCATGAAAAGAAGAAATCTAAGAACAATAGGAATAGATGAAAAAGATTACAGGCTCCGAGGTCCAGAAAATATTTTCAAGAAAATCATAAAAGAAAAATTTCTGAACTTAAAGAAGCAGATGTCCACAAACATACAAGAGGCGTAAAGAACACCGAATAGGCTAGACCAGAAAAGAAACTTCTCATATCACGTAATAGTCAAAACACTAAATCTGCAGAACAAAGAAAAATATTAAAAGCAACAAGGGAAAAAGGCTAAGTAACATGTAAATATAGATCTATCAGAATCACACCAGACTTCTCAACAAAAACTATGAAAGCCATAAGAGCCTGGGCAGATGTCATGCAGACTCTAAGAAAACACAAATGCCAACCCAGACTATTATACCCATCAAAGCTTTCAGTCAACAGAGATGGAGAAAACAAATATTCCATGACAATACTAAACTTAAACAATATCTACACAGCAACCCAGCCCTACAAGAAGATACTAGAAGGAAAACTCAACTCCAATGAAAGCAGCTAAACAAAAGAAAACACAAGATACAGATAACTTCACAACAAAAATTTAAAAGAAAAAAAAAACATTGAAACAAAGTAAAATCAGCAACTCCAAAACAACTCACATTCATTGGTCACTATTATCTATCAACATCAATGGACTCAACTCTCCAACAAAAAGACACAGATTAACAGAATGGTTGAGGAAACTGTATCCAACAATCTGCTGCATCCAAGAACACACCTCTGCAGCAAAGATAAAAACTACGCCAGGGATGGAAAAAGGTTTTTCAAGCCAATGGACCCAGAAAACAAGCTCGGATAGCTATCCTACTATGGAATAAAATAGACTTTCAACCAAAATTAATCAAGAAAGATGAGGAGGGGCACTTCATTCTCATCAAAGGAAAAATCCAACAGGAGAACATCACAATCCCGAACAACTATGCCCCAAATACAAGAGCACCTGCATTTGTAAATGAAATAATACTAAAGCTTAAATCACACATCCATCCAAACACCTTAATAGTGGGAGACTTCAACACTCCACTCTCACTAAGGGACAGATATCTAGACAGAAGCTAACTAGGGAAAGAATAACACATAACACTTACAGAGGTCCAAAATCAAATGGACCTAAATAGATGTCTACAGAAATTTTCACCCAAATTCAAAACAGTATGCCTTCTTTTCAGTAACTCATGTAACCTTCTCAAAAATTTGACCAAATAGTCAATCACAAAGCAAGCCTCAACAGATACAAGAAGATTGAAATAATTCCTTGTATCCTATCAGACCACCATGGCATAAAACTAGACCTCAACAACAATAGAAATAACAAAATTAAAAACTCTCTATGCAACGACAGCTTGGTCAGGGAAGAAATGAAAAAAGAAATTAGAGACTTCCTAAAATTCAATGAAAATGATGGCACAACTTACCCAAACTTATGGCATACAATGAAAGCTGTGCTAAGAGGAAAGTTCATAGCACTAAATGCCTTCAGAAAGAAGTTTGAGACATCTAATACAAGCAACTTAATGACATACCTAAAAACCCTGGGAAAGAAGAAGCAGACACACCCAAGAGGAGTAGATGATTGGAAATAGTCTAACTCTAAGCCGAAATCAATGAATAACAAACAAAGAAAACAATTCAAAAATCAATGAGACCAAGATCTGGTTCTTTGAGAAAATCAAGAAGATGGACAAACCCTTAGCCAAACTAACTACAACGCAGAGAGAAACTACCCAAATCAGTAAAATCAGAAATGAAACAGGGGACATAACAACAGACACTGAGGAAATCCAAACTACTTACTGTAAATGTCTATATGCCACAAAATTTAAAAACTGAAATGGACAATTTTCTTGATAGATTACATTTACCAAAATTAAATCAAGATATGGTATATAGATTAAAGAGTTCTATATTACCCAATGCAGTAATCATCAAAAGTCTACCTTCCAAAAAAAAAAAAAAGCCCAGGGACAGAGGGTTTTAGCACAGAGTTCTACTCTGTTAAACTCTGCAGAGTTTGGCACAGAAATTTAAAGAGCTAACTCCAATTCTCTTCAAACTATTCCACAAAATAGAAACAGAAGGAACATTACCAAACTCATTCTATGAAGCCCCAGTCACCTTGATACCTAAACCACACAAAGACCCAACAAAAAAAAGAGAACTTTAGAACTATCTCTCTTATGAACATTGATGCAAAAATACTCAATAAAATACTGGCAAACTGAATCCAAGAACACAACAAAGATATTATCCATCATGACTAAATAAGTTTCATCCCAGACATTCAGAGGTGGCTCAATATACAGAAATCCATCAATGTAATCCACCATATAAACAAACTGAAGGAGAAAAATAACATGATCATATTTTTAGATGCACAAAAAGTATTTGAGAAAATCCAACACCCATTTAAAGTCTTGGAGAGGTCAGGGAAACAATACACATACATAAACATAGTAAAGACAAGCTACTGCAAGCCTATAGCCAACCTCAAACTAAATGGAGAGAATCTTGAATCAATTCCATTGAAATCAGGGACAAGGCAATGCTGCCCAGTCTCTCCATATCTCTTCAACATGTACTTGAAGTCCTAGCAATAAGACAACAAAAGGAGATAAAGGGGATATAAACTAGAAAGGAAGAAGTCAAAGTACCACTATTTGCAGATGATATGATAGCGTACATGAGTGACCCCAAAAATTCTTTCAGAGAATTCCTTCAGCTGATAAATACCTTCAACAAAGTGGCTGGATACAAAATTAACTTAAAAAAATCAGTATACAAAAGACAAAAGGGCTGAGAAAGAAATTAGGGAAACTATACCCTTCACAATAGCCATTAATAACATAAAGTACTTTGGTGTGACTCTAACCAAGCAAGTGAAAGACCTGTTTGAAAAAAAAAAAACAAAACTTCAAGTCTTTGAAGAAAGACATTGAAGATACAAGCTATCAGAAGATGGAAAGATCTCCCATGCTCATGATTCAGTAGGATTAACATAGTGAAAATGGCTGTCCTGCCAAAAGCCATCTAGAGATTCAATGCAATTCCCATCAAAATATCAACTCAATTCTTTATAGACCTTGAAAGCACAGTCAATTCATATGGAAAAACAAAAACAAACAAACAAACAAAAACAGATTTTCTAAAACAATCTTTTCTACAACATATCATCAGGAGGTATCTCCTTCTTGATCTCAAGCTGTACTACAGGAGTAATAGTAATAAAAACTCCATGATACTGGCATAGAAACAAAATGGAGGACCAATAGAATCAAATAGAAGATCCAGAAATAAAGGCATACACCTATGGATACTTGATTTTTGACAGAGGCCAAAAATACAAAATGGAAAAAGAACAGCATCTTCAAAAAATGATGCTGCTCTAACTGGATATCTACATTTAGTGAAATGCAAATAGATCCATATATATCACCCTGCACAAAACTAAAGTCCATTTGGATCAAGGACCTCAATATAAAACAAAACACATAAATCTGTTAGAAAAAGTGGGGAAGAGCCTTGAATTCATTGTCATAGGAGACAACTTCCTGAACAAAACAACAACAGCACAGGTTCTAAGAGGTTCTAAGAGGTTCTAAATGGAACCTCATGAAACTAAAAACCTTCTGTAAAGCAAAGGACACTGTCATCAAAAACCAAACGACAGCCTACAGACTGGAAAAGGATCTTCACCAACCCTTTATCTGACAGAGGACTAATATCCAGAATACATAGAAAACTCAGTAAGTTAAAAAAAAAACAAATCAAGTAATCCAATTAAAAATGGGTTCAGAGCTAAATAGAGAATTCTCAATAGAGGAATATCGAATGGTAGAGAAACACTTAAAGAAATGCTCAAAGGTTTGAGTCATCAGGGAAATGCACATCCAAACAACCCTGAGATTTTACCTTATACCCATCAGAATGGCTAAGATCAAAAACTCCCGTGACAATACATCCTGGAGAGGATGTGGAGAAAGGGGAACCTTCCTCCATTGCTGGTGGGAATGTAAACTTGCACAACCAATTTGGAAATCACTCTGGTGCTTTCTCAGACAATTAGGATTAGTGCTTCCTCAAGATCCAGCTATACCACTCCTAGGCCTATATCCAAAATATGCTCAAGTATACAACAAAGACATTTGCTCTAGCATATTTGTACCAGCTTTATTCTTAGTAGCCAGAATCTGGAAACAATCCAAATGTTACTCAGTTGAGGAATGGATAAAGAAATTGTTGTACATTTACACAATGGAATACTACTCAGCAATTAAAAACAAGGAAATCATGAAATTTGCAGACAAATTGTGGGAACCAGAGAATATCCTCCTGAATGAGATATCCCAGAAGTAGAAACACACACATGGTATATACTCACTTATAAGTGGATATTAGACACATATTATAAGATAAATACACTAAAATCTGTACACCTAAGGAAGCTAAACTAGAAGTTGGACTCTGGGTAAGATGATCAATCCTCACGCAGAAAATCAAATGAGATGGAGCTTGGAAGATAGAGAAAACAGGGAACAGGACAGGAGCCTACCATGCAGGGCCTTTGAAAAACTCTACCTAGCAGAGTATCAAAGCAGATAATGAAACTTATAGCCAAACTTTAGGCGGAGTGCAGGGAATCTTATGAAAGAAATGAGATATAGAAAGATCTGGAGGGGACAGGAGCTCTACAAGGATAGCAGCAGAACAAAATAAATCTGATCTCGGGGTGTTTTCTTAGACTGATACTCCACCCAAGGACCATGCATGGAGATAACCTAGAACTCCTGCACAAATGTAGCCTGCATGGCAGCTCAATCTCCAAGTGGTTTCCCTACTAAGGGGAACAGAGTCTGTCTCTGACATGAACTCAGTGGCTGGATCTTTGATCACCTCCCCCTGATGGCAGAGCAGCCTTACTATGCTATAGTGGAAGAAAATGCAGCCAGTCTTGATGAGTCCTGATAGGCTAGGATCAGAGGGAAGTCAGGGGGAGGACCTCACCTATTACTGGACTTGGGTAGTGGCATGGGAAACGTGAGGGAGGGAGAGTAGTATTGTAGGGAGTGAGAGAGAGGACTACAGCTAGGATACAAAATGAATTAACTGTAATTAATGCAAATAAAAATAAATTTTAAAAAATCTCAAAAAATGGATCAATTACCTATTATACTTGAGGCGCTTTGTTTATATTAACTTCAATAATAATGTATTTAGCACTTGAATAAACCTAAATAAATGACTAAACAGCCATAAGGCACAGTTTATCTGCAGGCAGGCTAGGATAGGCTTTGCTCTGGTAATGAACAATCTCTTACATCCTCAAGGGCTTAATAAAGTACAACTATTCCTCACAGGTATTCCCATGCTCTTCTTTGCATCTTGCTTCTGGCAGCCGAGTGCTCTTCTTCACTAGCCTAAGAGAGAGAAGGAAGTTTGAAAAGATATTTTTTTCATTTTTACAAATTTTTTCATTCACAATTTATTCATTATATATCCCAATTGAAGTCCCTCCCTCAACTACCCCAGTCCAGCCTATGTTATGGGCAGATAGCAATAGCAGAAAAAACATCTTAAAGTTGAGATTGAACATGATATGCCTCATTTTGCATAGTACAGTTGTTCTCAACCTGTTAGTCATTACTCCTCTGGGGATCAAAGGACTCTTTCATAGGGGTCACCTAAGACCATCACAAAACATATATTCACATTACAATTCATAACAGCAGCAAAATTACAGTTATGAAGTAGCAGCTAAAATAATTTTATGGTTGAAGGTCACCACAACATGAGGAACTCTATTAAAGGATCTCTACATTAAAAGGGTTAAAAACCACCAGCATAGTGTATTTGATAGAATTCAGTAGCAAACTGTCATAAGTGGGGCTGGAGAATTGGACTCCTAATGTTCCTACGAAAAAAGTGTAAGTGAGGAATGAATTCTTAGTATTTCTAGGTCATAAACCTGTTCATCTTTTAAGTACAAAATGAAACAGACTTAGTCTGAAGCCCTTCTTTTTCGTTTTCTGAATAAAATTTCAGCAAGACAATCTGACCTCATTCTGGCATAATAAAGAACTGAATTTATTTACTTTTTAACATTAATAAGGTGTGTTAAGTTTTTCATGTAGTTAACATGTTCTATGTCAAATCAAATTAAGAAAATGAGTTACATTCTCTTTCCTGAAACATTTTTCCAACAGGAACAGAAGGAAATTTATCAGTGGATTTTAGGTAATGTGACATGTCCAAGAAAATCAAGATTTCTGAATTCAAAGTTAAGTCCTTCTAGTAATAATAAATTATCGTAAGGCAAATACTTATTTATCTTCTCTTGAGCTGTATTTTTAAAAATTCATTATTAGGAGTCATAAGTCAGTTGGATGTTATGAAAATCAAATGTCAAAGTACATGGAAGATACTTTATTTATTATAAAGAACAAGACAGTTTAAATGATACACTAGAAGAGAAAAAATAAGCAAGAATAAAAGCAAAGCAAGAGGATACAAAGACCTGGAGTCTTGGAATTTAAGACACAAAACATAATGATCTCACTACTCAGAGGGAATCAAATGTTGGGTTTCAGACCCTTACAAAAAATCGTAGACAGCATGAAAAATCAGAAGTCTAGAAAGGGGAGAAGTAATCGAAAGGAAGAAAACAGAAAGTTAGTGTTCAATTGCTGTGAATAGACAGCATGACCATTGGCAACTCTGGTGAAGGAAAGCATTTAATTGGGGCAGACTTTCATGGTCATCATGCCAGGAAGCATGGAAGCACTCAGACAGACATGGTGTTTGAGAGGGAGCTAGAGACTTCTACATCCAGATTCACAGGCAGCAAGAAGAGAGAGAGAGTCCCTGGGTTGGACTTGAATTTCTGAAACCTCAAAGCCAACCCCCAGTGATACACTTCCCTTTATAAAGCCACTAGGCTAGGATGTGAACCTAGCATTTAATGACTGATCCATCTCTCCTGCCCCAAAAATCTTAGCCCAGGGGTCTTTTCTGAGACTGATTTTCGAACCAAGGACCACGCATGGAGATAACCTAGAACCCCTGCACAGATTTAGCCCATGGCAGCTCAGTCTCCAAATGGATTCCCTAGTAAGCAGAACAGAGGCTGTCTCTGACACTAACTGAGTGGCTGGCTATCTGATTACCTCCCCCTGAGGAGGGGGAGGCAGCCTTACCAGGTCACAGAGGAAGACAATGCAGCCAGTCCTGATGAGACCTGATAGGCTAAGGTCAGAGGAAAGGGGAGGAGGACCTCCCCTATGGACTGGGGAAGGGGCATGGGAAGAGAAGAGGGATGGGGAATGGTATTGAGAGGGAACAGGGAAGAGGGCTACAGCTGGGACACAAAGTGAATAAATTGTAATAAATAACTAAGTGAAAAAATATAAAAAGACAAAAAATCAAAACAAAACAACAACAACAACAACAAAAAACAAAGCTACACCTACTCTAACAATACTACATGTCCTAATCTTATCAAATAATGCCTCTCCCTATTATCTTATAGGGGCCATTTTCACAGTATATTGGGGGTAAGCAAAAGAAGTTTAAAGCACGACTTTTAAAAATAAAAAAAGAATCATTTATTAAAGAAAGTAATACAAAATTTTATAAAGGTACCACACAGATTCTTGCCTTGTATTTTTCTTCATTCCAGTTACCCCCATTGACAGCATCACACACAAGTATAGCCCATCTGTCCATGGACTAATGTACTTTATCTGATACTCATCACTTGCTATTCAGCAACTTCTGTTAATGGTTGCTAAAGCAGTTTATGGTTATATGGGTAAAGAGCTTAAACTCTGACCCTATCTCAATTTGCCTTTACTTCTTCTGTAAGTTTGTGCCTTTCAGGTTCAGTTACTGGAAAAAAAAACATTATAAATTACAAAGAACCCAGAAACCTCTCATGTTCTTTAGGATCGCACTCATCTGCCCACTGAGATGATACTTTGGGAAGAATTCTATAACCTTCATATGGAACCCTTTGGAGGTAGTAGATCACAGTGATTTTAAAACCTAAATCTAGAAAAAGAAACATTCATAGTTTATATTTATTTAACTTCAAAAAGCACAAAAGAACGGCTCTTTAAAAGTGGAAGGCCGGAGACTGAACTCTGGGACCTAAAACGCCAGCATTAGTGATTGCCAGGTGAGCAGAACTCCCACAGTGAGAAAATCAAGTGGGAAAACCCTAGGGACACCCAGTTATTCCCCGGAAAAATCTCCGGGTGACCAGCGGCACACAGCTCTGAGCTGAACGAGCAGCCACACTGGGCGCACACACCCACCATAATAGACTGGAACACACAGTCTCGCGGGCAGTCTCAGGAGGAACCGGGCACCATTTTCACCAAACTGCACCCTGCAAGCGCACACTGCACCCGGGTTCTGCTTCAACCCACGGGTGTGCAGCAGACCATTTTGACCAGTCTGCACACTGCAGGTGGTGCCGCACGCTTCCGCCAGCAAAACCTCAGTCACTGTGCCAGTCCGCGGGCAAGTCTGGGAGGTACCTGAGTTCTGCTTCAACCCACGGGTGCGCGGTGGGCATGCATGGATCACCAGAGCCACCCCACACTGAGAAAGTCCTGGGACCATCTTTACCAGACCGCACACTGAGGACCAACACTGCACGCACCATCAGCAAAAACCTCAGTCCCTGTGTGTGTCCACAGGACAGACAGAGAAGGACTCGGGCACCATTTCAGACAGGCCTGCATTCAGCGGAGGCACACCAACCCAAACCCATTGTGTGTGCCCCAAATATCATCTCAGACCATGGTGCACAGCCCCTGGCCCAGAAGGGGGAGCCAAATCTCCATCCCAGGGGAGAGCCCTTAGCAACAAACCCAGGGCTGAGCGCAAAGACCCCAGCTGACATTTCAAAAGACTGGGGAGCTAGACCTCCAGACCAGAGGGGTGACCAGCCTGCAGTGCTCACAGCTCCTAGCACAGAGCATGAAGCTGGGCACACAGAGCCCACAAAAGAGTTCAACTAAGACAAAAACAAACAATAACAAATCACTGGAAATCCCTGATCTTCTAGAAGAATACTCCTGACACAAGACACTGACAGTTTCAGACTGAAGTACAGGCTTAAAGCACAAACAGATCCCTGATTATATATAAACAAATGCCCAGAAACAGGCGAAAAAACTCACCCAACAAAAATCAGGACACCATGGCCCCACCGGAAACACCCAAAAGCAGCAGAGATTTTAATTCAGCGGAGACACAGGAAAATTATCTTAAAGTGTTGATTATGCAGATATTGGAGGAACAAGAGGAGAGACAAAAAGAGGAAATGAACAAGGTCCTCAAAGAAATGGAGAAGAAATTAACTGCCCGCATAGAGGAAAAATCAAAGATAGACAGAGAGGAATCAACCAAAATAGGAGACACAGTCAATCAGTTGAAGGAAACGGTACAAAGCATGAAAACGGAATTAGAATCTATAAAGAAGACACAAAGGGAGAATAACCAGGAACTGGAGAACTTAGAGAAAAGATCAGGAACAACAAAGGTAAGCATCACCAATAGAATACAAGAGATGGAAGAGAGAATCTCGGGAGCTGAGGATACGCTGGCTGAAATGGACT
>CM053754.1:52305064-52334372 GCA_028658305.1 Pachyuromys duprasi
GGAAGATATACAAGAAGGAGGACCCAGGTTGGTATGATCAATGCTCATTTAGATGAACTAATAGGATGGACATTGAATGGAGGAGAAAACAAGCAACAGGACAGGAACATACCAAAGAGGACCTATGAAAAAATCAGTATAGCAAAGTATCAAAGCAGATATTAAGACTCACAATTAAGCCCTTGGCAGAGGGTGGGAAGTAATAATCAAAATAAGGGAAGTTAGTAAGACTGGGGGAGAACAAGAGCTCCACAAATATTAAACTGAACAGGGCACAGGGGTCTTATATGAGACAGTTTCTCCAACCAAGGACCATATATGGATATGGCCTAGAACCCCTGCTCAGATGTGGCCTATGATAGCTCATTGTTGAACTGAAGACCTGAGTAAGGGAAACAGGGACTGATTCAGTCTTGAACTTGATGGCTGACTCTTTGACCCTCCCCCATACATGCCAGGGAGTAACAGCCTGGCTAGATCCCAGGGGAGGGCATTGCAGCCAGCCCTGAGGAGACAAGATGATCTGGGGTCAGATGGAAGGGGAGGAGATCCTCCCCAGTTGGTGGACATGGAGGGAGTGGGGAGGAGATGAGGGAGGGTTAGGGAAGGTGGGAGGGAATGAGGGAGGGGGCTATGCATGGGATGCCAAAAACCTAACCTGTGATTGATATAAAAATAAATAAATTTATTAAAAAAAGAATAATTTTAAAAAACTTATGCATTGTACATATTGTAAAATAAGTAACTCTTTTAGCAACTATGGATATCAAAAGCAATGCTGGGGATTGATGATAGCCAATTTTAAGCTTGGCTTTTCCTGCCCTTGTGACTTAAAGATTACTGCAGCACATTGACAAATGGACAGTTACATGGTATGTGTTAAAAAAAATGTAGTCGTGATGAAAATAGCCTCTGAGTAGCAGGATGTGACCCTGGATGAATTTGTCCACTCATTCAGGCCCCCTCAGTGGCTGGTTTCTGATATCCTGCCTTCTAAGCCTGGTACCAGTACTCCCAAAAGCAAGGCTTGTCATTTTAACCTATTCTCTCTTTTATACTTCAAACCTGTGTTTCTTAAACCTTTCTATACTACATCCTGTCCATGTTCACATGTTCCTCTGGGAATGTCTGAACAAAAAGCAGCAGGGTAGAGGAAAGACATAGCTGGGTTTTCCCTTCATACGTGCTGACCCTGCTTTTTTCACTGTGTGGTAAAGTGCTTTCAATAAGACTGTTGTTAGCTTTACTTCCCAGGATTAAAACAAAAGATATGTAGACTGTAGTCCATGAGATAAAGCCATTTTCATAATTCTGACCCACTCTATTTCCAGTTTCTCACAACGTTAACCAAGTTTCTTCATCCTACCTGATGAGCCCTCTTTCAGTTCAGAGCTTTTAGACTCGTTTACCATATTAGAAAAATCAAATATTTCCACTTTGAAGATTTGTATGACTAACAATTTTTGAAAAACTCTTTTAGAAAAGAGGAATCTGTTTCTTCAAATTTATATTTGTAACCAAAAGAACAAAATAGAGAAAGAAAGAAGAAAAAAAGAGGAGGGGGATGAAGAGCAAGAGGAGAAGGAAAAGAGAAAGAAAGGGGAAAGAGGACGGGAGAGCAGAGAGACACATGAATTTAGCACGCATTCCAACTGACCTTTAATAGTGTGTTTAAAATACACATAAGGCCAGATCTAAATTTCTGTTGTTTATTTTTCTATCCCAAATACCAGCCTATGAAATACTGCACAGTGGCCCACTCACAAATTCAGAAAGCACACCAAGCTGCTTAAACAACAGAGTTGTAGGTCGTTGTAATTGTAGTTCTGGAAAGATGGCACTTCACGGAGGCACTTCACTCTATGTCTCAAGATGTAACAAACTTGTTATGCAACATATCATACACCTGAACACATGCTACAAAATACACAGTATTCATTGCATGTTTATTCATACATTGTGTGTATATGAGCATACACTTGTGCTTGTAAATGACAGCAATAAATGAGAAGTGTTTTATTTTAGGTGTGTGCTGAGAATATTGTTATTCTCAGGCATGCTTTCCTCAAAGCTGTTTAAAACCCACCTCTTTAACTCTAGTCTTTTGTTTACATATCAGACTCTCACGTTCACAGGAAAAAAAAAAAGAACAACTTATTGAAGGCTTCATGGAAAATTAGTGGCTTAATCCAAAGTAAAACATCCTAATTTCCAGATGAAAATTACTGAAGCTAAGAGACATCAAATAGTCAAAATCTTGTGCAGTGGTTTGCAAATTTAAATAATTATTCACTTTTTTCTTTCATATAATTTCATATAGTTTTCTTTCAATAATCCTCTGTTCCTTACAGCATCACATGTCTATAACATACCCACAGAGTTGTGATCTTCCAAGCAGATTGGATGCATGCTTTCATAAAAGGTTTTATACTACTTTATAAAAGCATTTTTCTAGCTCAGGACATTTTTCCCTTTCTTGCCAAACTGAAACAAGAAAGTATGAAAAATAAATTAGTAACTTGGGACTTCACTTAGCTTAGAGTATTCATACACTTTTATTCTAATAATGCTCACACATCTATCTAAACAATACATCCAGCAACATCTTAACAGCCTCAAACTTCCATCTGTACTCCAGATCCTACTCTAAGCAATGGAGTCAGTTTTTCCTCCCCTCAGTGACAGCCAAACACAAACAGAGTCTACTTAATCCTACCTGAAATGTAACTGAGTACAAGGATTAGAGGACGAATCCATCCTGAACAAGTTTCAATTCATGAACATTAAGACAAAATATCTTGTAAATAAAATTTTAGGGAGAATCATCGATTTACATTCTTAAGCACGTGAATAATTATACCAGTGCCTTAGTTGCACTTTCTACACAATGACCAAGGTAACTTGTAGATGAAAGGATTTATTTGAGGATTATAACTTCAAAGGACTTATCATCACATCAAAGAAGTGTGAACACAAGCAGTAGGCTTGGGGTCTGGAACTGGCAGCTAAGAGCTGAGATGTAAAGGCTCACATCTTCAACCACAAACAAGAAGCAGAGAGAGAAAACTTAGAAGGGAATGCAATTTTGAAACCTCAAAACCCACCTCTATTGACATATTTCCTCAAGCAAGGCCATACCTCCAAAAGCTACGCAAACACCACCACCAATTGGAAACAAAGTATTCAAATGCCCAAGAGTATGGGTAACATCTCATTCAAATCCTCACAACATTTATATAATTCAAATCAGCTGTGTTAAAGAAAGGGGCATGGGTAGCAGGAAAAATAAAAGGTTATACAACTTGAAAACTCTCTCTAGTTACTTGTTTGGAAAAATACAAGAGACTCCAAAAGTAATATAAACTGTTACCATTGGTTTTCAGAACTTGAAGTTTAGACCCTGTTGCTTAACCAAACACATGCCTTGCACATAGGACTTAAAAGAATAAAGTTTCAGCTGACCTCCTCCCAGGGGGTCTATCTCTCTTTGTATAATAAGTTGTTATGTAAGCTTCCAAGGAAAAGAAGCAATGGTTGGATTTCCCTATCTGTAAAGCCTACAAACTACAACAGTGATTGGATAGACAAGATATTGCCAATGGAACAGTGGAACTTTTATCTGGGGTAACTTCATATTTATGTAATTGGACTTAACACCCACTGGATATAATGTAATTTCTTTCTGGACTGTAAATGTAGCTTTCTACAAGTGGCTAGAAAGGTTATAGACCTGAAAGGGGAATTTACTACTCTCATTTTCCTAAACCATTATTGATTTCTAAATGTATAACTCAAAATGTTTATCTTTATAGTGATGATCAATAGTTTTATACCCATGGTCAATGGCTTCTGAGAGAGGAAGAACCAGTTTCCTCCTTGGGGAGTTCCCTAACAGGTTATTCAGGCTCAAGTATTCAACACTGGCCATGTACATGTGAGGAATGCTAAGCAGATTCTATGTGTTGTATATACATACATGCATGCATCTATGTGTAACAATCATGAATTTGGGAGAGACTGGTAGGACACTGAAGTAGTTGT
The DNA here is from genome assembly GCA_028658305.1 of Pachyuromys duprasi. Classification (NCBI taxonomy): domain Eukaryota; kingdom Metazoa; phylum Chordata; class Mammalia; order Rodentia; family Muridae; genus Pachyuromys; species Pachyuromys duprasi. The sequence continues at coordinate 52,309,106 of CM053754.1, forward strand.
AGTTGAAGAGGGAGGAGTGAGGATAATGTATATGTAATGGTCATGTATGCAGTTTAAAAATAATTAAATGAAAAGAAATGGGATTTTACTCAGACTGCATCAAGAACTGACTAGACAAAATAATTGAATTCAAAATTCCTCAATGTTTCTACTAATTCTCATTCTTTTCTAGTATGATTCTTAAATCATTTTTACTCAGACATTTAAAATTTTATCTAAAATATTTTGAGATTTCCTTCTTAAATATCCCTAAATGATTAATATAATTCTATTTATAATGTAGTTCTTGAAATTAAAAAAAAAATTGTATCACTCCCCACACTTTCCTCATTCCAGCATCTCCCGTATATCCTTTTCAGCTTTCTCTCAAATTCATAAACTTTAATTTTAACTGTTATTGTTGTTGGTAGTGGTAGTGGCTTGTGTGTGTTTGTGTGTGTGAATTAATACCTACACATACAAATACAACCAGTTCTGTCTATAGAATATTACTGTGTAAATATAATTTCAGGGCTGACCACTTCATACTGGATAAGGAAATCCTGTGCTTTTTCCTGGAGAAAAGTATTTCTCCTCCTTTCAGCATTCCTTATTTGCCTATAGTTCTTCATCTATTATTGGGACCCATGAAACATGCCTTTCTTTTCAGTACCTCACCTGATTCATTTACAGAACAACTCCTGTACCTAGGACTTGGGAAACTTTAAAGAAGAGTGGCTAGAAAGATTGTAAGACCCAGAAAAACAGAAAGTCTGCTATAATATTTTGTTTCCTAGTAATGTCAGGGAACCTATACCTATGAATTGTCAACAAAACAGCTGAACAAGTAACTTTTATTCACTTGATGTAATAGTCATCTTGGAGGCTTATTGCCTGTTGCTAACCTAGGCCTAGTCCTGGAAGCTTCTAGGCTTCATACAATCTAATCAAAACAGAACATTTTTATCTTTTGAGACATACTGATGAAAACGCTCAATCTTTCTGCAGCTTTCTGAATGCTGGCTGGCTGGTTCAACTTACCTGCTCTTAGCTATTCTGGCTCAAACTCTTCCTCAAGCTGATTGATTCGAACTGGCTTCCCTCCACTTCTGACTGAATTGCTTTGCTTGGCTTCAAACTAACTCAAACAAACTGTTCTAATCTTCTGGTTTCTTCTCATTTTCTGGTTCATTCTGTCTTTATGTGTGGCTAGCCTGTTCTCTCTTCAACCTGTCTATGTAAAACTCTCTCAGTAAGTCGACAAACTCAGCTGCCACAAACTTAACTCCACTACACTGCCTCTCACCTCACTGCCTCAACCAAACTAACTGGAAAGCACTGACTAGAACTCAGAGATGCACTGAAATTAAAAGCCTTTGAGTATATGCCTGGATCTTTTCTGTATCTAAAATTTGTACTATACCAGGCAGACCTTGAACTCAGAGATCTGCTTGCATCTGTTTCCTGGAATTTAAGGTGTGTCTATATTCTAGCCAGATCACACAGAACTAGGTTTTTGGAAGTGATCTCTTGCCAGAGAAGCCTTATTATGAATTAGAATTCTTTTACACTCAGCTCCTGAGACAAAACCTGAATAGGACAGGAGACTACTTCCTGAACAGAACACCAACAGCACAGGCTCTAAGATCAACAAGCAATAAATGGGACCTCATGAATCTGAAAAGCTTCTCTAAAGCAAAAGATACTGTCATCAAAACAAAACGACAGCCTACAGACGGGGAAAGGATCTTCATCAACCCTATATCTGAGAGAGGGCTAATATCCAGTATATATAAAAAAACTCAAGAAGTTAAAAAGCAACAAATCAAGTAATCCAATTAAAAAATGGGATATGGAGCTAAATAGAGAATTCTCTGTAGAGGATTGTAGAATGGCAGAAAAACACTTAAAGAAATGCTCAACATCCTTAGCCATCATGGAGATGCAAATCAAAACGACCCTGAGATTTCACCTTACACTTGTCAGAATGGCTAAGAATAAAAGCTGAAGAGACAACACATGCTGGAGAGGATGTGGAGAAAGAGGAACCCTCCTCCATTGCTGATGGGAATGCAAACTTGTACAATCACTCTGGAAATCAATTTGGCGCTTTCTTAGACAATTAGGAATAGTGATTCTTCAAGATCCAGCTATACCACTGCTAGGCATATATCCAAAAGATACTCAAGTACACAAAAAGGACATTTGCTCAGCTATGTTCGTAGCTGTTTTATTTGTAATAGCCAGAACCTGGAAACAACCCAGATGTCCCTCAGTTGAGGAATGGATAGAGAAATTGTGATACTTTTACACAGTGGAATACTACTCAGCAATTAAAAATGAGGAAATCATAAATTTGCAGGTAAATGGTGGGACCTGGAAATGATCATCCTGAGTGAGGTATCCCAAAAGCAGAAAGAGGTACATGGTATATACTCACTTATATAGACCTATAAGATAGGATAAACATACTGAAATCTATACTCCTAAAGAAGATAAACAAGAAAGAGGACCTGGGGTAAGATAATCAATCCTCACTTAGAAAGACAAATGGGATGGACATTGGATGTAGGAGAAAACAAGTAACAGGACAAGAGCCTACTACAGAGGGCCTCAGAAAGACTCTACCTAGCAGTGTATCAAAGCAAATATTAAGACACATAATCAACCCTTTGGCAGAGTGCAGGGAATCATATGAAAGAAGGCAGAGTTAGTATGACTTGGAGAGGACAGGAGCTCCCCAAGGACCAAATATATCAGGGCACAGGAATCTTTTATGAGACTGTTTCTCCAACCAACGACCATGTATGAATATAACCTAGAACCCCTGCTTGAATGTAGCTAATGGTAGCTCAATATCCAAGTGGGTACCCTAGTAAGGGGAACAGGGACTATTTCTGACATGAACTCAATGGCTGGCTCTTCGAGTCCCCAGCACCCCTTGAGGGAGGAGCAGCCTTGCTAGGCCACAGAAGAGGACATTGCAGTCATTCCTGAAGAGCCCTGATAAGCTAGAGTTAGATGGAAGGGAAAGAAGTCCTCCCCTATCAGTGGACTTGGAAAGGGGCAGGGAGGAGATGAGGGAGGGATGGGGAAGATAGGGAGGTAATGCGGGAGGGGGCTATGGCTGGGATACAAAGTACATAACCTGTGATTAATATAAAATTAAAAAAATGTTAAAAAATAATTTTTATCTTAGCTTTGATAAAATTAAATGAGCATAATAATGTATTCTTTTTGTTCTCCTCAAGATAGGGTTTCTTTCTGTAGACTTGGCTGTCTTGGACTTACTTTGTAGACCAGGCTGTCTCTAATAGATCCATATTCTTCTGCCTATGCAAGTGCTGGGATTAGAGGCATGCACCACCGAGCCCAGCTAATATATTCTTATATTAATTGCACATTTTTCATGACCTCCATCGTACTTAAATTAAGTCTTTAGGTTAAAATGGTCTACACTTAAGACTTTCATTTAAAAAATATTTCACTATTCAATATAACTTAAGTGTTTTTTGAGACAGGATTTCTCTGTGTAGCTTTGACTGTCATGGACCCACATTGTAGACCAGGCTGCCTCAAACTCACAGAGATCCATCTGCCTCTGCTTCCCTGAGTGCTGAAATTACAGGCATGTGCTACCATGCTTGGCATAATTTAGATTTTTAAAATTAAGTTTAAATTAATAACAATTTATTTTAAATAATTTAATACGTTCTCTTCTTGGGCATATCTCTATTTTACATCCAAATCCCAAGATCCAAACCAGTAGAACCTATTCGTACTTAAAAGATGGAAACAAATAGGTTTCCAACCAAGTAGGTTATATTGATATTGATATTGGAAATGCTAAGATGCACAAATTCCTAGATATACAAATGACTCTGTTACAGTTGCCTGAATTCTCTGTAACAACAGATGCCCTAATGAAACATCTGCCATGTAAATACAACTAGACCATTGGACCAAGTAATATTTATCAAACACAAACTCTAAATTATATTAATCATTTGATAGACTCAGATTCCAAATGGTATAGATACATGCCTGGTTCTGGAAATCTCTGGGAAGTAGAGTATGCATCAGATTCTGCCAACTTTTAAATCAACATTGACTTTATTTATCTCACTAGCAATATTCAAAACTTTTGAATTGAATCATTTTATTCAAGTCATATGGGGATAATCTCCAATGGCAATAATATCAATGCATGTTTAGGACAATCATCTAATGCTGGAGTTAGAGGTTTATGACTATAGTAAACAGATTGGGACAGATTAAGTGTTCTACTACTAAGGAAGACATAGCTTAAAAAGGATCAGTGGGGCATGTTGGGATAGATCTTGTCTATAATCCCAGCTCTAGAGGAGCCAAAATAAGAGGGTTGCTATAAATTTGATACTAACCCGGACTATGTAATTGAGCTCTGGTTTAGCCTAGTGTACATATTTAGGATCTATCTTTTAAAAAAAATGATGTATAAACAAAACAAAACAAGAAAACAACATATAAAAATATATTTTTTAAAGTAGGCTTTTAACCTAAGAGATTACACCTCAAAAACCCATGTTTCTTGGTTAGATGAGATTTTAAGGTGTCTCCTACTAAACTCGGACTTAAAAATACTAAACAATACTCATATTTTTCAATGACTAATATAGACTTGTAATATTTCAATAACACTTTTTAATAATTACTCTTTTTGAAATCTAGTTTTCTATTCTGATTGTGAAATAAAGGACATGTTTGGTTCATATCCACAAAATCTATAAAATCTTGATTGCTACTGAATCTGATCTCTTTTATTTATATATATCTTTATCAATAAAAATATATGGCTCATGGAAATAGAACTATTTTGTTAACAAGAAGTTGAAAGTTATATTGTGTTCTAAAGAAGCTAAACAAGAAAGAGGACCCTGGGTACAATGATCAATCTTCACTCAGAAAGACAAATGGGATGGAAATTGGAAGAAGGAGAAAACAAGAAACAAGACAGGAACCTACCACAGAGGGCCTCTGAAAGACTCTACCCAGAAGTGTACCAAAGCAGATGCTGAGATTAATAACCAAACCTTGGGTAGAATGCAGGGAGTCCTATGAAAATAGGGGGAGATAATGGGACCTGGAGAGGATAGGAGCTCCACAAGGAGAGCAAAAGAACCAATATATGTGGGCACAGGGTCTTTTCTGAGACTGATACTTCAATCAAGGATCATTCATGGATGTAACCTAGAACTCCTGCTCAGATGTAGTCCATGGCAGCTCAGTATCTAAGTGGGTACCCTAGTAAGGGCAACAGGGACTGTCTCTGACATGAACTCAGTGACTGGCTCTTTGACCCCACCCCCGTGAGGGGGGTGCAGCCTTACCAGGCCACAGAGGAGGACAATGCAACCAGTCCTGATGAGATCTGAAAGGATAGGGTCGGATGTAAGGGGAGGAGGACCTCTCCTATCAGTGGACTTGGAAAGGAGAATGGGAGGAGATGAGGGAGGGAGGACGGAATTGGGAGGGGATGAGGGAGAAAGCTGTAGCTGGGTTACAAAGTGAATAAACTGTAATTAATATAGAATTGAAAACGTAATTTTAAAAGTTATATTGTGTTGTTATTGTTTTTCTTCAATATAACTATATATTTACTAATACAAACATACATCTGATGTATTATCAAAAAAGAGTGAATACATTATTATTGATGAGTAACAGTTATAATAATTTGGATATTAAGCATTACTCTTTCCTAAAATTTGAATTACCCACTCAACAATTTTATGAGAAAAACAAATAAACTAAGGTAAAATTAACGTTGAAAAGATAGTAAAATCCTTAAAATACTCCACCATTAAATAAAAAAATAAAGTATAAAATACAACTGTTTAGAAGTATTTACTTTATCAGGCTACTTAAAGTATGTAACGGAAACAAGAAAAAAAAAGAGTGTAATATATACACAGAAGACTTTTCTTGATTGTTAATGACAGTAACAACTATTTCTCTCTCCTAAAGAATGATTTCCTGTTCATCTGATCCCTATGATGTTTAGCCAACAGGAGGAATTACAAACTAAAGTTTCCACAAAGCCACAATTATCTCAAAGGTTCTATAAAACCGATTGAATAATTAAGACATTGGGATTGTGAAATACTGGTTTGTTATAGATCCAGAACCTACCTTAATTCACTTTCTGTGTCTGAACTAGAATATTATGAGATAAAATCTTCAAAATATATTAACAGAACCTTAGTTTTCACTATCCTAAAACTAAGACTGTCATCAGAAATTCATATCTGAATTTCTTCTCTGTTTTGTTATAACCCAATTGCTTGATGTTTTCATCATCATAATTGATATCAACATAATGGGCTGACTTACTGTTTCCTTTGTTCTGTGACTATAAAAGTTCATGTAACCACTCCTTTATTGGAACATATCATTTGTGGCAACCTGAATCTCTGTTCCCGTGCCAGGTTCACTCATATTAAGCTCAAAACAAAGTATTTCTTATTCTCTTTGAAGTGAGGGGTTTGTTTTGCATAAACAGCAGCCTGAGTAAATAGTAAGATTCATTTCTCCCCCAGAATAACATGCCTTTGATTAGCTTCCAAAATGAGTCCAATAAGAAACATAGAAAACGTTTAGTAGCCTGAATGAGTTAGGAATGTTTGGAGGCAAGTAAACTGGCTTTCTTTCTGGTGAAAATTGTCTGGGCTCCCATTACGTTACATCACACTTACTCTTTTAAAGTTTCTGTTTCTTCTTTATTTTGTTTCTTTATTGTTTTCCTCCTGTTTCCAGCTGTTTTAATATAATATTTTACTTTTGTTTTTATTAACTACAGTTTATGCCCTGTTTATCCCACCTGTAGCTCCCTCCTTTTCTCCTCCCAACCCTACCCTCGCTCCCTCTTCTACACCAATGCCCCTCCCTCTGTCCACTGTTAGGGGAGGTCAACTTCCCCTTCCCTCTGATCTTAGTCTATCACGTCTTATCAGGAGTGGCTGCACTGTCTTCCTCTGTAGCCTGATAAAGCTACCCCCCCCCCTGCTCCCCAAGGGAGAGGTGATCAAAGAGCAATCAGTTATGTCAGAGACAGTCCCTATTCCCATTACTAGGGAACCCACTTGGACTAAGCTGCCATGGGTTACATCTGAGCTGGGGTTTTAGGTTATCTCCATTAATGGTCCTTGGTTGGAGCATCAGTCTCAGAAAAAAACCACTGCACTCAGATTTTTTAGTTCAGTTGCTCTCCTTGCAGAGCTCCTATCCCCTCCAGGTATTTCTATTTCCCCCATCTTTCATAATATTCTCTGCACTCTGCCCAAAGTTTGGCTATGAGTCTCAGCATCGGCTTTGATACTCTTTCAAAGGCCCTCCTTCTTCCTTAGCTTCTTTAGGTGTACAGATTTTAGTATGTTTATCCTATATTATATGTTTAATATCCACTTATGAGTGAGTATATACACTGTGTGTTTTTCTGCTTCTGGGATAGCTCACTCAGGATGATCTTTTCTAGTTCCCACCATTTGCCTGCAAATTTCATGATTCCCTTGTTTTTAAATGCTGAATAGTATTCCATTGTGTAAAAGTACCACAATTTCTGTATCCATTCCTCAACTGAGGGACACCTGGGTTGTTTCCAGCTTCTAGCTATTACAAATACAGCTGCTACAAACATGGTTGAGCAAATGTCCTTGTTGTATACTTGAGCATCTTTCAGATATATGCCTAGAAGTGGACTAACTGGATGTGGAGGTAGCACTATGCCTATTTGTCTGAGAAAGCACCAGATTCATTTCCATAGCAGTTGTACAAGTTTACATTTCCACCAGCAATGAAGGAGGGTTCAGATTTTTCCTCATTCTCTCCAGCATGTGTTGTCACTTGAATTATTATCTTAGATATTATGATGTATGTAAGGTAAAATCTCAGGGCTGTTTTGATTTGCATTTCCCTGATGACTAAAGACTTGAGCATTTTTTAAGTGTTTCTCTGCCAATCGACATTCCTCTGTTGAGAATTCTCTGTTTAGCTCTGCACCCCATTTTTAATTGGATTACTTGATTTGTTGCTATTTAACTTCTTAAGTTCTTTATATATTCTGGATATTAGTGCTCTGTCAGATATAAGGTTGGTGAAGATGCTTTTCCAATCCTTAGGCTGTCGTTTTGTACTGATGACAGTGAGCTTTTTCAGGAGCTTTTCAGTTTCCTGAGGTCCCATTTATTGTTTGTTGATCTTAGAGCCCTGCTGTTGGTGTTCTGTTCAGGAAGTTTTCTCCTACGCCAAAGAGTTCAAGGCTCTTACCCACTTTTTCTACTAACAGGTTTAGTGTATCTGGTTTTATTTTGAGGACTTTGATCCACTTGGACTTTAGTTTTGTACAGAGGGATAAGTATGGATCTATTTGCATTTTTCTACACGTAGACATCCAGTTAGACCAGCACCATTTGTTGAAGATGCTATCTTTTTTCCATTGTTTTGGCATCTTTGTCAAAAATTAGGTTTCCATAAGTGTGTGGGTTTATTTTAGGGTCTTCTATTCAATTCTATTGATCTACCACCTGGTTTCTATGCCAGTACCATGCAGTTTTTATTACTGTTGCTCTATAGTACAGCTTGAGATCAGGGATGGAGATACCTCCAGAAGATCTTTTATTATAGAGGATTGTTTTAGCAATTCTGGGTTCCTTGTTATTCCATATGAAGTTGACAATTTCTCTTTCAAGGTCTGTAAAGAATTGTGTTGATAATTTGATGGGAACTGCATTGAATCTATAGATTGCTTTTGTTAAGATGGCCATTTTTACTATGTTAATCCTGCCAAGCCATAAGCATGGGAGATCTTTCCATTTTCTGATATTTTCTTCTATCTCTTTCTTCAGAGACCAGAATATTTTTTTCAGACAAGTCTTTGACTTGCTTGGTTAGAGTCACACCAAGGTACTTTATGTCCTTTGTGGCTATTCTGAAGGGTGTTGTTTCCCTAATTTCTTTCTCAGCCCTTTTGTCTTTTGTATACAGGAGGGCTACTGAATTTTTAAGTTAATTTTGTATCCAGGCATTTTGCTGAAGGTGTTTATAAGCTGTAGGACTTCCCTGGTAGAATTTTTGAGGTCACTCATGTGTACTATCATATCATCTGGAAATAGTGATACTTTGACTTTCTTTCCAATTTGTAGCCCGTTGATCTCCTTAATTTTCCTATTGCTCTAGCAAGGACTTTAAGGTCTATGTTGAAGACATATGGAGAGAGTGGGAAGCCTTGCCTTGTCCCTGATTCAGTGGGATTGATTTAAGTTTCTCTCCATTTAGTTTGATGGTGGCTATAATTTGCTGTATATTGTCTTTACTATGTTTAGTTATGTGCACTTTTTCCCTTATCTCTCCAAAACTTTAAAAAGGAATGGGCAGTGGATTTTATCAAATGTTGTTTTCAGCATTTAAGGTTTTTTTTCAGTTTTTTATATGTTTTTTTTTCAGTTTTTTTATATAGTGGATTACATTGAGGATTTCCATATATTGAACCACCCCTGCATACCTGGGATGAAGCCTACTTAGTCATAGTGGATGATATTTTTGGTGTGTTCTTGTATTTGGCTTGCAAGTATTTTGTTGGGTATTTTTGAGTCAATGTTAATAAGGGAGACTGGCCTGAAATTATTTTTTGGTTGGGTCTCTGTGAAGTTTAGGTATCAATGTGACTGTGGCTTCATAGAATGAGTTTCACAGTGTTCCTCTATTTCTATTTTTTAGACTAGTTTGAAGAGTATTGGTGTTAGCTCTTCTTTGAAGGTCTGGCTGTATTTTACTGTTTTTCCCTCAGTTCCTTAACCTGTTTGTTTGACCATTCCTCTGTTTATTTCTTTCAGTGATTTAATCATTTCCTCTCTAAAAGGCACAAACTGTTTGGCTGCTTCTTCCTGCATTTCTTTATGGATGGCCATAATCTGATTGACTTTATCTTCCTCTAATTCTTTACACATTTTGTTTCCTCTATTATTCTTTTTATAAGCATATATGTTAGGTCATCTTGAATTTCACTTGGGTTAAGGTGTCCAGGGTTACTTGCCCTTGGATAACTGGGTTCTGAGGATGCCATATTGCTTTGCCTTTTATTGGTTTTGCTTTTATGTTGGCCTCTACCCATCTGGCAGTCTCAGGTGTTGGCTGTTAATTTCTGCTGCCTGCTTGAATCCTGGAGTGGGGAAAATCCATTGGCAGAGTTCTGAAGGAGGCCTCCTCAGCTTTTTGGGTATGGTCAGGCAAATGGCAGTGCTTCTCAGGAATTGCCACAGTTCACCTTAGGAGTATGGGCCTGTGTGGTATCTGTTCTCCTCTAACCAAGAGAAGTCCTGGAGACAGCTGCCCTGCAACTGGGTTTCTTGCTCTGAATTTAGTGAGCTGCTGTTACTGATTTTACGCTGTGTTTACTGGGCACTGCCCTCTTGAAGAATCAGGGAGTGCTGTTATTTCATCAGTTTAGCTAGGGTTAAGGGTTGCACCTTTGAGCAGTATCGGGGGCTGATCCAGCGGCTCTCAGGCTTCTGTAGGTCTAAGGTTGGAGCTGTGTTCCCCAGTACCCTAGCAGTAATCAATGGCAGGTGAGCACAGTGCTCATGTGTGCAGCTGGAGGCTAGAGGCTGGAGCATATGGGAACCCCGAAACATTTTTTGGAGCTGGGTGTCCTGAGGTTGGATTTTATATTTCCCCCCGTGTGAGGTTACCTCCCAACAGGAAGACCCAGTCTGTGTTGTTTGGGGGTCCACAGTTCTGTCTAGGATGGCAGGCAAAGCATGCTGACAGAGTGGCTCTGCCTTGTTGGTGACTGGGCATCTACAGGACCCCAGGAACTTAGCTCTGAGAAGTTTTCGAGGTGGGGGTGGGGACTGGCTGAGTGCTCTGTGGTTTGACCTATTGTTTCCCTCACTGTAGAATTTCCTCCTGACAGAGAAACCCATCTCTGGTGCCCTGGGGCCTGCAGTTCAGTCTGGGACATTGATCAGAGCACCGAGGTGTGTGGCTCTGGGCTGGTGACTGAGTGTCCTCTGGGACCCTGGAACTCTTTAGCAGTTTAGTTGGGTGACCTGATCCTGAACTATTCCCATACTGTGGGGGTTTCCCCTTACCTGGGAAACACAATTGCTGGTGTTTTATGGATCAGAGTTCCATCTCTTGGACACTGTGCCATTCCTGCTGTGCTGCTGGTCAGAAAGTGTCCTCCTGGTGCCGCCATCTTGGATCCCCCCCTGTTTTAATTTTTAAAGCTTTATTTATTTTATATGTACAAGAGTTTTGCCTATGTGTACATCTGTTTACCCCTCTGTGTATCTTTTTTCCACCTAGACCAGTAAAAGATGTTGGATTCTTCAGCAATGGAGTTACAGGGAGTTGTAAACCTTCATGTATATGTTAGGATCAAATACAGGTCCTCTGCGAAAGTATCCAATGCTCTTAATGTCTAAGCAGTCTCTCAAGCACCATCGATGCTTCTTTTATCAGTATGGTCATTGGATGTTTTTTTCTGTCATTGTTGTTCATGATTATTGTTAATTTAACAACAGCTAGGGTCATCTTGGAAGAGAGAATCTAAATTGAGAATAGGTCTCCATCAGATTGGTTTGTAGGCAAGTCTGTGGTGTATTTTCTTTAATACTGATTGCTATGGGAGTTCCCAGGTTATTCTGGATTTTTCTGGACAGGTGATCCTGGGAAACTAAAAAAAGTCATTGAGAACAATACAGTAAACATAGTTTCTCCATGTCCGCTGCTTCAGTTCCTGCTTGTAGATATCTGCTTGAGTTCCATCCCTGACTTCTGTTCATGATGAACCTTAAACTTTAATTTGAAATAAATCTTTTTGTCTCTAAGTAGATTTAGATCATAGTCTTTATCAATATTATTCTTTGGATTTATGAGACAATGGACCTTGAATTCACTGGCTTTTTTGTCACTCATTTTGTTTGTCACCCTAACTCTCCAACTTATGCACAGGACAGAAAAAACAACTCTACCATTTTGTGACAAATTTAAATCAAGCTTTATTAAGTATTAAATACTGGCTAAGTGATGGACTTGGGCAGGACCATTCCCTGAAATTTCCCTCCTGAGAATGGCCTTGAGCCACACATTGCAGGGCTTTATAAGGAAAACCATGTAGGTTACCATACTTTTCAGAAGGTTTGGCTCTTTTCAAAGAACTACAATTCTCAGTATTTCAGGAAGTTACCTACTTCCTGGGCAGGTGGGCATTACAGGTTAATTTGGGCCATTATAACTGACTGAGAAATCTTGGACAAATTATGTAGCTGCTTTATGCTTCACAGTACCTTTATAGTTTAAATACGATCCGTTCCTCAGATATTCATAGTTACTTAGCTAGTGACTTTGTTTTTGGAAATCATAAGAACTTTAAGAGGTAGGACAAAGTGAAGGAAATAGATCACTGGGACCTGTCTTTAAGTGCTGTTTCTTGTACTGACAACATTCTCCTCCCTCTCTTTCTGTTCCCTGGTTGTCATGAAGTGAGGAATCTCTATCACATACTCGATGTCATGACATTTAGCCATGGCTCAGAAACACTGATTCCATTGATAGAAATCTGTGAAACCTTGAACAACAATAACAACAATTTCCTTCATTTAAGTTATTTCTGTAAGTGATTATCTTGACAATAAAATTAATACAGCCTCCATCTTTATGGTCTATGATTAATATATTTATCACAAGTAAGTAATACTTTGTGAACACTAGCTTAAGTTCATACATGAACCAACTTAAAATACCAATGACAGTAAAGCCTGCCAGCTACCTATAACCTACTAGGAAAAAGTAAACACAATATTAAAATGATTTAATGTGAGGTCATCTAATCAAATATCTCAAGTCGAGAGAGATTTTTTCACTACGAAAACTGAATAGCAAACTGAGGTGGACAGAAATGGGTATAGCTCACATGAAACTTTATATTCACAGACTTAATTTCTGTAAACATCCAGTATAAGCCTCACAAAATTACCCTGTACATCTTTCCAGGATACTCTAGTTTTTCTTCTGCTGTTGGGATAGCATACCTTGACAAAATGTGAATTGAGGGAGAATGGATTTGCTTTAACTCATGGTTCTAGGTTATAATCTATCATAGCAGTTAATGCACAAGAAATTTAAGATGGGTAGTAACATTAAACCCATAATCAAGAATAATGAAAAACAAGTGCCTGTATATTGGTATTAAATTTACTTTTTCTTGTTTAGGATCCAAACTGGAGAATGATGACAGCTACTTTTAGATTGATTCCCACATAAATTCAAACAATCAAAGCAACCCCCCACAGACATACATGCCAGCCTGATCTAGGAAATGAATCAGTGGTACTTTCATTTAAGGTGATTGTAAACTGGGTCAGTTGATAGTTAAAATCAACTATCCCAATGGATGATAGACAGTGTCAGCTTGACAGTTAAAATACTAACTATCCCAAAGGGCCACTATGGTAAAAGTAGAAATAGTCAAATGCAAAAGATAAATATGAGAACCACCCTGTTTCAGATCTGTTCAGGACAGTTCATGGGTAGTTTCTCTGCCATGTAATGAGAAACAGGCAAGTCTTTCAATACTTTTGTTGCCTTTCCTCTCTCTCTCTCTAGGTAAAAGCATAATCATACTTCCCCATTACCACTAATGGTACAGTGGTGTTTCACACGAATAAGGAACTCTCAGAAGTCCACACATCCAGTGTGTAATGTATGAGCCTCACCATGGGAATGCACCCTGCATGATAACAGTGTCTCCCTAACCACTCCATGATCATGGTATCTCTCCAGTCAAGCAGGTGTATATTATTACTTCCTATTTCTAGAAATATCAACAAATACTAAAAGTTTAAAATAGAAAAGCAATATCCCTAATAAAATTTTAGTGACTCATTAACAGATAGTACCATACAGCTATACTGGGACAAGGACTAAACTGCAAAGCTGCCAAGAAAGACAGAGACAAGAAGATCAGCTCCACTCTATCACATGTACCTGCTGAGTTCCTTTAATATCTTAGGGACATTTACTCAACCAAACTGGAGCAGGTGGCTTCAGCTCAGAAAATAATTTCAGAATTGGTCAGTATGAAAGAGCTGTGTTTAGAAAAGGTACTGTAAAACCATCTTAAGCATGAAGGTTAACAGAAGAAAAGAAGCATCCAGACAATGCAAGGCACAGATATGGGCCTCTTTAAAAGTGAGTCTTACTCTGCTGTTTTTATAACAACCATATGTAGGATTTGGAGTGGCAGGGGCCCTAAAGAACATAAGTGAGATCATCAGATGGCTCCTGGGGAATGCTGAATAAGATTAAAGCTGTAGAGCTCAGGGATACATTTTCCCAATCAACAAAGTTGATAGTCTTATTTGAGATTCTCAGATGGTGTTTGGGAAGAGAAAACTTTTATCATTCAGGCTTCATGCTTGGTTCATTATTGCTTTATTACAAAATACAAAAATATGGAGGGGATATTAACTCTTCATCTGTCAGCTACCTCCATAACAGGGTTTATTAATTATACTAGAATTATTGCTTTTACAGTTGTAAGTGGCTTTAACCAAATTCTGAAATTGAAGCAGAAAAAACTCTCCTTTCTTCCCCCAAGTCCTCATAATTCTCCTTGTTTTCCTATCTGGCCTCAGAGCCAGTATGGCACACTGCTGTGGTAGGAAGTGACCGTGGATGGACAGGCTACAACAGAGATGAGAAATATTGACAGAAAACAGCACCATCCCCTGATCATGAAAATGTTCATGTTGTTGATGAGTAGTGAAAATGTTGTTAAGCCTCAGAGTCTCATTTTTCTTCTCATTCTCACCCTCCTTTTCAAGACAGCCAGCTTCCCAATGAAATTCACATCCGAGATAAGACCCTAGCTGCAAGAGTAAGATAGCAGACTTCAAGCCTCACTGATGATGTAAGTTACAACCAAATCAAAATCACCAGTCTGCATCCTGCCCAACAGAGATATGACATTTATATTAATATTTTGTGAAGTTTCTCAATTAGCAAATGATGAGCTAGAGCTCATCATCATAGTGGGGTGATATGATTTTACTCTTTGCATGATATTTGCATTATAAATCTTTGAGAGGGCATAAATGGCACATTGTCACCATGTAATATCTCAAAAAGAGTCTAAGGAAAGGGGAATATTTTTAATAGAAAGAAAAATACTGCAGTTTGAAGCAGATTGCCTGGGATCTTGCTGGTTAGCTAGGTACTGCCAAAACTGATGAACTGTGGGAAGGTACATAGGTCTCCTCAAATTCCTGAAGCTCCTTACTTCTAGATGTGGCAAAATGTGGTAAACATATTAATAGAACATTGTACACTCTTGGATCATAAATGCTTAAAAAATAATGAAGTGTGATTCCTTAGCCTAGCTATAAAAATAAATTTCTTTTTCTTCCTTAAAATAAAACCTTTTTATGCAATGGCAATTTAAAAACTCAAAGAATTTCATTTAGTTCATTTCACTGTCATTTTAAATCATTTTTTTATTTTAAATCATTTTAATAGGTCAGAATTCTAAGCAAAGAAACAATATTTGAGAAACATTTTTTCTTAACTTTCTTTAACAAGAAATGGGCTTGAAAAAAGTGCTTGTTTATGTGCTGTAATTAGATTTTCCTTTAATTAAGGTTTTAAAATTAACATTTACACTGCTGGGTACACAAATACTTTCTAGATTTTCTTGGTAACATTTGTATAAACTGCTTTGTAGTTTGAGCAGCCATAGAAGTGGCTGTTCCTTTGAGTTTTCTTTCTACTTTAATTGTAGCCAAAACGAAAGTCCTAATCCTCATTGTGAGCACACGTCTTACCTATTCATGAGACTGCCAGCCAGCTTTATCAGAGTTTAGAACAGTCTATCCAGGCACGGGCTACAGAGTGAGAATGGATTGTGAAAACCTAAGAGTACTGAGTTCTCTTTTTTTCTCCTGGGTAGATGTGCCTGTCCTTTGAGGCTTGATGCAGAAGGGCCTGAGGATTTGCTCCTAGTATACAGCTGACCACACCCTTACCACCCTCTGTGTGCACTCCATATGCAGCACATGCCTGTCATTTTGTATCATTGAAAGTGGATCTTAAGTACCTAGTATTAACCTCGCACTACAAAGCAACTATAAACAGAGGCTGTTTATTTAGCTAAGGTAGTTTGCTGCAGTTTGTATGTGGCAAACACTGAACTTCAAGCAGGGAAGTGGGAAAGCTCTAAGGTGTGGGCTTTTGTAGGTTATTGGCATGCAAATCTGGAAGCAGGTGGGTGGAATGAAGGCAGATCATATGACTGAGTAGCATTCTTGACTCCTTGTTCAGCCTCTACGTGCTTTAGAAAGATGTGAGCTTGAGAAATATATAAAGTGCCAGCTGGACTTATTGCAGCGGGAGGCACTAGCTTCCTGGGCTTTTCATGCAAATAAGCCCATTGTCCATCTCTGTGCATACCCCTCAATCCATGCAGAGGAAAGACTGGAATGCTCAGAAAGCAAAGCTGCACTCTCCGGGAAAGACACCACTCACCTTAGGTGCTAATGAGCATTTGGAATGCGGCTAAGTGATGCACACATGTCCCATTTGCAGTGATTTTAAAACTTTCTAATGAAAATGGAAAGAGTCCGCTAACAGTGTTTTAACATTAACAACACCACAAAAACTATATCCTGGCCATATTAGAGGTGTGTGAGTATTTTTTTAAACATTATGACAATCAGAAAATTTAAATTCATACTGTGGGCATCATTTGTGCTTTGCACTATGTACCAATTTGAGAACTCTGGAATAGAACAGTGGCATATATTAGCCTCAGAGGTAAGAGTGTGGAAAGTCATGGTAAATCTTGTATAAATACTTTAATATATAACTATCTTTCTTATTAGAAAAGGTCCTATTGAGAAAGCACATTTCAGAGAAATGTTTAGGAGAAAAGACTTAACTTTTCAGGATATGGCTATTTAAGAATGGCATATTTAAATGATTTTGAAAGATATTTATATTAATATGTCTTTGGACAAAATCCATACTTGTTTAGAAAATTCTTTTAATGCATCTTTTAATACTATATATGATCAAATAATCAGAAAGATTGAATAGAGAAAGCATATTTAGTACTAGAAACAAAAATCATTGCTTTTATAAGCAAATAAGATTCATGGTGTTAATATTTTTTTCAGTTTTCACCACAGAAGCTAAAGCCAGAAATCACAGTGGAGTCTGAGATTTGGAGATGAGGGGAAGAGAACCAAGTGCAGAACTTGAGGAGAAGGGTATTAACTGAAACCACACCCTTTACCTCAAAGGAGATAAGAAAAGCTATGTTCTGAGGCTTGTATAAGCGGCCATGATCTGGGAACACTAATTTATTTTTTCTCTGAGTCCATGTTTCAATGGTGACAGATTCATGATGATTTTATAGGATCAGGACAAATAAAATCATAAATTGAGATACTTCCTAAATACACTGGTGGGAATATTAATAGACTAGGAGAAAATAGAGAATCTCTATTACAGAATTCATGATATCTTTTGTGTTGTGGAAACTAGGGTTTTATTTATTAAATTACAAAAGATTTTATCTGTCAATCAGAGGATGTTTGATTAGACACAAAGATGGGTTAAGAATTGTTATTTAGCAGACTGGTCACATCCCAAGACCAATTATAACTAGACTAGAACCTGTGTTATTTTTAATTTTTTTATTATTATCATTTATTACACTTTATTCAATTTGTATCCTGGCTGTGTCCCCCTCTCTTGTCTCCTCCCAGTCCCAACTTCCCTCCCTCCCTCATTTCCCCCTCATGCCCCTCCCCTAGTCCACTGATAATGATATTTTTAAGTCACTGAATTTCTAGTAAGTTAACAAAAACTTAATAACATACAGAGAATTCAGTGGAAGGTATGGATTCTTTACTGGAACTTTGTACACAAAGATGACATCAAAGTCTGAAGCTAAGGAACAGACTAGGTCATTCTATGGGGAAGTGAAGAAAAGGGCTATTTAATATCTAGGGTTAACCTCTTTTTGCTTCCTGCCAAAGTGTGTAGCAAAGTCAAGTATTGGCATCAGGGAGGGGACTGCACTTCCTAAGGGTACATTTACCAAATTGCACATCTGTCATGCTGATTGTTTAAGAACAAGCTCTTGGAGATGACACACAAATTTAATACTATTAAAATACCCACTATTGTTTTGCATGATTGTCTATGGAATCTTATGAAAGATGTGGGAAATAGCAAGATCTGGAGAGGGCAGGAGCTCCACAAGGAGAACAACAGAACCAAAAAATCTGAACACAGGGCTCTTTCCTGAGACTGATAGTCCAACCAAGAACCATGCATGGAGATTACCTCAGACCCCTGCACAGATGTAGCCCATGGCAGTTCAGTGTCCAAGTTGGTTCCATTGTAATGGGAACAGGGACTATCTCTGATATGAACTGATTGGCCTGCTCTTTGATCACCTCACCCTGATGGGGGGAAAGCCTTACCAGGCCACAGAGGAAGACAATGCAGCTACTCCTGATAAGAGCTGATAGACTAGGATCAGAAGGAAGGAAAGGAAGACCTCCCCTATCAGGAGATTTGGGGAGGAACATGAGTGGAAAAGGGGGAGAAAATGTGGGATTGGGAGGGGAGAGGGGGTTATGGGGGGGATACAAAGTGAATAAAGTGTAATTAATAAAAATTAAAATAAAAGTTAAAAATAGGAAAGCAAAACTGGAGCAAGTCTTAAAGGTTCAGGTTGTTGAAAGGGTAGCTGCAGATTACAAGTAACATGGTAAGTTATCTTCAGCTGTGGGGTAGTGCTTTCCTTTTTCCCCAGAATCAGGCTTTAATTACAGAGTAAAGAACAAACTGGACTTGATTGCTGTGTCGAAAGACTGACATTTCAGTGGCTCCTGTGGAATGCCTATTTGATATTTCTGTACAGAAGACTCAGAGTACAAAGGAGCCTTGTGCTGCCAGCAGCTGAGGAAGCATCCTTTGTCTGCCCAATTTAACTGTTTTGATGTGGAAGTCAACACAAGATCAAAAAAATTCAAACACAACATTATCATTTTTAAAATCAATCTCATGGCTATGCTTTAAAAAGCATCCACAGGAAGGCAATTGATATTTTTGAGATGATACTAGAAAAAAATAGGAAAACAAAGAACTCAGTCAACAAAACTGATCATATCCTGGATTCATATTTACCAAATATATTATTTACAGTAATTATAACCATATTTTCTATGGCTATTTATTATGCAGATTTATCATTAAAACTGGAAAAGAAATACTTATTCAAAATATTTGGCTACCTGTAAACGCTTTTTAAATGCTGGTTGAAGTTAATTAAAATACATGTGAAGTGAATATATGAGGAGAGAGAAAGAGTGAGAGAGAGAATATGAATTCAGAGCTAAATATTCTCTGGGTCTAAATATGTCAGGACTCCTCCCCATTGCAGAGAGGGGCTCATAACTTGGCATTTTTATAGATACTCCTACACGAAGTTTAACATCTGCTATTAACCAGCTACAGATCGTGGACACAGCATGATGTATACATGGAAGTAGAGCTACAGGGATACATTTTTGAGAAGTATATAGGTAAAGGTACCCTGCTAGCAATACACAAGAAACAGCATGAGCAGAAACCTTCATGGAGAAATGCAGCCAGCTGCAAGTATTTTTAATGTTTGATTAATTCTTCATTCTTCCTTCTTTCATTTATTGAGAGCTTTCCTCTGCTTCTTTCTATCCTCTCAATTACAACACTAAATCTTAACCAGATAAGGTGTGGAAGATAAAAAGAAGAAAGGAGTGAGGGTGACAAAAATATCTTTTACCAAATTTTGAGAGCAAGAGCTTTAAAAAAATCATTATTTTCCAGCTGAAATAAACAAAGGTCTTTAAGAAAATAAAAGGAGAAAAATCTCTAAAATCCACATAGTTTTTCAGCATTCCTCAAGAGAGTGTGATGTTGATAGCAAGAAGTGAGGAATCTAAAACAAGAATTCAGTTCCAGTTAATTCAAGTGAGTTTTTGGCACCCTTTAATCCCCATCTTTCTCAAGTGCACAGAAGGGGTGCTTTAAATAACTCATGAAAATGGCAGAGCAAAGTTTCAGATTTCAAAACATTTCAACGTGAAGCAGCCCAAGAGAACAGCTTCAGAGCTGTCATCCTCAGCAGCCTCAGCCAGTGCTGGGTACAGCACACAGTGAGGGCACAGAATTAACCGGCAACCTGCTGCTCTTTTGATTCATGGTGGTAAGTAGTGTGTGCTCCCGTAAATTTATAAAATGAAATCCTAAAGATAAACAACAGATTCAATAGATACTCAGATAATAATGGTAGTTGAAGATAACCATTAGTTATCCTTCCTTCATAAAGGAAATTAGCAGTATTAGACTAACCTTCAACAATGGAGGCTGGAATACCATTAAAGGCACATAACACTCTTGCACAGGACCCAAGTTTTGTTCTTATCACACCCATGAAATGGTTCAGAAGTAACTACAGCTCTAGGGTATCTGAAACCTTTTGTTGTCTTCAAAGACACACTAAAATGCACATAATCAAAAATCAGAGTTATGTTCAATATATTTTAAATTTATAACATCATTTTTGAACATTGACTACAATAGTATGCTAACAAGTTAAAACAAAAATAACTGAGGAAATGAGCTCAGTGATTTGCATGTCAGTTGAAGAAATGGTTCCAATCAAGAGAAATATTGACTATATATTCTTCCTGGATGAACTACTTGCAGACTATGTGAGCCTTGTAATTTCAGAAAACACTGAATTTGGAGGGCACTCCAGAATATTCCCAGGTTATTGTATTCATGAAAAAAGAACTAGACAAAGAAGAGAGTAGCAAAGAAAATTAAGAGAATTTACTAAAATAATACATTTCCAAAGGAGGGAGAAGGCCTAAGCAGAGCAAAAGTTGAACAGTTTAAATGCTCTTATATAGAGTCCTGACTTTATGTTGCATAATGTGAGCTTTTGGGTTCACACACATAGGTCAGCATTTTTGGATTATTTATATAGCTGGGGGTTTCTTTAACATCTTACATCACATGCCTCATTAGCAGCGCAAATCTCCAGCCAGAGAGCAGTGTTTTAATATTATAAGGAGGTATAGGTGGAGCCTCAGGTGCGGTAGAGTGCACCTCAGGAAGTATTTCTCAAGCCTTTCTGTTTGCCATCTAGAGTCTTCTGTATGTTTACATGCATACATGCAATACTTTCCAGACTCAGTCTGCCCTAATGTGCCTAGACCTTATCTGTCATTGCCCCAGAGCTCAATAGAACATCTAGAACCTCAAGCGGGAATTCCTTCTAGGAAGGCATAACTGCTACTCTAAGAAAGATCACGCCAGTAATCACTTCCTAGATGTGGTACTTTGAATATATATGTTCCCCCATAGACTCACTGTATGAATGCTTGACCCATAGAGTGGCACTATTAGGAGGTGTGGTCTTGGAGTATGTGTGGCCTTGTTGGAGGAAGTGTGACGCTGCTGGGCAGTGTTTGAAGTCTCTTAAACTCAAGCTATGCCCAGTGTGACACACAGTCTCTTTTTTTCACTTTTTTTCATTTTTATTTTATATTAATCACAGGTTATGTACTTTGTATCCCAGCCATAGCCCCCTCCCACATTTCCTCCCTATCTCCTCCTTTCCTCCCTCATCTCCTCCCTGCCCCTTTCCAAGTCCACTGATAGGGGAGGGCCTCCTCCCGTTCCATCTAATTCTAGCTTATCAGGTCTCTTCAGGAATGGCTGTAATGTCCTCTTATGTGGCCTAGCAAGGCTGCTCCTCCCTCAGGGGATGGGGAGGTTGAAGAGTCAGCCATTGAGTTCATGGCTCAATTGCCAAGTGGGTATACTAGTAAAGGGAACAGAAATGGTTTTGGACATGGACACACAGTCTCTTGTTGCTGCCTGTGGATCAAGATGTAGAACTCTTAGCTCCTTCTCCAGTGGCGTCTCTACTTGCACTCTGCCATATTTCCTACCATGGCTATAATGGTTTTCCTATTTAGATATTTCTTTACATTTTGACTCATCAGATGTATTAAATGGCAATGACAGCATAAATTGTATACTGTAGATTAGGTGAGTGATTATTCTGATAAGGTATAACATATTGGTCATGTCTGGGTTTAAGTGATACAAAGTTGAGTGAACTACAGCAAATGTGCCTGCTCCAGTACTTCTTCAACCTTACAAATTTAAGAAGAGCATATTTCTTTGTTTCTAAATATTGATCAAGAAAAGATGTGTTGCAATCAATGTGTGATTTAAGTTTTAATAATGTTTCTTTAATGAATGCAGGTGCTTTTGTATTTGGGGCATAGATGTTCAAGACTGTGATGTCCTCATGTAACCATCTTCCTTTGATTAGAATGAAGTGTCCTATCTTCACCAATCCTATATATGACATAGGGCTGATATCCAGAATATATAAAGAACTAAAGAAGTTAAAAAGCAACATATCAAGCAATCCAATTAAAAAATGGGGTACAGAGCTAAACAGAGAATTCTCTGTAGAGGAATATAGAATGGCACATAAACACTTAAGGAGATGCTCACCATCCTTAGCCATCAGAGAGATGCAAATCAAAATGACCCTGAGATTTCACCTTACACCCATCAAAATGGCTAAGATCAAAAACTCAAATGACAACACATGCTGGAGAGGTTGTGGAGAAAGAGGAACCCTCCTCTATTGCTGGTGGGAATGCAAACTTGTACAACCACTCTGGAAATCAATTTGGCACTTTCTTAGACAATTAGGAATAATGATTCCTCAAGACCCAGCTATACCACTCCTAGGCATATATCCAAAAGATGCTCAAGTACACAACAAGGACATTTGCTCAACTATGTTCGTAGCTGCTTTATTTGTAATAGCCAGAACCGGGAAAGAACCCAGATGTCCCTCAGTTGAGGAATGGATACAGAAATTGTGGTACTTTTACACAATGGAATACTACTCAGCAATTAAAAATGAGGAAACGATGAAACTTGCAGGCAAATGGTGGGATCTAGAAAATATTCTGAGTGAGGTATCCATAAAGGAGAAAGACACACATGATATATACTCACTTATTTAGACCTATAAGATATGATAAATATAATGAAATCCTACACCTAAAGAAGATAAACAAGAAAAAGGACCTGGGGAAAGAGGATCAATCCTCACTTAGAAAGACAAATGGGATGAGCATTGTATGTAGGAGAAAAAAAGTAACAGGACAGGAGCCTACCACAGAGGGCCTCTGAAAGAATCGATCTAGCAGTGTATCAAAGCAGATACTGAGACTCATAACCAAAACTTCATCAGAGTTCAGGGAATCATATGAAAGAAGGAGGAGTTAGTATGACCTGAAAAGGATAGGAACTGCATAAGGACCAATCCCATGGCACCTCAGTATCCAAGTGGGTACCATAGTAAGGGGAACAGGGACTACTTCTGACATGAACTCAAGGGCAGGCTCTTCAACCTCCCCACCCTGCAAGGGAGGAGCAGCCCTGCTAGGCCACAAAGGAGTACTTTGCAGCCAGTCTGTAAGATACTTGATAAAAAAGGGTCAGATGAAAGGGGAGGAGGTCCTCCCCTATCAGTGGACTTGGAAAGGGGCAGGGAGTAGAAAAGGGAGGAGGATGGGATGTAGTGTCTATCTTTGTGGCTGAGATATGTTTATTGACTGCAGAAGAATGTTGGATTTTGTTTCTGAAACCATTTTGTTAGCCTGTTTTTTTTTTCTTGTTTTTCATTTTGGAACTTTGAATCTACTTTTGGGTGTATGTTTGTTTTGCTTGTTTTCTTTTTGCTTTGATGTTATGAAGTTATCTATACCCAGTGTTTTCTTGGGTGTAGTTGACCTCATTAGGTTAGTTTTTCCTCCAGTGTCTTCTGAAGGGTTGGGCTGGTACATAGACATTGCTTAAATTTAATTTTGTCATGGAAACTGAAGAGGATACCAGAAGATGGAACAATCTCCCTTGCTCATGTATTAGTAGGATTAACATAGTGAAAATGACCATCTTACTAAAGTCAGTTTATATGCAATCCCCATCAAAATACGAAAACAAATTTTCACAGACTTTGAAAGAACAATTCTAAAGTTGATATGGAAAATCAAAAAACTCAGAGTAGCAAAAACAATCTGATACAATAATAGAACTTCTGGAGATATATCCATACTTGAACTCAAGCTGCCCTACAGAGCAATTGTAATAAAACTTGCATGTTACTAGCATAAAAATAGGCTGGTTGATTACTAGAATAAAATTGAAGACCCAGAAATAAAACCACACAACTGTACATACCTGAGTTTTACAAGGAAGCCAAAAAGATACAATGAAAAAAGACAGCATCTTCAACAAATGGTGCTGGTCTAACTAGATGTCTATATGTAAAAAAAATTCAAATAGATCCATATTCATCACCCTGCTCAAAAGTAAATCCAAGTGGATCAAAGACCTCAACATAAAACCGGATATATTAAATCTTCTAAAGAAGAAAGTGGATAAGAGCCTAGAACTCACTGGCACAGGAGACAACTTCCTAAGCAGAACACCAAGAGCTCAGGCTCTAACATCTACAATTACTAAATGGGACCTCTTGAAACTGAAAAGTTTTATAAAGGAAAGGACATTATCAGTATACTGAAACAGTAGTCAAAAGGATTTGGAAGAGAGCTTCAACAATCATAGATCTTTATATCCAGAGTATATAAAAAACTCAAGATATTAAACATCAATAAATAAAATAATCAAATTTAAAATGGGGTTATACAGAGATTTCTCAACAGAGGAATCTCAAATGGTGATGCGAATAAGGAAATGTTCAAAGTCCTTAGTCATAAGGAAATGCAAATCAAGATGACTCTAAGATTTCACCTTATACCCATCAGAATGGCTAAGATCAAAAACTCAAGTGACAACACATGGTGATATGCATGTGGAGAAAGAAGAACCCCCCTCCATTGCTAGTGGGAGTGCAAACCTATACAACCACGTTGAAAATCATTCTGCCATTTCTCAGAAAACTGACAACAGCCATACTCAAAAGTTATACCTCACCTGGACATACAGCAGAAAGATGTTCAACCATGTTCATAGCAGGTTTATTCCTAATAGGGAGAAATTTGAAACAACATAGATGTCCCTTAACTGAAGAATGGATAAAGAAATTCTGATACATTTACACAATGGATGCCACTGAGCCATTAAAAAAAAAAAA
>CM053754.1:52334872-52351078 GCA_028658305.1 Pachyuromys duprasi
TGAACTTTGTGGGCTCTGTGTGCCCGGCTTCATGCTCTGTACTAGAAGCTGTGAGCACAGCAGGCTGGTCACCCTTCCAGACTGGAGGTTTTGCTCCTCACTCTGTGCTAGATGCTGAGTGTCCCGTTTTGAGATGTCAGCTGCGGGCTCTCCGCTCTGCCCTGGGCTTGCTGCTAAAGGCTTTCCCCTGGGTTGGAGACTTCGTGCCCCCTTCTGGTCCAGGGGCTGTGCACCACGGTCTGAGATGATATTTGGGGCACACACAGTGGGTCTGGATTGGTTACAGGCATTGCCGAGCAGTGTGCATCCGCTGTATGCAGGTCTGTCGGAAATGGTGCCCATGGCCTGCTCAGACAGGCCTGTGGACACACACACACAGACTGAGGTGGTCGCTGGCAGAACTGTGCATGCAGGCTGGTTAAAAATGTCTCCTAGGCCCTTTCAGTCTGAGGTATTTCCAGTGGACGCGATTGGTGTGCACCTGCTGAATGCTGCAGGTTGAAGCGCCCTGCAGTGTGCAGGCCAGTCAAAACGGTTTTCTAGGCCCTCTTAGTCTTGTTCATGTACCTCTCCCCCCTCCCCACACAGGGTCTGAAGTGGTATCTGGGGGACGCAATTGGTTTGTGCCTGCTATATGCCCGCAGGTTGAAACAGAACAGGGGTCTTTCTCAGACTGGCCCGTGGACTCACACACGGGCAGAGGTGGTTATTGGCGGACCCACAGTGTGCAAGTCAGTCAAAACTTTATCTGTTTCCTCCTCTGTCTGGCCCAGAGGCTGTGAGACCCAGTCTGGTATTGCAGCTATGGGTGCCCAGTGGGACTGCTCATTCAGATCAGAGCTGTGTGCCGCAGGTCACCGAGATTTTTCCGGGGAATAACTGGGTGTCCCTAGGATTTCCCCACTTGATTTCCTCGCTGTAGGAGTTCTGCTCACCTGGCAATCACAAATGCTGGTGTTTTAGGTCCCAGAGTTCAGTCTCCTGGTCGTTGCGTTGTTTCTGCTGTCCTACTCCTCAGACATGGTGTCCTCTCCTGGCAGCCATCTTGGATCAACTCTCTTAAAATTATTCTTAATCAGAAGTATGTCTTTTCCCCCAAATGAGTATTTTACTCAGTGGCACACAGCCTCTGGCATTAAGTCTTAAATTTTAAAAAATGTGAAACAATTAACATTTTCATTTCTTCTTGTTCTATTATACTGTGTCTTCATCGGAGGAAGAGATGTTTAATGTTCTCAGGGGATCATTTGTGTAATGTCATCATTCCAACAATTTGGAAATCTTATTTTCTTTAAACCGTGTGATTGTATACTAAACAAAGTGGGAGAGATGCCTTTCACTCTTTTTTCCCCCAGTGCAGTCTGCCATGAAGCTGAGATAGAGATTCTTGTCTGCTGGGCTGGCACTCATTATATTTATTTGGTCTGTAAGACTGAAATCAGATCGTGGAGGCTTCCTGCTCATAAATGTGCTATGTGTTATCCAAATATCTTTCAGATATGGGTAAGATGTTCCCATTGTCATTGTGTGAAGGGGATCCATCAGGCTTTGGCTTTTCTAGCATACTCAACTGCTCCCTTTTGTTTGGGTATCAGTGGTAGTTAGGCAGAAAATTTTGTTCTATAATGTATCAGATAGTAACAGCACAGAAGAACTGTAACAAACAGAGCTTTGTTTAATGTATGGTCAATAGACAAATACTTTTTTAAAAAAATAAAGAATTATAAAAGAAAACTGCACTGAATTCATAAATGCTGAGGGGGTTGTTTATACTATACAAAACTCTAATAGCAAAATACCAAATTGGGGAGTATTTCCATTTACATTCTTCTTTCTAAGACTTTTTGTCAGTTTATGACTAATCACAAATAAGAGATTATTAATATATCCATTACAAATATAAATGTGAACATCTCTGTTCTTACTTTTTGACATGCTTTCCTGTAACTTTGTGTTTTCCTTTTATATTGAATAAGAAGGTAATATTGATGAGTTTTCATTTTTAACTACTATGTCAATAGCTCAAGGATCTAAGTACTTTATACGTCTAAGCCCTCTATTCTAATTCAAAACTTCACACAGGTTCTCTTCAAAATGGATGACAGGTGTTCCACCATATCTGCTGACACAAGCTTTGTTATTCTTTCTTTCTTACACACACACACACACACACACACATACATATATCCACAGCTGAGGATACTTAATCCTGTGCATTAATGGTATAGTGTTAACACATAACTTATGCACAGCCTCCCATATACACTATAAATCATTACTTATATGCATAATATAATTTAAATCCCAATAATTGTTACACTTGTATTTTTTAGGGAAGAGTGACAAGAAAATTGTCTGTACCAACTCAATGCAGATGCTTTTGCTTGAATAGTTTGAACTGTAGTTGGTAGAATCTGGCATAGAAGTAAAACCACGGACTCCAAAAGCTGAGTACTTTCTGAATCCTGGAAGAAGCTACTGGAGGTTTCCTGAAGGCTGTTATCAGACTCCTTCCTCCCTGAACATTCTGATACAAACCTGGACATAGGAATCCTTCTTAGAATGTTTTGCATATAGGAATTTATGTTGTCAGGTTCTAGCTGAAAGAACATATCCAAAATCCATCAGAAAAGCTTTGGGAAAAATCTCCATTTCCAAAGCTAAACCACAGATGAAGCAGAAGAAGGTGTGTTTCACTCTTCTTACCTGGAGCACAGAAGTGGCTCCTAAGGCTGAGAGGAAAGGATAGCCTTGGGGGAAAGCCCAAGAGCTTTGTTCTTAGTTATGAAATCTGGGTCTGTTGGGGCTGGGTAGTGTCCATCTAGACTGAATTTTCTTGGCAGAGAGAAAAACTACTTCTTTGTGTCTTAGAATCCTACTTTGATCAAATATTCTGTCATTTGCAGCATAGAGCCTTTCCAGGTGATGTGATGATTTCAATCATTTCCATCATTTACCTATGCATTTTCACTTAACAGTGACCACAAAAGTCCTGAGTGTTAACTTTGACCTTGCACTATGAAAGCTGAGTGTGACAGATGCTCTTGAAGAAAAAAATACTATGCATGGCATGTAATCACTGGCTTTCTTAGTTAGTTTTCAATTGCTCAAACAATTTATAAAACAAAGCATTTCATTTCAGGGGTTCATGGATCCAGACGGTTAGAGTTCATGATCATCATTGCAGTGGACAGGCAGGCACAGGACTGAAACAAAAGTAAAAGCTTTACATCCCAGTCCACAGTTGGGGAAAAAGAAAGGGGGCAGAGAGCAGGAGGGAGATTGGGCCTAGGCTTTCGAAATCTGAAAGCTCACACCCTAGTAACACACCTCCTCCAACAAAACCACACCCTCTCCAACAAAGCCACAGCTTCTTTTCTTTCCCAAACAGTGCACCAGCTAGAAAACAAGCATTCAAACATATTGGCCCTTCCGGGGCCAATGTCAGTCAACTAACCAAAACAATGCTTGGGAGAAAACAGAAGTGTGTCTACTAATCTTTGAAAAAATAAAATTAGAATGTAATTAGTTTTAGATTATATTCAGTAAAATAAATGATCTGGTGAATGTTGTGGTCTAGTGAATAAAATGGCACTAGTTCTTAGCGCTTTATGATAAGTTGTGATTTACAATGAGAATGATTTTTATAGTGTAGAGTCCTTTATATAGTAGTGCCATTTTTAACCAGTGTAAAGTGGTTGTGTGAGTATGTTTATATATACATGTATACATATGTATACATGGAAAAATGTGAAGCCAATATTTCAAATTCAGGTTTTCTTAGTCCTGGCAAGCATTCTATTATTCTTTATTCTAGAGGGCTGAATATTGCCCCACAAAATATTTAGAAAAAATTCTAGCCTCCCTCCTGCAGAGATTGTGTTCATAGCATCAGCACTGTGAAATACAATGCCTAAAAGTCTGTATGAATGAGTGAATCTAAAACTACTCTCCCATTGTTCAAAATTGCTGGCCAAGACCTGTACAAAGTTACTCAAGCAGTGTGGCAAGTTAGACTCCTATCTGCAAGCAGCAGATAGGAACAGATGCTGGGACTTGCAGCCAAGCATGGGGTGGAAATCCAAGGGTCCTGTGGAAGTTGGAGGAAAGATGGAAGGAACTGGAGGAGATAGTAACAAAAAGACCAACAGAGACAACTGAAGGAGTCCTGTGGGAGCTTTCATAGACTGATTGAGATATCAGTTAAGGAGCATTCCTGATCTGAACCTAGCCGCCTGCACACACGTAGCCAATGGCTGCTTGGTCTTCATATAGGTTGCCTCATGAGTTTTAGTGTGTGTGTGGGGGGGGGAGTGTTTCTATTGCCTGTTTTTGGATAACTTTCTGCTGTCAGGGTTGCCTTGCTTGGCCTCAGGGGATGAAGATATGTTCAGTGCTGATGTGACTTGACATGCTTGGGAAGGTTGATATCAGGAAAGGGGAAGTTCTTCTTTGCAGGTAGGAAAAGGAGATGGGAAGAGCAAGCGGGGGACTGGGAGGAGTAGAGAGCAAGGACACCCTTAGGATGTACAATAAGTAAAAAAGAAAATAAACAATAAATAATAAAAAGAAGTATGACAAGACTAAAATTAAGATCTGTACAACTTGCTGCCCTCTTCTTGATGGTTTTTGTTGTGTTTTGTTTGCCCTTTTGAGAATTTGAACTCAAAGAATAAGATTTTGTAGTTACCAGTATACTTTAACTCAGATAGAGATAATTTAAAACGTGCGGTTTCTAACTATAAAGTCATCCTTCCTATACAAGATATCTGAGAAGAGCTAGAGTGAAGTGCCATTTCTTCATATTCATTTTTTTTTCTTATGCTTGCTGTAAGTAGGTCACCTGGCTTAGGTTCTAAAGTCAAGTTTATTCTAAATAAGATGAACTTAAACAACTATATTCTGTAGAGTACAACTCTAAGATTAACTTAGCTTTGGCTTGGTTTGTATTATATTCCAGTTCAGGAAAAATATTTTTTTGTATAGGGAAAAACAAATATTGCAGGTTTTGTGGAACATATGGTCTCTGTCAGCTATGTAGTTTGACTGCAGCTGGCAGGCAACCTTCAATAATGCACAAATGAATGAGTGTATTCCTGTTCCAATGAAATCTTGTTTACGAAACCAAGTTAGACTTAGCCCATGGCCACAGTTTGCCAGTGCCTGCTTTAGCTTATTTATTTACCACACCTTTCTTCTACTTTCTCTGGAATTCAAATTGTATTTCATAATCTAAGAAAGACAGGATATACAACTACCTTTTCTTTAATTTAATGTCTATGTTCTGGTGAGTCACAGAAACTACAGCTCAGCCAATTCAGATTTGTTGAAGTTTATGTTTATAACCTGTTTGGCATTAAGCTCTCAACCTTAAGGCTCTATTGACTCAGGCTGTTAGCTAAAGATCTTGAAAAATATAACATCCCAACACTACATGACTTCATTTTTAACCTTTGGCTGCCTTCAAACTTTCAGTCCTCCTTTTCAGCCTCGTAAGTCCTAGGACTACAGAAGTGTTGCTCTAGATGTTCCATGTACTTGCATATGTGAGCTATACCTCCAGCCTCTCCCAAGTGCAGACCTATCAGAAGGTATCTGATCTAGTGCACTCATAGCCAGGAAAAGCATAACTAAAGATAGCTCCTCTATATAAAAGCCCTCAGAAATTGTTAAACTATCTGACATAAAGCTTTCTGTTTCTTCCCATGGAAACCCTGGTGAAGGTTCTGCCTGAAGTGCCTCCTCTGTCTCCTAAAAAAGGATGTTGTTCACCACACAGAGGCTCTGCCTGATGTGCATATTCTTTTTGAGAGCTGTGACAGCAATGAGTTATCTTTCCAGTTTCCTGATCTGTTGAATTTATCCTACCAAAATAAGAAAAATAATGTAGATAAAGCAAACCTATATTAAAAGATAAAGTGCACTGTAGACTAACAAGCAAAAACTAGAATGAATACCTGAGCAGATGAAAGCAGAGAACCAGATAGCTGCATGTTCACTCTTATGACTGGTAACCAGAACCTTTTATCACACACACACACACGCACACGCACACACGCACACAAGCACACGCACACACACACACACACACACACTGCTACTTCTGGAGGGACAATCCTGGAGTCCTAGGAATTAAGTGTCTGGGGCAGCAGGACTGTAAGTTTAGAACTAGCTTTATCTCTGCTCATTTTGTAGCAGGGTAAATTCTTTTTGTATTTTTTTGTATTTTTATTAATTACAGTTACACCTTGTAACCGCCCTGGAGCTCCCTCCTCCTCCCCTCCTAATCCCACCCTCCCTTTGCCTTCTCTACCCATGCCCCTCCCCCAGTCCACTGATAGGGGAAGAGCAGCTTTACCAGGTCACAGAGGAAGATAATGCAGCCACTCCTGATGAGACCTGATAGAATAGGATCAGAAGGAAGGAAATGAAGACCTTCCCTATAGGCAGGGTAAATTTAAGGTCCAAGTTTTTGTAGGTGGGTTGTTCCCTTCCCTCCACAAGTAGCTCTATCTAGTTAGAGGGTGTCCTCTTCAGTCTCCATGACCCCTGCTACTAGGAGTATCAGCTAGAGTCACCCTATATCCTTCCAAAAGCCTACAGGGTAGCAGACCCTGTCTACCCACCCCCCATACCCTTCCTGCACTGCTATAATCTTCACTCTCATTTTTTTCTCCTCTCCCTCTCCTACTTTGTTCCCTCTCTTCAGCTGCTTCCACTGTCTATTATCTTTCCCCTTCTGAGTGAGATTTAAGCATCTTCCCTTGGGTCCACCTTGTTACTTATCTTCTTTGGGTCTCTGAATTGTAGTATGTTTATCCTGTGCTATATTGGCTAAATCTGCTTATAAGTGACTACATACCTTTTGTGTCTTCTTGGGTCTGGGCTACCTCACTCAGGACGATCTTTTCTAGTCCAATCCATTTGCATGCAAATTTCATGATTTCCTTGTTTTTAATAGCTGAGTAGTATCCCATTGTGTAAATGTACTACAGTTTTTTAATTCATTCTTATTTGGGGACATCTGGGTTGTTTCCAGATACTGCCTATTATAAATAAAGCTACTATGAACATAGTTGAGCAAAAATACAACAGAGATTGAGGAAATATCCAACCAATACCTGGCTCAATCTGAGATCCATCTCATGGGAGAGAGCACACCCCCGAAACTATTAACTATCCTCAGCTAAGTTAGGAGATGGGAACCTAACATAGCTGTCCTCTAAGAGGCTCTAGCCAGCAGCAGATAGAAAGAGATGCTGTGACTCATAGCCAAATATTGGGGGACATGTAGAAAGTCCTGTGGAAAACTGCGGGCAAAGATAGAAGGTCCTGGAGGGGACAGGAATTCCAGAAAAAAACCAACAGAGCCAACTAACGAGAACCTAGAAGGGCTTGTAGAGACTAAAGCATGAACCAAGGACCATGCATGGACTTGACCTAGGTCCCCCCTACACAGATGTAGCTGATGGAGAGCTAGGCTTCCTGTGGATCTCCAAGTTAAGGGGAGAGGAGGCTGTCTCTGGCATGGACTCTGTTGCCTGTTTTTTATCACTTCCCCCTGGCAGGTCGCAGGTGAGGAGGATGCATTCAATCCTGATTTGACTTGATGTGCTAGAATAGGTTGGTAGGGGCTCTACCCTTTTCTGAAGGATAGGGGAGGGGGGAGAGGTAAGAGTAAGATGTAGAGAGGGAAGGAAGGTGGGACTGGGAGGAGAGGAGGGAGGGGCACTACAATCAGAATGTAAAGTTAAATAATAAATAAATAGGTAGGTAGCTAAATAGATAGATAGATATACTTTAGAGCCAGCTTGGAGTATTTTTGCTTGTTTGTTTCTGTTGTTATTTTTCTTCTTGTTGCTCTTATTTGTTTGTTTGTTTGAAGTCACATAGTGTTGGAATGATATATTTTTCATCATCTTTATGAAACAGTGTGCCCAGTTTGAAGTAGTCTTCCTAACCTAATTAAAACATTGTTGTTAGACTATTCTCTTCATACTTCAAGTTCTCACAGCCCCTGCTGTCCAGTTACATTTGTACTGCCTGCAGTGTATGGTCAAAATGATAAACATCATCATACCGCACCCAAGATTCAATAAGAACGAGTTTTTCTAGAAATCTCAATTCCTGCATTTGACACAAAAGAGACAGCCAAGGCTAACTGCCCTTTCTAAACCCAACTATGAAGTAAGGTACCAATTATCCCTACTACCAGAAATTCCCGATTATCCTGGGATTTTGAAACTCCACATTCCCTTCTCAGCTGGAGGGAGTGCATTGGTGCAATACCCTTTCCTGAATATTCTGTGTTCTTAAAATTTTGTTTTCCTCTTGCTTAATTAAGTCTATCTTCTAGTCTGAAAAAAAAAAAACAACCTTCCTAAGTGAGGGATAAGGTTGGAAGGCAAAGTCCACCCTTTCCAACTTTGCATTTTTTCCCTTATTTTGTTTGTTTTGTGAACTTTATACTCTATGTCCCATGGGACTTCAAATTCAATAATTCAAAATGAAGGGTTTTGAAATATTTAACTCTATTTTATCATGCCACTCTCTCAGCCAAAATATCCAAAATGTTTATTTTGAACCACAAAAGCTGAGCTTCTAGTTTTAAAAACAAAAACAAAAACACAAAAACAAAACATAACTGTTCATGTTTTCTCTTGTATCATCTCAGAGGAAAGCCTTGGGAAGAAGAGGCACACTGCTTATGGAAATTGTCTATTAAGATAACCCAGGTTATGTTGTTAGCTGTGGCTTTCTTCTTTTGCTTAATTTCTGTCTTTGTGTTTTGTGAGGATGCTGGTTCTTCATTTTGGATTTCACCACCCCATTCTTGTTTCTTAAATCTTTCCTGTCTCTCTCTCACCAGTATGTTGAGGAATTTTAGGTTTACAGATATAAAAACAGAGTTAAAACAACTAAAATATCTGTGGAATTATAAATCCTGTAACTTTTCTGTAATATTAATTTTCTTTTTTATTTTTTCCATTTCAAACCTGACTATCAAGACAACTCTATGAAGAAATAAAAATGTCATTTTTAAAAACATGTATAAGTAGAGAGGCTTCTACCATAAAGATATGAGATGAGAAACTAGTCAAGGCAGTATTTTTGTGTTTAGCCAAATGTGACTTAACTAAGACCGGAGGCCTGTACTTAAAAGGACAGCCTATCTCCCATGCATTTTTTTCTTCATCCATTCATAAGTTCAATAAATATTTATTGAGCATTTGCTTTTTGCCAAGAACAAATCTATTCATTGGGATACATTAGTGAACAAAGGAGACAAAATCCACTACAATACTCACAAAATAATGGCAGGAAATTAGTACTTAGGAGCTAACAATTTAATAGTGCTTATTGTGTGCCAACCATTGATCAGCTTGCTATAATCTCCCAGTGAGAAACTTACTATTGTTCCCATTCCTATTTTGTAGATAACATTAAACAATTTTCCCAGGATTTTGCGATGAAGCAAAAGACTGAGCCAAAACTTGAACCAGGCAGATGGGTTCCAGAGTCCACCCCTCACTCTGTCTTCTGTTTCAGGGAAAGAAGTAAATTATATTAAAATAACACTATAAGAGACAAATATGGAATAAATATAGCTGAACTTACCAAAAATGCCTATTTCAATTGGAGAAAAAAAATCGGAGAAATGTATTCATCTTTATAAATTCTCATCACAGCAGCACCAATAATGAGCTATTGGTCAGGCATTTCCCATGAAGTAAGGACCTTGGGATCAAAGGTCTCAGTCTCCCTCAAAGTAGTAGAGTCTGCTACTCCAGACTCTCATTAACTCTTAGGAAAGTTTGGGTCAAAAAGTCATTGATTGCACACGTGATTCATATCCCAGATAATGTTCAAATGAGAAATGTCACCACTAAATAAATTTATTATGAAATTTAAAATAAAAAAGAAATAAGTTACAGAAGATGTCAAAGGCATTGCACTAAGATCTGACCATCTGAGTTTGATTCCCGTAATGCATATAAAGATAGCAGAGAATGGACTTTGCAAGGTTTTCCTCTGATTCTCTTTCTCCTCTCTTTCTCTCACACACACAAAACTGTAACAATATAAATAATAAGAATTAATTAATTTTTAAAAATTCATTTTTTGTTTATTTATCTATTTATTTATTTATTTATTTATTTATTATTTATACAAAGCATCTTCCTATTTTATCCCTGTCTGGCCTTGAACTCTACATTCTCAAGCTTAAGTTTCCTGAGTGCTGAGATTTTAGGTATGTGTCAATGTGCTTAGATTAAAAAGGAGATCACACTCATGATAGAATAGTAAGAAAAAAAATCATTAATATCTTTCATTGGCATAAAGACAGACTAGGTGAGAAAGAAAAAGATAAAATTGTCTGGGAAAGGATTTATGCAGCGAGAATGGCAATGGCAAGATCCCGAGACAGGATTGTTTCTGGCGTTCACGGGAGCTATTTTGTGCACTACCTCATCAAAGAATACACGTACTCATTAAAAAACACTCATATCTAAAAAATTCAATGCATTAAAAATGGATGGAAGTGTCTACTTTCTAATAATTTCAAATTTTCTATCTCCCTTTTTTTTCACAATAAAAAAAAAAGGTTGGGTATGGTGGTTCATGCCTACAACTCTAGGACACTTGAAAAGTTGAGGCAGGATGTTTTCAAGCTTGAGACTTGACTAGGGTATAAAGTAAGGCCCTGCCTTCCCAAAACAAACAAAACATAGACGGTAAATGGATCAGACTAAGAAGAGTTAAAGAAAAAAAGTGTGAGAAACAGCAACACACACGACTGCTGGTCTTTGTATCAGTTAGGATAGAAGACGTTGATAAAACAGTAAGCCCATAGAAAACTTTAATATGTCTTTATTTTGAGACGAGAATGAGCACCCTTGTTATCCTTGTTTTATATATATATATAAAGTGTGAAATAACAGCATCCCCCTCTTGGCAGCAGGCACCTGGCAAGTGGACAACAGGAAGGTTCCCACCTGCCCCAGGAAAAGAAAGAATTCGCAGAACTCATTTTAGCAGTACTAAGTAGTATTTGTTGTATCACTTGCTTTCTACTAGCACCTCTAAACTGGTCACTAACCTGCTAACATTGCTCCTGTTTTACGGAAATTAGCAACTGAAGAGCTTGCTGCACCAGCTCCCCAGCCAGGTCCTGCCAGGACTGCCTGCATTTGTGCATGCCTGGCTGCTTTGCTCTGCACTCTGACCGATGGCTTGTTTCTAAGGACCGAATCCTTTATTTTCTTTCAAGTTTTCTTTGGGTTGTAAATAGAATGGGGGTCCTGGAAGCACTGTACTCACCCTCTTCTGTTCTAGAAGACATTCATCAGGGTGCAATGAGTAGATATCTTGGACACAGAACTAAAAGAACCCAGATTCCAGCATTTTCACTCTACATAGTGGTGCAAATTATAGAATTGAGCTTTGTCACCTCTTCCAGACTTATTTTTAAAAGGAAAAAGAAATGCTGTTCACAGAGATTTCATAGGACATTGTCAGAATAAAGTCAGACTAAAGTATATTAAAAAAATAAGGTCTTCAGCAACAAAAGACGCTGCTATTATCCTGTTATTTTCCATACCTTTTTATTCAAGAATAATTTTCAATGTTTTTCTGAGAATGTGTTATTCTCAGTCTAACTCCATAAACTCTCTTAACCTTTTTTTCTTTTACCCATTAACTATTAAACTATGATCCTTCAAAAATGACATGTCAAAAATTGTATTATTTTGAATTAATGCATTTATCTAAGTAGTCCTTAAGAGTAAGGCTTAAGTTCTCTATTTGTCTTCACCTCATCTATATCTATATCTATATATCTATATCTATATCTATATCTATCTATCTATCTATCTATCTATCTATCTATCTATCTATCTATGTATCTATCTATCTATGACATTGGCCTTGCTCACTTTGAAAGAATACAGGGATGCCAGCATTCAATTGGATTTTATCCAAGCCTCTCACTACACTTGTTTGGTCACACTGCTTCCATCTGCCAGTACCAAACAGATGAAACACAAGCAGCTGGTTCAGCTGAACGGAGGTAATGGTTAGTCATTTGTGGGGAGTATGGAATCCAAGCTGATGACAAAAGTGAGGGGGAGCCTAACAAAGAAGCAGTAACTAGGAGACACAAAAGTGACCTGTTCTGAATTAGTTGGAAATTATCCTAAAATTTACTATGGAGTCAGAGTTTTCTTTGCACTGTTGGACTCCTTTCATAAGTATATAATACTTAATGGCATTCTTATAAATGTAACTTAGTATTCAAATGAGATTATCAAGGCTGTCCCAAAAGAATAATAGCTTGGCTAGGGAAAGAATTAAGTGGGTAAAGCTCTTGCCATGTGAACATGAGGACCTGAGTAAAAATCCCCAGAGACTGTGCAAAGCTACACATGAGAACAATATGAGAATAGAGACAGGAGAATGTCAGAACCTTGTAGGACATACATGCTGGCGTATGCAGCAGCAAACAACAAAATAGTGATGATCTCAAACAGGGTCAAAGGCAAAGACTTGTCCCTGAAATTCTCCTTTAACTTACACAATCACACAGTGTATGTATACCTCTGCAAACACACACACAATGTCACATCATATTTACAAATATTAAACAACAAAGAAAATTTCCTCTGTTTATAAGT
Organism: Pachyuromys duprasi; assembly: GCA_028658305.1. Classification (NCBI taxonomy): domain Eukaryota; kingdom Metazoa; phylum Chordata; class Mammalia; order Rodentia; family Muridae; genus Pachyuromys; species Pachyuromys duprasi. The sequence continues at coordinate 52,347,547 of CM053754.1, forward strand.
GATCCTAGTATTTTGGGATATGAATTTGATGATAGTGACTTTCTGCTTTGCCATTTATTCTTTAAACTTTCTGGACTTTATTCTGTTTTTTGTTTGTTTGTTTGTTTGTTAATCTCTTATGTTTGTTCACTTGAACATTGTTGTGTCTTTCTTAAGAGACACGGTAGTCTTTTCCCTCTATTAGATAGTAATCTTCCTAAAATCAGAGGTTTCGGAACTTATAAACCATTTCTACTCCCAGATCCACATGTTAATATAGGTAAGTCCTCAATGCTGCGTCTACTTCTGAACATCACTTCAGTGATTTACAACTCTCTCATGGAGAGAATGGTGTCTTTTGAGATATGGAAAATAAAAAATGTCAAGCACTGAGAAACTATAGACAGGTCCACTTGCACAAGAGGCCTATCATGGACAGTTGCTTAGAGGGAGTTTGGGAGCAAAGTATTTATTAGGGATCAATAATCATGGAAGTTAGGAGAATGACAGTTGGCAGAGTGAAGTATGCTAAGCTGTGGTTCACAGTGGTGGGAGTAGAAGGAAATCAAAGGGAGCATTATAAGGTATGCCTCAAGCTGGGCCCAGATTGTTAGTTCTGGCCCATAGGTGTCAGTTGTGATCCTGGGTAACGGGGACACTTGGTATGTGCAGTCTATCTAGAAATTACCAACAGCTGAATGCTATGGCAAGATGACACTAACCAGAGCTGAAAAACAAATATCTCTGTAAAGAGAAGTTAGTATAGAATGTTTCTTCATTGAATAAAGTTCCATTATGAAATATAAATTGTATGGGTGCACTTAACAGTGCAAATAATATTAGATTTGCCTTAAGGGATTTATCTCCATTTCTGTGTTGGTAGTATTGGCTCTACACTGGTATTTACCTAAACATCTCTAGTCTCTTGCTTGCTTGCTCCCGACCTCTTTTTGTCACAGTCTTATTATACAATCTTGGCTGGCCTTGAAGTCACAGATATCTGCCTGCCTCTGCCTCCTGGGTGCTGCAGTTAAAAGTGTGCCTGCCATATCCAGCTAAAGGGACAATTTCTCTCAAAGCTCAAGCTTTTTTATTTGCATACAGGTCAGTTATCCCTTCCTTAGAGCAGGTTATAAACAAATACTGAAACTGAAACCCAAGCCTTTAGCTAGTTGTTCACTAGTTCAACTTTTGCAATCACAATTGCAGAGAAGGCTGATTTTATTTCAGATGATAAAATTTCTAGCCAAGAGTCTCCTTTGCTCTGTGTGACTGTCCTCATATATCAGATACTAACAAAAGAGAAGGGAGCCATATGCCAGCCTGAAATAGTCTTCATGGAGCATTTTCTGTTAGCAACATAACAAGAAGTGGATGAGTACTATTAAGATTAGTCAGACACTGCCCTTCCTGACACATTTAAGAGAAAGCAGGCACTTTTATATATCTCCTTTCCTTGCTCTCCTTGCTCTCTATCCCCCCTTTCCCAGTCCCTGTTTTCCCATTTCCTTGCAATGTCTTTCTTTTCTTGATTAGATAGTTTTGATTTCTTATATATAAGCTTATTTCCTTCTAGGTAATTAATGTGGACACATTGGCTCAGATTGATTATATGAACTAAAACTGAGATCACTCTTCTGAACTGTCCCTGAAACTGTGCACGCACCATTGGTCCCTGAGGATTGTCTGGCTTTCTGGGATGGTTTTATAGAACATTTCTGAAGATTTGGGATTACGTGCATGTACTGACAAAATTCATTATAGCTTGAGCAGAAGTGTCACCAAATAGAAATTAAAACTTAAAACAGTTTGCTAGGGCATCTGAACAAAAAGAAGACATCAAGACTTCAGGAGATTTTTTGTTTGTTTGTTTCAGAGTTGTGATTACTGTCCACTTGGGATTTCACAGATCCATTGCAGGAGTTCAAGTGGCATTTACATTACTGTCTACTTTGACAGTAAGCTGCCAGAGTGTGAGACAAATTGAGAGCGGAACTGGGTGACTTCATTAGCCTTAACAGCAACATGAGAGAGCTTATGAAAGCCCTTGTTTATTACGCTAGATTTGAACTGTAGGTTGGTCTGAATTCACTCTAAGATCAACCATAGAATGGTACTTACAAGTATCATCAACATATTTGAATACTCAGATTTGTGCACAGAGATATTATGTGTCATGTGGTATAATAATCAAATCGCACTTAGCATATGTGCTCTTCTACCTTCAGACTTTCTCCCTAACCTTGAACAGATACTGAAGCCCATAAAGTGAATTCTAATCATTAGTATTATTATTTACAGTGTATCAGTCTCAGTTCTGAAAGCTCTGTAAACAGACAAGTATTAAATATATGATTGATTTAATGTAATTAACTACTATTACAAGTTTTCAGATAAGGAAATTGATTCATAAGTTTAAGCAACTTTTCAAGTAGCATTACCTAATGGGTTAAGAGCTAAACCTAAAGATCTGCTATTTCTAGCACTGAAACTCACATTCATCCAGTTAGGAAATGGCAGAGCTTGCAAGTAAAGCCAGGCCTGTGAGCTTTTAGCAAGCTCTACATTATTGTGATTTAGAAAAATCTCCAAATAAATCCTAGAGAGATGATATATGGAAGTTGTGCCCAAAACCAGATATTTGCAAAACTGCAGGAGAAAAATGAAGCACCAATTCAAAACCCTGAAGTAGTTATTTTACTTCTGTGGAATTCATGTTTTCTCATAAGCAAAGAAACATCTTGTCTCCAAAAGTATGCTGGGCAGTTTGTCTTTCTTTCCTCTCCTGATCCTCTTCCTCTCCCTCTCTTCCTTGTTTCTTCCCTCTTGTCCTCCTCATGCTCTCTTCCTTCCCTCTCTATGCTTCTTCACATTTTTTAAATTTTTTAATATTAATCACAGGTTATTTACTTTGTATCCCAGCCGTAGCCCTGTCCCACATTCCCTCCCTATCACCCCATCCTCCCTTCATCTCCTCCCTGCCCCTTTCCAGGTCCACTGCTAGGGGAGGTCCTCCTCCCCTTCCATCTGACCCTTGCTTATCAGGTATCTTCAGGACTGGCTGCAATGTCCTCCTCTGTGGCCTAGCAGGGCTGCTCCTCCCTTGGGGTGGGGGGAGGTAAAGGAGCCAGTTGTTGAGTTCATGTCAGAAGCAGTTCCTGTTTCCTTTACTAGGGAAACCCACCTGACTACTGAGCTACTATGGGCTACATCTGAACAGGGGCTCCAGCCCATACACATAAATGGTTCTTGGTTGGAGAAACAGTGCCATAGAGGGCCCCCATGCCCTGGTATATCTTGTCCTTGTGGATCTCCTGTCCTCTCCTGGTAATATTAACTCCCTTTTTATCATATGACTTCCCATGTCTTTCTTTTTTTTTTTAATTTATTTATTTTTATCTCAATCACAGGTTAGGTACTTTGAATCCCAGGCGTAGCCCACTCCCCCATTCCCTCCCACCCTCCCACTCCCTCCCTCATCTCCTTCTTCCCCGCCCTCTCCAAGTCCACCAACAGGGGAGGACCTCCTTCCCTTCCATCCAACCCCAGCTTA
>CM053754.1:52351578-52376069 GCA_028658305.1 Pachyuromys duprasi
ATCAATAAATGGGACCTCATGAAACTGAAAAGCTTCTGTAAAGCAAAAGACATTGTCATCAAAACAAAATGACAGCCTACAGATTGGGAAAGGATCTTCACCAACCCTATATCTGACAGAGGGCTAATATCTAGTATGTATAAAGAACTCAAGAAGTTAAAAAGCAAGAAATCAAGTAATCCAATTTAAAAATGGGGTATGGAGCTAAACAAAGAACTCTCAGTAGAGGACTGTAGATTGGCAGAAAAACACTTAAAGAAATGCTCAACATCCTTAGCCATCATGGAGATGCAAATCAAAACCACCCTGAGATTTCACCTTACACCTGTCAGAATGGCTAAAATCAAAAGCTCAAAGACAACACATGGTGGAGAGGATGTGGAGAAAGAGGAACCCTCCTCCATTGCTGGTGGGAATGTAAACTTGTACAACCACTCTGGAAATCAATTTGGCGTTTTCTTAGAAAATTAAGAATAGTGATTCCTCAAGATCCAGCTATACCACTCCTAGGAATATATCCAAAAGATGTTCAAGTACACAACAAGGACATTTGCTCATCTATGTTCGTAGCTGCTTTATTCATAATAGACAGAACCTGGAAACAACCCAGATGTCCCTCAGTTGAGGAATGGATATAGAAATTGTGGTACTTTTACACAATGGAATACTACACAGCAATTAAAATAGGAGGACATCACGAAATTTGCAGGCAAATGATGGAACCTGGAAATGATCATCCTGAGTGAGGTATCCCCAAAACAGAAAAATACACATGGTATATACTCACTTATATAGACTTATAGGATAGGAAGGTCATGCTGAAATCTATATACCTAAAGAAGATAAAGAAGAAAGAGAACCTGTGGTAAGAGGATTAATTCTCAATTAGAAAGACAAACGGGATGGACATTGGATTTAGGAAAAAGAAAGTAGCAGGACAAGAGCCTACCACAGAGGGCCTCGGAAAGACTCTACCTAGCAAGGTATCAAAGCAAATATTAAGAAACATAACCAACCCTTTGACAGAATGCAGGGAATCATATGAAAGAAGGGGGAATTAGTATGACCTGGAGAGGACAGGAGCTCTGCAAGGACCAAATATATCAGGGCACAGGGGTCTTTTATGAGACTATTTCTCCAACCAAGGACCAGGTATTGTTATAACCTAGAACCCCTGCTTGAATGTAGCAAATGGTAGCTCAATATCTAAGTTGGTACACTAGTAAGGGGAACAGAGACTATTATGGACATGAACTCAATGGCTGGCTCTTCGACACCCCCCCCCCCCGGAGGGAGGAGCAGCCTTGCTAGGCCACAGAAGATGACATTGCAGCCATTCCTGAAGAGACCTGATAAGCTAGAGTCAGATGGAAGGGGAGGACATCCTCCCCTATCAGTGGACTTGGAAAGGTGCAGGGAGGAGATGAGGGAAGGAAGGGGGGATAGGGAGGGAATGTGGGAGGCGGCTATGGCTGGGATACAAAGTATATAACCTGTGATTAATATAAAATAAAAAATGTTAAAAAAATTCAGCAAAGCACAGAGATGTCCAACTAAAAAGCAATGTTTCACTGTCCATGGGCTTCTATATATTTTCTCTGCTAAAAATCTCCCCAAGGATATTTTCAGCTAGCCAAAGTCATACCCCTCACAAGTGAGAGTTCACAGAAAAACATCACTTTCCCTTTCACAAGCCATGCTGAACAAAATATTACTTGCCCAGCTTGCAGCAAAACATCATATAACAAAATTCAGTGTTCAGATGCCCTTTGTGGTAGGCTCCTGTCCTGTTCCCTGTCTTCTGCTACCATAGAGGGACTTTGAAAGACTCTTTTAATTGAGGTATTAAAACAGAGGCTGAAAGGGGGAGCTAGAAAGACATAGAGGGGACAGTATCTCCAAAAGGAAACTAACAGAGCCAAAAATAAACTGGGCCCTGGGGTCTCTGCAGAGACTGATACCCCAACCAAAGACCATGCATGGAGAGGACCTAAAACTTCTGCTCAGATGTAGCCCATATACTCAGTCTCCAAGAGATACCCTAGTAAGGGGAGCAGGGCTGTCTCTGGCATGAACTCAGTGGCAGGCTCTCTGTTCTCCTCCCCCTAGGGGATGGAGCATTGCCAGGCAACAGAGGAAGACAATGCAGCCAGTCCTGCTGAGACCCAATAATCTAGGGTCAAATAGAAGGGCTATCAATAGACTAGGGGAGGAACATAGGGGTAGAAGAGGGAGGAAGGCTGAGATTGGGAAGAGACAGGGAGGGGTTCACAGCCAGGATACAAAATAAATAAATTGTAATAATAAGAAAAGTTTAAAAACTCCAGTCTGCAAAGAAACCAGAAACTTCTATTTCAGTCTATAGCTCTTGTTTAGAGCATTTCCAGCCTAGATGAGAAATTTTTATTAAAACTATTCATGTGTATGTATATAAGTTATTACAGGCTTTTTTAAGGCAGTATGATTCCTTATAGCTTTTCAGGTATCCTTACTGTTGTTTTAGTCTCCTCTTTCCTTTTTCCTTCTTCTCTAATTAAGGCTTCCTGCTTTTTCTGTTTCACCCTGCAGATCACTTATACTCTGATATTCTCCTTTCTACTAGTCACCACCACCTCCCAACAATGGTGCCCACCTCTTTTCTGAGATGGGGTTTTTCTGTGTAGCTCTTGCTGTCCTGGAACTTGCTTTGTAGACCAGGTGGCCTTGTACTCACAGATATTCGACTTCCTCTGCCTCCTTCGTGCTGGGCTTAAGGGTGTGCACCACTACTGCCTGTCTATATTGTCTCCCTTTTAATTTTTTGTTTTCTGCCTTTACTCTAGGCTATATGCTCTAATCAGAATTTTGGAGGTAGGAACTTGGGGTGATAAGGAATATGTGACATTTGTGTCTCTGCATCTGGTTTACCTTACTAAACATGATCCTTCCTAGTTTTGTTTATTCATTTCCAAAATGTTTTCAATTTTCTTTATAGATAAATAATAGCATTCCATAAAGTATGTGTCCTATATTTTTATTATCTACTCATCATTTGAAAGGTATTTTGATTGTTTCTGTTCCTTCACTATTGTGAAGAGCACCAATGAACAGGATTAAATATTTGTAGAATAGGTTATCAAGCCTTTGTGCTTATGCCAAAAAATGGGTATAGCTTGGATATATGGTAGATTTATTTTAAGCTTTGAAAACTTCTCCACACTCACTTCCAAAGGGGCTGCACCACTTTCCCATTTGCCCTACGGTGAATGAGGATCCTTTCCCCTTCCCTAAAACACAAGAACTTTCTCTGTAACAATTGTTTTTGGTTGTTTTGTTGATTCTTACCATTATGATTGGAACCAGAGAAAAACTCAAAGATTTTTGATTTGCATTTCCCTTATTGCCAAGAATGATAAACACATTTCAAGATTTTTCTCAGCTATTTTTATTTATTTTTTGTTTCTTTTTTAAATTTTTATTAAATAAAATTTAAATTTAATAATAAAATTTAATAATAATATTTTATTAAATTTTAATATTTTAATAATAATAAAATTTAATAAATTTAATAATAAAATTATTAAAATTTTTATTTTCTTTACTAGAAGACCCACCCGAGGCGTACGCTTCCCATCTGCTGAATCTTTGTAGGGGGCCTATGTCCAGTCCTTCCCGTCTCAGCAAGCTCCTACGGGGCCTGGTTAGTTGGCTCTGTTAGTTTTCTTGTGGAGCTCCTGTCATCTACAGATCCTTTTCTCTTTCCTTCCACTTTTCCTTATGCATCACCCAATGTTTTCCTATGAGTCTCTGCATCATATTGAAAACCTGCTGGGAGGTGTCTCTCAAAGGACAACTCTAGGCTACAGCTGGGATACAAAGTTAATAAACTATAACTAATATTTAAAAAAAATGAAAATTTAATAAAAGAGGAAAAAGAAAGAAATGGTATGGTGGAACCTCAGGAATAATAAAAAAAAAACAAAACAAAAAACTCTGTTAGGCTCCTGTCTTTAAGTTTAGCAGAGGATAGTTTATAGCGTCAGGGGTTGGTGCTCTCTGATAGGGTGGGTCTTTGGTTGGGTCAGGCATTAGTTGGGCATTCCTGCAATCTCTGCTGTCTGCTCTTTCTTCAGTACATCTTGTAGGCAAGGTAAATTTTGGGTCAAAGTTTTTGTGGGTGGGATGGTGTTCTCCTCTCCTGGGAAACTAGTCTAGTAGTAGCTGAAGAGAGGGAATAAGGTAGAAGAAGGGTCACAGAGAGTTGAGAGGGTGGAGATGAGAGATGGGGAGAGGGCAAGAGGAAAGAAGGTCTGTAGGGAAAAGAGAAACTGAGAGTGAAGGTATCTCTGTGACAAGCTGGAGGCCTAAGTCAGCATAGGCTCTTGGCGTGATATAAGGAGTACTCAAGCAGAGACTCCTAGTAGGAGGGGCCATAGAGACTGAAAGGACACCCACTAACTAGACTAGTCTAAGCTATTCTCTGTTTTTCTTTTGAGAACTCTGTTCACATACCAAACCTATTTTTTGAAAAGGCCATTTTTGTTTTGTTCATATATACATATATTAATTTATATGGATATTATATATATATGGATATTAATTCTGTCAGCTGTTAAGCTTGCAAAGATTCTCCTGAATTACATGTGCTTTCTTGTAGGCTTAGATTTTTCATCAAACCTACTTTATTTAGGGTTCTTAAACATCTTTACCTCCCTTCTAAACCCTTGACCTTAGGTAGGAGATAACCTAGGGAAATGGAAATGGCTATAGACCTCTTTTATCTACTTCCTGCTAACCAGGGTCATTAGGGGATTACCAAACTCAGTCATCAGGATATCAGCAGTCCAGTCCAAAGGCCAACACCAAGCAGCAACAGGAATCAGCATGATTCAGAAGATCCAGACAAGTCAGCAAAAGCCACAAGACTCAACTGGATTGCCCTGAGAGGTTCTCTGGAATGTTTTTCTCTGTGCAGTAAAGTGACAAGGCAAGAAGATCAGCACAGCACAGTCCACCCAAAAAGCAATGCTTCATTGTCTATGGGCTTTTATATATATTTCTCTGCTGAAAATCCCCCCCCCCACAGATGGTCTCAGCTTGCTTAAGTCATGCCCCTTGCAAAAGAGAGCTTACAATAAAACATTACGCGCCCTCTCACAAACCAGACTCCAGCAAAATATCACATGCCCTCTCACAAGACAGCATTTTAGCAAACTATCACATGACTCAACTGAGTCTTCAAAGAAACCAGGAACTTCCACTTCATATCTCACTTTCTGTTTAAAAAGTCTTTTTTAAACATGAACATTCTACACACAATAAGAATAATGATGGCAACTGTAAAACTAGAACTTTACATCAAGCAATAGTCAAACAAAATAACATTAAATTTCCATCAATATAAAATGATTAAACAATATAGTTTTTAAATTTTCAAAGTTACACAAAATAACCTTGAATTTCTATCAACATACAATAGTTACAAAAATAGCCTTAAATTTCTATCAATGTACAATATAAAATAACCTTACATTTCTGTCAATATACATTAATCCATACAAAGGTAAAAAAAAAAAAGCATCCCCTGCCTTTTGGGAATGGAAAAATTCTTAAAATTACTTATCACAGCCAAACTTTGTGCAGAGTACAGGGAATCTTATGAAAGAAGTGGGAGATAGTAAGACCTGGAGAGGAGAGGAGCTCCACAAGGAGAGTAACAGATCCAAAAAGTCTAGGCACAGGGGTCTGTTTTGAGACTGATACTCCAACCAAGGACCACTCATGGAGATGGCCTGGGACCCCTGAACAGAGGTAGCCTATGGCAGTTCAGTATCCAAGTGGGTTCCATAGTAATGAGGACAGGGATTGACTCTGACAGGAACTGATTGGCCTGCTCTTTGATCACCTTCCCCTGAGGGGAGAACAGCCTTACCAGGCCACAGAGGAAGACAATGTAGCCAGCCCTGATGAGACCTGATAGACTAGGATCAGAGGGAAGGGGAGGAGGACCTCCTTTACCAGTGGACTAGGTGAAGGATACGGATGGGGAAGAGTGAGGGTGGGATTGGGATGGGAGGAAGAAACGAGGTACAGGGGGGATACAAAGTGTAATTAATAAAAATAATTAAAAAATTACTTATCAGGAGGCAAAGATACCGTTTGGGTACCTTATGAAAAATTGAGATATTGGCAAGCTTGCAGGAAAGCTAGCTGTATTTTTTTCTGTCCAGTATTTGAGTTTTCATTTCAGTCTCTGTGTTGTCTATCTAGTCTCTGTGTTGTCTGTCATTTGGGCTAGTCCTTTTGAAGATGATTTGCATACAAACTCTGGAAAAATCAGTAATGAGGCAGTTTGTGAGAATGAATCAACTGGGCTATTTGCTTTGTGAAGATGTTCATGTCTCAGGTGATAAGTGGTTTTCCTTGCTTAGATCTCATCTTTATAAGTTTTGCTGGTAATCATATTTTGTCATTACTTGTAGATACATAAGCATAACCAACTCCCCATCCAAAACTATTGCTAATTTCCATTCTAATGTTACCATAACCTTATAGCACATTGGTTGACCTAGTTCTTCAAGTTTTTTCCTATAACCAGTGTCTCTTAGCTATTGTTCCTTTTTCACCAACATTAAGAAAATTTTGAATTAACAAAGGATTAGTTTGTCCCTCTTTTTTTTTCCTTTTGGTTTAATAAACATCTCTTTTATGGTATGACAGCTTGTTCTGTAAGAATGTGTGGTATACCTGTAATGTGATTTATTATAATATGCAAAGAACTGTTTCATCTCATTGGATACATTTGTGGGAGTATTACTAGTCTCAATTTGTGCAGGGATCCCAATAATTGCAATTATTTCTAAGAAGTTAGTAATTACACAATCGTCCTTTCCAGTACTTAAAGGAGTTGCACATTGAAGCCCAGAGTATGTGTTAATGGAATGGTATATATATATATATATATATATATATATATATATATGATGCAGAATGAAAAATACCCACCTGACAGTATTCATTTTTTGGTATCCCTAGGGTTATTACCAGCAGGTAATAGTTGTACAAAAACCAGGTAGGACATTATTATTATTATTATCGTTATTATTATTATTATTTCTTTGGCTTGTTGCCAAGTGATAGAAAATGTTTTTTAAACCTTTTTCATTAACATCATGTTTCCCATAAAATTTGGAGGCTTCTAACACATTCCCTATTAGTAACTGGTCAATTTCCTCATTTTTTTGTACCAATGGACCTGGCTGACTTGTATGAGACCAAATATGAACGATATATAATGGCAAGTTTCTATTCTGATGGTTTGTTGTAATCGCATAAATAATAAGGTTAATTCTGAGTTATCAGGAACAAATTCAGCAGTATCTATATGCAAAACAACTCTTTCTGCATATAAAGAATCAGTAATTATATTAAGAGATTTAGCAAAATTTAATAATACCATAAGGATTGCATATGGTTCAGATTTTTGGACTGAAGTAGATGGACTTTTTGTTACCTTGCTTATTTTGTTTGACTTATAACCTATCATCCCCATCATGTTTGTGTCACTACAGAATGCTGATGCCTCTGGAATTGTTGTACTCTTAATAATACATGGAAGAATATAATTAGTCATTTTAATAAACTGAATATGTTTGCTTTTAGGATATTTATTATTCATTTTTTCCAAGTAGTTATTACAAGCTCTTTGCCAATATTCATTGATCACCCTCAGTGACATGATCTCAGCATTAGTATTTGGTACCACAGTTTTGGCTGGGTCTGTTTCTGACAATTGACATAGTCTTTTTCTACCTTTTATAATTAACTTAGAAATACTTTTATATATGTCTTTAATTTTTTTTATGTTGATAATGTGCTAAGAAAATCCATTCACTATACCATCTTCCCTTTGCAAAATGAGCCCAGGAGAATGAGTTGAAGGCAAAATGACCAAAATACAATAAAGTTTAGGATCAATTTGATCCACATATGCATCTTGCAGTCTTTTTTCTACCAGAATTAACTCATTTTCTGCTTCAGCTGTTAGACATCTTAGACTGCTTAAATCTGAATCTCCTTGTAATATTTGAAACAAATTACTTAACAAATAAGTACTCAAACCAATAGTAGACTTCAGTCAGTTAATATCTCCCATTAATTTTTGAAAGTCGTTAAGAGTTTACAATTGGTCCCTATGGATCTGTGCCTTTTGTGGTTAATTTTTTGTTGACTTATTTTATAACTAAATGAACAGCTAAGTGAATCTCTTCTTTGTTTTTTGTTTGTTTGTTTGTTTTTCTGGAGCAATCTGTAACCTCCAGCATGGCAGAATTCTTTGTATTTCCTTAAACATTTTTTAAAAGTATCAGCATTTGAATCAGCCAACAAAATATCATTAATGTAATGATAAGTAATAGACTGTTTATGAATTACTTCAAAAAATTGTCACATAAAATGTTTATATGAAGTTGGACTATTTAACATTCCCTATGTCAACACCCTCCAGTGGTATCTCCTTATTGGACCACTATTGTTCAGAATAAGTACTGAGAAGGCAAACCTTTCCTTATCCTGCTCATGCAAAGATATTGTGAAAAAGCAATCTTTTAAATCAATTATTATTATAGGCCAAGACTTAGATAACAAAAAAGGTAAAGGAATTCCAGTTTGCAAAGAACCCATTGGTTGAATGACTCTATTCACTGACCTTAAATCCTTTATAATCCTCCATTTTCCCGTTTTCTTTTTTACAACAAACACGGGGGAAATTTATGGGCTCATAGACTCTTCTATATGTTGAGCTTCCAGCTGCTCTTGTACCAGTTGTTTAAGAGTCTGAAATTTTTCTTTTGTTTTGGGCTGTTGCTTTTGCCACATTTGATATTCACTTTAGGGGCAAGGCTGTTGGTATTTCAGCAGTGGCCCCTCTAATAAACTTGAAACTCATTTCCTGTGGTGTTCTACGGATAGTGGGCACAGCTTGTGATTGTTCTTGATTACACATATCACCCCTTCCCAGAAGCATCTACTATTTCATCCCTAATTTCATCATTTTCTGCCTCTGGGATTGCAGGAATATTAATCTGAGTTCCCCATTTTTTAAAAAGATCCCTTTCCCAAAAACTGATGGGTATGTCAGCCACATAGGGTCTCAACTTCCCTGTTTGTCCTTCTGGTCCCACACATTTAATCCACTGTATACTTTGTCTTATTTGAGCTAATCTACCAATTCCTATAAACTGTGTATAAACCTTCTAAAGTGGTCGTTTTAGATTCCAGGACTTCTGAGAAACGATACTGACATCAGCTACTCTATCTGCCAAACCTTGTATTAAACACCATTCATTTGTAGCATTAATTGGGGTCTCTCATGATTAACCACTACTTGCCAGAACGCACATCTTCCAGTACTCCCAAATGCTCCTGTTCTTTTTATCAGAGTGGCTTGCCCCTTAATGTAGGGAAACCGGAAATGCTGAGCAATTCTATCCCTTGCATTAACTTGTATCTCCTTCTTTACATATGCCATGATTTTTTTCCTTGCAATCCCCAACTACAATACCTTTATTTCCTGTCAGTCTCCATATATAATACCTAGATGTACAATAAATCCTTGATAAATTAATCTGCTTCTTTTCAAGATCATCCCTATTGTTCCTGAAGACAAAGAATGGTAAACACCTGTGGTTAATGTGTAACTATCAAGTCTTGGAGATAGGATAAGTGGTTCATCTGCAGCCAGATCCAAAGCTGTAATACCTTTAGTAGTGTATATCAAATCTGAGATTCTTAGTTTTGGTGTTCTTGCCTACCCGTTATCTCTTGGCTGTGCAAAGGAAGACTACTTGTATTGTTTGCTGCAAGACCTAGAGTTGACAGGCCCCACCATTTGCTTTCTGATGACAAGAGGTTACCTTGTATGTTCCTCTTAGACAGGCCATCCATAGACCAATGCTTTCTCTTGCCACAGTTGCTATAAACCCCCGGGAGCTGTTGTATTCCATTGCAGCCAGAATCTGCTTGTTTCCATCTATGAATAAATATACAGTATTCCTCAGGGTTAACACACCTCCTATTTTGCACTCTAAAGCATTTAACCTTACTTTTTTATTTGTATTTATTTTTTGTAAATGCCAAATTCAGTGCAATGAAAGCACCGGCCATTTTAATTTCTGAGACTTCTAGCAATGGCTTGTTCTATGATATTGGCATGATGCTTCTGAGAGCCGATATTAGTTGTCTCTCTTATCTATTCGTTTTCAGTCTGCTAGCACTTTTAATGGTCTAAGTGCTCTCCTGCATTCAGTATTTGCATTCTCATACACCCAGATCAGTATTGATGCTTGTCTGGTTTTAGGGTCTGATATGACTCTATTTACAGCTGAACCCAAACTCTGTAAGATTTCAGTGAAGGCTTCTGCAGGGCCTTGTACTACCATAGTAAAAAAGGTGAATGTTTTCCCAGGTGCCTCAACCATATCCCATGTTCTTAATGCTGCAACTTGACATTGTTCAATTACAACATTGGCAGATCAGATTTGTTCTTGTAAATCAGCATAGAACCATACACCAAGCAATTGATCGTTAACACCACTTATTTTCCCTACTATATTCTGTTCTATTTTCGTGGCTTCATTTCTTCACCATGATCACCATTGTAGTTGCTGGCCAGCTTGTAACACAGCTGACACCAATTCCTTCCAATCTTGGGAAATAAGTCTATTTTGGGTAGTCCAGTTACTTAACAGTTGCTTAACAAAACATGAATGCATTCCACATTTTACAATAGACTCTTTAAACTACTTTAAATCTAGCATTTCTACTCAACACCATGTCCTCTCATCATAAGCCCCATCGCCATCATTGCACAAAGACTGGGAAAGCTGGTGGTGCTTGCATATCTTCAAACAACTCCTCTGGTGGTGCACCGGGCTTGACAGTGACCCATCTTTCCTGCACAGCCTCCTGCTCTTCCGGGCCCCTTGCTTCACTCAGGTAGTCTGGGCACCTGGCAGTAAAAGTGAGTGAACCAGGGTAGTGTGGCAATCAGCCTAATTTGCTTTCCTCTTTCATCCTGTGAGAAATTTCTGTCCTCAGACAAGAGGCCTGAACCCTTTTGTTCTCCTTCCACTGGCACTATTTGCTTTGCAAGCACTTCAACCTCTATTTGCAAACTCTCTAGGTGCATAGCCAATTCTGCATTTTTTTTAACAAAAGATAATTGAGTAAACGTTCTGAGTTTTCAGCTTTCCTCCAAAACTTTTTAAAAATGGAATATATAAAGACTATGAAGCAAAACCAGAAGACCTGCTCAGGGAGCAAGAGAGGAGACCACCCAGCTGCTATTTTACCAGCCTTCTTAAGTAACATTTTCAACCCATCAAAACCTGATGATTCCTCTGCTAAATTAAAAGTGAAGTTACCCATTATACTTAGCAACTTTGGGTGCCACCTGTAGGCACTAGGTTTTTAAATACTACTTTATTTGGAAGTTCATTAAAGCTTATACCTGCTTTCCACCACCACTCCCAACCTGTGTAAGGGGAAAAGAACATTGTAATGGAAAGGGGTCATAGCCCTCTACTTCTTCCTGCTGGGTAGGGTCATAGGATTCTTTTGGGGGCAATAACAATATCTGTCATCAGGCAGTCCAGAAGTCCAGATAACCAGAAAATCAGCAAACACAGCAAAATGTCCTCTTCTGCTTTCTCCATGCCACGATGCTTCCTTCTTCTGGGCTGTCATGTTTATACTCCTCAAAGTCCTCAGAAATCAAATAACTCCAGCTGGCAAAGAGCATGTTTGACACGGACAATTAACCGGTATAGACAAACTAAAATCCCATACTTGGGATTATAACAAAAAACAGTTTACATGTCATAAACCAAAATATACACAGTGGAAGTGGGTACGTAGAGAGGCTTATTGGGGGCACACATTTCGCTTGTCCGGGAAACAGATGCATCTGGATTGAGATGTTGCATGTTTATTATTTTTATTGTTTTTAATTTATTTTGTGTATCAATGTTTTGCCTGCAAGTATGTCTGTATACCATTTGTATGCTTGGAGCTATTGCAGGCCAGAAGGTACTGCACTCCCTATGATTGAAGTTATGGTTGCAAGACTAGGAACAAAGAATTGTACGTTGATCCTCTGGAAGAGCAGCCAGTACTCTTAACCACTGAGCTATCATTCTAGCCTCTTGAAGTAACTTTTGATGCAAAATAATCAATATAATTTGTTTATTGTTTCAATTGCTTCTAAAAAACAGAGACAACAGGCATACCATCTTTAGGCTGCTTACAATTAAAGAAAGGTATGGGAAACTTAAACATATAATGATGATGAGTACAAAAGGTTCTACAGTAGATTTCAGAATTTACTAAATCATCTATGGCATTATTTAAGGCAAGAGAATCCAACCTAATAATTCTGTATCCCAGCAATACTACATGGCAGAAACTAAAAACCCATTAAGCCTTGGAATTATAAAAGAGGATGGAGGGCCTGAGCGATAATTCAGGGGTAAGAGCACCAGTTGATCTTCCAGATGACCTAAATTTTATTCCCAGTGCTAACATGCAAGCTCACAGCTAGTTCCAAAGAATATATTACTGCTTTCTTTACTCCAATGGTACCAGGCAATGTATGTGGTGCACACACACACACACATGCAAGGCAAACATTCATACATGATAGATAGATAGATAGATAGATAGATAGATAGATAGATAGATAGAAAGATAGAAAAATGGAATAGAACAGAAAACGAGGACAATGAAATAAAGGACATGGGAGACAGAGAGAACAGAAGTGTCAAAGAGGTTACTGAATGCTCCCTGTAAGATACTGATACGATACACATGAAACTTAGTTTGTGACTGTTTTAGCAACTATCTGTGGCTAAACATAACATGAGTAAAGCAATGGAAATAAAGGAAAACTCCATGTCTACAAAAGAATGTGGACTGTAGAAATGCATATGCACTAGTCTCTCATTTCCCTGAGGAACACATCTTTGGGGTCATAATGTGATTTTAACTTTTTGAAAATGAAAAGAAATGCCATATGTGAACATATTTTGAAACTTGTATTATTAAAAAAGCAACTAGCAAAACTATTGTTTGCATATGTATAGTAAGAATGCCAGATGCTTAACCACAGATTAGGTTTGATTTTTTTTTTTCTCAGCTCAAACAATAGTGTTCCCTTAAGCAAAATTGGCTTGAGTTTGAAAGTGAATACTAAAATATAATGTTTTGAAATCTTACAGAAAATTTTCTTGGCAGCTTATGATGTTGTTTTGCGAAGTTTTCCTCCAAAATAATCTTCTTACTCAAAGCTGATACTTTGAGAAAGTAGTGGTTATCCAACTTGCATACATGCCAGTTACACAACTGAAACAATTAGCATATTGGAAAGGGGGGAGGTAGAAGATATTTTTGATAGTGAAAACAACCTAGAATTTTTAGTGATAAATACCCTGAGACCTAAAGCCATAAATGATTCATTCAATACCGTATAACTGACAAAGAAGAACTACTTGTTTATTTCATTGACAAACATGAATGTATTCTTTTCTTTTAAAAGAGATGTTAGACGAAATCCTGGGAAAGTATGTGTGTATATGTGTGTGAGTGTGTTTCATACTCTTCCACTCAGGAATATCTAGCTTCACATTTAATACTTTTGGTGGGGTAATAGGCACAAGCATGCCAACCATATTTTTATACTTTCTTCCCACTGCGTCATATTTTATGGCTCAACACAAAACCATATGACAAAGATCGTGAGATAATCAGTTGATTGCAGATCTTTACGGCTTCATGTATTTTTAAATTTCAGGGTCTCTTTGATCCTGCTAGGAATAAAACCTAAGTGAACAAGGGTTGTGTTTTGTGGTTTTCTTTTCTCTGCTTCTGAGTTTTACAAAGCATATGAGATTAGAACACAACACACTCAAGAGACTAGAGCTGCCAATTGCTATGTAAGCTACAGAGTGTGAGATGATTGTGCATTCTACTGCTCTCAGGAAGGCACTGATGTAAGCCATTTCAACAAGTATCAAGAGAAGTTACATCCTGTTTTGTAGGCTCCTACTCCAAAGGGAGATTGCACAGAAAATTCTGAAAAGGTCACTAAAGAAATAAATATAGTTACCATGAAAACCAGTCTTTAAAGAAATAAAAGACTATGTCAACAGACAAAAATAAAAGACTCAGCACAGGCCATAAAATTAAAATTACATTATTACTATTAATTTATTTTAATTTAAAGAGAGAAGGGATGACATAAAAGTGAAGTGTTATACTACAAATGCTTGGATGATTAATAAAGCAATTATGCAGGAATGTTAGGGAAATGTGTACATTTTGGAGCATTGACTTAAAAGAAAAAAAATAAAAGTTTTAAAATAAGAAAAAAGACAGAGATGCAGGAAAGATAACTCCACAAGTAATGGAAGAAAGATTTCCTGAGCTGAAGAACACTTGAATGAGTACATTATCACAACCAAGAGAAGACCATTGTAAGACAATACATTCATCAAGGAATGTCCTCCAAAATTTCTTCAACTCAGTGATAAAGAACACAGAGACAAGTGTTTGAAAAAATACACTTAAAGAAGCTAGACTGGTAAGAAAAATTTTCAGTCCTAAAGCCATAATACAGTGAGGCACTGTCTACAGATATTGGGGTAAAAAGGCACTGAGGAAAGATGTCATTAACTACAATCAAACACTGCAAGATAGTATTTCAGTATCACATACCATCACAGGAAAGAACAAAGCATTCAAAAAACAATTACTCTACAATTTCTAATAGATCAAACAGAAGACTGATATGAGAACTTGTTACAGGATTTGTAGTAAAAGGTAATTGAATCAGATTATCTGATGATGTATAAGTGAAGAGGTAGATAAGACTTCTTAATATATTAATGCTGCAAGGAAAATTCTAATAAGTGCTTGAATATAAAATTAGTAAATTATTCCAGATCAAGTTTTTATGGGAGAAAGCAGAATAATGTAATTGGCTTTTAGAGGTCTCATAGGGAGTGCAGGTGGGGTTCAAGGAAGCTGTGGGCAAAGGAATACATTACCTTATTGAAGGAAAAAGGGGAAAGCAATTCTGAAATATGGGACTTTAGTAGAAGAGTTATAATCTTGTTTACATAAAATATTAAACAAAGATGCACACAATTATGGAGATAAAAAGAATTAATGACATAAATTATGGCAAAAGTTTAAAGTCAGCAAATAGAGAAAGAAAATTATTACATTTCATAACAGAATAATTTTGCAATAGGATAAAGAAAAAAGCAATAAAATAAACACAATCTAGAGAATAAAATTATATATTCATGTACATATATATATATATATATATATATATAATTTTTAGACAGACAAAAGACAGCACATCTGGGAGTTTAAGACAGCCATGGCTACAGAGTGGGACTGTGTCTAAATAATAAAAAATATAATACAATAAAAAGGAAGAAAAAAGAAAAGGATGTGATTGTATAGTTATAAGAAATTAACTTTTTCCAAAATATATGAAGACTATTAAATTGAACAATAGAGAACATGTGAGTAAACTGTCTGCATTTTAGAAACAAAGTGAAATGATATAATTTGAAAATAAAGAGATAGAAAATGACTTTAGAAATGCAAATTTATTACTATTGCTCTGTAGTACAGCTTGAGGTCAGAGATGGAGATACCTCCAGATGATCTGTTGTTGTAGAGGATCGTTTTGGGAATTCTGGGTTTTTTGTTTTTCCATATGAAGTTGAGAATTTTTCTTTCAAGTTCTGTAAAGAATTGTGTTGGTATTTTGATGGGAATTGCATTGAATCTGTAGATTGCTTTTGGCAGAATAGCCATTTTCTCTATGTTAATCCTACCAACCCATCAGCATGGGAGATCTTTCTATCTTCTGATATCTTCTTCAATTTCTTTCTTCAGAGATTTGAAGTTTTTTTCAAACAGGTCTTTCACTTGCTTGGTTAGAGTCATCCCAAGGTACTTTATAATATTAGTAGCTATTGTGAAGGGTATTGTTTCCCTAATTTCTTTCTGAGTCCTTTAGTCTTTGGTGTACAGAAGGGCTTCTACAGAAAAATAGTAATAAAAACTGCATGGTATTGGCATAGAAACAGAATATTGGATCATTGGAACCGAATAGAAGACCCTGAAATAAACCCACACGCCTATGGAAACTTGATTTTTGACAAAAAAGCCAAAACCATTCAATGGAAAAAAGACAGCATCTTCAACAAATGGTGCTGGGCTAACAGGATATCCATGTGCAGAAAAATGAAAATAGATCCATATTTATCACCCTGCACAAAACTAAATTCCAAGTGGATCAAAGACCTCAACATAAAACCAGACACACTAAACCAGTTAGAAGAAAAAGTGGGGAAGACCTTAGAACTCATTGGCACAGGAGACTACTTTCTGAATAGAACACCAACAGCACAGGCTCCAAGATGAATAATAAATAAATGGGACCTCATGAAACTGAAAAGCTTCTCTAAAGCAAAAGACACTGTCATCAAAACAAAACGACAGCCTACAGACTGGGAAAGAACCTTCATCAACCCTATATCTGACAGAGGGCTAATATCCAGTATATATAAAGAACTCAAGAAGTTAAAAAGCAACAGATAAATTAGTCCAATTTAAAAATGGGGTATAGAGCTAAATAGAGAACTCTCTGTAGAGGATTGTAGAATGGCAGAAAAACACTTAAAGAAATGCTCAATGTCCTTAGCCATCAGAGAGATGGAAATCAAAATGACCTGAAGATTTCACCTTATACCCTCCAGAATGGCGAAAATCAAAAACTCAAGTGACAACACATGCTCAGAGGTTGTAGAGAAAGGGGAACCCTCCTCCATTGCTGGTGGGAATGCAAACTTGTACAACCACTCTGGAAAACAATTTGGAGCTTTCTTAGACAATTAGGAATAGTGATTCCTCAAGACCCAGCTATTCCACTCTTAGGCATATAACCAAAAGATGCTCAAGTACACAAGGACATTTGCCCAACCATGTTTGTAGCAACTTTATTCGTAATAGCCAGAAAAGGAAACAACCTAGATATCCCTCAGTTGAGGAATGGATACAGAAATTATGGTACTTTTACAAAATGGAATACTATTCAGCAATTAAAAAGGAGGAAATTATGAAATTCACAGGTAAATGGTGGGACCTGGAAATGATCATTCTGAGTGAGGTATCCCAAAAGCAGAAAGACACACATGGTATATACTCACTTATATAGACCTATACGATAGGATGGACATGGTGAAATCTATACACCTAGGGAAGATAAGCAAGAAGGAGGACCAAGGTGGCATGATCAATCTTTGCTTAGATGGACAAATGGGATAGACATTGAATGTAGGAGAAAACAAGCAACAGGACAGGAGCCTACCACAGAGGGCCTCTGAAAGACTCCAACTAACAATGTATCAAAGCAGATATTAAGACTCACAACCATGCCTCCAGCAGAGTACAGGGAATCATATGATAAAAGGGGAAGTTAGTAAGACTTGGAGAGGACAAGAGCTCCACAAAGATTAAATAGATCAGGGCACAGGGGTCTTTTATGAGACTGTTTCTCCAACCAAGGACCATGTATGGATATAACCTATAACCCCTGCTCAAATGTGGCCCATGGTAGCTCAGTGTTGAACTGGGTATCCTAGTAAGGGGAACAGAAACTATATCTGTCATGAACTCAATGGCTGGCTCTTCGATTCCCTCTCCCCAAGGGAGGATCAGCCTTGCTAGATCCCAGAAGAGGACATTGCAGACAGGCATGAAGACACCTGATAAGCTAGGGTCAGATGGAAAGGGAGGAGGTCCTCCTCTATCAGTAGACTTGGAGGAGGGCTGGGAGGAGATGAGGGAGGGATGGGGAGAGTGGGAGGGGGCTATGGCTGGAATACAAAGTAAATAACCTGTGATTAATATAAAAATAAGACTCTACCTAACAGGGTATCAAAGCAAATATTAAGAAACATAACCAACCGTTTGGCAGACTGCAGGGAATCATATGAAATAAGGGGGAGTTAGTATGACCTGGAGAGGACAGGAGCTCTACAAAGACCAAATATATCAGGGCACAGGGGTCTTTTATAGACTGTTTCTCCCACCAAGGACCCAGGTATGGTTATAACCTAGAACCCCTGTTTGTATGTAGCAAATGGTAGCTCAATACCTAAGTGGGTACACTAGTACGGGGAACAGGGACTATTTTGGACTTGAACTCAATGGCTGGCTCTTTGACCTCCCCCCCACCTCTCTGAAGGAGGAGCATCCTTGCTAGGCCACAGAAGAAGACATTGCAGCCATTCCTGAAGAGACCTGATAAACTAGAGTTAGATGGAAGGGGAGGAGGTCCTTGCTTATCAGTGGACTTGGAAAGGTGCAGGGAGGAGATGAGGGAGGGAAGGGGGGAATAAGGAGGAAATGTGGGAGGGGGCTATGGTTGGGATACAAAGTACATAACCTGAGATTAATATAAAATAAAAATGTTAAAATTTAAAAATAAATAAATAAATAAATAAATAAATAAATAAATAAATTACTTTAAAAAAAAGAACTACAAATTTAGATGCAGGGAATAAAGCACTCCTATAAAGTAGGTAGAACTTAAGGATAATATTTCTTAAATAAAAAGGAATTGCACAGTAAGTAAATATGTGAAGCAAACAGCACAATGACAGTCTCTAACCCCAAACAACATAAAGACTAATCAAACTGAAATTGCTAGGAATTCAAGGAGAACTGTATGTAACCTAAATGATGCTGCTGTCATTCTGGTCTCACTTTTCAGATCAGGAGCAGATGATGGTAAAATACAAGGACATTAATGATAGACCAGGTAGACATTTCAATAGGCATTAAGACTTAAATTTTAGTATTCATGGGGATTAGCTTCACTCAACTGAATGTTATACAAATCAATTGCATATCTGGAAACAAGTAACATTTCAGTAAGCATTATTATCGTAACAGCCACATTTCAGTATAACCCCAAATGAGAAAATACTAACAAAACAACTTTTTGTTTAAAATTTCTCTTTCTACATAACCTTTGCCCTAATATGTGATGGAAATTATTTTCATTCCGTGAAAACATGAGAGGAAAAGCCACTTTAAAATAATACAAAAAATGCCAACAGCAGTATCTATGAAAAAAATTTATAATTAAAATCCTTTAGGGAAGTTAACAATCATTTTAAAAGATGTACAAAAATATCTTGCAGGGCAAATAAAAACAAAAAGAAAATATAACATGAGAGTAATCACCTAGAAAGCAAAACAAAATAAAGATATACAAGAAAATGTCAGAAAATTCCAAGACTCAAAATGACAAACAATGGAAAAAAGATAGCACCTTCAACAAATGGTGCTGGTCTAACTCATTGTTTACATGTAGAAAAATGCAAATAGATCCATATATTTATCACCCTGAAAGAACTAAAGTCCAAGTGGATCAAAGACCTCAACAACAACAACAACAACAAAACAGACACACTAAACCTGTGGCAAGAAAAAGTGAGGAAGAGACTTGAACTTGCTTGCAGAAGAGACAACTTCCTGAACTGAACACAAACATCACAGGCTCTAAGATCAACAATCAATAACTGGGACCCCATGAAACTGAAAAGCTTCTGTAAAGTAAATAGCATTGTTGTTAGAACAAAAAGACAGCCTACAGACTGAGAAAGGATCTTCACCAATCCTATATCTGACAGAGGGCTAATATCCACAATATATAAAGAACTGAAAAAGTTAAAAAGAAAAATTAAGTAACTCAATTTTAAAAACTGGGGTATAGAACGAAACAGAGAATTCTCAATAGAGGAATATCAACTGGAAGAGCAACACTTAGTCATCAGGGAAATGCAAATCAAAATGACCCTGAGATTTTACCTTATATCCAACAAAATGGCTAAGATCAAAAACTCCCATGACAATACATCCTGGAGAGGATGTGAAGAAAAGGGAACCCCCCTCCATTGCTGGTGGCAATGAAAACTTTTACAACCACTTTGGAAATCAATCTGGTGCTTTCTCAGAAAATCAGGAATAGTGCTACCTCAAGATCCAGCTATTCCACTCCTAGGCATATATCCAACAGATGCTCAAGTACACAATAAGGAAATTTGCTCAACCATGTTCATACAGCTTTATTTGTAATAGCCAGAATCTGGAAACAACAAGGTGTCCTTCAACGGAGGAATGGATACAGAAAATGTGGTACATTTACACGATGGAATACTACTCAGATATTAAGTACAAGGAAATCATAAAATTTACAGGCAAATGGTGGGAACAAGAGAAGATTATCTTAAGTGAGGTAATCCAGAAGCAAATGACACACATGGTATATATTCACTTATAAGTGGATATTAGACATATAATATAGGATAAACACATTAAAATCTGTACACCTAAAGAAGCTAAGCAAGAAAGAGGTTCCTGGGTAAAATGATCAATCTTCATTCAGAAAGTCAAAACGGATTGACATCAGAAGAGGGAGAAAACTGGGAACAAGACAAGAGCCTACCACAGAGGGTCTCTGAAAGGCTCTACTCAGCAGGGTATGGAAGCAGATGTTGAGACTCATAGATAGAATTTGGAAGAGTACAGGGAATCTTATGAAAGAAGGGGAAAATGTAAGACCTGGTGGGAACAGGAGCTCCACAAGGAGACCAAAAGAGCCAAGTAAGCTTCAGAGGATCTTCAAAGACTGATGAATCAACCAAGGACCATGCATGGAGAGGACCTAGACAATCTGCTCAGATTTAGCCCATGGCAGTTCTTATCCCTAGGTGGGTAACCTAGTAAGGGGAACAGGGGCTGTCTCTGACATGGACTCACTGTCTGGCTCTTTGATCAACTCCCACTGGGGAGTGCAGCCTTACAAGGCTACAGAGAAAGACAATGCAGACAGTCCTTATGAGACCTGATAGGCTAGGGTCAGATGGTAGGGGAGGAGGACCTCCCTATTAGTGGACTTGGGAAGGGGCATAGGAGGAGAAAAGAGAGGGCAGTGGGATTGGGAGGGAATGAGGAAGGCGGCTACAGCTGGGATACAAAGTGAGTAAATTGTAATTAACCAAAAGAAGTAAATTAAATAAAAATGTTAGAAAAAAGACAAATAACACAACACAACACAACAAAAACAAGATAAAGTACTTAGAATCAGTATGAGGCATCTGGCAGACTCTCACCAGACTCTGACATCATGATATTGGACTTTCCAGACTCACAACTGTGACCACCTTAATAAATTATACACTGTAGGCTGGGGCTTAGTGGGTAGAGGTACTTTCTATCAAGCCTGATTTAAATTCAATCCCATAAACACACCTGTTTTAAGGAAAGAATGTACTTCTGATCTCTACCTATGTATGTGTGTTTTGTGCTCATGGGCATAGGTATACCCACAAACAAATTTCTGTTTTTCTGTTTTGTTAGTATACAATCTATAGTTAATCTAGAAATTATTGTATATCAGATTAAAGTAATTTCTAGCGTAGAATTCTCATGCTTAATAATTGAACATATTTTTCTCTTTAAAAATACCTTTTAAATTTATTCTTTGGCAGTTACGCTAATTGCTCCCAGAACTTCCTCCAATCTCAGCCATATTTCCCTCACAACTCATGTCTTTTAATTTTATTAATAATGCATGAAGTACAGTTAATGCTCTCCATATGTACAGGGGTGTAGGACCACACCCTGGAGCACAGTTGGCCTACTAGGGGTCATACTTCTGAAGAAGAGTGACCATCCATAACCTTGAAGTCATCAATGGTCAATTGTTCCTGAGCTAAGTTAGAGGTCTCATAATGTCCTGCACCAAGCACACTGTAATGTTGACTGGCTTGACCCCGTGCATATCTCATACATGTAGCCATAGCTGCTGTAGTTTCATGTGTGCAAGAGCACTTTCCTATCACTGCAGCCTTCCTCCAAATTTAGGCTTTATTATCTGATTCCTCTTTTATGATATTCCTTGAGTCTTGAAGGGGGAGGGATATAGATATTTCACTATGGCTAAGCACTCAACAGTAACTTAGTGTTTACACTTTTACCACATGGGAGTCTATGAAATAATCAATGTCTACTACAAAATGAGGACAGAGGGTTACTAATCAGTGGCTATAAACGTAAGTATTTTAGAAGAAAGTCTGATGTGATCTCTATTTTCGAAATAAGAATATTAGGCTCTCTCTTATGGCCTATGGCCTCCCCATCTATGGGTTCTTGACCAAGTTTACAATATAAGATACCAGTTTTGCCCTGTGTAGTGAGTCTTGTGTAGTAGTAGAGAGTGGTTGTTTACAACTATAATATTAATGTCCCTATTGCCCCAAATAGATATATCTTACCAGACTGGTTCATTTTGCGGATCATGTAATTTATGGCTGTAGTTTACACACTATATGACATTTTCCCCTCAATAACCAGCAGAGTATCTTTGGGTCATATGAAAGCTAAAACCTGATGACATAAACTGAGCATTATCATAGCTGAATGTGTCTTCTTTCTTTCCTTCTTGAGCTATAAAATTAAACTATGCTTAAGAATAAATGAGCTTAACCCCAAAGTGCTATCCTGTCAGAATCTTTAGTTTCTCAAATAATAAAATCTGCTTGTTCAATCTATTTAAAGAAGAACAAAACTTTATAACCAACTCCATGCTCACCACAACTCTTACAGGCACCATATTTTCCTTCACTTTCATTTCTTAGGCATGTATGTCTTGGGTTTGCAATAGAGAAATGTGAAAGTACTACATTCACATGCTGTCTTTTCTAGCTGAGCTGCTGACATTTTGCACAGTGCTAAATTAAATCAACAGAGAAAAGTAAATGAGTAATTATTTTTCTTGCCATAAAAATTCTCTCCTGATGTTATCTAAAATGTTTTCACTCAATATAAATTCTAATACATTTAGGTTTATTTGGAGGGAAGGTAAATAAATTCCATCATTTCCTTCTTATTCTGATATGAGAATATATCTAAAAGAAGAAGGAGTTAAGATCCAAGAAGGCTGCTAGGAGAGGACACTGCATCTGAGGAGTAGGAAAGCAGGAACAATGCAGCAACCAGGAGACTGAACTCTGGGACCTAAAACAACAGCATTTGTGATTGCCAGGTGAGCGGAACACGTATGATGAAGAAATCAAGTGGGAAAATCTGAGGGACACCAAGTTATTCCCCGGAAAAATTCTGGGTGACCGGGGCTGCACAGCCCTGATCTGAACAAACAGCTGGCCTGGGCGCCAACAGCCCCCATACCAGAATCCATTCTCCACACAGGGCTGCATCAGGTGGGCACACTCCTGTGGAGGTGTTAGCTGCCACCCCAGACCAGGAAACACAGTATTAGGTCCAGACTGAAGTGCCCCAAATACCGTCTGAGACAGTGGTGCACAGCCCCTGGCACAGAAGGAGGCACCAAGTCTTCAGTCCAGAGGAGAGCCCTTAGCATCAAGTCCAGGTCAGAGCTTGGAGCCGCCAGACCAGAGTGGGGCCCCCAGCTGACATCTCAAACCAGGATACTCAGCCTCTGGCACAGAGTGAGGAGCCAAGTCTCCAGACCAGAGGGGTGACCAGCCTGCAGTGCTCACAGCTTCTAGCACAGAGCACAAAGCCAGGCACACAGATCCCACAACAGAGTTCAAATGAGGCAAAAAACATACACTATCAAACCACTGGAACTCCCTGATCTTCTTGAAGAATACTCCTGACACAAGAGATTGACAGTTCCAGGGGAGGGTTCAGCCTTAAAGCACAAACAGCACCTTGATTATATATAAACAAATGCCCAGAAGTCGAAATAAGAACTCATCCAACAAAAATCAGGACACCATGGTCCCACCAGCAACACCCAAAAGCAATGGAGATTTTCATTCAGCGGAGACACAGGAAAATTATGTGAAAGCTATGATTATGCAGACATTAGAGGAACAAAAAGAGGGACAATAAGAGGAAATGAACAAGGCCCTCAAAGAAATTCAGAATAATTTAACTGCACATATACAGGAACAATTAAAGATATACAGAGAGGAAACAACCAAAAAAATAGGAACCACAGTCAAAGAGATGAAGGAAACGATACAAAGCATGAAAACAGAATTAGAATCTATAAAGAAGACACAAACAGAGAATAACCTGGAACTGGAGAAAAGATCGGGAACCACAAAGGTAAGCATCACCAATAGAATACAAGAGATGGAAGAGAGAATCTCGGGAGCTGAAGATATGCTGGCTGAAATAGATTCCTCAATCAAGGAAAAAATAAAATCAGAAAAGTCCCAAACACAAAACATCCAAGAAATTAAGGATGCCATCAAAAGAGAAAACCTAAGAATAATTGGAATAGATGAAAAAGAAGACTCCAGGCTCCAAGGAACAGAAAATATTTTTAAGAAAATCATAGAAGAAAATTTTCCCAACTTAAAAAAAGAATT
>CM053754.1:52376569-52397868 GCA_028658305.1 Pachyuromys duprasi
CGTTTCCTTCAACTGATTGACTGTGTCTCCTATATTGGTTGTTTCCTCTCTGTTTATCTTTAAGTGTTCCTCTATGTGGGCAATTAAATTCTTCTCCATTTCTTTGAGGGCCTTGTTTATTTCCTCTTTTTGTTTCTCTTTTTCTTCCTCCAGTAGCTGCATAATCAACACTTTACGATAATTTTCCTGTGTCTCTGCTGAATTAAAATCTCCACTGCTTATGGGTGTTTCTGGTGGGGCCATGGAGTCCTGATTTTTGTTGGGTGAGTTCTTTCGCCGATTTCTGGGCATTTGTTAATATATAATCAGGGAGCTGTTTGTGCTTTAAGGCTGTACTTCAGTCTGAAACTGTCAATCTCTTGTGTCAGGAGTATTCTTCAAGAAGATCAGGGATTTCCAGTGGTTTGTTAGTGTGTGTTGTTGTCTCAGTTGAACTCTGTTGTGGGCTCTGTGTGCCCAGCTTTGTGCTCTGTGCTAGAAGCTGTGAGCACTGCAGGCTGGTCACCCTTCTGGTCTGGAGCTTTAGCTTCTTAGTCTTTTGAGATGTCAGCTGGGGACTTTGTGCTCTGCTCTAGGCTTGCTGCTAAGGGCTCTCCCCTGGAATGGGGATTTGGAGCCCCCTTCTGGGCCAGGGGCTGTGCACCATGGTCTGAGATGATATTTGGGGCACACACAGTCGGTTTGGGTTGGTGTGCCTCCGCTGATTGCAGGCCTGTCTGAAATGGTGCCAGAGGCCTTCTCTGTCTTGCCCGTGGACACACATGGACTGAGGTTTTTGCTGGCAGATGCGTGTAGTGTTCGCCCTCACAGTGCAGTCTGGTCAAGATGGTCACTGGACCCTGTCAGTCTGGGGTGGCTCAGGCGATCGGTGCATGCCCTCTGCTCACCCCTGGGTTGAAGCAGAACTCAGGTCCCTCCCAGTCTTGCCCGCGACTGGCACAGAGACCGAGGTTTTGCTGGCGGAAGCGTGAGGTGTGCGCCCGCAGTGTGCAGTCTAGTCAAAGTGGTCCCCCAATCCTCTCAACCTGGGGTGGATCTGGGGATCGGTGTGCGCAGAACCCCGGTGCAGTGTGTGCTCGCAGTGTGCAGGTCAGTGAAAACGGTACCCGGTTTCTCCTCAGACTGCCTGGGAGACTGTGTGATCCAGTATATTATGACAGATGCGGGCACCCAGCCTGGCTGCTCGTTCAGATCAGAGCTGTGTGCAGCTGGTCACCCGGAGATTTTTCCGGGGAATAACTGGGTGTCCCTAGGGTTTTCCCACTTGATTTTCTCACTGTAGGAGTTCTGCTCACCTGGCAATCACAAATGCTGGCATTTTAGGTCCCAGAGTTCAGTCTCCTGGTCGCTGCGTTGTTTCTGCTGTCCTACTCCTCAGACACAGTGTCCTCTCCTGGCTGCCATCTTGGATCCACCCCCATTATTTTTAAAGAGAACTGTACTATACGTAGCAGCATTGGTGGTTTTTTATTGCTCTCAAGGCTTAAAATATATAATTTTGGAGCCTGGGGAAATCAATTGGCAGTTAAGAGCACTAGCTATTTTTCCACATAACTCAAATTCAATTCTCACCACCTGAATGGTGGCTTACAATGCCTGTTACTCCATTTCCACTGAACCAAGTAGCCTCTTCTGTCTCCACAAGCAGGCACACAGGTGGTGCACAGACATGCATACTGGGAAAATGCTGTACAAATAACAACAACAATAACAAAAAGCCAATACCCCTGTATGTGTTCTCAATACACATATATACACATGTATTCTTTGGTCTCTCATATTTCACGGAGACTCTTAAGCAGCAGATGTTAATCCAATGTGTTTACTGTTATAGGGTGATGTTTTCCATGCAGTTTTACATAGTCTTCATTTTGTGCATTTGTTATATTAACTATGATGCTTCAGTAATTTCAATTTGATCTTATAAATGCTTTTTGGACTTAAGTAGCCATTTCTCTAGATTTGGAATAATTTAGTCTATAGTTTAGTTATACACATTTTCTTCACTCCATTTTTGTTCTGAACATGTTTTTATAATTAATTCATTTTTATATCAATCACAGATTATGTACTTTGTATCCCAGCTGTGGCCGCCTCCCTCATTCCCTCCCATTCTCCCCATCTCTCTCTCATCTCCTCCCTGCCCCTTTCCAAGTCCACTGATAGGGGAAGACCTCCTCCCCTTCCATCTGAACCTAGTTTAACAGGTCTCTTCAGGGCTGGCTGCAATGTCCTTTTCTGGGGTCTAGCAAGTCTGCTCCTCCTTTGGGGGGGAGGCAAAGAACCAGCCATTGAGTTCATGACAGAAATAGTCTCTGTTTTCCCTACTAGGGTATCCAGTTGATTACTGATCTACCATGGGCTATATCTGAGCAGGGGTTCAAGGTTATATCTGTACATGGTCCTTGGTTGGAGAAACAGTCTCATAAAATATCTCTGTGCCCTGATCTATTTGGTCTTTGTGGAGCTCTTGTCCTCTCCAAGTCTTACTAACTCCCCCTTCTTTCATATGATTCCCTGCACTCTGTCGAAGATTTGGTTGTGAGTCTTAATATCTGCTTTGATACATTGCTAGGTAGAGTCTTTCAGAGGCCCTCTGTGGTAGGCACCTGTCCTATTGCTATTGCATTTCTTTTTCAATGGCAGAGATTCTAAAGATTGTATACATGTTGCTTATTTATTGATGTTGTTTATTTATGTTTGACAATGAAATTTCCCCCATATTGCCATTCATCTGAAAC
This sequence comes from Pachyuromys duprasi, assembly GCA_028658305.1. NCBI lineage: Eukaryota > Metazoa > Chordata > Mammalia > Rodentia > Muridae > Pachyuromys > Pachyuromys duprasi. Next base: position 52,379,311 of record CM053754.1, read on the forward strand.
ATTTTCTTCTGCTACTGTAGTCTGTAATCCTTTTTCTCGTGGTTTTTAAATTTTCTGATTAAATTTGTCATTTCTAATATTCTATTTCTTTTAAAATATTAATTTCATCAATAAATTTCTCACCCAATGCTTCTGATTTTCCTATTTAAGGTTGGAATTGATGCCCTTTCTTCAATCATATGCTCTTTTGTATCATTTTAAAATCATTGATCATTTTTTCAAGATATGTGGTTCTTTTTTGTTGTTGTAGTTCAGGATTTTACGCATTTCTATTTCTTGGTATTCAATAAGTGAGTTAATGTTTCTCAACTTGTGGGTCACTCACTGCCTTTTAGGCAATCCTCTCTCTCTCCAAAAAATACATTAATATTCATAACAGTAGAAAAATTACAGTTCTGAAAGTAGTAACAAAAACGATTTTATGGTGGTATATGCTATTAATGTCTGCACTTGGAAGGTAGAGGCAGGTGAGGCTGGTGAGTTACAGACCAGCCTGGTGTACAAAGTGAGTCCAAGACAGCCAAGGCTATATAGGCAATCCCTGTCTCAAAAACAAACAAACAAACAAAATGGTTTTAGAGGCCCTCTATGATAGGCTCCTGTCATGTTTCCTGTTTTCTACCACAGAAGGCCTCTGAAAGATTCTGTCCAACATTGTATGAGTCTCCGAAGACACTGAGATTCATAAATAAACTTTGGGCAGAGGGCAGGGAATCTTAAGAAAGAAGTGGGAGATAGTAAGACCTAGAAAGGACAAGAGTTCCACAAGGAAAGCAATAGAACCAAAACATTTGGGCACAGGGATCTTTTCTGAGACTGATACTCTGACCAAGGACCATTCATGGATATAATCTAGAACCCATGTTCAGATGTAGCCCATAGCAGCTCAGTATCTAAGTGGGTACCCTAGTAAGGGGAACAGGGACTGTCTCTGACATAAACTCAGTGGCTATTTCTTTGACTGCCTCCCCCTGACAGAGGAGCAGCCTTACCAGGCCACAGAGGAGGACAATGCAGCCAGTTCTGATGAGACTGGATAAGCTAGGGTCAGATGGAAGGGGAGGAGGACCTCCCCTATCCATGGACTTGGAGAGGGTCATAAGAGGAGATGAAGAAGGGAGAATGAGATTGGGAGGAGAGGAGGGAGGTGGTTATAGCTGGGATACAAACTGAATAAACTATAATTAATATAAAAATGAAAACTTAATTAAAAATGATTTTATAGTTGGTGAGTTTACTCCAACATGAAGAAGTGTGTTAAAAGGTCACAGCATTTGGAAAGTTGCTGACCACTGAGTTCTTTTGCTTTTCAGATATGTTATGTTTCAGTGTATTTGTTGGCTCATATGTTTCTTTTGGTATTTTGGAATTTTAATGTGCAGACTCTTGATAAGGGCTCATCCCCAGATTGAGGCAGAGAGAAGAAAACAAATTATAGTAACAGCAAAAACAGCAAATGAAATAAAATACAAAATTATGCTTAAAATTAGCTTTTTTGCATTTTATTTTACTTTCATTTTTATTTTATGTTAATCACTTTGTATTATGTACTTTGTATTCCAGCCGTAGCCCCCTCCTGCATTCCCTTCCTATCCCCCCCTTCCCTCCCTCATCTCCTCCCTGCCCCTTTCCAAGTCCACTGATAGGGGAGGACCTCCTCCCTTTCCATCTAACTCTAATTTATCAGGTCTCTTCAGGAATGGCTGCAGTGTCCCCTTCTGTGGCCTAGTAAAGCTGCTCCTCCCTCAGGGGGTGGGGAGGTGGAAGAGCCAGCCATTGAGTTCAAGTCCAAAATAGTCCCTGTTCCCCTTACTAGTATACCCACTTGGGTATTGAGCTACCATTTGCTACATACAAGCAGGGGTTCTAGGTTATAACCATACTTGGTCCTTGGTTGGAGAAATAGTCTCATAAAAGATCCCTGTGTCCTGATATATTTGGTCCTTGCAGAGCTCCTGACCTCTCCAGGTCATACTAACACCCCCTTCTATCATATGATTCCCTGCAGTCTGCCAAAGGGTTGCTTATGTTTCTTAATATTTGCTTTGATACCCTGCTAGGAAGTCTTTCTGATGCCCTCTGTGGTAGGTTCTTGTCCTGCTGCTTCTTTTCTCCTACATCCAATGTCTGCCCCATTTGACTTTCTAAGTGAGGATTAATCCTCTTACCCCAGGTCCTCTTTCTTGTTTATCTTCTTTAGGTGTATAGATTTCAGTATGTTTATCCTATCTTATAGGTCTATACAAGTGAGTATATACCACGTGTGTCTTTCTGCTTTTGGGATACCTCACACAGGATGATCATTTCCAGATCCCAACATTTGCCTGCAAATTTCATTATTTCCTCATTTTTAATTGCTGAGTAGTATTACACTGTGTAAAAGTACCACAGTTGCTGTATCCATTCCTCAACTGAGGGACATCTGGGTTGTTTCCAGGTTCCAGATATTATGAATAAAGCAGCTACGAACATAGATGAACAAATGTCCTTGTTGTGTACTTGAACATCTTTTGGATATATGCCTAGGAGTGGTATAGCTGGATCTTGAGGAATCATTATTCTTAGTTGTCTAAGAAAATGCCAAATTGATTTCCAGAGTTGTACCAGCTTACATTCCCATCAGCAATGGAGGAAGGTTCCTCATTCTCCACATCGTCTCCAGCATGTGTTGTCACTTGAGTTTTTGATTTTAGCCATTCTGACAAGTGTAAGGTGAAATCTCAGGGTCCTTTTGATTTGCATCTCCCTGATGGTTAAGGACGTTGAACATTTCTTTATAAGTAGAGAAAAACACTTAAAATTAGCTTGAAAGAATGAGAGGGGTCAAGGTCACTAATAAGAAAACCTATAGAATCAACTATTCTGGGACCATAGGGGCTCACAGAGACCGAACTGCCAACCAGAGAATGTACTTGCAACAGACCTAGGCTCTTGACACATGTGTTGTGCAGTTTGATATCCTCCTAACGGCAGGAGCGGGGGCTGTCTCTGAGTCTGTTCTCTGCATTTGGATCCCTTTCCCATAACTGAGCTGCCTTGTCTAGCCTAAATAGGAGATGACCCTAGTCTTCCTGCAGTTTGATATGGCAAGACGGGTTGTTATCCATGGGAGGCCTCCCCTTTACTGAGGAAAAAGGGATGAGGGGTGAGGAAGCAACAGGGAAGAGAGGAGGAAGGGGAAGCTGAGATCCAGATGTTCAGTGAATAAGTAACTTACTTAATCATAGAAAGAAATTCCCAGAATTCAACATTCAATTTTTTCAATAATACAAAGAAATAAAGTGGCATATTAGCCAATACTCAATTAGCCAATGTCCTGCTTTGCTTTCTCATGATAGTTTTTAAAATCATTGTTGTTCTGTGGCCAATGGACCCTTATATCATTCATGTTATGTTGATATTGTCCACTGACTGTTTATGTTTAACATTCTTTCACATTCATAAGGTGTTCATTTGGAAATGTGGAGTTTGTTGGCACTTAGAACGTATTGTAGAATTGCTCTCTCTCTCTCTCTCTCTCTCTCTCTCTCTCTCTCTCTCTCTCTCTCTCTCTCTCTCTCTCTCTCTCTCTCTCTCGGTCCTTTATTATGTATGCAATGTTCTGTCTTGTATAGCTGCATACCAGAAGAGGAAACTAGACCTCATTAAAGATGGATGTAAGCCACCATGTGGTTACTGAGAATTCAACTCAGGATCTCTGGAAGAGCAGCCAGTGCCGCTAACCTATTGAGCCATCTTTCCAGTCCCTGAATTGCCCTTTATTTAACCCTCTTGTAATACATGTATACATTACCTTATATGATTTTGCCTGGTACCTTATTACCTGTTACAAGTAAGAAATCATGAAATTTGCAGGTAAATGGTGGGAACTAGAAAAGATCATCCTGAGTGAGGTATCTGAGAAGCAGAAAGACACACATGGTATATACTCACTTATAAGTGGATTTTAGATATATATTATAGGATAACAATACTAAAATCTGTACACCTAAAAAAGCTAAGCATGAGGGAGGCCTGTTGGTAAAAGACTCAATCCTCATTCAGAAAGACAAATAGGATAGACATTGAAAGATGGTAAAAACAAGGAACAAGACAGGACACTATCACAGACGGCCTCTGAAAGACTCTACACAGCAGGCTATTGAAGCAGATGCTAAGACTCATAGCCAAACTTTGAGCACAGTGCAAGGAATCTTATGAAAGAAGGAGGAAATGAAAGGACCTGGAGGGGACTGGAGCACCACAGGAGAGCAACAGAACCAAAGAATCTGGGGTCAGGGATATTTCCTGAGACTGATACTCCAACCAAGGAACATGCATGATGATATCCTAGAACCCCTGCACATATGTAGTCCATGGCAGCTCAGTCTACAAGTGGGTGCCCTAGTAATGGGAACAGCATGAACTTAGTGGCTGGCTCTTTGATCACCTCCTCCTGAGAGTGGGGGGGGGGCAGCCTTACCAGGCCACAGAGGAAGAAAATGCAGCCAGTCCTGATGAGACCTGATAGGCTAGGGTCAGATGGAAGGGAAGGAGGACCTCCCCTATCAGGAAACTGGGGAATGGGCATGGGAGGAGAAGAGGGAAGGAGGGCAGGATTGAGAGGGGCTGAGGGAGTGTGTACAGCTGGGATACAAATTGGGAATAAATTGTAATAAATAAAAAATTGAAAAGAAAATATGAAAATTAAAGAAAAAAATAAGATGCTTCATTAAAATTCTCAATTTTTAAATCAGGGACAGCAAATAGGTTAAAAGTCCAAAACTAAAGGAAGAGGAAAAAAGGAACCAGACAACAGTTAAGCTATGCTTTAAAAAGAATATCTAAAGGCATTTTTTCTTTAGCTTTGTTTCAGGTTCCAAAATTTCCCTTAAGAGAACCAGAATTTATTGTATTTGTCTCATCATGTTTTACTAAGACATGTATTTTTTTTTGTTTGCTTGTTTGTTTTTCTGAGTGTTTTTCTATGTGTGTCTGTAACCTTCTGGAAAATGGACTAATTCCAAAGGTAAAAGTGTAACTAGCTACCGTTTACCAAGAACTTCTCTAAGCTTTAGCTGAAACACTTTACTTCTGGTAATGACTTCTCCTGACTGTCTCCTACTTTACTGAGGTTTGTTACATGGTTGTCATACTGAAAGGACTTGAGTTATGCTTTTAAAAAGAATTTCAATCTTCTTTCATAGTGTTCATACAAAAACATATATATGGATCTTTATGAGTATCATTATTTGATGTACAAATCTTGGAAAAAGACAACAGGCATGATAGATTCTGAAGTAGGAACAAGGATATATAATCAGAAATTGTTCCTGCAGGGAGCTTCTAAAAAAAAGTTTGGAGAGATGTTTTGTTTCACAGAAACACATTGACTTTATTGTTTATAGTGATAAACATTTTTCCATGTCTTTGTGCTTACTAGTTTTCTTGTGAACTTCACAAAATCTGGAGGTATCTTGAAGAGGAACCTCAGCTGAGAAATATCTTCATCAGATTGCTTCTAGACAAGTCTGTGGGTATTTTCTTAAATAATGTTCGATGTGGGTAGGCTCATTCTACTTCCGGTGGTACTATTTCTTGGCAGATGGCCCTGGGTAATAAAAGAAACACGTTGAGTAATCCATGGAAAGCAAGCTAGTAAGCAACTTTTAGTCCATTATCTATGCTTAAGTTCCTGCTTCCAGGTTCCTGCTTAAGTTCCTGCCCTAAATTTCCTCCTTAATGGACTATAAGGTGTAAGAAACTCCTTTCTCACCTAATTTACTTGTTGTCATGGTGTTTTATTACAGCAAGGGAGAACAAACTAAGATAGAAACTGATAGCAAGATCATGGAGTATTACTGGAACAGACCTGACCATGTTTTTATGGAAGAATTATATAAGAAATTTGGGTCTTTGGCCTAAAATATCCACTTAGAGTTTAGAGCTTAAAAGGTATTTCTGCTTGGAAAATAAAAGTGCTTAAAGAAATGCATATAATGGCAGCCTGTCATGTGAAGCTTCTGAAAGCAGCCAAGACTTAGGGCTATTAACGTACTATAAATTTTTGAATTAGAAAAATGTGGTTTTAGGTCAGCAGGGGCTAGAGAAGCATTTCTGGTTAACAAGAAACCAGAAACACTAAAGTAAAGCTTTTGCTTTTCTAGAGCAATTGATGTTGGTTAGCTGAAGCTGGAAATTAGCTGTATTTGAGATCAGCATCCCGAGGCAATTTCTTTTAATATTATTTTTGCAGGATCAGCACACGGGATTTGTTCAAAGGATGTTGAGGCTTCATATTACACTTCTTAAAGTGTAAGTGTTCATGTGATACAGGCTTTGAAGGCACGGAGTGGTCATGCCGAAGAGCTGGAGCTCAGAACCATGAGAAGCAGATGGTGAAAGTACAACATATGGTGCAAAGGAAATCTCAGGATTGAATTGATGAAGCAGAGTGGCTGAAGCTTGAAACCATGTGGCAGGATTGCAGTCCTGAAACAGAGTCGAGTAGAGGTCATTGTCAAAGAGGCAGCCTAGCTTCAGTGGAAACGCCAGCACCAGGCGACAACGCCAAACGACAGCAGCAAGTGTGGAACAAAGCCAGCACAAGCCTTTAAGACAATGTCGGCACACCCTGAGAGGTGTAGCAGCCATAGCCCTTTGGAACCCAGAAGAGAGTGAGTGAATCTTAGAGGAGGGGGACTAAGCTAAAGCATTTAATTTATACTGATGAAGTTTGGTTTGATGGTGAATGTGTCCCACTTCTTCTCTCTTGAAATAAGAAGCTTGTAACAAATTTTGTTTCATAGAATTTCCCAGTTGAGAAATTTTGAGAGATGTTGGATATTCCAAGGAGATCAAACTTTTAAAGACTTGGAGGTTTTAAAATAGTATAATGAGTTTTATATTGTGATGTTGATATTAACATAAGATCTTGGGGATGAACCAAAAAAAGTATTAATTAAATAGTGATAAATTTATGTCAAGGTGACAAGGGGTCAATTATGCTAATTAGTTCCTTGTCAATTGTTTGACCTAAGCTAGAGTTACCTAAAAAGAACTATAATTGAGAAAATAGCTCCATTATCTGTAAACAAGTTTAGGAGTAATTTTTCTTGATTAATGAATGAAGAGGGCATTCTAGGCCTCTAGAGGCAGTGCCATGTTTATGCACGTGGTTCTGGATGTTCAAGAAAGGGTGAGAAGGCTATGGGAGAAAACCTGCATGCAACATTAGCCCATGAACTCTCAGTTCCTGCCTGCAAGTCCTTTCCTTGAGTTCCCATCCTGGTTGACTATGATCTGGAATTTAAGCCAAATAAACCTTTTCCTCCTCAAGTTGCCTTTGGTCACAAGGTTTCATCATCCCAATAGAAACCTAACTAAGACTGTCTTTAAACAGATGATGCTTAGAACTTTTAGCAAGTCATTCATTATGTCAATCCTTATATACATTTCACTAATGACATGCAAACTTTTTAAGTGTTAATATATCATTATATGCAGATAACAGCTTTTGACTAAGTACTAAGAGTTATTATTTATTATTAATATTATTATCAATACTATAATTGCATACTATTCCATATAAAATTGTGTGTAAGTGTCTGGTGCTGAGGAGACAAAACAAGACCTTGAATATTTTAGATATAAATTCTACTAAACCTACATCCCTATTCTTCTTTTTCCTTCTCCCCCTCTTCCTCCTCCTCCTTCTTCATCTATGTTTTTCATTTGCAACAAAGTCTACCTATTTAGCTCAAGCAGGCCTTTAATTTTACTAGCAACATAGCCCAGGGCGGTCACAAAATCTTGCTATTTGAATGATAGGTATGTTCCATCATGCACAGAACATTCTCTATTCACTATTAATTTTTAAAATTTTTCTTTCTTTAAAAGATATAAATGAAACCCAATATTTTATATCCTTATATGTAAATGGCATAATACCATTTTATTAGAAATTGTTAAAAAGTCATACGTGATAAGATATTATAATTAACTGATATTAATGATTTTCTGTAATCAATTTGTATAATTAATTTTATTAACTTTGCTATATTAAATGAAAATATTTCTTTATTCACTAAATTTGATATTTAGAAAAATCTGTACATTTCAGTATTTCCCATTATTTAATATCATAAACTTTGCAATAATAAAAATAAATATGGATAATGTTCTACTTTTAAATTGTGAATGTTATATTAGCTAACTGTGCTCTTGTGAACACAATGCCCTAGTGCAAAAATATAGTGATATTCTCCCTCAAACTATAAAACTTTTTGTATTCTATGATGAATTTCCTCATGGAAAATATGATTTGTGAAACATGATATTTTCCAAATTTCCAGAAAATGATTGCCACATGAAATAGACTTAAGAGCACTGTTTTTCCTCATAAAATACATTGTAAAACATAAATAATATTCTTATAAAGGACCCAGGTGTGGTGGCTCCTGCCTGTAATCTTAACATTTGGAGGTAGGAAGATTGTGTGATCTTGAAACCAACCTAAATATCATAGTCCGTTCTAGACCAGACTACAATACATAGGAAGACTCTCTCTCAAAAATAAACAAAAGAAGAATCTGGGGAAACATCAAGTTTTGTGAAGTGTTTGCTACATAAAAGAGAAGGCCAAAGTTTGTCCCCTATCACCTGAATAGGAAAGTGAGTGTGGTGACATTCATTTTTAATTCCGGTGTTGAGAAAACAGAAACTTTGCCTCTCAGGGGCTTAATGAAAAGCCAGTATAGCTTAATCAATAAGTGTGAGGTCCCAGTAAGAGACTCTGCTTCATGAAATAAGGTAGACAGCTCTTAAGAATCTCTGACCCTATTCAGGGAAACAGGGATTGTTTCAGTCATGAACTTGATGGCTGACTCTTTGACCCTCCCCCTTACAAGCAGGGGAGTGACAGACTGGCTAGATCCCAGGGGAGGACATTGCAGCCAGCCCTGAGGAGACAGGATGAGCTGGGGTTGGATGGAAGGGAAGGAGGTCCTCCCCTGTTGGTGGACTTGGAGGGGGCGGGGAAGAGGGAGATGAGGGAGGGAGTGGGAGGGTAGGAGGGAATGAGGGAGGGGGATACGCCTGGGATTCAAAGTACCTAACCTGTGACTGAGATAAAAATAAATAAATTAAAAAAAAAAAGAATCTCTACAAGCCTGAGCACACACATGCTCATATACTTTCAAATATATGGACCCTAAAATACAAATGTTTGCATGCATGCATGCACACCTGTATGCGCTCATTTAATTTCATATAAATAAAATTAGAGAGAAAAAGAAGACATTTAAATGCACAGTAATGAAATGCAGGGTTATTAGAAAACACTTTGAGAATTTATATTTAACAACAACTTTATATATTAACAGCCGAGACTGTTCAAAATCCTAGAAGAAATACATAAATTCTTGAAGATATGTCACTGGTATTAAAAGTTATCAAAATTATACAGATAAGCATGATCTTTCTCTCATTCACACACGAAACTGAAGCCCCTTCTTCATATTAAGAGATCATTAATTTGACTAATTCATTTTAACTGTTATCTATTAATAAGAGGAAATATTTATGGTAAATTAGCAAACATGATGTGACATGGACATATTTCTGAAAGGTAGAATAACTTTTATTAAGACCCAAAGAGGAACTGCAAATAATTCTAAGAGTGATAACAAGAGAAAGAAAAGAAGAAAAGAAATTCAAGAATACTGTAAGATAAGCTAACTTCAAGGACCAGAGTTGGAAGGACTTTTTTGTACAAGATATCAACAGCTTAAGGCTCAAGTGATAAAGATAGTGTGGTACTGTAGCACACATGGACAGACAATGGGCAGCTAGACAGGCTGGAGAGTTTCAATCTAAATAAAGTCCTACCAACAGGCTAGAGAGCCTCAATCCAGATACAGGCTAGAGAGCCTCAGTCTGGATACAGTCTTACTGACAGGCAAGAGGTCCTCAGTCTGGATACTGTCCTACTGACAGGCTAGGGAGCCTTGATCTGAATACAGTCCTGTGGACAGTTTAGAGATCCTAACACAAATATGTTCTTCTGATCTGTAAGAGATGACAACAAACATCAGAAAGCAGGAGACTCACCATGACACTGACTATAGTCAGGAAAAAAATAAAGTAAGATCTGGGGGTTGTTTCACATCCTATAGGCAAGCAAGCTGCTTCATGAAAACGCTGACTTAACCAGGAGTGGTAGCATAGTCCTCAAGTCCCAAGTATTTGGGGACTGAGGCAGAATTTATCTAATTCAAGAGTTTGGGAGCCATATAGACAGCATAAAAGCACACTTTCTCAAAGACAAAATTCACTAGATGTAGAAAACCAACAAGTTATAAAAGCCACAACACCCTTTCTCCAAATAAAATCTCACCTTTTTTTTCTGATTTAGCATGTAGAAAAAAATCTTAATGGGATAATTTTCAAAAAGGTGTTATTATTTTTAATAATACTATTAAGGTTGAAAACATCAGAACTTCTATACAAAGTCTTTAAGATTTTATAAGGATTAAAACAAAAATGGAATTTTCATAAACTGATAAAGATTCATGCTTAAGAATGTAATAGTTTGGAAAAGATCAAACACTCTAAGGAAAGACAAGGATATGAAAGGCTGAGCAAAGCGAGCAACAGGATCTCTTGCTGAGCTTCAAAGATACCTTCCTTACCACTAAGTATAGCTTTGTAATGTTGTGGATAATGTTCTAAAAAGGGAAATAAATAAATAAATAAATGCACAGGGGAGAGGGGCAATCTGTCATTAACAAATAATTGGTTCAATATATCATGATCCACAAACATACACAAACATGCTGCTTATACCATCTTGCATACAATAAAGAGCTAAAAACACCCCATTAAAGCTGTACGCTCATAATTCCAGCATGTCAGAAATGGGGAGAACATCAGTTTCAGAGGCTCTAAAAGACTGTTTTTAAATAAAACAAACCCCATGAAAACACCTCTAAAATTTCAAAGAATTGATAGTAGAGTGCTAAGACAATACAATATTGTGCCATAGTTAACAATGCTTGAGCTGTATAGTCATGTGGTCAAATATCAAAACAAACTATACAGTAAAGCAAGCAGTTTCCAAATGGATAAAAGTATGCGCTATTTGTATGTAATGCATTTGTAAATGGATATGTTACATTCTGCAACTATGAGTGAGCAAACTGGGAGGAGCAACATGCAGTTTCCCATCTCACTATGATGTCTGAATGTAACCATTTGGCTTACAAGTATAGAAAATACTTACATTTCATCAGGCTATTCATTAGGGCTATAGATTTTTACATATGTAACAATATTTGGGGCGGAAGTAAAGTGAGCTTTATGGGAATCAAATATAAGTAAATATAACAGTAAGTGCATAGACTAGCTCAAGATTGGCCTAGACTTTAAAGCTAAGACACTAGCATTTGTAGTTTTCTCCCAGATCTTACAGGACTCTCTCAAGACTATTTCTTCTCGTTTCTTTCCTGAAGTCTAGCAAAACTTGTCTATGAAACCTTTTTATCTCAGCAGCTGTCTTTAGTCCAATATAGCATTTGTTTATATTCCTTGATAGATCAGTCCCTTGTCTTTCTGCTCAGATCCTTTCCTGTTTTTTAAGTAGTTGTGATATGTTCATACTCTAGAATGCATCATGACTGTTAGGTGAATTCCAGAAATGTTATCTTGATATGGAAATATCAAATATAACAAAGAGCAAAAAACTCAAACCCCTTCCCCAATAACTGTTCTTGTGGCAGCCCTGGTGTGTTGTGGCTGCTAACAACATTACCCTAACTGGAGGTGCGAGCTGTCATCTCTAAGACAGGCATCAGGAACTCCAACAATTATGGACTGGGCAAAGCTTCAGCTCTTGTGTTTAATGAAAGCACCAATAGAACACATAATTACATTGCTGATAGATTTTTAGCATTGAAAAAAATTACATGGAGAGAACAAACCTAAAAAAAGAAGAGAAAGGAATCAAAAATAGATTTTAAAATGTCAGAATTGTGGGTAAATTTATCCCTTTACTTTTGTATCCCATCAATACTGTTATGTGTTTGTGTAACGAGTTATTTTATGATGTTAAGAAAAAATGTAGGTCTGCAGACAGATAAAATCAATCTGCAATCTTTTTTGTAATGAACAGTGGGTTTTCTATGAGTTGGTAATGGGCTTCGATTCTATTGTCAAAATGGCAATTCCCTGTAATTCCAAAACAGCCATTTTCCAGTGTCCAGGGATCACATGCCTTGGAATGGGAAAGACAGAGCATTGCAATATTACTTATTTGTCTGAAATTTTCCTTACACCTTGCTTTTCAAGACTGTTTTAATTTAATTACTTTATTTACATTGTAGGAATACAATAACTGATAACGTGATAAAACGTTACTAGTACACCTCAGAGGGCCTCTGGAAGATTATAACCAGCAGGGTATTGAAGCAGATGCTGGGACTCATAGCCAAACTTTGAGCAGAGTACAGGGAATCTTATGAAAGAAGGGGGAGATAGAAAGACCTGGAAAGGACAGGAGTTACACAAAGAGAGAAACAGAATCACAAAAATTAGCCACAGGGGTCTTTTCTGAGACTGATACTACAACCAAGGACCATGCATGAAGATAGCCTAGAACCCCTGAACAGATGTAGCCCATGGCAGCTCAATCTCCAAGTGGATATCCTAGTAAGGGGAACAGGGATTGTCTCTGACATGAACTCAGTGGCTGGCTCTTTGATCATCTTCCCCTAAGGGGGAAGCAGCCTTAGCAGGTCACAGAGGAAGACAATGCAGCCAGTAGTGATGAGACCTGATAGGCTAGGTTCAGAGGGGTGGGGAGAAGGACCTCTGCTATCAGTGGACTGAGGGAGGGTCATGGGAGGACAAGAAAGAGGGAGGGCGGGATTGGAAGGAGATGAGAGAGGAGTCTACTGCTGGGATACAAAGTGAATAAATTGTAATAAATAAAAATAAATAAATAAAAAATTTTAAAAGTAGTTGGAGTTGGTATGAGTTAATTGCTTGCCCCAAATATTTAAGTACGAAGGCCCTTTAGAACCATCATAAGATGCAAAAACCTGCATCAGGAAAATACCAAAGAAACTGTAGGGAGAATGGCAACTGGTATGGTGGTTAGAATAGGAATGCCCCCATATACTTATGTGTTTGAATGCTTGGTCACCATGGAGTATTACTATTATGAAATATAGCCCTGTTGGGGTACGTGTGGCCTTGTTGCAGGAATTGTGTGACTGAGGGTGGGCTGTGAGGTTAAAAATGCTAAGGCCTGGCCCATTGTCTCTCCATGCTTCCTGCCAATACAGATGTCTCTATACAGCCTCTCAGCTATGATGTCTCTAACATCTTATCTGCCTGTGTGCTGCCATGCTTCCAACTATGATGATGATAGACTAAACTTCTAAATTGTAAGCTAGCCCCAAATAATTGTTTTCAGGTTTTGAAGTTGCTGTGGTCTTGGTATTTCTTCACTGCAATAGAAACCATAACTAAGACATCTGGCTCATATGATAGTATGTGGTGGTCACACGTCCTCAGTCCCAGGCCTAGGCTCTGCTGCTAAGTGAGAGCCTTGAGTATGCTGGTTGTTCCTTCTAAGTTCACCTTCCATCTGAGGATGGTGAGGAGGGATATCCAGTGTTCAGCTGATGGAGTAAAAATGAACATGAATAGCGATAATGTACATAACAGGCAGCAGGGATCCAGTAAGAAGTAGAAGCTGAGAAAATAGTGGAATTCATTTCTACTTGGCTCAATTACCCTGAGCTTTATTAAACCTGATCAGTAAGTAAATGTGTAAGTCAATTCCAAGAAGACCTTTAGGTAGCATAGTAATTGTCATAAAATGTAATGGTCAAGGATGTGACAAGTCTGATAAATATCATTATTTGAAGAATAACCACAACTGTGGATTTTCAATAGGGTCAAATTCTCATTTGAAATATGTTTTTCTACCTAGGACAAATCTTTATATATGACTAATATACCAAAGTGACTTGAGCTTATTATATTCCATAATTATTTCAGACACTCTTATGAGTTATTAATACTTCAGTATTCCATATGATCTGAGGAAATAATGATGATAGAAAAATAATACTAAACTAAGAGTCTCTCACCATAATTAAGATGACAGTGGGGATATATGGTTATTAGTTATTTTTGCTGTTTTGTGCTTGAAAATTTTGTCTCCTATATGATTGTGTATTCTGTCAAGTTGGCAACAATATTAACCATTACAGGAACCAACTCTGGACCCTTGTTATGGAGCAGAATCCTCTGAGTTGTAATGAAGGCTGATGCCTTACTTAAATGTGAAAGACAGATGATACCTTCTGTTGCCCTTGCCATTAGAACCAGACAGCCCCTGGCTTATTTTCTGTTTTTGTGTAATTATTGCTAAGATACCATAAAAATCAATGTAAAGAAAGAAAAGCTTATTTTAGTTAATGATTTACTATTAGTCAATGTTTGCTTAGCCCATGCAATTTCATAAAACATTATAGTGGTGGGAATATTTGGCAAGAGGCTCTTCAACTATGACAGCCAAGGAGCTAAAACAGCCACCAAGAGGTCTTCAGAAACAAATCCCAGTGCTCCATTTCTGTACCCTCCCAAAGTTTTCATCACTGGTCAAAATAGCATCACCATCTAGGGAGCAGCAGATTAATGCAGTTCCCTACAAAGGACACTTCATTAAGTCATACTGCTTCTCTTTTTCTAGGATTTTTAAGTGCTTACTCCCAAATGCTCTATGCCAATCAAGGAAGTAAAAAGGAAGATGAATGGACCGAAGATGCTGTTAAGAACGTAGAAAAATCTCCTTTGCCAATGAGTTTTAGGCTCTTCCCCACTTTTTCATCTAACCGATTTAGTGTGTCTGGTTTTATGTTGAGGTCTTTACTCCATTTGGAATTTAGTTTTGTGCAGGGTAATAAATACGGATCTATTTTTATTTTTATACATATAGACATCCAGTTGGATCAGCACCATCTGTTGAAGATGCTGTCTTTTTGCCATTGAATGGTTTTGGCTTCTTTATCAAAATCAAGTTTCCATAGGTGTGTGGGTTTATTTCTGGGTCTTCTATTCGGTTCCATTGATCCACTATCTGTTTCTATGCCAATACCATGCAGTTTTTATTACTATTGCTCTGTAGCACAGCTTGAGATCAGGGGTGGAGATACCTCCAGATGATCTGTTGTTGTACGTTGTTCTACAGGATCGTTTTGGAAATTCTGGGTTTTTTGTTTCTCCATATGAAGTTGAGAATTTTTCTTTCTAGGTCTGTAAATAATTGTGTTGGTATTTTGATGAGAATTGCATTGAATCCGTAGATTGCTTTTGGCAGAATAGCCATTTTCACCATGTTAATCCTACCAATCCATGAGCACGGGAGATCTTTCCATCTTCTGATTTCTTCTTCAATTTCTTTCTTAATAGACTCGAAGTTTTTTTCAAAAAGGACTTGGTTGGTTATAATCACCTCCAGGTACTTTATGTTATTATTGGCTATTGTGAAGGGTGTTGTTTCCCTAAATTCTTTCTAGGGCCTTTTGTCTTTGGTATACAGGAGGGCTTCTGATTTTTTTTTATAGTTGATTTTGTATCCAACCACTTTGCTGAAGGTGTTTATCAGTTGAAAGAATTCTCTGGTTGAATTTTTGGGGTCACTCATGTATACTATCATATCATGTGCAAATAGTGATACTTTGGCTTCTTCCTTCCCTAAAGCAACAAATCAAGTAATCCAATTAAAAAATGGGGTACAGAGCTAAACAGAGAACTCTCAGTAGAGGATTGCAAAATGGCAGAGAAACGCTTAAAGAAATGTTCAACGTCCTTAGCCATCAGGGAGATGCAAATCAAAACGACCCTGAGATTTCACCTTACACTTGTCAGAATGGCCAAGATCAAAAACTCAAGTGAAAACACATGTTGGAGCGTTTGTGTAGAAAGCTGAACCCTCCTCCATTACTGGTGGGAATGCAAACTTGTACAACCACTCTGGAAATCAATTTAGTGCTTTCTTAGACAATTAGGAAGCGTGATTCCTCAAGATCCAGCTAAACCACTCCTAGGCATATATGCAAAAGATGCTCAAGTACCCAACAAGGACATTTGTTCAATCATGTCCGTAGCAGCTTTATTTATAATATCCAGAACCTGGAAACAACCCAGATGTCCCTCAGTTGAGGAATGGATACCGAAATTATGGTACTTTTACACAATGGAATACTACTCAGCAATTAAATTAAAGAAATCATGAAATTTGCAGGCAAATGGTGGGATCTAGAAATGACTGAGTGAGGTATCCCAAAGCAGAAAGAAACACATGGTATATACTCACTTATATAGACTATAAGATAGGATAAACATACTGAAATCTATACACCTAAAGAAGATAAACAAGAAAGAGGACCCAGGGTAAGATGATCAACCCTCACTTAGATAGACAAATATGAAAGAAGGGGGAGTTAGTATGTCCTGGAGAGGACAGGAGCTCTACAAGGGACAAATATATCAGGGCACAGGGGTCTTTTATGAGACTGTTTTTCCAACCAAGGACCATGTATGGATATAACCTAGAACCCCTGCTTGAATGTGGCAAATGGTAGCTCAGTATCCAAGTGGGTACCCTAGTAAGGGGAACAGGGCCTATTTCTGAAATGAACTCAATAGCTGGCTCTTTGGACACCCCACCCCCACGAGGAAGGAGCATCCTTGCTAGACCACAGAAGAGGACATTGCAGCCAGTCCTGAAGAAACCTGATAAGCTAGGGTCAGTTGGAAGGAGAGGAGGTCCTCCCCTATCAGTGGACTTGGAGGGGGGCAGAGAGGAAATGAGGGAGGGATGAGTAGATTGGGAGGGAATGCGGAACAGGGCTATGGCTGGGATACATAGTACATAACCTGTGATTAATATAAAAATGAAATAAAATACAAAAAAAGAACTTAGAAGAATCAAAAGCAAGATTTTGTCACTGTTGCTCCCCTAAGATCTCGGAGGCTGCACCAAAGACATTGTAATATCCATTCGGATGGGATGCTAGCCTAGCTAAAACCTTCATGATGAAACCTTTCTGTCTCACCATCAGTGCTTGGCTTGCCAGTTCTGTCTGACCATTGCTTATTTCCATTAAAAATTATAATACAATAGCTCTCACAATAAATTTTTAAAATCTTGCTCCAAGGTATTTTTTTCTATTTGCATGAAGAATAATTTCCATAAAATGTTGGGAGTCTCTGGTCTGCCATCTTGCTTTGATATTTAGGTCTCAGCAGAAAGATTGCTTTCACCTTGGCCTTCATCTTGACAGAGAAGCTGTCAAGCTTGTTCCTAATTCCTTAAAAGCTTTTTTGTGTGACCTTGGACTGTAACTGCTTTAGGGAATTAGTTTTAGAAAAGGACTATATCCACTATAGGGAGGTAGGTTTTGAAAGGAAGTTGGGTGTTTCCATGAACCTTTTCTTTTTGTATTAATGTGACTTGTTTTTGCTTTGCCTATAAAAAATGAACCTTTGAATAAATCCATGATGCATCAGTCATACTGACAGCTCTCTCAAGCCATCCTGTGTGTAGTGTGTTTTGTTTTAATTACTTTAAATCCTCACTCCCCACTCAGGTACTGTTCGACTCTGCTGGCTGCCTCTGGCAATAAAATCTTTGGAGAATTAAAGTACAATACAAGTAAAGTAGAAGAGTGCCTCAGTCTTTAGGATACAGTTTTATATTGTCCGTCTTAACTAATACCTGGCACCTGGGGGTACCATACATATGTGTCCTATTGCATCACTGTTAGATATTTAAAAAGCACTCTATTGGTGTTTTGTAATGTAACGAGAATGATGGAGTGGAAGCCATGGAAAATATGCAATGTAGTAAGAACAGCACTCCATTTTCTCAAAGCCTTACCTCATTGCACACAATCTCACTATCCCTGCATGTTTCTGGCCCAGAAATTGGTAATACTACTTTTCATGTTCACTTCTTATAATTTCTATTAATATTTTCATTTATTTTGTTTTATTTTATTCTTTAATAATTTTCTACATGAATGCAGGTATTTAGATCATATCCAACATGTTTTCCCATCTCAAACCTCCTGTATGTCCCACATACATCCCTTTATTTCCTCATCATTTTCTCCCCTTTCTCCTTTCCACCTCTCCTCTTCCCCTTCTCTTCTCACTTCTCTGCTTCCCAAATCAAGCATCAATTTTTTTACTTTTTTACTTTTTAATTTATTTTTAAAATTTATTTATTTTATATCAATCACAGGTTAGGTACTTTGAATCCCAGGCATAGCCCCCTCCCTCATTCCCTCCTACCCTCCCACTCCCTCCCTCATCTCCCTCCTCTCCGCCCCCTCCAAGTCCACCAACAGGGGAGGACCTCCTCCCCTTCTATCCAACCCCAGCTTATCCTGTCTCCTCAGGGCTGGCTGCAATGTCCTCCCCTGGGATCTAGCCAGTCTGTCACTCCCCTGCTTGTATGGGGGAGGGTCAAAGAGTCAGCCATCAAGTTCATGACTGAAACAG
>CM053754.1:52398368-52446337 GCA_028658305.1 Pachyuromys duprasi
CATACCAACCTGGGTCTTCCTTCCTGTATATCCTCTCTAGGTGTGTAGATTTCCGCTTGACCTTCCTATCCTATAGGTCTATATAAGTGAGTATATACCATATGTTTCTTTCTGCTTTTGGGATACCTCACTTAGGATGAAGCATCCATCTTTTTAAGAGGAGGTCTGTATGAAGATATTCTGAGGGAAGTTACAAATGTATACATAAGTCTGTATGATTTCCAATCTTCAAGTTTCAGTTGGGAAGGTTATTATTATTAGGTTTTAGTTTCCATAGCTATCATTTCTAACTTTCCTGTGCAAACCACAAATCTCTAAAACACCGAATTCTCTCTCCCTGGGCTTCTACTTTCATGGCTTCTTTTAACTTTAATTACTTATTGATTTCCATACATGTCTTGAGGATTATATCTTCAAGGTATGAAATTTAGGGAGATGTGTTACACAACAGTACATGTAAACAAAATATTCAGACACAAATATTTTTAAAAAATCAATTTTCAAAGTTTTTTAAGATACTGGAAAAGGTAATGCAGGTTCCCACAGTCCTTGTTGCCTTCTTACCTTTTTTGTCAACCTCTGGACAAAAAGTACCAGCCTAAGTACCAGAGCTAGCCACCATTATGAATATCTTCTTACAACAATCAGGAACCACATAAAATACAAGGTCCAAGGATGCCCTTGTGTATGTGCCCATTGATGCCACTGAATTTGTTTCTGTCTTGAGAAAGGTTACCACATGCATTACTGGGAATGGATAGACCTAATATAAGCAGACCTCAGATATAGTTTGGATTTCTAACATCAGAGCCCACAGAGAAGTTCTCTAAACTTCTACCATGTTTGCCTACTGTCTTAGTTAAGGTTTCATTGCTGTGTGTAGACACTATGGCCATGACACTCTTATAAAGAACAACATTTATTTGGGACTAACTTACAGTTTCTGAGGCTTATTCCATTATAATCATGGCAAAAACCATGGCAGCATGCAGGTAGACATGGTGCTGGGGAAGGAACTAAGAGGTCTACATCTTGATCTGCAGGCAGCGTAAGAAAATTGTTTGACTCACTGGCTGTAGCTTGAGCATAGGAGACCTCAAGTCCCTCATCCACAGGATAACACATTCTTCCATGGCCACAGTTACTCCTATAAGACCACACCTCTGAAGAGTGTTACTCCCTAAGGTCAAGCATTCCAATACATGAGTCTATGGGGCTATTTCTATCAAACAATCATACCGACTGTGCTGATTATTTAGCTACCTAGTTAGTTAGTTGGATAATTAGTTATTTGGCCAATTAATTAATCAGTTAGCTATCCAGTTATTTTATTTCCTTCTGTCTGCCTGGTATAAGCTAGAGTCATCTGGGAAGAGGAGACCACAACTGAGAAAATGCCCCCATCAGACACCTGTGGGCAAGTGTGTACGGCATTTTCTTCATTAATGACTGATGTATGATAGCTCAGCCCACTGTTCGTGCTGTGATTCTGGTTCTGGGTATATGAGAAAGCAGGGGGAGCAACCCATTGTGTGCAATCAGTAGCCAGCATTTCTCCATGGCCGCTGCTTCAGTTCCTGCCTCCAGGTCCTTCCTCTGCTCAAGTTCCCATCCTGGACTGATTGGGGCATCTGAGTAAAATAAACCTTTCCTTCTAAGTTCCTTCGGTGGGGATATATATAGCAATAATAAACATCAACTTAATGCAACCAAAGAGCAACAAAAACTTTCTGTAGGGGTCTTTTTTGTGATTTACAGTTAAAGTGATACTAATGTAGTGATGGTGATTAAATTCAAAACCCACTTTGTATTTTTTTATAAACGCATGTACTTTGTCTACCTTTATTTAGACACATTTTAGACTCCATTAAACTAACCCAGGATTTGATGGAACAGCCACTTACTTGGCCATTATTCTAGTTACCGTGGACATACCTTGACATCATATAACTCACAGTTTTTCTTAATTTTTAATTTTCTGCATGGAGTTGAACATAGTGACATTAGTTCCCAGCCTGCTCTGCCCAGTTATCAAGAGTGTCACCTTGGACTTCATTTTCTATACATCTCTGACCACAGAACTGTCTTCAGGTCAGTGTGACTGAGAGTGCTTCTGATCCTCAGATGGAATAAGAACACATGTTTGTGTGCGTGTGTGTGTCTCTGTGTGTGTGTGTGTTCACAGAGATGTTTCTTTGTTCCTTTATAGTAGTGCTTTTCCACATGAAAAAAAATGCCAACTTCTTCCTGGCAGAAGTGGAGTAAGCAGAGTGTGAAGCATTGTCGCTTTACTAGTAGGAGCCAGAAAATAACTGTTTTACCATAAATATAAAATCTGGTAGGCCTGGTGTGAATTCTAGGCACCTGGGGCCTTACCAAATGGTAGTCCTATTTTCCATTTGCCTTCTGAGCCTGGTCCACATGGCCTGGCTTTCTGCCTCTGCTTCCTGCTGGGACTTGAGCCTTTTGCTGAGTTCCAGAACTGTGCACCCCGGCCTTCCACATTGCCCCACCCCTCAAGGACCTTTCCCCTGGGGAGAAGAAACATATTCCAAATTCTTGCTCCCCTACCTTCCTTGTTGCTGACATTTGCTGACTACCCCACATCTGGCTTCACTCCTGTCTGAACAGAGACTCCCAGAGGAGTATCAACTATGCAGCTTTAAACACACCCTGGTAGGGGAGAGTGGCTGAGCCAGTTTTTTCCTTTTCATCTATCAGCATGAAGGAAGGGAGCAGAGAGTGTTCTTATTCCCTTAAAGAATTGTATAACCACAAACTGACAAATTCCACAAAGATGAGGAATCTATAACTCACGTGAAAGGCTGAGGCAAAACTCTATGCGGTATATATACATGCCATATTCATAATATATAAGATACATATTGCTATGACACATTCCCATTTCAAGTATGTTTTCTACTTCAACATAAGTCTCACCTCACCTATAACAACTAACATATCAAACACTAGAAGGTACTCACTACAGCAAACCAGGAACTGTATTCACAGGCAGAGAAGTGATAGCCAAATGGCTAGTTTTACCTTTTCAATTTACATAAACCACCTTGTGTGTCTTACTGTAGACTTGAGTCCTTCGATCCTTCTATTACCTCTACTGTTTTTCTTTTTTGGTGTTAATAAATTAAATCAAAACTTTTTATTTAAAAAATGTTGTCATAGGATATCTTCTTTTCCCTGATTCCAGCTCTTCCCAGAACCTCTCCAGATCCCCAGCCACCTGAACCATTTGTTTCTCTGTCTTTAAAAATGAACAAAGCACAGCAAATTCACAAACAAACACACAACACGGAAACACTAATTCAGAAACCTAAATATACAAGCAAAAGAATGAGGACACTCAAAGGACACTATGTGAGATTTAAATTCCACAAGAATATTATTGCATTCATTTTGTATTGAATATCTACTCCTGGGAATGGGACCTACCCTTAAAATGTAGTTAATATAGCCAATCAAACTCTGTTAGAGCAGACTAATATTTCCTTTGTATGAGGGTACCAATTGAGGATAACTTTTGGGTTAGGAGTGTGAACCTATGTCACTTCTCTCTCTCTCTCAGCACTTGGGCCCTGTCTGTCTTAAACCTGTGCAATCCCTGTGCATGCTGCCACAGTCCTTGTGAGATCCCATGGGTACCAGGCCTACTGTGTCTGGAAGTTTCCTTAGTATAATTCATCCCTTCTGGCTCTTACAATCTTTCTGCCTGCTCTTCACATAGGTCTCTAAACCTTGAGGGGAGGGTTTGATGAAGACATCCCATTTCAGACTTAGTACCACAGTGTCACTCACTTTGCACATTGTCTAGCTGTTGTTCCCAGAGTTACCTCCTATGGATTTTCAACAGGAGAAGTATGGGAACAGAAACACATAATTATAACATAGGATAGAGGTATAGCTCTATGAGAGGAAACTGTAAGAAATGAGGCTTTAGGGAAAAGTTCTTTGAACTCTAGCTAGTGAAATTTTAGATAACAATATTTTAAAACCTCTGATGTCATTCAGGCTTCCAGTGAATGGCCTCACATTTTTCTTAATCTGGGATTTCTATTTAGATCATCAACCAGAGAGAATAATGTTGGAGAAAGGAGTAAATCAAGAACCCCCAAACATGCTGTGGAAATTGTGCAGTGATATGAAAAGAGAGTCTGGTAAAGTAGGTGTGACCAAAGCAGGCATTGCTCTTCAGTAGAAGAGCCTGTAACCACGGTGTGTGTAGGTTTTGTTTTCACCCTGAAATCTCAAGAGGGTCCTTTAACTTGTGAATCCAAAAGGGGGACATAGCAGTTGTTCACTGTCTTCTGGAGTCAGAATTCTTTTCTTATCCACATCTTATCCCTTTTCAGATATCCGTAAGTTACTTCTTCCAAGCTGTTTAAATTTAATTTTAATCTTCATTTAACAAAAGATACAATAATGAAGATATTTCAAATAACTCATTGAGCACATGTGTATGTGTTCATATATGCATTATATATGTACATGGATTTATGTGTTCTCTATTTATATATTCATTATTTTATTGTAATTTATATTCAAACTATAAGTTTTAAAAGAACAAAACATTCTAAATTTATCAATACTATATGTCTTATTATATGTTCAGTTATAATCATACTCCAGTGCAGGTATTCACATCTTAGCACTTTAAGGTTTAGGAAAGTAAATGGCATAGTCTCAATAATGCATTAAGTAGGTGATAGAGCAAACTTCAAGTTATCTTTTATATATACTTTTTTATTTTTTTATATTAATTACAGGTTATTTACTTTGTATCCCAGCCCCCTCCCTCATTCCCTGCCGATTCCACCATCCCTCCCTCATCTCCTCCCTGCCCCTTTCCAAGTCTCCTGCTAGGGGAGGTCCTCCTCCCCTCCCATCTGAACTTACTTTATCAGGTCTCATCAGGACTAGCTGCAATGTCCTTCTCTGGGGTGGGGTAGGGGGAGGTCAAAGAGCCAGTCACTGAGTTCATGTCAGAAACAGTCCCTCTTCCCTTTACTAGGAAACCCATTTGGATGCTGAAATGCCATTGGCTATATCTGAGCAAGGGTTCTAGGATATATCCATGCATGGGCCTTGTTTGGAAAACCAGCATCAGAAAAGACCCCTGTGCCCAGATATATTTGGTCCTTGTGGCACTCCCTTCCTCTCCAGGTCTTACTAACTCCCCCTTCTTTCATATGATTCCCTGCACTCTGCCCAAGGTTTGGTTATGAGTCTCAGCATCTGCTTTAATACACTGCCATGTAGAATCTTTCAGAGGCCCTAGTGGTAGGCTCCTGTCCTGTTTCTTGTTTTCTCCTACTTCCAATGTCCATCCCATTTGTCTATCTAAGTGAGGGTTGATCATCTTACCCCAGAAACTCTTCTTGTTTAGCTTCTTTAGGTGTACAGATTTTAGTATGTTTATCCTATCTTATAGGTCTAGTAACCACTTTTAAGAGAGTATATACAATGTGTATCTTTCTACTTCTGGGATACCTCACTTAGGATGATCTTTTCTAGATCCCACCATTTGCCTGAAATTTCATGATTTCCTTGTTTTTAATTGCTCAGTAGTAGCCCATTGTGTAAATATAGTACAGTTTCTGTATCCATTCCTCTGTTGAGGAACATCTGGGTTGTTTCCAGGTTCTGGATATTACAAATAAAGCTGCTACAAACATGGTTGAACAAATGTCCTTGTTGTGTACTTGAGCATATTTTGGATATATGCGTAGGAGTGGTATAGCTGGATTTTGAGGAAACACTATTCCTAACTGTCTGAGAAAGCACCAGATTGATTTCCAAAGTGGTTGTACAAGTTTGCATTCCCATCAGCAATGGAGGAGGGTTCCCCTTTCTCCACACCCTCTTCAGTATGTGTTGTCACTTGAGTTTTGGTCTTAGCCATTGTGATCCTGTAAGGTAAATCTCAAGGTCGTTTTGATTTGCATCTCTCTGATTAATAAGGATGGTGAGCAGTTCTTAAGTGTTTCTCTGCCATTCTATATTCCCCCACAGAGATTTATCTGTTAAACTCCAAACCCCATTTTTTAATTGGATTGATGAATTTGTTGGTCTTTAACTTCTTAAGTTCTTTATAAATTCTGGATATTTGCCCTCTGTCACATATACAGTTGGTGAAAATCCTATCCTAGTCTATAGGCTTTCATTTAGTTCTGACAGTAGTGTCCTTTGCTTTACAGAAGCTTCTCAGTTTCATAAGGTCCAGTTTATTCATTGTTGATCTTAGGGCCTGTGCTGTTGGTGTTCTATTCAGGAAGTAGTCTCCTGTGCCGATGAGTTCCAGGGTCTTCCCCACTTTTTATTCTAACCATTTTAGTGTGTCTGGTTTTATGTTGAGGTCTTTGATCCACTTGGACTTTAGTTTTGTTCAAGGTGATGAATATGGATCTCTTTTCCTTTTTCTGCATACAGATATCCAGTTGGACCAGCACCATTTGTTGAAGATGTTGTCTTTTTTCCATTGGATGGATTTGGCTTCTTTATCAAAAATCAAGTTTCCATAGGTGTGTGGGTTCATTTCTGGGTCTTCTATTCAGTTCCATTGATCCACTATTTTGTTTCTATGCCAATACCATGCAGTTTTTATTACTATTGCTCTGTAACACAGCTTGAGATCAGGGATGGAGATACCTCCAGATGATCTGTTGTTGTACAGGATCCTTTTGAAAATTCTGGGTTTTTTTGTTTCTCCATATGAACTTGAGAATTTTCTTTAAAGGACTGTAAAGAATTTTTTTGGTATTTTGATGGGAATTACATTGAACCTGTATATAGCTTTTGACAAAATAGTCATTTTCACTATGTTAATCCTACCGTTCCATGAGCACAGGAGATCTTTCTATGTTCTGATATCTTCTTCAATTTCTTTCTTAACAGATTTAAATGTTTTTCAAAAAGGTCTTGGTTGGTTAGAATCAAACCAAGGTACTTTATCATGAAGGGTTTTGTTTCCCTGATTTCTTTCTCGGCCCTTTTGTCTTGAGTATATACAAGGGCTTCTGAGTGTTTTTAGTTAATTTTGTATCCAGCCATTTTGCTGAAGGTGTTTATCAGTTTCTTGGATTTAGCAAAATTTTTGGATCCTCTTTCCACAACCATTCTGTTAGTCTGTGTCTTTTTATTGGAGAGTTGAGTCCATTGATGTTGATAGGTAATAGTGAGCAATGACTGTTAGTTCCTTTTATTGTGGAGTTGGTTGCTTTTTTTTCCTTTTTTTTGTTGGGAAATTATCTGTATCCTATATTTTCTTTGGGGTAGTTGTTTTCATTGAATTGGAGTTTTCCTTCTAGTATCTTCTGTAAGGCTGGGTTGGCTGGGTTGCTTGAATTTAGTTTTGTCATGGAATATTTTGTTTTCTTCGTCTATGTTGATTGAAAGCTTTGTTGGGTATAGTAGTCTGGGTTGGTATCTGTGTTCCCTTAAAGACTGCATGACCTCTGCCCAGGCCCTTCTATCTTTCATAGTTTCTGATGAGAAGTCTGGTGTGATTCTGATCGGTCTACCTTCATATGTTACTTGACCTTTTACCCTTGCTGCCTTTAATAGTTTTTCTCTTTTTTTGTAGGTTTAGTGTTTTGACTATGATGTGACAAGCGGTATTTCTTTTCTGGTCAATTCTATTTGGTGTTCTCTAGGCTTCTTGTATGTTTATGGACATCTCTTTAAGTTGGGAAATTTTTCTTCTATGATATTCTTAAAAATATTTTCCGGTCTTTGGAGTCTGGAGTCTTGTTTTTCATCTATTCTTATTATTCTTAGGTTTTGTCTTTGCATGGCGTCCTTGATTTCTTGGTTATTTTGTGTTTAGGGATTTTTCTGATTTTACTTTTTCTTTGAGTGAGGAATCAATTTCAGCCAGTGTATCTTCAGCTCCCGAGATTCTCTCTTCCATCTCTTGTATTCTATTGGTCATGCTTACCTTTGTGGTTCCTGATCTTTTCTCTAAGTTCTCCAGTTCCAGGTTTTTCTCTGTGTTTTCTTAATAGATTCTAATTCTGCTTTCATGTTTTGCACCATTTCCTTCATCTGATTGAATGTGGCTCCTATTTTTTGTTTGTTTCCTCTCTATATGCCTCTAATTGTTCCTCTATGTGGGAAATTATATTCTTCTGTATTTCTTGAGAGCTCTGTTCATTTCCTCTTTTTGTTCCTCTAATAATTTCATAAGTATACTTTTAACATCATTTTCTTGTGTTTCCACTAAATTAAAATATCCATTGATTTTGTGTGTTGCTGGTGGGATCATGGTATCCTGATTTTTGTTGGGTGAGTTCTTATGTCAACCTTCGGCCATCTGTTTATATGTAATAAAGGAACTGTTTGTTCCTTGAGTCTGAACTTTACACTGGAACCATCTTTCTCTGGTGTCTGGAGTATTCTTTAGGAAGATCAGGGAGTTCCAGTGGTTTGAGAGTGTGTGTTGTTGCTTCAGTTGTACCTATAGGAGGAAAAGCCGCTGGTACAAAATCATTGTTGCGGGGGCAGGGGTCGGAGAGGGAGTAAATGTGTGTGCACACACACTCAGAAGTGTGTATTGAAGGGGAGTGCTAGATGCCTGGTATATAGGGGTTGGGAGTAAGCATAGGAGGGGATGTATATGTTACCACATTAGCAAGAGCACATTGTAGGCATAAGGTGCCTGCACAGGTTTCCTGAATACACAGTGGTCTTCAGTCTGTGGCGGGCTCTGCAGGCTGGACTCTGAGGTCTGTGGGTGATGATGCAGGTGGGACACATATTCTGTTGTGGTCTCTGTGTGCCTGGCCCTGTGCTCTGTGCTAGAAGCTGTAAGCACCGCAGGCTGGGCAAGCTCTGGTCTAGAGTGAGCTTGTCACCTCACTCTGGGCCAGGGTCTGAGATGGCAACTGGGAGCACCGCTCTGGTCTGGAGGCTCTGGAATACAATCTGGGCTAGCAGCTAAGGGCTCTGCTCTGATCTGGGGGGCTCTGCATTCCATTCTGGCTGGCACCTAAGGGCTCTGCTCTGGTCCGGAGACTTGGTGCCTCACTCTAAGCCAGAGGCTGTGCACCTCATTTTGGGATGATATCTGGGTGCACCTCATTCTGGACCAGAGACTGTATGTTCTAGTCCAGAATGGCAGCTGGGGTTGCTGCGGGAGGCTGTGTGCTCAGATATAGGCCAGCAGATGTGTGTCTGCTGGTCACGTGGACCTTTTCCAGGGACTGACTGAGTGACCTGAGGACCGTCCTACTTGATTTCCTCATGGTAGGATTCCCTCTTACCTGGTAATCACAAACGCTGGTGTTTTAGGCCCCAGAGTTCACTCTCCTGGTCGCTGTATCGACACTGCTGTCCTGATCTTCAGTCTCAGTGTCCTTCCGGGGCTGCCATTTTGGATCTCTCTGAAAGTCTATTTTATTAGATATTAGGATAGCAACCCCAGCTTGTTTTCTGGGTCCATTTGCTTGAAAAACATTTTTCCGGTACTTTACTCTGAGGTACTGTTTATCTTTGTTGCAGAGGTGTGTTTCTTGGATGCAGCAGAATGTTCGATCCTGTTTCCGTAACCATTCTGTTAGTCTGTGTCTTTTTATTGGAGAGTTGAGTCCATTGATGTTGATAGATAATAGTGACCAATGACTGTTAGTTCCTTTTTTTGTGGAGTTGGTGGTCTTACTGTGATTCATTGTTTTGTTGTTGTTGTTGTTGTTGTCATTGGGAAATTATCTGTATCCTATATTTTCTTTGCTGTAGTTGTTTTTGTTGGATTGTAGTTTACCTTCTAGTATCTTTTGTATGGCTTCTTTGCTATGTAGATATTGCTTAAAATTAGTTTTGTCATGGAATATTTTGTTTTCCCCATCTATGTTGATTGAAAGCTTTGCTGGATATAGTAGTCTGGGTCGGCATCTGTGGTCTCTTAAAGTCTGCATGATATCTGCCCAGGCCCTTCTGTCTTTCATAGTTTCTGGTATGATTTTGATAGGTCTACCTTTATACGTTACTTGGCCTTTTTCCCTTGCTGCTTTTAATATCCTTTCTTTGTTTTATAGATTTAGTGTTTTGACTGTGATGTGCTGTGAGGAGTTTCTTTTCTGGTCCAGTCTATTTGGTGTTCTCTAGGCTTCTTGCATGTATATGGACATCTCTTTCTTTAATTTTGGAAATTTTTCCTCTATGATTTTCATAAGATAGTTTCTGGATCATGGAGCCTGGAATCTTCTTTATCATCAATTCCTATTATTCTTAGATTTCACCTTTTCATGGTGTCTTTGATTTCTTGGATAGTTTATGTTTGGAACTTTACTGATTTTACTTTTCTTTGAAAGAAGTATCAATTTCTGTAAGTGTATCTTTAGCACCTGAGATTCTCTCTTCCATATCTTGTAGCAATTGGTGATGCTTACCTTTGTGGTTCCCTGATGTTTTTTTTTCTAAGTTCTCCAGCTCCAAGGTTTTCTCTGTTTGTGTTTTCTTTATTGATTCTAATTATGTTTTTATGCCTTGTACCATTTCCTTCATCTGTTTGAATGTGGATTCCTGTCTGTATATGATGGTCTCTATATTTTGTTTGTTTCCTCTCTATATGCCACTAATTGTGCCTGTACTTGTGACTCTGTTTGGTTATATTTATCTGTGTCTCTTTGAGAGCTTTGTTCATTTCCTCTTCTTCTGCTTCCATCTGTGTGGCAATTTCTTTGAGAGATTTGTTTCCTCTTTATGTGCCTCTAATAACTAGATCAGCATATCTTTAAAATAATTTTCCTGTGTTTCAGATGAATTGGAGTATCCATTAATTTGGGGGGTTACTGATGAAGTCATGATTTTCTGGTTTTTATTGGATGTGTTCTTTCACCAACCTCTGGCCATGTGCTTATCTGTAACCTTCACTCTTTGTCCCTGGATTCTGCAGTTCAGTCTGGTACTGTCTTCCTCTGGTGTCTGGAGAATTCTTCAGGAGAATGAGAGAAGTACAGTGGTTTCAGCATGTGCATTTGGTGTTTCAGCTGTACCTGTGGTAGGAAAGTCCTCAGGCGCATAAGGACAGATATGGGCAAACGTGTGTGTGTTCGTGGAGGTGTGCCTTGAGGGACAGGGTGCTAGAGAATGTAGAGGCCTTCAGTGTGAGGGAGGGGAGCCTTGAAGGCACCAAAGGGGTTGCAGGCACTGAATGTGTAGCAGTTACTGATGATGATCGCAGGTGCAAATTCCCTGAATTTGACCTACAGGCTACTGGTATTCATCTCTGACTGAGCTACTGGTATTCATCTCCAGGAGTTATTTGCTTGAACTCCACTGTTAGACCAGCAGAGCAGGGCCTTCAATGTCCCAAGAAATCCTCTATTTCCCACAGTGGTTGTGTGTGTGGGAGGGATCTGATGTCTCTCTGCCAGCTTAGAAGCACTGTGGATCTGGGGCTCTGTAGGCACATGGGGGCGCACTCACTCTCTAGCAGGTCAAATTATAAAGCACAGGGGATCCTCCTGTTCTCTACTAGCATGTTTGGACCCGCTGAGTCAAATGTGGGAGATTGAGCTCCATCAGTTCAGTGATGCTGCCTAGCTAGGGAATCCAGCTGCAGCTGTGGAACTGGGAGGCTGGTCCACATGCCTGCTGTGAAGTCCTGGGGAGCCACAACTGTGGTGGCTGGTGTACCTGTGCGGTTTTGCGGGTCTGCTGGACTTTGGTGGCTGTACAGCCGGCTGTCCCCAACTGAGGGATTGGGCATCCCATACAGTCACTGGCTGGGAGGCCCTGTGGAGTCTATACAGCTGCTCATGGACCCAGGACCTGGAAGGATGGTAGTGCCTATCTGGGACTCCTAAGTCTGGTACAGCTGGTAGATGCAGCTGAGGAGCTGGAAACCAGGCCTCTGCTGTCTCAGTCCCCAGGCAATGAGTTCTGTGCTGAGAGTCTCTGGCATTGTGGACCAGATCCTCAAAGGAGGAGGGAGGCCTGTAAAAGGGAAATGCAGGACATTCGAATGTTTGCCCCTCTCCATCTCCAGAGAAGTCTGCAGGTGACCTGAATGTAAATATTCTCAGATCCTGTGATGTCCCCTCTCATTCAGGAAGCCTCAATGTCGGTTTTCTGGCTTCAGCTGCCCCTCCACTCACCAATTTCGGAATTTCAGATCTTCTGCCTCTCCTATATGGTATGTGCTAGTCACCGCCATCTTGGATCCCTCCTCAAGTTATCTTAATAGTTGAAGAGTTCATCTGTCCTGTCTAAATGAAGGTAATACACTCTGGTTTTGAACTTTATTTACAGGGAAAATTAGAAGCAGAACTTCACACTTTTAACGTCGCATGTATTATTAAATAAACTTTAATATATACGTTAGTACATTTATAATGATCATACTTCTTGGAAAGAGGTGTCTATTTTATTTTGATGAATTGGATATTTATCTGATATATTCCAGAATATCATGGAATCGTCTGAATATAACAGAACAAATTCAAAGCCTATCATTCCTAAATAGCAATTATCTTTTCTTTCAATTTTACCTTTTAATTGACTTATAAAGTATTAAATTGTCCATATATACATATATTTTTTTTACTTACACATATTTTAGGTTAATCTAGCCACAGTCATTTTTATCCCCCGTCTCTATGTCAGTCCTTCTCACTTAAAACTTCCACCTGCAATATTTATTCTTCCATGCCCATGCATGTTTTAAAACCCATCCTCACATGAGTTTAAAGCTTCTTTTCCATTATCAGTGGCCCCTTTATAGTTTCATGGACTCTATAGATACTCACTCCCACGTAAATATTCATATATAAAAGTAAGAAGATAGGGCCTATATTATAGAACAAGTGGTTTTCTTTATTGTGCCTAGATTGAATGACTTACTGTACTTTCCAGTTCCAGCAGTTAACCTGCAAATTTTATAATTTAATTTTTTGTGGCTGAATGACATTTTACAGTATAAGAGAAACACATTTTTATAATCCTTTCATCTGTTGATGAGCATCTAGGTTCTTTCTATTTCTTAGAAATGTGAATAGAGCAGCAATGAATATTTATGTGCAAGTATCTCTGTGGTAGAATTTTTGGTCTTTCAAGTATATGCTTAGGAGTAATAGAGCTGGGCCACATGGAAATTCTATTTTTAGTTTTTATGTTTTGAAACTGATTTTTTTTAATTTGAAGATTTCATACAAAAGTGAACTGTATTTACATAATTTTCACTTCTGACTCCTTTCCCAAACTCTTCCTATTTGTCTCCATCAGCCACTCTAAAATTTATTATCTTTTCTTCTGTATTTAGGTATGTGCGTGTGTACACTTAAGACTGGAGTCTTGTCCTTGAATAAAAACAAAGTAAGACAAAAGAAACTGGGTCTCCCTCTCTCAGCTGCTATTGGCTGTTAAGAGTTTTTTATTTAGGAGTGGGGCCTTGTAAAATTTTCCTGGATCCATGTTGTCATGTTCACTGATATCTTTGCAGAGCTTCTACAGACAGTCATATTGTTGAAAGTTCATGAGAGCAACATACCTATTTTGTCTGTAAAAAAACTACACAGCATTTGTTTCACTCCTAGAGAGATTTCACCCCATTTTTCATGTTTTATGAGTCCTGGGTACAGTGGTGTATTATATAAGTCCCACTTCAGTCTGAGCATCCTACAAACATTTATTCTCCTGATATTGGCTAGATATGGATCACTCTATTATTCTATGCTACAAAAACCAAACCAAACCAAAACAAAACTTCCATGATGAGAAGTGAGAACTGTACTTATCTATAAATATAAGGATAAGTAGTAAAATCACACTGTTTCTTCTTTAGGGCCTATGACCACTCCAGTCTTGGGTTCTTAGCAAGGTTTACAATAATAGCCATTAGTTCCTGTCAGTTTAGTGAACTTTATTTCTATGTAGACAGCTGTTGGTTATCCCCAAGATAGAAGTGCCACTATGACAGTAGTGGGGATATCTTTATGGTGTTTTGGTGTAGACTTTGGCTACACAGTTCAAGGTAAAGAAACTCAAATGAACGTAGCTACTTTCTTTCTTGACTAAAAGCCATAAATATCCTTGGTACTCATGGCAGTTTAATCTTTTAGACAGGCCAAAGATCCAAACAAGTTTTGGAACTCTGGTATCTGCTATAGTCTCTAAGTGATTCTAGGATTTTAGAGAGGCAGAGTGTAGCTGTGAAAGCCTGTTGAAACTCCTGGTCAAGAGAATAGAATCATTGGTCTAGGAACGGACCTACAATTACAGTGGGACCTATTCAGTCTTTCCTAGTTTAGGAATTTGATAACGTGGAGCAATGACCTCTCTTGCCTTCCTCCTTCATTTCATGTGTGACTTTTCAGACTAGCAAACTGAATGAGATTATGAGGTTGGACCCAGCCAAAGGGAAAAAGACATAGCCATCACCCTAGGTAGAATTAAAACAAATGCACTTCCTGTCTTTGTGTGTGTTTGTTCTGAGCATATCTACTTGATCAAGAGTAAAGTCTTAGGGTTAAGCTCTGCATTGGTTGGACATTCCCTCAATCTCTGCTCTATCTGTTCTATCTTTGACCTAGCATGTCTTATAGTAAGGTTTGGATTGAGGCTTTGGTAGGTAGAACCCTTGTCTCTATTAAGGATACTCTGATATGTTTGTAGATGGGAGTCTACCAGAGTTGTTCTCTTAGAGACTCTGCATAGCAATTTTTCAAAACAGATACTGAGCTTCACAGCCAAACATTGGGTGAAATATTGGAAGTCTACTGGGAAAGAGGAAGGAAGGATAAATGGACCTACAGGTGAAAAAAGCTCCACAAGAAAACCATCACAGTCAATCAACCAGGGCCAAGAGGGGTCTGTCTATGGTGTCTGAGATACCAAACAAGGACAGTACATGATCTGGGCCTAGGTCCTCTACTTATAAGTAACCTATGGGCATCTTAGTTTTCATGTGGGCTGGCTAGTTAGGGGAGTAGAGGATATGTTGCCTGCTTTTTGATTACTTCCCCCTGATGGAAATGCCCTACCAGGTCACAGGGGAAGAAGATGAACTCAGTCTTTATGTGAATAGATGAGCTGGGTATCTGGGTAAGGGGACTCCCCTATTCTGAAGACTAGGAGAGGAAGGATAAGGGAAGAAGGATGGAACTTGGCAGAGAGGAGGGAGGGGCCTATAACAGATATAAATTAATTAATAAAAATGAAAAAAGAGTAAAATCCACCTTTTCTAGACATTCAATCTCAAAATTTCTAACTCTACTTTCTCACAGAAATATAAAAAAAATCAAAATTCTTTCATAATGCAAAGTACTTTGTATAAACAAAGAAAAACTGTCCCCTTTTATCCCCAGTTTAAAAAATGGGTGGAAGTGCTACCACACCTGATTTCTCTGAAAGCCATAAAAAAAGTAGCATGGTACTTGCTGAGTAAGAGCCTCAAGTCATGAAGAATTAAGTCAGTCTGTGGTAGGCAATAGGCCCTCGCCATAAAGAGTTGCTTAGTCCTAGTTTGACCATTCTGCTGCTCTACTTGAAAACACAATATGCTAGGGTATCAAAGACAACCCACCCTTCTTCGAGTCAAGCCACACACTCACATACACACAAAGAGAGAGAGAGAGAGAGAGAGAGAGAGAGAGACTGAGAGAGAGAGAGAGAGAGAGATGTTCCTTTTTAGTAGCTATCTATGTATATGTGCATGTCTTCCAGCCCCTGTAAATGTGCTCAACCTTTATCCCATGGAAAGGCTCCTCACGCTTCCAATAAAGCAGTCTTGGCCAGTTGAGATTGAGTCTGCCTGTTTTCTGCTTCTTCTCACAGTACTGAGATAAAACACACATATAGATTAATGAAATAAAACAGAGGAACCAGATCTAAACCCAAGCAGCCACCTGATTATTGATCTTTGAAACATATTCCCAAAATATTCATTGCAGGAAAGACCTTACTTAACAACTGATCCTGGTAAAATTTGGTATTTACCGGTAGCAAAAGGAAACTAGATTCTTATCATTTACCAAGCAGACTGTAAGATTTGAAACTCTGAAATTCCTGTAGTAAAAAGAAAAATAAATAAACAAACATGTCAAATTATAGCCATAAGTAAGAACATTTTGAAGAGATTTCAGTTACTCAGAAAATAATGTAAACAAACAACAATTGGGACCTTATGAAATTAAACTGCTCCTATAACAAAGAGGACAATTACTTGAGTGAAAAGAATGGGAGAAAATGTTTGCCAATTATATGTCTGACAGAGGATTCAGATCTAGTTTGCACACAAATGTTAAAGAAAAGAAACAAAGATGAGAAAAACAATCCAATCAAAAATGAAAAATGAACTTCATAGAGAGTTTGCAAAAGAAGAAATATGGTCAATAACTTTTTAAAAACTGTACACCATTTAAAAAATTTGTGATTACCTTTATTTTTTTATTCTCTGTACATTATATTCTTTTTTCCACTAATTTATTTATTTAATCACTTTACAGGCCTAATTGAAGTCTGCTCCCTCTTTTCCTCCCAGCCTGACCCTCACACCCCTTCCCCCACTCCCTACCCATCTTGCAATTTAAAAAAAATTAAAATTTTTTTTACATTTATAATTTACTACAATTTTTTCACTTTGTATCGTGGCTGTTGCCCCCTCCCTCTTCTCCTCCCAATCCCATCCTTCCTCCCTCCTTTCCCCCTATGCCCCTCCCCTAGTTCACTGATAGTAGAGGTCCTCTTCTTCTTCTATCTAATCCCAGTGTTTTAGGTCTCACCAGGACTGGTTGCATTTACTTTATTTCTTTTTCTTCATAATTTATTTACTATATATCCCGATTGAGGCCTCGTCCCTCCACTCCTTCAAGTCCCACCCTCCCTCCTTTTTAGCCCCATCTCCTTCCCCTAGTCCACTGAAAGGGGGAGTTCTCCACTATTGCCATCTGCTGATAGCTTAAGTCTCACCCCAACTGCTTGTGTCCTCTTCCTCTGTAGCCTGGCAAGGCTGCATCATAAGGGTTGAGTGATCAGAGAGCAGCCAACTGAGTTCATGATAGAGGCAGCCCCTCGTCCCCTCCCTCATAGATCCAAATGGAGACTGAGCTGCTAATAGGCCACATCTGAGCATTTTTTTAACTATCAGAAACACAAATTAAAACTACTTTGAGATTCTGTCTCACCCAAGCCATCAAGAGAGCAAAGGACAGCAAATGCTGACCATGGTATGGACAAGTGAAATCCTTATTCGTTGTGGAAAGGTAAACCAGTTTACCCACTGTGTAAATCAGCAGAGAAGCTTCTCAGAAACCTAAATATAAGACCCTCCTGTGTTCTCTTATGTGTGCATCCTAGATCATGTTTCTTCTCATTGCCTGAAGCAACCATCAAAGCTGGAAAAGTAGGCAGGGAAGAGGAAGAGAAGTCCTGAGGGGTGACCTGGGAGGGGGGTGAGGAAGCAGGAAGCATGTCTTGTGAAGGGGAAAGGAAGAAATGTACTTAACTGGATATGTGAGTAGAAGTTAATCCAGATAGATGGGAGAGAAGGAGAATAAATAATACCCAAGGATATCAGGAAAATCCATAGGGAAGCATATTCTTTTATAAAGATGTATGCCCATATATATAGTTTCAATGCAGTTACTCCATATGATGGAGCTATGTATGCACAGGAGCCATAGCTTATTGAAGAAAACAAAACAACAACAACAAAAAACAAACAAAAATAACTGCTAAGTAGGGACTACTTCCCTTTAGTTTTGATCTGCAGTTCCAACAGACCCTCAAAACAATACAGGCTTCTGTCAGTATTCTTGGTTGTCTTAAAGAACATCAAGGTAAGACCATTTGACAAATATCTTGTCAAAAGGAAGCTTCCTTACACTCTGGCAAAAGACAACACCCATTTTGACATAGGACTTCGAGAAATTGTCCTGATACTGACTTGGAAGCCACCTCCCCAAGGACTAGCTTTCCCAGTATGGGAAGGGGCTATGCATACTGTCAAGGGGGAAAAGAATTATCAGTATCCCTGACCATTTGTAAAGCCTCCAAGCCACTATCAGAAAAAAGTTCAGATTTTTGGCTCTGTTGGTTTTCTTGTGGAGTTCCTGTCTACCTCTAGGTCTTTCTATCTCTCCCTTCTTTCATAAGATTCCCTGCACTCTGCCTGAAGTTTGGCTATTGTAATATTAATAATTAATAAGTAGATAAGTTTTAAAAACGAAGTAAGTTCAGAGTTAAAAAGAAAGTGAACACCTCTCCAACAGAAGTGTATGGGTAGGACAAACTTAACTCTAGAACAAAAGGGGGTGCTTATAAGAAGGAAGACATAGAAACAATAAGTGCATTTGTTTTTCACTTTAGCTCAGGTGATGACTAGGTCCTTTTCCCCATGGACAGGAATCCAGTCTTACTATAGTAATTCAATTGGCTGCTCTGGAAAGAATTATCACAATGGAAATGAAAGCAGGGGAAAAGGCTACTACTGTTTTAAGGAGAAAAGGTTTATTGCTCCATGTTGTCAAATTCCTAGAACACTTCAGTGGACCTTTGTATAAAATAGGTATTACTATGTTGTGGCGCTTAAAACATTTGCATTCAGCATTACAATTTTAAGAAATAAAAATATTTAATATTTTTGTCCTAAACACAGGTTTTATAGTATTGCATAGAAAAGACTAAGATGGGGCGGGTAACTAACTCCTGTAATCCAGGCACTGTGGGGAGGCAGAGGTAGGTTGTATCACTCAGAGTTTGAGGTCAGCCTGGTCTACAGAGCAAGTCCAGGCCAGCTAATGTATAGAGAGAAACCCTGTCTCAAAAAAAAGGGAAAAAGGGACTTATGTTTGGTATTTCTTATAAATAGAAATTTATTTATAATTTTTTCCTTTTAAAAACTGAGTTTTTTTTTCTTCAAATTCATTAGTTTATGCCTTTTTTCTGTCCAAATTTAAGAGTGAAAAACTGCAATAGGAATGGAGTACCTGTTTAGTAATAGTTGACTCAATAATCCTGAGTTATACTCCTAGTACAAAGAATTAATTATTGCACCTACACAGTTAAAGACATTGTACACTTCCTGAATAGTCTCTTGGCTAGGGGACTGATTTGCCTTGATTGGAATGCTAGGTCTGCAGCCAGCTAGAAATTTTATTCTCTTGACCAAGACAGAAGGTATTTTTATCTTAACAAATACTCTTAGATATTTAGCCACTCCTCTCCCCAACGCACACACATAAAGATACCCCAGAATCACTTAGGAGCTAGATCATAAATGAGAGCTCCTAAAATAGTTTTTGCATCTTTGGCTTCAGAAAAGGATACAGCTCTTAACAATCACAAGTATGTCAGACCCAAAGTGGGTCCTAAATGTGTCAGTGGTGGCTGGATCCTAAACGGAAGGGCTCTGACCAGATTGGTCCAGGTATCATCAGAGAGGCTTCCTGTGGCATGAGGAGAGGGTATGTGCTGAGATGGGTAGCCAGACATCCTGCAGAGAGAGAGTAAACTTGGGGTCTCTTTATATTTTGGACATTAGCCTTCTGTCTGGTGTAGGCTTGGTAAAGATGTTTTTCAGTCTGTACCCTGCCACTTTTTTCCTATTGTCAGTGTCCTTTGATTTATAGAAACTTGTCAGTTTCATGAGGTCCCATTTATTAACTGTTGATCTCAGAGCCTGTGCTGTTGCTGTTCTGTTCAAGAAGTTGTCTCTTATTCCAATAAATTCTAGATTTTTCCCCCAATTTGTCTTCTAATAGATTTAGAGTCTCTGGTTTTATGTCATGGTCTTTGATCCACTTGGACTTGGGTTTATGCAGTGTGATAAATGTGGATCTATTTGTATTTTTCTGCATGCAGACTTCCAGATAGACCAGCACCATTTGTTGAAAATATTTTCTTTTTTTTTTAACCATTGTATGGTTTTGGCTTCTTTGTTGAAAATCAAGTGTCCATAGGAGTGTGGGTTTATTTCTGGGTCTTCTTTTCAATTCCGTTGATCACCCTATCTGTTTCTATGCCAATACCATGTAGTTCTTATTACTATTGCTCTGTGGTATAGCTTGAAATCAAGGTATGTAAAGAATTGTGTTAGAATTTTGATGGGAATTGTTTTAATCTTTAGATGATTTTTGTCAGGGTGATCAGTCTTACTAGGTTAATCATAAAATATACAGAGAACAACATAAGAAATTAAACATCAAGAAATCAAATAATACAATTTGCAAATAGTGCTAAACTGATAATTCCCAACAGAGGAATCTCAAATGGCTGAGAAGCACTTAAAGAAATTGTCAGTGTCCTTAGTCATCAGAGAAATGCAAATTAAAATGATTCTAAGATTCCTTCTTATACTAGTCAGAATAGCTAAGATCAAAAACTCAAGTGACAACACATATTCTTCAGGATGTGGAGAAAGGGAAACACTCCTTCACTGCTGATGGGAATAAAAACTTGTACATTCTCTCTGGAAATAAATCTGGTGCTTTCTCAGAAATTTGAGAATAGTTTTACTTCAAGACCCAGTTATACCACTCCTGAGCACATACTGAAAAATGTTCCACTATACAACAAGGACATTTCCTCAACTATGTTTATAGCAGCTTTATTTGTAACAGCCGAAAAGTAGAAACAACTTAGAGGTCTCTCAACCAAAAAAGGGATTTTTTATAAAATGTGGTTCATTTACATAATAGAATACTACTCTGCTAATTAAAATAAGGAAATTATGAAATCTGCAACAAATGCATGGAATTGAAGAGATCATTCTGAGTGAGGTAAGCAGGCCCAAAGGGGCACACATAATATGTACTCACCTATAAGCGGATATTAAACCTATAGCACAGCATAACCATATTACAAGCCACAAACCCAAAGAAGCAAAGTAACAAGGAGGACCCAAGGAGGGTGATGGAATGTCACTCAGAAGAGGAAATAGAATAGAATAGAATAGAATAGAATAGAATAGAATAGAATAGAATAGAATAGAATAGAATAGAATAGAATAGAATAGAAAACAGAAGTGGATGAAGAGAGGGAACCAGGCAGGAGATGGAATTGGGAGAGACATGGGAAGGGGTCAGATGTAGGGAGGAGGGGGTTGGGTGATGAGAGGGCTGGGAACAAGATGGGAAACTGAGGTGGGGCATCTCTTCATCAAGCTGGAGGCCTGGACAGGGTAGGTTCCTGGGAGAATATAGGTATGACTCTAGCTGGGACTTGTAACAGGGAGTGGAGGGAAGGACATGAATCCTGAAGTGACCACTTCCTAGCTAGGCAGGACTATTGAAGGGAGGGGACCAACAACCCACCCACAAAACCATTGATCTAAAAATTACCCTGCTTACAAGAAGTGCAGGGATAAAGGGGGTACAGAAATTGAAGGAATGTCCAACCAATGACTGGCCCAACCTGAGGCCCATCCCATGGTAGAAAGACAGCCCCTGACACTATTAATGATGCTTTGCTATGTTTGCAGTCAGGAGCCTAACATTACTGTCTTCTGGGAGGCTCTACAGAGCAGAGGATGGAGAAAGACACTGGCACTTGCAGCCAAGCATGGGGCAGAGCCCTGGGGGTCTTGTGGAAGTGTTGGGGCAAAGATGGTGGGACATGACTCTACTGCCTGCTTTTGGATCACTTCCCCTTGGCAGGGCTGTATTGCCTAGCTTCAGTGGATGAGGATATTCTCAGTCCAGATGTGCCTTGGTGTGCTAGGGAGGGTTAATACTGGGGGAGAGGGCTCTCTCATTGTCTGGGAAGAAGAGGAGAGGGGAAGGGAGAAGAAAGGGGAAGAGGAAGGAAAAAGGAGAAGGAAGAGAGGAGGGAATAGCACCCTTGGGATGTAAAGTAAATAAACTGAAATAAAAAATAAGCTAAAAAATAAATGTGAGGTCTGCAATGGGTCTCCTGAAAGATCTGGGAACCCTTCAAAGATTAGGAGGAAAAAGTGTAGGACTCAGAGGGGATGGAGGACACCAGGAGAACATGGCACACCAAATCAACTTAGTGGGGCTCATATGGGCTCATAGAAACTAAAACAGCAAGTGCAAGCCCTGACTAGCTGTACACCATGTCCTCCACACATGTTATTGGCTGTTCGTTTTGTATTCTTGCAAGACTTGTAACGGTGGGAATAGGTGTATCTTTGGCTTTTTTGCTTGCTCTTGAGACTCGCTTCTTCCTATTGAGTTACCTTGTCCAGCCTCAATATGAGGACATTTGCCTTGTTTTATTGTAACTTGTTTTGTCTGTCTGTCATCTCTCGGAGTAATACCTATTCTTTTCTGAAGAGAAAATTAAAGAAGAGAGGATATCAGGAGAGGTTGGGTAGGAACTAGGAAGAGAGGAGGCAGGAGTTGGGATGTATTGTGTGAGAGAAGACTTTCTTTCAAATTTTAAAAAGTTCATAAATAAATGTTTTTAAATTGGTAAACAGAAGCCTAAACTACATGTTTCACTGGAATTCTTCAAGGCAGGTTTCTGTTTACCAGAGAGTTTACTACCTCCTTTATCTGACCCCACCTCTAAGACAACTACACCAGAGAAAGACACCTACCAGTCTCCGCTGAAAGAGCTCCATAATTCTGACTATAGTATAAACACCGTTTGCTTTCCTACCAAGCTGCTGTTTCTGTGCAGACCAGTAGTTTCTTCCTTAAATAAACTTCTTCTTTCTTTTCAGGTAATGATCCAGTTCAGTGGTTTCACTGTACTCTCACATTTGGTATGGAAATCTGGGACACATGCTTGTACTCTGAAAACCTATTCCCTCCTAACCAAACTGAACTGTGGACTGGGTGCACCATGGATTAAATCACTTGATTCTGCTGGTGTCTGCCACCCATCTTAATAGACTCCAAATGTAGAGTCAGTCTCTTCTGCCACTTCTCTGTGCACTCTATCCATGCAGCTCCCCTTGTTTACTTGGGTAAGTCTCCTCTCAGAGCTGTCTGCTCTGTCTCCCCCGCTCACCTAGTGAAAACCACAGTGGTATGCCAGGTAACCTCCCTATGCCCATTT
Organism: Pachyuromys duprasi; assembly: GCA_028658305.1. Lineage (NCBI taxonomy): Eukaryota > Metazoa > Chordata > Mammalia > Rodentia > Muridae > Pachyuromys > Pachyuromys duprasi. The sequence continues at coordinate 52,421,343 of CM053754.1, forward strand.
CTAGATTTCTCCATTACATGAACTGGGATGATTGTCCACTGTGATCCTGCGCATCTGACAAGTATCCATCCCTGGAGACACTCTTGAATTAAGACTGTGTCCTATGGCTCTTGTCATTTATCCATCTGTTACTGTGTCACCCTCCCTATGTGTCTATTCCTGTTATTGGAATACTTCTGGCAAGGAATCTTATTTACAGGACCTAATATCTGGACTTGGAAGGAACATCTTTCTTATGTCTCTCCTACCTCCTCTTGGCTATGCTCCTGGGAACTCTTTACGGATACACTTTCTACAGGGGTATTTCCTTTCCTCCCTCTAGTCATGGTCTCTTCCCATTCAATATAAGACTTTATGACTCCTTTCACCTGCTTTCTCAAATTTCTTTCCCTTCTTGGGCTCACAGAGACCATTGAGCACAGCCATCTTATTTTTCACTAGCATATACCTTAATCTCAATACATGCTTAACAATTAATCTCAGTGGACTGAAAATGGTAAATTGATTCCCAAATTCTCAGGGATTGTCAAAGCTTCTGCCACTACACAAACAAATATTCCCAAATCCCCTACTTCAACCCTTCTTTTCTTTCAACTATTATCCCTTCCTGTGAACATTGGGTTAAGTTTTACAACGATTTAAATGTTTTTTGAGTATAAATAATAATGGAAAATTGTCACATTCTGTTTTACTCTACTGAACTGAAAACAAACAGAAATAAACAAACAAAAAACCAAAACAACAGACTGGCTCTGAAGATGTAATATGGCCTTTCTATTTTAGACCCAAGCCTATATCTAAAAATTTCCTCCAAAACCTCTATTCTGAGTTAGGCTGTTGCCATTTTCTCTGTGACAGAGAGAAGGTGAACAATAGGACAACCCAGGAAAAGACTCTGTGTCTGAAAAGCTAAAAGATCATGAGGAATCTATTTGATTCCATTTTGAAGACAGGAGCCATTGTGCTATATTGTTAAAAAATAAGATCCTGCAACAGAACCAAAAAATCTGGGCCCAGGAGTCTCTTCTGATACTGATACTCCAACCAAGGACCATGAATGGAGATAAGGAGATAATCTAGAACCTCTGCACAGATGAAGCCCATGGCAACTCAATCGCCAAGTGGGTTCCTTAGTAAGGGGAACAGGGACTGTCTCTGATATGAACTCAGTGGATGGCTCTTTGATCACCTCCCCCTAAGAGGGAGGGGGCAGCCCTACAAGGCTGTAGGAGGAAGACAATGCAGCCAGTCCTTATGAGACCTGATAGGCTAGGGTCAGATGGAAGAGGAGGAGGACCTCTTCTATCAGTGAACTTAGAAAGGGGCAGGAAGGAGAGGAGGGAGGGAGGGTGGTATTGGGAGGGAATGAGGGATAGCGCTACAGATGGGATACAAAGTGAATAAACTGTAATTAATATAATTTTTTAAAAAGATCCTGTATCTGTTCTGGAACCTGATGTGTCCCAATCCATGACCTTGACTTGTTTGGGGGACCACCCAAACCCTCCAAAATTACATGATGACCAATTGGTGATAGTTGTTGCTTTTGTTATATTGTCTTCTGTAAATCTGCCTTGCTATTTCTGATTTTATTTTCTCAGAGGGTACTAAGAAATGGACTCAGGGCTAATTTCTTTAACATGATTTAGGAGGCAGTTGCTGGCCAGTTCTTGGCTTCACCACAATAAAATCAAGCTTGCTTCAAATTTAGCTAAACATCATGGTAGTGCTTTTATTCTCCATCAGTGGGACTGACAATGATTTATTTCCAATTGATGTTGGTATTGTTTGTTCTTTAGTACTTAAATTTTTTAATGAAAAGAAATTTATATATAAAATTAAAATGACTAAATGTAATCACAAATTAATTTAGCTTTCTGAATACCTCAAGCCTTCATTTTTTGCTTTGTTTTGTTTACTAAAAGTTTGCCCCATTAAAGGTCAAGGATATCTTTAAAGCTTTTACTGAAATGTAAATTATCTTTCTCTAAGGATCTGTAAAACCTCTGGAGTGGTTTAAGAAAACCTGTACCTTGGAGCAGTGGTTTTACATACCTGGAACAGATGTGTCTCTGAGTTGGAGGCTAAACCTTATCAAAAAAGAAAAAGAAAGAAAGAAAAAGAAAAGAAGATAAGCAAGCAAGCAAGAAAGGCTGTCATAGCTAAGGTCATAGATATCTTTCAAGCATTTTTGAAATTTAAGCTTTCTTTATCTCAGGATTCATTATACTCTTTAAGGTTCAGCATAAAAAAATCTGCAAAATCCCAAGCAGAATATGTTAGCTTAAAATGATTAGCAAAAGAAGTTGATAGTTAAAAAAATATTTGGAAGTAATGTTAATTTGCTACAGCATACCATATATGTAATTTGGATTGGACACTTGTTTAGGAAAAGAGATATGTATTAGATTAAGGATGGAAAAGCAGACCTCTAAGATATTTTGTATTAAAAATTAAAAGGAACTTAAGAAACTAAGTGATAGCCATCAAATCCCTCAAAGAGGTCTGCTGGATATGACATTTGAAGTGTTTAGTGGAAGGGAGGAACAGAAAAGAATAGAAAAGAGTTCTCATGATAGACAGAAATACCAGATTCTAGCAGCAGCCCTGAACTTATCTCAAAAGAGATGGAGCGCCAATAAACTCCCCATGGCATCTGGTTCACATGTGGCAACACTAGTCACTGAGTGAAGAAATGTCCATCACCCCACCTGTTGCCAGGATCCTGCCTCAAACTGTGGATATTGGGAACAATGGAGGGTCTTTGCCTCACCTTTGCCTCACAATAGTAGTTTAGTCCCACAAGTTTCTCCTCTATACATTTTCAAAGACTGAGGCTGCTCTGAGACCTCAACTCCCAATGTAACCAGAGATCATCACAAGGATCCTAAAGTAACTGTCCAGATAGAAAGTAAGTCTTTGACACTTTAGTTGATATGGAGGGCACTTGGTACATAGTTCCCACAGTAGATAAGCTTATCCTCTCAGATCTCTGTGATGGGTATTGATGGTCAGTCCAAAAAGCCCAGAGATATGTGTCCTCTCTTCTGTTCCCTCTCAGACCACCTAGCCACTCATTCATTCCTTGTTAAGCCTATTTTCCCAAATATGTTATTGGACCAGGACATCATAGGTTTTGCTCTTTTTTTCATCCAACTCTTTCTGAAATTTCCTTCTCCTATTCTTTGAGGACCAACCCTACTTGGTAGCTTTCTTTTAAATACAAATTGAGTATATTTTTTATTTCATATCAAGTAACTAAATTACGCCAGTCATTTGGAAGAAACTACCAATGCTTTGATAAATAAAGTGTTTTTGGTACTTCGTCTAGTCAAAGTTAAAAGTCTGCTTTCACATTAAAAAACATTCTGACTTTACAATAGACAAAAGACAGGCATATTGCTTGCTGATCATACCGATTTGAGAGCTTTAAAGGAAAGACTAAATTATTCAAGTCTCCTAAATTAAAAGCTTCAAACCTGAGGCTCAATTACCACCACACCAAATGTTCCAAGTACAAAATTCAGGTCTTGAATTTTCCTAGTGCTGGCAGAACAGGTTTCAATGGAAAAGCAAACTCAAACCTGTCATGCTGTTTTTACTGACTTAAAACTTGCTTTTTATGCTCCAATAGCAATGTTAAAAGGACTGGCCTTTTCAACGACTACTCTAAATAATCAAACACCCATGTCTCATGGTAAATGATTAGATATTTCCAGAATGGAAAAAAAAAGAGAGAGAGAGAGAACATATGAGCCAGTTGAAGGGTCTGAGGAAGTAATTTAAGCTATGTGAAAAATGAAAACTAAAAATGAGAACCAAAATTTCTAAGTTCAAAATTGAACACATCAATGTGAAACCACCATTTAAATCAATAAAGTTGTCATATGTGATTAACCTACTTTGGTCTACTAAAATTTTTTAAATAATCATAATTATATAGTCACATGCCCAACAAATTAATTCCTTTTGGTAGTTTTAAACTTGTTCATGCTTTTGATAATTTTTTCAGGCTTTATTTTTACTATGGCTCAAAAACATGAGTCTGCTTGACCTATTGCACACACTTATTACTTTTTATACAATGAGAATTTCAATGCACATTAACACAAATAATTGTCCTATTGATATCTCTAAAATCTTTATCTTTTTATGCCAAATGAAAAAACAATTGTGTAAGTGGTTGAGTTTTAGGAAATTACAAGTTAGATCTATCTGTCACAGGTTAAAACAATAGTAAGCCTATCTCTATTGGCTATGGGCAGGTTCTTCAGTTAGCCAAAGTCTGACATCACCGAAGAAATTTCAGATTTCAACCAAAGACCCATTCTCCTGGATAAGGACATTGATGGAGAAGTGAGCATACACAGACCTCACCTTGCAGTGGAAGCCCAGCTTAACACCCTTGCTCACATCATGAACATCACTGCAGGTGGTTCTGACAGTGGCCTATTCCTTTCTGTTGTTACCCCACTATTTGTCAACCCGGAGCCTCTTCTTTTTCTTTCCCGGAAGACTCAGCTTTACACAGATGTGACTGAAGTCCCTCCACAGAGTTCCCCTGAGGCTCTTCACAATGACTGTGCCCTCCTTTAGAGTGATGTCGACATTTTCTGGGATGTGGAGGGTCTGATTGTTGAGAACAGTCTTCATTCTCGCAAATGGGAGCAAAGGGCAATCTAGTTTTTCAAGTAGAACAATGTCACCTGCTTATTCCTACTTCCATTTGCCTGGAACAACTATTTTTTGTTTGTTTGTTTGTTAATTTGCTTGTTTTTAATCCTTTTACTTTAAGGAACTTTTTGGTTCTTATGTTTAGATGCACTTCGTCAAGAAAACAAATAGATTTTTATGCTTAATAGAGTTTTTCAATTAATGGGATTGAAGTCATTTATATTAGAGTAATTTTTGAACATGTGTATTAATTCTGTCAATGCGTTGACATTATGGTATTTGGTGGTTTCCTATTCTCTTCTTAAATGTGGTTTATCATTTTCCCCTTGGTCTTCTATATTTTTCTCTTTCTCATCATTCTGAAATATTCTTCAAGTAAGTTATTTAGAGCTTGCTTATTGGCTGTGAACTCTTTTTGCCTGTTTTTATCCTGGAAAGTTTTCACTCCTTCTTCAATTATGACAGAAAGCCTTGCTGTGTATAACATTCTGGGTTGGCTGGAGCTGTTTTAGAACTTTAAATCTATTTTTCCAAGATCCACTGGTTTTAAAGTTTTGTTGAAAATTTATTTGTTTTGGTGGGCTTGTTGAAATATGCCTTTATGCTTCAAATATCCTTTCTCTGTTCTAGTTATTTAATGGCTATTTATAAAGTAGCAGAGTAAAGATTTACCCACCTTGTTGCAGCTGAAGCCATTTTTATTTTCGTTCTCCTGCCCTGAAAATTCCAGTGGGAAAGCTCTGAACCCTGTTCTAGAAACTCGGGGTCTAAACACCCCATCTAACAGCATGGACTTGGTTCTTGTTAAACTTAGTTATTTCCCAATAACTGTAACTGTAATCCCACTGTAACTGCCAACCAGGATGTAGTTTTTCTGTGTTCTTTGTCTTTAAAAACTCCTGTAATATGCATTTGTGTCTGTGAGAAGCATTTTTCTCTAAGCAGTTACCAGCTGCCTTAGTACAGATTAGCAATTCAAACATTCATGCTCTAGGGATTCCTGGTCTAGGGATTTTACCATACAATGATAATAAGAAAATAGCTGTTTTTTTGTTTGTTTGTTTTGGGTTTTTGTTTTTGTGTTTGTCTGTTTGGAGTTCTAAATGACTCCTGTACCAGGGTTAAGATCTCTTTTCCCAACTTTGAGAAACTTTCTGTCATGAAAATATTTTCCCTGGCTTTAGAATGAAATTCTTTTTCTATGTGCATAATCCTGAGATTTTCGCTTCTTGGATTTGTATTTTTATATAAAATACCTTAAAAATATCACATATAACATATATGATGCCATATATAACAAACATTAAATAACGTTTAGTTTTATTGTCTTCCACCTTGTTTACAGGTTCAGTTATTCTCTCCTTTCTTTGATCCATTCGATTGATGAGGCTTTCTATCGAACTTTTTGTTTGAATTATGTTGCTTTTGTTGTTCTGTTTTGTTTTGAATTTCTTGTATTCTCTGCTGACTTCCTTATTTAGCTTCATGTTGGAGTCTTTGAAAAATTATTTTTTCTTCTTTGAATATTCTTTTTTTTTGTTTAAGTCCATATTATTTTTTCAGGGAGAGGTTGCAAAGTCAGATGGTAGATTCAAAGGGATAGGGAAATGAGTTGGATTGTGGTACTTGCTGTGAAATTCAGTACGGAATCAATAAAAGGTATAAAAAAACAATGTTATAATTGACGAGGACTGTCTCCTTTTAGAAAATTATCTACTACCTATCTATCTATTATTTATTTATTGCATTTTATTTATTTTGTAACTGGCTATAATCCCTTTCTTCATCTCCTCCCAGTCCCATCCTCCCTGTCTCTTCCCTATGCCCCTCCCCTAGTCCATTGATATGAGCCATCTTCCTTGCCTACTATCTGACCTTACCAGGACTAGCTACATCCTCTTCCTCTGTGGACTGGTAAGGATGCTCCCCCTCAGGAGGTGGTGATCAAAGAGCCAGCCACTGATTTCATGTCAGAGATGGCCCTTGTTCCCATTACTAGGGCACCAACATGGAGACTACATGGGCCACAGCTGGATACAATGTGAATAAATTGTAATAATAAACAAACAAACAAACAAACAAAAATATTATACTTCAGTTCTCTGTCTGGGTTTTTATCTAACTCATTCTCACCAGGGGCTACTGTGAGATCAATCATTTTGAAGGACTTCAGTTTTTTTTTGTTCTTGTATTATTCTGTTGAAATTTCTACAGTTGAGTTTATGTCACTGCTTATATATTTTTTATTTTTCTAAATACAGCTTCAGCTTTTAAAAAACATATTAAAAGCATACACTTATTTATTTTGCCTCTTGGAGGACACATTTCTGTCACATATGGAGGTCAAAGGAAAAGTTGCCAGAATATGCTCTCTTCTTCCATAATGTAGGTTCCTGAGACTGAATTCTGGTTGACTGGCTTTGTAGCAAAAATATTTTCCAGCTGAACCATCTTATTGGCTCTTGGTTTTACGCTGTTGTGGTTTTTTTTGTTGTTTTGTTTTTGTTTTTTATTTTGCACTTGTTTACTTTTATAGATTTTTACCATATATTTTCTGTATGCATTGATCTTTTATTTTCTATTCTTTATTTTTTATATTTTACAATTTATTCATTTTACAACATACTTTCTCATCTCCTCCTGGTACCACCCTCCCTCCCTATTCCTTTCTACCCCCTTCCCCTAATGCACTAAAAGGGGGCATTTCCCCCCTTGCCATCTGACCCTATCATATCAAGTATCATCAGGACTGTCTGGATCCCCTTTCTCTGTGGCCTAGTTAGGCCACCTCACCAAGGGGAGGTGATCAGAGAGTCAGCCACTGAGTCTATGTCAGAGGCAGCTCCTGCTCCCTTCACTAGGGCACTGACATGAAGACTCAGATGCCCATGGGCTACATCTGAGTAGGTGGTCTAGATCCTCTCCATACATAGTACTTGGTTGGGGCATCAGTCTCTGCAGGACCACCTGGGTTCAGGTTTTTAGCTTTGTTGGGCTCCTGTCCTCTCCATGTCCTTCTACTCCAGAGACAGGCCCTGCTCCCCTTACTAGGGAACCCACTTGGAGACTGAATCTATGGGATACATCTTAGCAGGAGTTGTCTCCTTGTATGGTCCTTGGTTGAGGTATGAGTCTCTGCAGAGCATTTCTTTAAGTGTTTCTTCACTGTTAGCTATTCCTCTCTTGAGAATTTTCTTTTACTCATTTAAGCAGTTACATTGATTCAGTGGGAGTAGTTTGTGAGATGATTGATATGTATAGTTAAGAATTGAGATCCTTACTGTACAAGCTCAAAGTTCTTCTTATTGGCTTTGCATTATTAACTGCAGGATCAACCATACCTGATGGATCTGCCTACTATGCAAATATCATAATATTTAATTAACATTTGTCTTTTTCATGTCACAAATTTTGTTGTGTGTTTCTGGAAAGAATAGGATTCTCAGCTTCCTTCTTGGTATTCTTTGAAGTTCACCTTGGTATTCTTAGTAGCTCAGTTTTCAAACTAGTGGTAAGAGCCAAAGCAAGAGTTAGACTTGGTCATTTGCGAAATAATAGTATTGTAAATTTATTAATTTAATATACTAACTACAATTGAATAAGTGAATAGAAGAAATGAAGAAATTCTGTATCATCATATGATTTTTCTTGCTGCAGCATCAGTTCTAGTTCATATAACTCTTCCTTTTCTTTATCTACCAACAATATTTCTACCCTTTGATTATTTTGTTTAATTGTGGTGGCAATGGTGGTTGACAGAAGAAAGTGTGTTCTGGAAATTTCTCTTAGCAATGGCATACTAAGGTAAAACATACTGGAGACATCAGTGAAGCTTGGAATCAAAAATAAAATGATATAATGTATGTCTCAGGAATTTACCTGACATAAAATTTGAATCCACAATTCTCAACCTAGAGGTGGGCCCTTTGGGAGTCACCTATCAGATATCATGCATATCAGATATTTACATAATGTGAATGTTTCATAACAATAAATTAAAGTTATGTAGTCATAAAATAAATTTTGTGGTTGGGGGTCACCACAATATGAGGAACTGTACTAAAGTGTCACAGCATTGAGAATGTTGAAAACACTGACTTAAAGAATGGTACACAAAAGCATTTTAGAAACAATAGTGTAAATAACCATCTTCTGTTGAGTATTCATGTCATATATGCTCTGAGCAAATAAACACCTTTTTTTTCAGCACAAGAAATCTCAGGTTTACAACTGTTTTCAAACAAGATCTCTTATATATGATCTCATAGAGAGAGGGAATTTTGGAAGGTGTAAAATACACCTTATCATCTTTCATGCAATTGAGCATTTTCCCTGGATAATTTTACATCATATTTCAGGAAGATAAGAAAAATGCATATCTATTCAGTGAAACTTTACGCAAGAAAAGATGAACTCATGGGATTGAGTCAATTGTTTGCAGGCTGTTTTTCTTGGCTTACTTTCAAGATTGAGAAGTAGTGCTTTCTTCTCTGTATCAAGATGTTTGGGCATCTTTGATTTGTTTTTCTTTAGAAGGGAGCAAACTTAGGTATTGGACATCATAAACCTAATGTTAAATGAGTTGAATTAGGATTCTACTGTAATAAATCTGGCATTTTGGTATTTCACAAAGTTTCGGTGTATCAGTGATAAAGTGAATATCTCATCTGTGAAACATTCTCAATTGCCTTAAAAAGCATTCTTAAATATTTCTTTTCATTATATTCATCTATGCATATGTGTGTGAGTCTTTCTGAGTAGATGTTACATGTGTATAGTTGTGTCCTATAGAAGCCAGAAGATAACATCAGATCCCCTGCAATGAGATTTAGATGGGTGTGAGCCTCCAGAAATGTGTTCTAGGAACTGAACTTGGGTCCTTTGGAAAAGCAACAAGTGCTGTTAACCACTCAGCCATCTCTGCAGTTCCTTAGGGGAGTGTGTGTGTGTGTGTGTATGTGTGTGTGTGTTCTGTATTCTCTTTTTTGAGGTTTACTTTTAAATGGGAAGAAAATATTACTTGTAAAAATAAAAATAATCATATTTCTGGTTATATAAATATAAAATCTATAGAACATATATTTTGTTAAAATAAGTGTGTCACTTTCGCACCAGTCTACCTAGCAATAAAAAGTGTTTTTCTGGGAACAAAAGATTTTCTGAAAAAATTTTATATTCCTTAAAATTGTTCACAGACCACAAACAAATTGGAGAGCCACAGATGGATCTAGTTTTCTATCCATTCAGGAGTTGATGAAGTTTGACCCCTTCACTGATGTTCTAGACTTACTCATGGAGCCTCATTGCACTCACGTACTGCTCACCATTCAGTCTGTATGGCCTTGGGTGGTTGTCCACAAAGGTCCACATACTAAAAGTTTAGTTGCCAGCCTGTGATGCTACTATATTGTATTTTATAAGCTATGGCGTAGCTTATGGGAAGTAAGTTGGGTCACTGAAGATGAGTCCTTGATGAGGATATTGCATTCTGTTCTCTGTTATTGCTTATCATTTGCATGTGTAAAAAAATGTTCCATTATGTTCTTCAGACCATGGTACCCAATAATTCCACAGCCCACAAATAATATAGACAAATTACAATGGACTGAATCCATGAGCCAAAGTAATTATTTCCTCACTTAAAATTTTTTCTTTATTGTTATTATTTATTACAATTTATTAACTTTGTATCCTGGCTGTAGTCTCTTCCCTCATCTACTCCATGTTTCCTCATACCCTCTTCCTCCCTCTGTGTTCCCACACCTAGTCAACTGATAGGGGAGATCCTCCTTCCCTACTATTCGACCCAAGCCTATCAGATTTCATCAGGATTGTCTTGATCCTCATTCCTAGTAAGGCCACCTTGCCAGGGGGACATGATCAAAGAGCAGGCAACTGAGTTCATGCCAATTACTGCCACTGCTCCCCTTAATAGGGAACTTACATGGAGATCGAGAGCTGCCCATGTGCTACATCCAAGCAGGCTGTCTGACTCCTTTCCATACATAGTCTTTTGTTGATTCACCAGCCTCTTTAGGACGCTCTGAGACTACATATTTTGGTTCTGTTGGTCTCCTGTAGAGTTCCTATTCTCTCCAAATCTTCCTATTTCCTCCTTCTTCCAAAAGATTACCTGCACTCTGCCCAAAGTTTGGCTGTGAGTCTCAGCATCTGCTTCAATACCCTGCTGGGTAGAGTCTTTCAGAGGACCTATGTGGTAGGCTCCTGTCCTGTTCCCTGTCTTCTACTTCCACTGTCTATGCTGTTTGCCCTTATGAATGAGGATTAACCTCCTTCCACAGGTCTTCTTTGTTGTTTAGTTTCTTCAGGGTTATAGATTTTAGTATGTTTATCCTATATTACATGTCTAATATCCACTTGTAAGTGAGTATATACCATGTGTGTCTTTCTGCTTCCTGGATACCTCACTTAAGATAATCTTTTCTAGTTACCACCATTTGCTTGCAAATTTCACGATTCCCTTTATTTTAATAGCTGAGTAGTAAAACATTGCGTAAGTGTACAACAATTTTTGTATCCATTCTTCTGTTGAGGGCCATCTAGGTTGTTTCTTGATTCATGCTATTTGAATAAAGCTACTATGAACATAGTTGAGCAAATGTTTTTGTTGTATGGTTGAGCATCTTTCAGATATATGTACAAGAGTGGTATAGCTGGATCTTGAGGAAGCACTATTTCTAATTTTTTGAGAAAGTGCCATATGTCCTCATTTTAAATTGGTTTTCTACGCTGTTTTGTCAAAGAATGCACTGTTGAATTTAAAACACTGACACTTTTACCTGAGGAAGGGAAATATTTAAACCAAGATGAATGCCATTATATAGCACAGTTTATATTGTAAAAGTTAAAGGTACTGGTCCACAAATGTTTTTCAGTTATAATCAGATGTTCTTCATTGGGGAATGTATTAATAATGATAATGTAGCTATCTTTGTTTATAGTTTGAATTTGAAATGTAACCCACAGGTTTTTGAGCATGCAGTGCCAGCTAATGGTGCTGTTTTGGGAGAGTGTGGAAATTTTACCAAGTGTGACCTCCCTTGAGAAAGTGCAGTTTTGAGGGCAGGCCTCATGAGTTATAGCCTATCTCTGGTTCAGGCTTGAATCATCTCTTCTATTTCATACCTTAGAACGAGCAGCTATGACATATTCAAAGAACCATGGAGTTGCCTGTTCTGTCACAATGAACTGCATTTCCTGATGCAGTGAGCACAGAAAACAATTGTTTCCTTTATGTGCTTCTTGTCAGATTATTTGGTCATAATGACAAGAAAAGTAGCAAACACACTCTGAAACTACTGTCGAATTTATTTCTGTTCATTCATTCCAGAAAAGAAAGATTTCATGGATAGATATGTCTGGATAAAAGAAAAGGGACATTTTAACCCTCATTGACATTAAACACGTTCTGTGGGGAGTAGCGTTTTTGGACGACTCCTAGGTATTCATGTTAACTTTGAGAGTGCAGTCATCCTTTCGAGTCTCCCTGTTTGCATCTGCAAGACTGAAATACATTTTTCCTGACCACCCACAGGATTAGTTTGCTGCATGTGAAGCATGCTTTATAAATACGTAATTATCCAATAGTCTTACTATTACCAATATAATTCCTTTTAGATTTTTTTCTTTTGTGTTTTGGTGGTGGTAGTTGAAGTCATTGTTATTGCTGTTTATTACTACAGTTTCACAGGAGAACTTTGCTTATGTTCACCAATATCCTAGGGACAACGTGAATGCCATTCATGTTATCTGTGTCGTGTACACAGGTCTACATAGAATACCAGGTAATTAACAGTCCTTTTACTCTGATGCTAACAAAATGAATGCTCAAAGCACCCTTGGCAGTCAGGAAGCCTGAATTCTTTGAAACTCAAAGTGTTTTTTGGCATTTGTCTGAATTGACTGCCATTAAACAAGGAAGGGCAAGGGAGTCTGCAAAACTAGAGACCTGCTTGGCTCAATTCAGAATTGTTACACTGCTGGGGGACTTCAAACGCACTGAAGAATTCTCCACTCATACCTATCTGAAGAGCTTAATGATGGCAAAACATAGGGTTGTAAATCAGGGAGGAATGTAGTATGTAAATCAATAGATGGACAGAGTAACAATGGGAAGTCAGAGTATATAGATATATAAAATTAAAAATATGCTTTTATTATTTTTAGCAATTCACACAAAGGGCTGAAAAATTACCTCCAATTTCATAGAAATTAATAATAAATGTGTTTAACATTTATTAATATTTATCACAATACTTATGCATTTTAATTATTTTATAAAAATGAGTATTCTATTGGTTGATTCTTGTGTTCCCCTAGAATTCATATGCTGAAACCTTAACCTCAAAGAGGGGTTGAAGTGGGTGGTGGGGCCTTTACAGGATTATTAGTAATTAGATTGCTAAAGCATAAATGGGATTATAAAAAACAATTGCCCATCAAACATTGAACACACAGTAGAAGATTCTACCAATGAGCCAGAATGAAAGCTCTCATCATACTCCAAATATTCAAGTGCATGGGTTTTGGGCTTCTCAGTCTCTTAAAACTCTCAAGAATAAGCGATTGTTGCCTAGAAGCTGCCTAGCTTATAACATTTTGTTACAGAAACTTGAAAAAATTAGAGCAACATAGTCTATTAAAGCTAACTATACAAGGGTGTTATTACACAGCAAACTACATTATAATAAAGTAATAGTTTTAAGTATGTAATTTGATTGTTCATATGTATTTGTACTGTGTGTGCAGGTATGGGCTCACATGTGTGGAGGTGAGGGGTCTTCCATTACTCTCTACCTTATATTTCTGGGACAGGCTTTCTCACTGAATCTTGATGTCAGTTCAGCAAGTATAGCTATACAGCAGTCCACAGAGGTAATCCTGTGTCTATTGCTCCAATGCTATGATTACAGCTGCGCTTGTCATACACATTTTATTATTGTTATTTTCAACAGAAGTGCAACAAATTGAACTTAAATCTTGTTCTTCCACAATAAGCACTTTACCTATTAACCAACATGCTTGCTCCTAAAATTTCAGAATATTTTTTAACAACAACAACAAAAAATACTGTTATGTAGCTACACTCTCTATCAAGTTATATTCAAACAAATGTAAAGTCCTGGTGCTGGGGTGATGGAGATAGGTCAATCTCCAAGCCTTACTGGCCAGCCAGCTTAGTCTAATCATCAAGCACGGGTTCTCATTCAGTAGCTTCTGCCTCAAAAAACTAAGGTGGATGGCTCCTGAGAAAGATGAATGAACTTAACCTCTGGCCTCCACATACATGTTCACACATGTGCAGGTATACCACCATACACATATGTGCCTGAACACATAGGAACATGCACACATAATTTTACACACCACATATGTTACTTTTTTGTTCATTTATTCTTAATATTCCAAACCATAAACAATCTAAATGTTCCTCAGAGTGTCCAGATAAGTTATTTATCTTATTATATATTTCTTTACCTGATCACCTTCTGAAAACCATTTGGATTGTTTGAAGTTTTATGGCACTAAAAAGAAACTGTCATAAATATTCACATATAGTACATAAATTTTGTAATTTTTTCCTAAAACACCAGGAACATTTATCGATTATTTGAAATACTTATAAATAGCATTTTAAACATTTTTTTCTATTTTAACAGACTATAATTTACTTCAACTTTTCTCTACTTTTCAGGCACTGTGGCAAAGCACTCTGAAATTTGAGACCAGTCAGGGTTACATAGGGAGATCTTGTCCCCCAAACAAACAAACTGTGAACATTTATAACTAAATTGACTTTCTTTATTTTCAGTGCCGGTAGAGTTTATAGAATAATAATAAACTCAAGATGTCACCAAAACATAAAAAAAAATAAGAAAAAGCTCAATAAATGTTTTTTTTTTATTCTTCCTTGTGGAATATACATGAAAATGCTAGACATTCTACCAGAATAATTTAAAACATGTTCAAAATTCTGGTTCTAAACAGTTTCTTCTCTGCATCACTTTTTTTCTTATTTTTTTAGGAGTGTTAATTTCATTGGTTAGGTTCCTACTTTTCTCTTGATAAGAAATAGCCTTCAGCAATGAAGAAAACATTTCAACTGTGTTCTCATCATCTTATAAGAAAAGAAACTGCCCAATGAGGCCCTGTGTATACGTGTTCAGGTTATGTTCTTCTAATTCTGTGTAGTGTGCTTTTAGAATATTGTACTCAACACCACACCAACGATTAGAGAGGTACAGCAACAGAACGAAATCTAAGAAGTGTTCACAGTGTCAAGGGCAGAACCTGTAGGGGAGAGCTGCAGGAACCAAAGGAGGCTTGTTCATGCTAAAAGATCCAACCTACATTATCAGCATTCCCTAAAACAAGCAATATATTTTATGCATGTTTCTGTTCAACATATCACAAGAAGATTTTTTTCTGAGAAAAAGAGCACTCTCTGTATTTCCAAATTTTGTCTTAAAGAGCAAGCATTTAAAATTCAACTCCTTAAAAAATAAAAACAAAATAAAATTCAACTCCTGTATATCAGCAATGTTCTCCATTTCTTTTCTGTTCCATATCCCAAACTGTGGGTTCTATAGGCACCTCATTCATTCTCGTCTATTCTTTATAACTGATCTGCTTGTACGTACATATTTCTTATGTTTTTGTTAGCATATAAAGTAATAGGCACCATTGTGGAAGTTTCATACACAGAGATTTTTATCATTTGCTTAGTTTGCAGCTCTTTTTCCATCCTCATCAGTATTTGTCTGTCTTGTTTTTCCCTTAGACATTGTAACTCATAAGTCCATACCTCTGTTCTATGATTTCAGGGATGTGGCTGCCACCGTTCTCTCAATGCCTACCCGGCCAATGCGAGAGGTCAGCACATGCTAATGGCTACACATGGTCATCACAACTGACATAAAATGACAGTAAAAGGCCAAAGTTCAAAATCTCCAGTGTCTCTTTCTCTGCATCTCTGTCTCTTTGATAATAATGACAATGTTGTAATGTAAGGAATGTTCTATTTCAGGACTAGAAGTGAATTAAAGTGTTTTCTTTTAGGGATCAAAGATCCCTGGGTCTAGATAGATAGTTCAGGTAATGTGCTTGCTACACATGATGAGGACATAGTGAATGTATGTAATTCTGGCTCTGGAGATGGGAATATAGATGAATCACTAAGGCTTGAATCTAGCTAGTGTAGACTAACTGGCTGGCTCCAAATTCAATGAGAGACCCTGCTTTTAAATTAAGATGGGGTGTGATAATGGCACGGATTTCCTGGTATCTTCTGGCCTCTCCATGCACAGCATACATGTGCATGTGCAGCTGCACACATTTATACACCATAACACACACACACACACACACACACACATATTGTAGGGGGGGTAGAATCTGATCTAAGCTCTCTTTTCTGTGATATAGCACTAAATATTAGTGATCTGGAGTTAGGAATATTGAGTTATCTCTACTCTGGTTTTCACAGTCTAACTAGGGTGATAAAGAAAACCTAGTACATTACATTATGAATTTTCTAGGCAAATAGGTGGAATTAGAAAAAACAATCATTCTGAGCGAGGCAATCCAGACCCAGAAAGACAAATATGATATGCATTCACTCTTTTAATTTTAATTTTTTTCTTCACAATTTATTCATTATATGTCCCGATTAAAGCCCCTTCCCTCAACTCTTCCCAGTCCCTCCCGCCCCCCCCCTACTTCTTCCTCCCATTCCCTTCCCTTAGTCCACAGAAAGAGGGAGTTCTCCACCATTGCCATCTGCCCATAGGTTAAGTCTCATCAAGACTGCCTGGATTCTCTTCCTCCTTGGCCTGACTTTTAAGTCGATATTAACTGTTAAATAATATATAATTATATAACAATCCACAGACCAGAGTGGCTAAGGAACGAGGAGGGCTCTAGAGGGATTGTATGGATTTCTCTGGGAAGGGGAAATAATAAATTGATTAGGAGTGGGGTTGGGTAGGGATGGGAACAGGTGTTAGGGAGAAATGGATAGAGGGAGAGAGTAGAGGGAGAGATTATTGGAATTGGGGGCATTAGGAGTTCCCCCATGGTGATCATGATCCAACTCCTGAAACTAATCAATGAAAAGATTTTTTTTTATGCTGTCACATCACAACAATAGAACAGTGACTAAGCTTGGCTGGATGGCATGCACCTGTAATTCTAGGACTCAGGGAGGCAGAGGCAGGCAGATCACAATGAGTTTGAGACCAGCCTGGACTACAAGGAAAGTCTAGAACGGCCAAGGCTACACAGCGAAGAAACCCTGTCTCAAAAAAAATAAAAAATAAAACAGAACAAAACAACAGAAAAAACAGTGACTCAAAGATATCACTTTAAGAACAAAGATGATAAAAGATTTTTATTCCTTTCATAGAAACCTGGTCTAGTGAAAAATTCCTGGAACCTATGAGGATGATTTAATCGAGGATGCTTATCAATCTCCATTTCCAGTGCTGGGACTGAGACAACAACTCAGCCACAAAAACTTTGACATAAAACCTGTGCTGGTTGGTCAATGGTGGCTTGTGGCCAAGTACAGACTGGTCTAACTTGAGGCCTATGCAAAGAGAAGGAGTCCATGCTTTGTGCTGCCTTAGTAGCCAGTGACTGAAATTTGGAAGGTGCAGAGAGCTAGGGTAGAACTGAATACATCTGCCTCCTGCCAAAAGAAAATTTCCTAAAGATATTCTGTTATATTCATAGATTTGTGCCTAGTGTAATCATCATCAAAGGGTCCCATGCTGATACCCGTATCCATGTAGAAGGTGACAAGAAGAACAATAGATGATTCAGAGACAAACATAAATATAGGAAGAATCATGAATGTCCTTTTAAAATCACTATAGTTTTCACTTTACTGTAACACTTTTATTTTATTATCTTGTCATTTATTGTCATGCTAAAGTATAAGCAGAATAAGCACACTACTTTGGGACCAGTCAGAGACATGATACCAGGTACTCAATACATTTTTATTTATAACGTGTGTCACTGTAGGGAAGATCTATTTTCTATATTGCAAGAAGTATATACTTAATTCCTAATACATAGGATCATAATATAGCTTACATCTTAAAACTTTAAGATATTAACTCATCAAAATCTTGAACCAATCTTCTGATGATTTAACTAAAAATGAAGATATCATCCTCAATTCCAAATACTTAAACAAAACTATTTAGAATAAAGTCTGACAAAAACAATACCATGAAAAACAAACAAAAACAAAACAAACAAGCAAAAAACAGTACCATGCATGGAGAGGACCTAAACTCCCTGCTCAGATGAAGCCCATAGCTGCTCAGTTTCCAAGTGGGTTCCCTAGTAAGGGGAGCAGGGGCTATGTCTGTCATAAATTCTGTCAAGCTTTCTGATCACCTCCCCCATGGAGGTGCAGCTTGGCCAGGCCACAGAGGAAGACAATGCAACAAGTCCTGATAACACCTGATAGGCTAGGGTCAGATAGAAGGGGAGGAGGACCTCCCCTATCAGTGGACTAGGAGAGGTGCATGGAGGAAGAAGAGGGAGGGAGGGAGTGTGGGATTGAGAGGAGATGAGGGAAAGAGCCACAGCCAGGATACAAAGTGAATAAATTGTAATAAATGATAATAATAATATATAAAAGAAAAAAGAAAAATACAATACTTTTGGTAGTAATACAAAGAAATAATATTGGGGCAAAAATAAAGAAAATATTATCATAATAATTATCATTTTACTCACACAAGAAAGCAGCGGTGGTAATCACTTTGATATTTTAATTTTGTTTCTATCCACATTGTCAGTTTTTTGGTTTCTTTCATTTTATTCTTAATTATTTTTATATTCTATTCTTATCATGTGGCTAATTCCTCTGATCCTAACTCTTATTCTCCTCTTGTGTTCACTTCATATACTTGCTAACTTGCTTTATCTTTCTTGCTCAGTATCAGTTTCTAACCTTTTCTATTATTTTTGTCTGACTTCTCACCCCCCAGCTAATCTCTTGACCTTTCTGTAATCTCTTTTCTTGGCACATTATCTTGTTTAGAGAGTTGTCCTTATCTTCATAGCCCATAGTCAAGATCAGGGAACATTTAGTCTGTAAAGTCCTTAGTCTATAAATGGATTATCAGTTGTCTCAAAGGCTTAGCTCAGCAACCTGTCTGGAAGAGCCTTTCAGTCTGCTTGTTCTCAGCAAAGTCAACGCTTTTGCAGGCATGTTTTGTCTTCTCTGGCTTCTCATACTCTGAACCCCTCAGGCAGGAGTCTAAGGGAAAAGACACATGGGAAATAACTTTTCCACTTAATCATTTATCTTCTCTCTATTTCCTCTCTCCCCTACATTTCAGGGCTTTTTAAGAGAAGGGGCAACTTGGCACAGACCTCCTTACATCTTTCAGATTTAAACTGATTCTCTAAAAAGCCTCCTCACCTCCAAGGCAAATGTTTCCCAACTTTCAATTTACTTTTCATTAGGAATTGGACAGTGCCATCCAGCCTTCCTGTCCATTTAAACAAGGCCTCTCTCAAGGGAATATTCAGTTGCAAGCTGAAACATCTATATGCAAATGAGCCTTTTAGTATTTGCTATTAGCCACTACAGAAATTTTCCATCCCTTCAAAACTGCTTTTAAAATCTAGAGAAAAAGAAAGAAAAAAAAATCTCTTTAGCGCAGAAACAGAAACACTGAAGAAAGAAATTTAGCTACTACACTAAGCACTTTCTCCCCCATATCCCTTCAAACAGCTACAGGAAATAGAAATACCCCTCCTTCTTACAGAAACTTAAAAATGTAACCTAAGGTAAGGTTATATTACTATTATAACTTAACCAAAGTAAATAGCTAAGGTATAGTAGAAGAAAGTTTCTTGAGGTGAAATACATAAGAAAACTCTATCTAGATTTAAAGTCAATAACTGAAAAGTTCTTTCTTAAAATGCAGACTTCACAACTATTTTCACAGATAGAGAGAAATGGCATAGCAAATATGATGGTTTATATGCCGTATCCAAATATTAACTCTGATCTGTAAGGCACATGGTATGGATGTTAGATATTACAAAGCCCAGGTAAACCTGGTTATTACTGTTTGATTACGTTCTTTGAGAGTTAATTTCCCCCTATAGTCAGGAAAATCTAATTAGCTCAGTGAACTGTATATTTTGAGCCTTCCCTATTTTGTTTAGTGTTGTGTTTAGGTATGAGTTTGAACCTAAGGGACAAAAGTGGGAGAGAAGACACTCGTCCTTTTCTCAGATCACCTATACAGCTTCCATTTAAATTTTTCTATTATTTTATCATTTTATTAGCATATGTTAATTATAAGTTATTCAATTTCTCATTTTCATACACACAAAGTAATATGTAATAAAAATTCATAGATAATATTTAAGGGCCATTGGCCAGTCTTACCACCATCCTATCCTCTCTGATACCTTCTTCCACAGTCCCTTTTATCCATTTATGCATTTTTGTGGATATGTGACTCAGTGAGTTTAATTAGTGTCACAGGACACAGGTGGGGAACTATTTACAGGATCATGAGCTTCTTGCCAGTGGCTGCACTACTGAAGAAAATGTTTCTTCCTTCTCCTGCAACACTTAACTACAAATCATCATGAAACCCTCACCTCCTCCACAACAGGAAGCTGATGGGTCCAGTCTCACGCAGATCTTAGGAAGATAGCCTCAGCTGCCATGGGTTCTTTAGAGCAGCAATCATGTCATGGCCAGCAGAGAGCATTCCCCAACATTCCACCTCCTTGTTTGTTCTCTTATACTGTTTCTGCCTTCAGTTCTTGTCTTCAGGTTCCTCCTTGGACTTTCTTTGATGATGGACTGTGATGTGGAGCTGTAAACTGGAATAAATTTTTTCCTCCTTGAGCTGCTCTTAGGCATGATGTTTTATCACAGCAAGTAAAACACAGAAGTAAACATTTTTACTAACGCACTATTTTAAGGATGCCTTCTGTTGTTGTAATAAAAACCACAACCAGGAAAGGTCTTACTGGGGGGGAAAGGTTCTTACTGGTTACAGTTAGTCATTGGAGGAAGCTAAGGTAGGAATTCAAGACAGGATCCTGGAGGTAGGAACTGAAACAAAAGAATTCTTTTTCACTGGTTTGCTTAGCTACCTTTCTTACACAACTCAGGCTGACCTGTGAGGGATGGCACAGCTCATAGTGTACAGGGATCTCATATCATTTAATTAGGAAAGTGCCTCATCGATATGGCAACAGCCCAGTCTGTGAGGTAATGCTTCACAGGGGGGTTTCTCTTTCCAGGTGTGTCAAGTTGACAAGGAAGTTTACCACCACACCCTCTAAAAGATCAACATAGAAAATACCATTTTCTGGTGACCAATAACTTAAATGCAATTTTCTATTTTTGCATAAAATAGGATGAATGGTAAATATAACTTTTCAATTGCTAATTTTGTGCAAGAAATAAATAAAGGTAAACTTTTGTTCATGGTACAATAGTATTCCAGTTTGATATTGTTAAATAAACATGCAATAAAGAAGACAGGGAACATAAAAGAAATGATAGTGTCATGTCAGAGAGAACAATCTGAAAAGGGTTTTCAGAGAAGTTAACATGAGATGAAAGATGCTGGCTGGTCTCATTGAAAAAATAGTCCCTATTACCACAGGTCCTTTATAAGTTAGGGTTTATCTACAATAGTTAGCAACAGTTTCAGAAAGAGAGTAATGCGGAATTCCTTTCCACTACTGCAGTGACTCTAGGATCATTAGGGACTTGACCTTGTTTATTTTCATTCTGTATTCTTAAGATATAATTTCAAACCTGAAATTAACCTTATGTGTGAGATGGATGCTGGAGCTCCAGCCTTTACATTCCTATCCTCAGTAGGAAGTAAGATCTTCTGAAATCTGTTTGGTGTGTTTTAATCTATCTTTGCCCGAAGACTTTTTTCCCCTTAAAATTAGCCAAAAATAAGGTAGGATATTTCTAACAAGAATAAATTCAGAATTTCCTTGAAAAGAAAAGGAGAAAGCTGCTATTGTATGAAAAGTTAAAATACAATTCAAGCACACAAAGAGCATTTAAGTTCTGCCTTAATTTTAATTCATCCCCAAACAGGATTTGTGCCTAGCTGGTTTGAGAGATGACTTGGGAAATGTAAAGTTTGGGGGAAAAAAAGAGATCACATGCCATATTTACCAAATAAAACTTTAGAAGCCTGGTAAACTTGAATTGCAAACAAACAGTCCATAACATGTTAGCATAATACAAAACATGTGTAGAAAATACTTCTGCTAAGGGAATAGTTCACTGTTTATAAAATTGAGTTATTTGGGATTTTATCTGGTAAGTATTGAAAGGAGAAAAGTCAAGAAAGGGTATAGTGGAGGACAGATCATCAGTACAGACATTCGATGCTCCAACTTGCTTGATGTCTTCCGAAATGACATACGTAGTGTCCCTAGCTAGAGTGGCAAAAGGAGATGAAGCCGCACTTTAAACCACAGACACCTTGTGGCCCTTTTTGAAGACTGCCCCTTGGACAGCCTAATTCCTTGGTACTTTTGTGTTATTCTGGCTTGTGGCTAAGCCAGTTCCTATGTGTTTAGAAAGCTCCCCAGCAGGAAGGCAGCGAGATTCAGATATTTAGTGTGTGAAGTTGTTCATGAAATCCCTGAGGCTGACTGCCTCAGGAGGATACTAAGTAAAGCCTGGGTACATGTGACATCAGAAGCAAAGGAACAATGAGGTTTCTTTCTTTTTTTTTTTTTCTTTTGTTTTTTTTTTTTTTATGGTTTAGGATTTTTGCTGAACCAGTTCCTTCTGTTTACAAGAGAAACTGAGAATTAACTGTGGACGTTTTTTTTTGTTTTGTTTTGTTTTGTTTTTTTATATCAATCAGAGGTTAGGTACTTTGCATCCCCGGCGTAGCCCCCTCCCTCTTTCCCTCCCACTCTCCCCATCCCTCCCTCTGGACTTGGAGTGGGCGGGGTTTCTTTTATAAACTCTTTTGCTTCCATTCTGTGCTCATATTAGGGTTTGTCACATGGTTTCTTAATGACACAAGACCAAAATCTTTAGTCCTTGGCTATATGGTTTTCCTAAATACAAAATCATGAGGATCCAGACATTCTCCACTGAGAGAACCTTGATGAGGTGAGAGCTATCCAGGTGTGCCCTCACTTTCATGGTGCTACCAGTCAATGTTCCTGGGCCAGTGGAACTCTGAAACCATCCAAAGAATTATTATGAAGGATAATAGTAAATATCTAGTGATATGGCTTATAAAGGACATCATCAAGATGGCTGGCTCTCTGCAACAGCTCATGACTTCGTACAATATTTCACGAATTGGGAACCACATTTACTCTATTCAAGAATTGTTGCAGAATATTAAACCAACAAGGAACTTTATATAAATCCTCACTTTCTAGATTAACAAACTAAATTTCTATTATGGATATTATTCCTGATTAAAAACAGCTTATTTTGTGTTAACGCTTTGGCTTTAAACACAGTCATTCTTAGCATAATTAAAAGAACCTACCTATTATCTATTCATATTTACAGTATGAGTCTTGGATGAAGCCTCTCATATTTCCAAATAGTGTTTAACTACCAGAAGAGGAAATATAAGGGTTCCTTATTTCTTTAAAGCATATGGTCAACTCTGCCAGCTCCGAAGCACTCAGAGTAATGGGTAAAATTAATGCAAGCATTGTGTGTTTATTTTCAAAGTAATAGGTGGACAGTGCTAGACACTATTGCTTTTAAACATGTATATATACTTGACTTTGAGTTTCAAAAGTCTTGATTAAAGTCAGTGCCAGTGTGCTCCACTGCAGGTTTTATCCAAGAGTACTCTGGATTAATCTCTGAGGCTCTACTTCCACAAGTGTAACTTCACATGTGCATAAAAACAGGTGAGCCTTGGAGGTCACAGAATAGTGCATAAAAAGAAAAAGATTCAGAATGAAAGAAAAAAAACATTATTTAAAAGAAATAATGTGTGTGTGTGTTCCCTGTCATTTAAACCGTGAATGCTCTTATCAGTTTCTTAAGCATTCACTTTAGTTCTAACTTTTAATACTAAGATCAAAATGTTTGTTCACAGAATGAGATCACTAACACGTACTTCTCTGATGTGGCAACCTTCAAACAAGCATCTCAGATACCACGTTCATCTTCCTACTGTAGTTCGCTGGCACAAAGACCTTATTGGGCAATTTTAATTACGTTCTTGGACTTTTGTAACTGGAACAAAGTTTAGGGATCATCTAGCCCAACTCTCTCAGGTCATGAAATAAGGAAGCCAAGAAAATCCAATTATTTCCCAGAGTCATTCAACTACCAAATGGCAGAACTGAGAGAATCTATCCTCATGACACCCATTCAGGGCTGCTTCCACTGGGCCACATTATCTGGCCTTTGCAGAACCCAGTATCTAAGATGTGAAGGACAAAAGAATATCCAGGCTTTTTACTCAGTATCCATTGAGTCCCTCAGTAATATGTAGCTGAGTTATATTAGAATTAGCTTAATGAGTTTGTAATGCTAAATTATAAATTCACTTTTTTTCATCCTCAGACTGTATAAGCTGTACTAAATTACTTTAAATTATAATAAACATGTCACTGTCCATCAGAGAGAAGAGCTCAGCTAGACATGAGTCAATGGTGTGGACAGACGTTCTACTGTACACACACAAGCACACATAACACACTATACATACTCTCTGTCTCTCTCTCTCTTTCCTTCATCATGAGGAAATCTTGAGGTTTTCAATCATTTCTATCAGTTCTAAGAGAGCCACTATTTTCTCTTTATTAAATATAGTAATCTCAGCAAGCTGACCTTTATACCCATTAGCTTTGTCTGACAGCAGAAACACATTTGCCAGCCTGAAAGATCATGTACCTAAAATCCATTGTTCATTTGCTCCTTACAGAATTTCTTTCTCTTTGCTACAAAAGTGAGAGATCTTAACTGAATGTTTCAGTTATATATATATATATATATTTATTTATTTTTATCTCAATCACAGGTTAGGTACTTTGAATCCCAGGCGTAGCCCCCTCCCTCATTCCCTCCTACCCTCCCACGCCCTCATCTCCTTCTTCCCTGCCCCCTCCAAGTCCACCAACAGGGGAGGACCTCCTTCCCTTCCATCCAACCCCAGCTTATCCTGTCTCCTCAGGGCTGGCTGCAAAGTCCTCCCCTGGGATCTAGCCAGTCTGTCACTCCCCGGCTTGTATGGGGGAGGGTCAAAGAGTCAGCCATCAAGATCATGACTGAAACAGTC
>CM053754.1:52446837-52508132 GCA_028658305.1 Pachyuromys duprasi
AATTTTGTTTTGTCGTGGAAAATTTTGTTTTCTCCATCTATGTTGATTGAAAGCTTCGCTGGGTATAGTAGTTTTGGTTGGCATCTGTGTTCCCTTAAGGACTGCATGACTTCTGCCCAAGCCCTTCTGTCTTTCATAGTTTCTGATGAGAAGTCTGGTGTGGGTCGTTTCAGTTATATTTTGACTAATGGGAATTTACATAGGATTTCTCTCTGTACTAAGAAGATCAACAGAAAAGATGCTTTATCCTTTGATATCCAGGAGTAACAGTATCCTAATCTTTCTCCTCAGTGCTAACCATTTCTAGTTCATGAAAAGTTTTAGAAAAATTAATTCTTGTTTATTTTTACTGAAAAAAAAAAGAATGTAACAACCATTCTCAGTACTTGATAAAATGCCACCAACAGTTTCACTTTGGTCCAATTAGGTGATGTGGTAGTCCTCTGAGGAAAACTACTAGCTCCACGGAGAACAAAGCTGGTTTGTTGTACGGGCCACAACCTAATGCTAATCTAGTCAGATCCTATGAAATGGTGATAGTGATTCACTTAATTTCATGGGCCAGATTCACTCAAGGCAAATGAAGGCAAATTCACAAAGATTATCCAATTCAAGGTCATCATTAGACATACACACACACATTCATACTCACTCTCACCCAGACAGATATGTGAAAGCCTACAGGTTTTTGCTTTATAGATATTTATGACATATACCATAATTTTATACCATAATATTAATATTTACGTATATTTTCAACAAAACAAACACCATTAAAATATATGCTTTTATTTTCATTTATTTATTTATTTATTTATTTATTTATTATTTATTTATTTAGTGATGGAGATTGAAACTAGAAACTCTTGCATGCTAAGTATAGTCTGTACTAGTGAGCAGCCCCAACTTGCTTTAGTTGATTTTAAAATATGTCATATGTTTATACATGGGCCATACAAGCACATACATTTATTTTCGTTTTTGCACTTTATTGATGTATTTTATTTTGGAAGTTATTAATAGGTGATACTACTAATAAGCTTAGTTTTTCAAGTCCAAACCAACATATAGTAAAGGTACCTCTTCTTTTTGTTGTCTTCATATTCATTATCTTCCAAAGGCAAATGTTTATACACCACAGACAACCTTCTAAAAACATTCCATTCCTAAAGCTAAACAAAAGAAACTACAAATGTATCCTGTATTCTGAATATTGTCATTTTAAGCATCTCTTGTATATGTGTGTAGAAGGCAGCCTTAGTTGGGTACCTACATGAGATTCCATTGGGTGGCAATACTTTGGTTTATTTAGTATGTGGCTATTCATCATTTATATTCAGTGTGCTATAAAGTGTACGTGATTACAAAAGGAGGGTTGTAAGCAGTGGGCAAGAAGAAGAATAGCTTTGGGATTGACTTAGGCATATTTAAATGGGATTTCTTCTTTGAGAATTTATCAATGTCTTAATGTGCTTAATCTCTCAAACACATTTGCTGTGATTGTTCCAAAAATGACTTATATGGCAAAAACAGTTTGGGAGACACTCCTTTTAAGGAAATTTTCTACTTTGATTTTTATTACCATTTTACAACAAGCTTTCCCTTTTATAAGTAGCAACAAATTCTTATATTATTATTCCTGAAAATTAAACAATAAATCCTGGCAAAGTTATATAAGCTAATATTCTGTATGTTTGTAATGTATTTCTCCAAAAACACTGAGGTAATGGCATTCAGAGACAGGTCTTTTGACCAAGGATTAGGGAAGAGACTGAACACTCACAAGTGGGACTGTGGTCTCTGTAAAGAGTTCAGAAAACAAGAAGCTCCAGATTTTGTTTCTTTATTATTTTTCAACACAGCATTTGGCCTTTCTAACATAGAAAGACAGAGTTGCACCATCTTTTAACAGAGACACAATACAATAAATCTGTTAGCATTTGGATCTTGGTGTTCTCAACCTCTAGAATCATAAGCAATACATTTTTGTTTTGTATTAATTATTCAGCTTTATGAAATTTTATTATAGGTGCCAAAATAGACTGAAATAAGTTGATTTTTTCAACTTATTCTTTCATAACCCAAATGCTGAATGGTGACTTCCCATATATGTTCATGTAGCTCTTCATTGATCTTTCAGCCTCTAAAAGATATGAATAATTGATTATTTCCTAAATCCAAACTAACTGAAATCTTATGAATTTCAAGAAATTATGACTTCAAACACAAATTAGACAGGAATACCTCACATGAAAATTTTACTCTCTTAAGTTAACAAAATTAATGTTTTTATTCTTTGCATGGAATTTTCTTGTTTTAAAATGTTACCTGAAGTATGGAGGAGATAAAAGAAAAAGAATAAAGACACTGGAGAAATATGCCATAAAAATCAGTAAGTCAAAAAATTCTTAGCTTTTGAACAGAGACATTATGGTAGGTCTGGGACAAGAAAATGGCAATACAAAGGCAGAACAGTGCTGTAGTTAAATCTGAAGTGATGTGATAATAATGCAGACATACCAGCCTATCTCTACTGGAGATAGTAGAATGTAGGCTGAGAAAATATGTCAGGATGTTCTTCAATACAGAAGAATAATTTGATTGGTTGATGGTCTATGTGTTCCAAATTCTCTCCAGAAAAAAATTACATTTCAAGTCATAGGAGCATTTTCAAAAAATCGTGTGCAAACATACACACACACACCAAAGATGTTTTTTCTTTCTTTTTTTACCTTGTGTCAGAGAATTAATATCTATATTAATATTTTTTTTGCTTAAAGATAGTCTTCTGTTATACAGCTTAGGTTTTTCTTTTTAAAATATTAAATTGCTTCTAAATATTATATACTAACAGAAATGAAAGGTACTAAAACACTGTAAAGCACTGTGTGTTTTATTATGACACTAACATCTCTTTGATGATATGGTTTTCTATCTACCTTGGAATGTTTCAAGGAAGACCATGGAAAAAATAACTGGTGGTCTTTTTGTTTTGTTTTGTTTTGTTTTTCAAATGCAGTTTGGTTTGCAAGGCAACACTACACTGAATGTACCTGATTTTGTGAAATATAGTTTGTGGGGTGTTGTTATCACCACAATGTAAATGTGAATTTTGGGCCCAACTCTTCCTACTTTTCTTCTTTTGACCTTAGTTTTCTGGTCTATAAAGTATAAAGTTTCTATAACCATCCCAATACAAGGAAGTTTATGAGAGCCCACTATGAAAATATTTTTAGAACAACAGAAAGTATTGTGTGAACTACAGAGCTTAATCATGAAGTACACATGGAGAACAAAGAAAAGTACAAGAAAGACAAGGGAATCAAAAGGCTTTGGTAGAAACAAGTATGAGTAAAAATCATTGTTCTATTATTTGCCAGTACCTGCCCTCCTTGGTCCTTAAAGTCTTTCTTTGTTTCAGTGGAAATTGAAATGAAACAGGAGTAAGATATGAAGGAAAGGAGATGTCTTAACTAGATTTCTATGTGATAAAAACCCATGGCCAAAAGCAGCTTGGAAAGGAAAAAGCTTATTTCACTAGACAGCTTACAGTCCATCATGATGTAAGTCTGAAGAGAAATTCAAGGCAGGAACTTGGAGGCAGGAATTCAAGCAGAGGACATGACAAATTACTACTTGCTGGCTTGCTGAATTTGCTTTTGTGTACACCACAGGGCAACTTGCCCAGGGACAGCATTGCCCACAATGGATTAGGCCCCTGTACATCAATCATCAATTAAGAAAAATGACTGACAGGCTTGTCTGTAGGCCAGTCTTACTATTCATCTGAGTTTCCTTCCTATCAGATAATTTCATCTTGTGTTACGTTGACAAAACAAACAAACAGACAAACAAAAAAACAAACAAAAACCCTCTAACCACCCTGAGATTTCACCTTACACCCATCACAATGGATCAAAAACTCAAGTGACAATACATGCTGGATGTAGAGATAGGGGAACCCTCCTCCATTGTTGGTAGGAATGTCAACTTGTATAACCACTTTGGAAATCAATCTGGCGTTTTCTCAGACAATTAGGAATAACTCTTCCTCAAGATCCAGCTATACCACTCCTAGGCATATATGCTCAAGTACACAGCAAGGACATTGGCTCAACCTTGTTCATAGCAGCTTTATTTGTAATAGCCAGAACCTGGACACAACCCAAAAGTCCCTCAATGGAGGAATGGATACAGAAATTGTGGCACATTTACACAAAGGAATACTACTCAGCAATTAAAAACAAGGAAATCATGAAACTTGTAGGTAAGTGGTGGGATCTAGAAAAGATCATCCTGAGTGAGGTATCCCAGAAGCAGAAAGACACATAAGGTATATACTCACTTTTAAGTGGGTATGAGACATATCATACAGAAAAAATATACTAAAATCTATACACCTAAAGAAGCTAAGCAAGAAGGAGGACCCTGGGTAAGATGATCAGTCCTCACTCAGAAAGACAAATGGGACAGATGTTGGAAGAAGGAGAAAACAGGAAACAGGACAGGAGCTTACCATAGAGGGCCTTTGAAAGACTCTACCTTGAAGGATATCAAAAAGATGCTGAGACTCATAACCAAATTTTGGGCAGAGTGCAGGGAATCTTGTGAAGGAAGGGAGAGATAGTAATACCTGGAGAGGACAGGAGCCCCACAAGAAGACCAACAGAACCAAAATATCTGGTCACAGGGGTCTTTTCTGAGACAGATCCTCCAACCAAGGACCATTCATGGTTATAACCTAGAACCCCTGTTCAGATATAGCCCATGGAAGCTCAGTGTCCAAGTAGGCACTGAGTTCCCTAGTAATGGGAACAGGGACTGTCTGTGACATGAACTCAGTGGCTGGCTTTTGATCACCTATCCCTCAGGGAGTAGCAGGCTTGCAGGGCCACAGAGAATGACAGTGCAACCAGTCCTGATGAGACCTGATAGGCTAGGGTCAGAGGGAAGGGGAGGAGGACCTCCCCTATCAGTGGACTTGGAGAGGGAGTGGACATGGTAGCATTTGAGGGAAGGAGAGTGGGATTGGTAGGGAATGAGGGAAGGGGCTACAGCTGAGATACAAAGTGAATAAACTATAATTAATATAAAAATAAATATTTAATTAAAAAAACCTCTAACCAGCATGGGATAACAAGAGACATTTCAGACCTGTTCTAATAACATTGCAGTGATACTGTCGTAAGTGTTAGTTTCTTTATACTGAGATATGGGACTCTTGTCATATAAAGTCGTCACTGGAACAAACTGGCTCTTAATTTTCAGTTCACACGATCGTATAGTTCTTACCTGATATCCAAAATACATCACACTATCCCCCTTTTGCTCTGCTATTAAACAAAAACTTCAAAAAATATTAGCTAAAGTATAAGACATTAATAATCACAGTAGTCATAATCCCTGTTGAAATACACAGTCTTAGCTATGTATTTATGACTCATCATTTCTAAATTGCATTTACTACAGGTAGTTGTTTTTTCTGCATTCATGGCTCAAATGAAAAAAAAAAGAAAATGGTGTCAAATATAAGCCACTTCAATTTTGAGGTATGTGAGCAGGTTCAGAATTTGAAGAATAATGTCTTCTTAAGAACCAAACAAATGTGTGGGATTTTTTTGTTGTTGTTGCTTTCTTTTGTTGTTGTTTTCTTTTGTTGCTGTTTTGCTAACTGAAACATTTTTATTCTGAGCATTAATCACAGTTTAAAACTGATGCCTGCTAAATATGTTAGTTTGTTCATGAATTTGCTACAGCTACATATTTTTTAAACTTACTAATTTAATCACTCTTGAGCCTGACCCAAGACCCTCCTTCCTCCCTCCTACCTCCATGCCTCTTCTCTCCATTCTCCCTTCTTCTTATTATTATTCTTCTACTTGACAGAAAACAAGAGTCCCCCAAGTGGTATCAACCCACACTAGTACCTCAAATTGTAGCACAATAAGGCTGAACCCTTCCCACTGGAACCTGACAAGGTAGCTCAGCCAAGCGAAAAGGATCCAATGGCAGGCAACAGAATCTGACACAGCCTCTACTACAGTTGTTAGGGAACTCACATGTTTACCATGATGCAGATATGTCACATATATGGTATGTGGCAGGGAAAGTCCTAGGTCCAGTCTGTACATGGTCTTTGGTTGGTGGTTCAGTCTCTGTGAGCCCCATGGGCCCAGGTTAATTGACTCTGTAGGTCTTCTTGTGGTGTCCTTCACCCCTCTGGCACTGTCTATTTTTCCTCCCACTATTTCACAGATCTCCCCAAGTTCAGCCTATTCTTTGGTTGTTGGTCTCTGCATGTGTTTTCATCAACTGTTGGATAAGGCCTTCCCAAAGACAATTAAGCTAGCCTCCTGTCTGCAAGCATGGCAGAGTATCATTAATACTGACAGGAGTTCACTCTCCTCCATGGAATGCGTCTCAAGTGGTGCCAGAGATTGATTTGTCATTCCCTCAATCTCTGCCCCTACACATTATCCCTATACTTCTTGTAGGCAAGACAAACTTTTGGTAGAAAGTTTATGGATGGGTTGGTGTCCCCCTTCCCTCCAAATAACTGTGTTAATGTGACTAGAATCATGTAGTTTTTTGAAAAGCAAATGTTTGTGGAAGCTCCCAATATTTCTCTGGAAAACAAAACAAAATAAAACAAAAATTTAGCAAACCATATTTCCTGAAATACTTGATAATTTCAGACTTTCTTAATCTCTCATGTCTGAATCTCAACTGTGTTGTCATAAAACTTCAGAATAATTGGAAACTAGAGATAATTGGAATAGCCACTTGCTATACTGTCAAGTCAACATAATGAGATGATATAACGCCCTACTACATATTAGCCTGGAAGTATTTTTTTGATTGTGCTATGGCTTGAGTGTGAAACATCTCCCTTGGGGTTATGTGTTTAAATACCTGAATGTTGCTCTTTGGGGAGGCTGTGGAATTTTTAAGAAATAAACCCCAGATAAAGTAGATTGCTAGGGAACAGGGCGATACAATCTATAGCCTAACACTAGTTCTATCCTGATCTCTCTGCTTCCTCTGTCAAAAGCATAATGAGTCTTTTGCTCCAATGTTGGAAACACCACTATGCTTTCTCTGCCATAAAGCACTGATCCAAAACCAGACCTAAGTAACCTCCTTTAAGTTACTTCTGTAAGGAATTTTATCATAGAAATAAGAAATGCAAAATGTTTCATTATTCCTGTAGCTATGATGAGAACCCAGAATAGTCTTGCTTCTCCTTAACCAATCGAGGAAAAAGAGACTAGCAATTTCTTAAGTTGAAATCAATTAAAAGCAAAAAGATAGATCTGCTGCTCTAGATCTGGTGATCAGCCTGCTTTTGTATGGACTGTATGGATTTCTTTCATGGTCACAATAGTCAAGGACTCTCTCCGTATCTTTGGACATGTAAACCCTGGGGGCTTTGCAATCTAAATCTGAAAGAATTATTTTTTATTTATATTTTTATTTAATTGTGTTTATATATTTATTTATTACAATTTATTCACTTTGTATCTCTGCTGCAACTCCCTTGTTTGTCTGGGAGAATTATTTTTGAAAAATAAAACTTTACTAACCAATCTGAGCAAATGGAAACTGATGAATTACAATGTTAAAGAATCATATTGTATAACAAAATTCTTACCTTTCACACTCAAGGATGAAAAATACAGATGTGGAAATTTGCACCTTGCTTTGCATAGGCTTCTATTTTTAAAAAAACAGATACTATTTGTAAGAAATAGCCAATTATGTTACATTTACTTTCAGGAGGATAGATTGCCTTGATAACAGTCATCAATCCTATAATACTACACGTAATGAAATCCATTCCTCTCCTAGTATTCCATAAACTTTTGGACTTTTGTGCAGGGCACATAGTCAAACAAAGTTAAAGTTATCCCAGTGTATCATGCATTTGAGTAGAAAGACCTTGCAGGTTTGGCTAGAGGAAGTCAGTGCTGGCACTCCCATGACCAGCTCATAAGGAAGTTATTTCAGTGTGTCTGGACAGGGAAAGAAGTATGCTGCAGGGATCATCTAAAATCAAACTAGTCCATATTATCCTATCCTCACTAAAAATAAAGTGCTTAAGCAAATCTTTCTTTTCCAGAGAGAATCTGAATGACCCAACATGAAATAAGCATTTGTTATAAAGAAGTTTGTAAGCTCCCTGGAGCCTCACATCTCAGAAGACAATGCATCTCCAAAATATATGAGCAAAATTACATGAATTTTGTAAGAGATTTTGTAGATGGATAAGCAGGGAACAATGTGTCCTCTTCCCTCTCTTCACCTGCATTTACTAAAATAAGCACCCACAACATTACTTCTGGAAAACTATGTTTATTTTTTTTTCTGGAGAAATTATAACAGTGACTGTGATCTCTTTGCTCTTTGGATGTTTGCAGGGTTCAGTTATAATAATACATTTAGCAAAATGAAGGTGAAACTACAACTCTGTAGAATTCCTGTTTCTTTTCATGTCTGTGGGTCTGTGACTCTTGGGTACCCTGTATTATGAATGAGGCTAGCTTTGAAAATTGCCTCAATAGAAAAATTGCCTCACTGAGGCTTCATTAAAAGCCCGTGAAGAACTGTGAAAAAGCTTCATTAAAACCCTTGAAGCACTGGCTGGAGCAATAAGTCAAGAGAGACAATTTAAGGGCCAAAGTAGAGAAAAAAGTGACATGATATTATGACATAATATGAGTGATATCAAAAATTCTACCAGACAGAATTTAGGCCAGATCACCAACTTCAGCATGTGGTAGGATGTAGAATCAAATTGCTGAAATCAGTAGCTTTTCTATACAACAACAGCAAACATAGAAAGAAAGAGATTATAAACACACTCCCATTGACAACAGCCTTGAAGAAAATAAATTCTGTAGATTGCTTTTGATAAGATGGCAGTATTAGCTATGTTAATCATATGGAGCCAGGAGCATTGGAGGTCTTTCTATCTTCTGATATCTTCTTCAAATTCTTTCTTCAGAGACTTGAAGTTTTTTTTTTTTTCATATAAGTCTTTTTCTTGCTTAATGAGAGTTACACAAATATGCTTTGTGTGTGTGTGTGTGTGTGTGTGTGTGTGTGGTTACTAGAGTGTTGTTTCCCTAATTTCTTTCTAAGCCCCTTTGCCTTTAGCATACAGAAGGGCTACTGACTTTTTTAGTTAATTTTGTGCCAAGCCACTTTCATGAAGATGTTTATCAGCTGCAATTTCCATCAAATTACCAACACAATAATTTACAGACCTTGAAAGAACTATTCTCAACTTCATATGGGAAAACAAACAAACAAACAAAACCAAAATAGCTAAAACAATCCTCTACAATAAAAAATCTTTTGGCAGTATCTCCACCCCTAATCTCAAGCAGTACTATAGATAAACTATAATAGAAACTTCATAGTACTGGCTTAGAAACAGAATGGTGGATCAGTGGAATTGAATCAAAGACCCAGAAATAAACTCACACACTTACTGACACCTGATTTTGACAAAGATGCCAAACCATACAATGGAGAAAAGATAGCATCTTCAACAAATGGTACTGGTCTAACTGGTTGTCTACATGTAGAAAAATGCAAAGAGATCCACACTTATACCCCTGTAAAAATTAAAATACATGTGGATCAAAGATCTCAACATAAAATCAGACACACTAAAGAAAAAAGTGAAGAAAAAGTGAGAAGAGTCTCAAACTCATTGGCACAGGAGAAAACTTCTTGAACAGAACATCAACAGCTCAGGCTCTAAGATCAACAATTAATAAATGGGATCTCATGAAACTGAAAAGTTTCTCTAAGGCAGAGGACACTGTCGTCAGAACAAAGCGACAGCCTATAGACTGGGGAAAGATCTGCATCAACCCCCTTCTCCCCTTTCTAAGTACCCACATGGAGACTCAGCTGCCCATGGGCTACATCTGAGCAGGAAGGATAGGTCCTCTCCATGCATGGTCTTTGGTTGATTCATCAGTCTCTACAGGACTCCCTTAGCCCAGATTTTTTGACTCTGTACGTCTCCTTGTGGAGTACCTGTCCTCTCCAGGTCTTTCTATCTCCTTCTTCTTCCATTGGATTCCTTGCATTCTGTGTAAAGTTTGGCTATGAGTCTCAGCACCTGTTTCAATACCCGGATGGTTAGAGTCTTTCAGAGGCTCTGTGTGAAAGGCTCCTGTCCTGTTCCCTTTCATCTCCTATTTCTAATGCCTATTCTATTTGCCCTTTGAATGATGATTAACCTTTTTCTCTAGGGTCCCCTTTGTTGTTTAGCTTCTTCACCAACCCTACATCCAACAGAGGGCTAATATCCAGAATATATAAAGAACTCAAGAAGTTAAACACCAACAAACCAAGTAATCCAATTCAGTGCAAAGCAGAGAATTCTCAACAGAGGAGTTTCGAATAGTGAAGAAACATTTAAAGAAATGCTCAACATCTTAGTCATCAGGGAAATGCAAATTAAAATGACTCTGAGATTCCACCTTACAGCCATCAGAATGGCTAAGATAAAAAACTCAAGGGACAACACATGCTGGAGATGATGTGGAGAAAGGAGAACCCTTTTCCATTGTTGGTGGGGATGTAAACTTGTATAACCACCTTGAAAATCAATCTGGCGTTTTCTCAGAAAATTCGGAATCGCACTACCTCAAGACCCAGCTATACCACTCCTGGGTATATACCGAAATGATGTCCCAACATATTTGCTCAACTCTGTTCATAGCAGTCTTATTTGTAATAGCCAGAATATGGAAACAACCTAGATGACCCGCAACAGAGGAATGAATACAGAAATTGTGGCACATTTACACAATGAAATACTACTCAGCTATTACAAACAAGGAAATCATGAAATTTGCAGGCAAATGGTGGGAACTAGAGAAGATCATCATGAGTGAGGTTACCCAGAAACAGAAAGTTTGATTTATACACTTGGTATACACTCATAACAGGATATTAACTATATAATACAGGATAGCGATACTAAATAAACTTCTTTACAGACCTAAAGAAGCTAAGCACTAAGAAGAACCCTAGGGAGGATGCTTAAATCTCATTCAAAATGACAAACAGGATAGACACAAGAAGTAATAGGAGAAAGAACAGGATTGGAGCCTACTATAGAGGGTCCTCTGAAAGGTTCCAACCAACAGGGGATTGAAGCATACGCTGAGACTCACAGCCAAGCTTTGGGCAGAGAACAGAGGATCTTATGAAGGAAGGGAGCAGGGATAGAAGGACAGGAAGCTGTCAGGAACCCTACAAGGAGACTAACAAAGCTAAAAATTCTGAGCCCAGGTTGTCCTGCAGATACAAATGAATTAACCAAGGACCATGCATGCAGAGGACCCTGACCCCCTCCTCAGATGTAGCCAATTGGCAGCTCAGCCTCCATACGATAAGGGTTCCTGAGTAAGGGATCTGGGGCTGCCTCTGTCAAGAACTCGATTGCTTGCTCTTTGATCACTTGCCCCTAGCAATACGGTTTTACCAGGCCACAGAGGAAGAGGATCCAGGCAGTCTTGGTGAGACTTGATAAGCTATGGGCAGATG
Source organism: Pachyuromys duprasi (assembly GCA_028658305.1). Taxonomy (NCBI): domain Eukaryota; kingdom Metazoa; phylum Chordata; class Mammalia; order Rodentia; family Muridae; genus Pachyuromys; species Pachyuromys duprasi. The sequence goes on from CM053754.1 coordinate 52,458,409, forward strand.
GTAGAGGAGGAGAATTCACCCTTTCAGTGGAGTAGGGGAAAATGATAGGTGAAAGAGGAAGGGAGGGTGGAATGGGGAGGAGTTGAGGAAGGAGACTTCAGTCAGGATATATATATATATACATATATATATATACACATATATATATACATATATATATATTGAGCAAACTGTAAAAAAATAGTAATAAATAAAGAAAACAAAAGAAATTATTTAAGAATAAATCTAACCAATGAAGTGAAAGACCTCTACAATGAAAACCTTAAATTTCTGAAGCTCTAGTGTAAGAACAGAAAAAAATGGATATTCTAAGTCAATGGATTTGTAGAGTTAAAGTTGCAAAATGTCTACCCAGCAAAAGACAATTTATTAATAAAGTATAATCCCAATCAAAACCGCCAACTTTTATTTTACTGAAATGGAGAAAGAAATCTTAAAATTCATACGATGCAGTAAAATACCCAACAGTGACAAAAAATATATCCTGCACAAAAAGAACAGATGCCAGAAGGAGTACCACTCCAGTCCTCAAGATCCACTACAAAGCCATAGCAATAAAGACATTATGGAGTTACCATAAAACAGATTTGTAGAGCAATGGAGGAATACCTAAGATACAAATATGAGTGCATGTAACTGCAGCCATTTAATGTTCAACAAAAGTTCTGAAAGCATATGCTGGGAGAAGAAACAAAACAAACAAACAAAATCTCCCAGAATCACCAACAAATGATGCTGAGAAAAATGGATGTCCATTTATTAAAGAAGGACAGTAAACCCATATCTATTACCTTGCACAAAAACTAATTCTAATTGAATAAAAGATCTGAACATGAAACCCAAAACACTGCAACGTCTAGGAGGAAACACAGAAAGTATCCTATAAGATATTGATAGAGGAGAGGACTTTCTGACTATGAACACATTTGTCCAGCTACTGAAGCCAACAATTGACTAGCAGAATGCTAAAAACAAACAAACAAAAAACCAACAAAACAACAAAACTTCTGCACAGTTAAAGAGACAATCAAAGGAAGGGAAAGCCCACAAAGTTAGAGCTTTTAGTCCCTTCTGTATCACTCACCCATCCGTTGTCCTCTAAACCTGAAATCTTTGTCAATTACATATCTAACAGAATTTATATCCAGAATATTAAAGAACTAACAAAAGAGTAAAAATTAACAAACTCTGCCCTCCTCTCCCTGTCCCCTTCCCCCAAAAAAGCTTGGGAACTGAATTGAGTGTTCTCAGAAGAAGAATTTCTTTTAAAAGTTCATTATTCCAAGCAATTAGGAAAACAACAATCAAAACAACTTTAATATATCATCTCACCTCAGTCCGAATGGCAAATATTAACAAAACAACTGCCAACAAATGCTGGAGAGGAAGTGGTGAAAAGGGAATGCTCATTCACTGGTGATGCGGTCCAGCCATTCTGGAAGGGATCCTGAAAAATTGCAGAAAAGCTTAAAACCAATCTACGATACAGCCCAGCTATGCCATTCTTCAGCATAAAACCACAGTCTGGATATCTTACTTCACAGACAGTTATGTCGCCATGTTCATGTCTTTTCACAATAACTAGAAAATGGGAACAACCAAAATGTCCTTCAACTGATTAATAGAATATGAGAACAAGGCATGCAAACACTGCTTATATTTTACTTTATACATTCTAGAATACTGTTCAGCTGTGAAGAAGGATGAAATCATGAACTTGGCGGATAAATCGAAGAACTAGGAAAGGTCATAATGGGTAAGGTAACCCAGACCAAGTAAGGCAAGTGTTGCATATTTTCTCTCATTTGTTCCCAGCTCTAAGTCTTCAGTTAAACTGTAGAAACAAGGAGAGTAAAAGAGGACAATGGGTGGGTGATATAGAAGTGACTAAAAGTATATAAATGATAGGAAATGGAAAGAGAAAAATGGAAAAATAGGAAGCATAATTATGGAGGGAGAGTACAAATATACAAGTAGGAAAAGCATGGTAAAATTTCTAAAAATTTCATAAGGAAATGTTATTATCTATCCAACTAAAATTACATATAATTTTATGTGCACATATCTTAATTAGGGTAAATTAGTATTGCTGTGATGAACATTATGACCAAGAAAACTTGGGAAGGACAGGATTTATTGCACTCACAGTTCCATATAACAGTTTATTATCAAAAGCAGTAAGTGATGGAACTCAAACTAGTGGCAGGAGCTGATGCATAGGACATGGAATACTTCTGCTTAATGGCTTGCTCCTCAAGGCTTGCTCAGACTGATTTATTACAGAATGAAAGAACACTAGCCCATGGATGATACCACCCATAATGGGCTGGGCCCTCACCCATAAATCACACTACTTAAGAAAATGTTCTTCCGGTTCTTCCGGTTTGCCTACTGCCATATCTTAAGGATGCATTTTCTCAATTGAGGCTCCCTCCACTCTGATGACTCTAGCCAATGTCAAGCTGACATAAAACTATCCACTATTATACATACACACATATAATTTCAATAAAATGTTTCCATCAGAGCTGACAGAGATCCTCTCCCCAAGAGCCACAGGCTATGTATCCAAACCTCAACAACAGACATGACAACTTCTCTTTTGATTGTTAGTCAGGTTGTCCAAAAAACCCTGAAAACATGATAGACCATTGCTGTTTCTCATGGGTGTCTCCTAAATGTATAAGGTAAGGTAAGTCATTATTGCTGGAGACTCTATGTACTTTAGACATGTGACCCAGAGAATCTTGACTAGATTTAATGTGAAAGTTTCTTCCATGATGGCTAGTTTTTATGATACCAGGAGGTGAGGCAAGTACCCAAGGAAGAAAAGTAATCAATAGACCTATCCATGAAACACATGAACCACAATATGAACAGTATGACATGATAGACTTATGGTGCAATAAGGTCTTACATACATTGTTATTAACCGGTCAGCTCTCTAAATGAATGTAAAACCCACTCAACAAGAAAGAAATTATGCTTAGTACTGGAGACCTAGCCAACTACCCAAGGCTCATAAAATCATTTTTCTGGGAGGAGAACTTAAAACTACCACTTTATTAAACCAGCACAATTACTGAGTAAATTCTATGCATTTATCCTTATACCCACAAGTTAATGCATTTGCAAAAGACAAAAAAAGTACAGAAACCACAATTAACCCAAATGCAGTTGTAGAGATACAACTAAAGCACAACTCCTGCACCTAAGGATCAGGAATTGTTGCTAAGGAGGGGGTAGAAAGACAGTAAAAACCAGAAAAATAGTCATGAAGCCTCATCAACATTGTTGCCCCAAAAAGATCTGAACAAGATAATGCCCATAGACATGCTAACATTGAATGGGAAAACTCAAGAGGCCTCAACCCTAGACAAAGAATAACAAGCACCTGAGGGATATTGAGAGCCAGATAAATAGAGATTCTCAGGAAAGGTCCCTCCAATCAGTTGTCTAATAACAAATTGTCAGCTCTGAAAAATATATAAATATAAGTAACACTATATGGACTGAGCAGGTATAATTTATTCATTTAGAAATGTGACTGTGTAATGACTATGAGACAGAGTAAGAGAGATAGATGAGCGAGATTAGAGGAAAAAAGGGAAGAGAGAGCAAACTAATTATATTAATATAAAATTCAAAAATAAAATATCTTTACTGAATGGAAGCTAAGAAAGAGAATATTGTGGTAACTTTCCAGGTACCATGTAGTCAGAAATTAATAAGCATATTAGTTCAAGTTAGTGGATTCCAAAGCCTAACCTAGGTCAGCCCACACTTTTTTTGAAATGTCATGTATTAGATGTAGAGATGTCTGCCATTCTCCTGCTCAAATAGTATTAATAGAAGTAGTCCCAAGTACACACTAGCACCTAGTGAGAATATTTCTGGTTAGAACCCAGAAAGCAAAACAGAAGCATGTCTGGTCAGAGGCAATAGAGTTCTGTGTTTGTTCTGAAGTGTGATCTTACTCAATTTAGCTTACTGTAACAGAAGGCCCATTAAATCTATTATGTACTAGGACCTGTGGTAACTTAGGGTATCCAAGTGTCACTTTAGTTCAGCATCCATCAAGTGATAATTCTTTGGGAATCATTTTTTTTTTTTTACTAACTCTGAGTCATCATCTGCTCCTTGGGTGAAATGAGTACAAAATGAGTACAGGGGATAATGAAAAAAATCAACACTATGCATGTAATTACAAACTTGACTACTGATGTAAAAGCAGAAATGGAAGCAATATAAAATATTGTTGCTTGAGAATCAGTAAGTAACACAAAGGTCAAACCTATTCACCCCTTTCCTCCCAGTGTTCTCTACTAGGCTTGGGGTTCTTATCATCCTTCTGCTACTGGCCTTTCTTATGATGTGCTCTGATGTCTAGCACAATTAGTTTATTTTTGCAGCCTTGATATTTTCTACTAAATTTGATTATGCTACTTATGTCTCTCAGTAACTTAACCATGCCTACAGACTCTGCTTTTTTATGCTGTACTTAAAACATTTGTGTGCATGTGTGTGAAGCTTAACTCTATTCAATCTCAATTAGCAGTCTTTGAGAAGTAGAGAAGTTGCTTAATGATTCCTCTCAACAATTTTGAGAATTTGGAATTCATAAGTCCTCTTCTAGCATACTTACAGGGTTTTTTTTGCAATATCCAAACTATTTATTAATCTACCTCCAGTCTAACTCATTGTAACACTTGAATAAATGATTTGTCCCACAGCAAGACCCTTTATTTTTCCTATTTCTCAGAATTGTATAAATATATATAAGAATACAATTCTGAAACATAGCAAATCAATTAAGACACACACTGTCACACCTTTACACGAATGTGTCCAGCTGCTTTCTATAATGTTATATCTCAACAATACAACTATACCTTTTAAAACTCACGAGGCTGTGGATTACCATAAAATTGCCAGTATGGCACTGAGTTTCTTTGTCCTATAGCACCTTATGCTGCGTGAGAAGTCATTGTTTCAGCCTATCACAGGATTAGAGGCCAGGGCCAAAATGTGAAAAAGACTAAGTCTTGCTAAAGGTTATACAGCATGTTATTAGGGTACTTCAAATCCCAGTTCAGATTTATTGATAATTCTTTTGACTGATAAATGTTGTAAGCAAAATAATATAAGGAATGGCAGTTTCACTCTTATTAAGGTGCTTCACTTAGTGTTCTAGTCTTTCCATCTGGAGTGGTGCTATTTGTCTGTAGATGCAATAATTGCTACAAATATGTCATTATAACTTCAGGCATTTAATTTGAGCTTTGTTACCCACCTTGAAAACTTGGGTGCTGCTTTTAACTCCTGTTTGTACTTCTCATTCAGTCTGACTTAATCTTCACTATATCTAGACGTATATAGACCTCAAAGACATGTGTCTGAAGCTTTTAGGCAAATTTATCATACTTGACATTTGTCATGAGGCCACTCGGGAAGAAAGTAGCTGTGCAAGATAGGGAAGGCATAGGGCGCATCATCCTACACAGTCTTTTGTCTTTGACACAGCTGAAACTAGTTCAAACATTTTATCAGGTTCTAATTGTTAAGCAGGAACCCAAATATAAAAAGACAGCCAGGAAACCATAACAAATTCAGCTATTATTGATCTGCCTATGATGACAAAAGCATATTCATTTTCAGCTTTCCAGAGAATAGGATTTGGATGAGGAATGAAAAAAATTAGAAGTTTTAATTGCTGAGTTGTATTCCATTGTATAAATGTGCCACAATTTCTGTATCCATTCTTCAACTGAGTGACATCTAGGTTATTTCCAGATTCTGGCTATTATGAATAAAGTTGTCATGAACATAGTTGAGCAGATGTCCACGTTGTCTGGTTGAGCATCTTTCAGATGCATGCCCAGGAGTGGTATAGCTGGGTTTTGAGGTAGCGCTCTTCCTAATTTTCTGAGAATGCACCAGGTTGATTTTCAAGGTGGTTATACAAGTTTACATTCCCACCAGCAATGGAGAAGGGTTCCCCTTTTTTCCACATCATCTCCAGCATGTGTTGTCCCTTGAGTTTTTGATCTTAGCCATTCTGATGGTTACAAGGTAGCATCTCAGAGTCATTTTAATTTGCATTTCTCTGATGACTAAGGATGTTGAGTATTTCTTTAAGTGTTTCTTCACTATTTGATATTCCTCTGTTGAGAATTTTCTGCTTAGCTCTGAACCCCATTTTTAATTTGATGACTTGGTTTGTTGATGTTTAACTTCTTGAGTTCTTTATATATTCTATACATTAGCCCTCTATTGGATGTAGGGTTGGTGAAGAACTTTTCCCAGTTTATAGGCTGTCAGTTTGTTCTGTTGACAGTGTCCTTTGCTTTATAGAAGATTTTCAGTTTCATTAGGTCCCGTTTATTGGTTGTTAACCTGAGAGCCTGTGCTATTGCTGTTTTGTTCAGGAAGTTGTAAAAGAAATCAAGAAATTTGCAGGCAAATGGATGGAATCAAAAAAATCATCCTGAATAAAGTAACCCAGAAGTAGAATATAAAATAATATAGTATTTTATGGATCTTTCAAAGATCTCTAGTGTTATTTATCCCTTCTTCTTTTCTCCTCATCATGGTCTTCCCTCCCCACCATATTTTTCACATTCATAACCTTTTTATCCTTCTGTTCATTCTAGAGGTAAAACATCATGATTCTTTGTTACTTTGCTGGTTTCTGTAGCTGCTTAAGGCTATGAGTATTTAGAAGTAGGTATTAAAATAATAGAGAATATGTAGCATTTGTGATTTGGAGTTTACCTTTGTGATGGCTATTTTTGATTGTCAACTGGACTACATTTGAAATAAACTACAATCCAGAATAGGAGCTTCTATAGGACACATTTTTTGCTATGTTTGAAGTGGATAAATCAACTTCTACTCCAGACCTTTAAGGCAGGAAGACACCTGCTTTTGATCTAGATCTTGAGGTGGGAAGATAATTACCTTCTCTTTAATTTGTGCCATACCTTCTACTGGAAGTCTATATAAGAACAGATGAAAAGAAGTTGCTCTTTCTCTGCTTTCCCTAGCCTTGCTAGCACATCTGTTCTTTTGCTGACAATAGTGCCTACTTCTTTGGGACTCCAGAATTTACTGAAGCCTAGAGGAGACATCTAGCCTTGTGGTCTGAGAAACCACTGTATTCTTAGACTTTGTATTCACTGCTAGACATTGTTGTACAGTGAATACAAAGTGGCTGGACAACAATCTGTATCTAATTCCAAGAAATCCTTTTTATATAGAGAGAGATTCATTATATAAGTTCTGTTTCTCTAAAGAACCCTCACTAATATAATTTCACTCTCTTATGATTTTTATTGTATTCATTTACCAGTAAATTTCATTACATCACTTTCTTTATAGCTGAATATTATTCCAACATATAGGGTTATGACATTTTCATTATACACTCATCTATTGAAAGATATTTAGGTTGTTTCTACATTCCAACTAGTGTGAATAGAGCATCGATGAGCATAGCTGAGCAAGTATCTGTGGAATTGTATGTACTGTCTTTGGACATGTGCCAAAGAGTAGTATATCTTGATCATGTGATCAATTTGCTTGTAGCTTTTTGAGATTTCAACAGTGACTTCCAGAGTGACTAGACCAGTTTGTATTCCTATCAAAGATAAAGGAGAGCTCCCTATTTTCCACATCCTTGCCAATATATTTTGTCAGTTATTTTATTTTTCTTAGCCATTCTGACTGGTGTAAGATGAAGTCTTAATGTAGTTTCAATTTGCATTTCCCTAAATACGAAGATGTGTTTTAAGATATTTCCTAGCCATTTTTATTTCTTCTTTTGAGAACTCTGTCCTCTCCCAAGAGTTTCTGAATGGGTCATTTCTTTCTCAGCTTTTTTATTTTTTAGTTCTATATGTATTCTGGATATTTATCCTCTGTCAGATATATAGCTGACAAAGATTCTCTCCCACCCCATGGGTTTTTTCTTCATCCACAATTTACCCATGATTGATTGTTTCATTAATTTTTTTGACTTTATGAGGTTCTGTTTCTCAGTTTGCCTCAGTTCCTAGGAAAATGGAGTTCTATATAGGAAGCCATTTCTTATATCTATATCTGTATCTCATAGGGCACCTCCTATGTGTTCTTCTAAAAGTCTCAACATTTTAGATTTCCCAATGTGTTCTATGAACCATTTGAAATTTTTTGTTTGTGCGTGTGTGTGTGCATGTGTGTAGGCGATAGTTTACTTTCATTCTTTGACATGTGGACATGCAGTTTTCCTGGAAATAAATTGTTGGCAATTATTTTGGCTATAGTTACATGTGCTCATATTTGGGTCTTTGATTTTTTTCCATTGGTATTCATGTCTGTTTTATGCCAGGACCATACTGAATTTTATTACAACTGCCCTGTAATAAAATTTGAATTCGTAGTTCTTTTGCTTAGGATTGCTTTGTTTGTCTGGAATCCTTTGGGATTCGATAGACATTTTATATTTTTTCTGTTTCTATGAATAATGCTGTGTAGATTTTGATTAGGTTTGCAATGAATCTATTTTATTTAAATAGTAATTTTGCAATATTAAATCTAATAATCTTTGAACATGGGGGATTTTTTCCCATTTCTGTTGATTAAGTATTTATTTTTGATTAATCTTTTAGTTAATCTGCGGTTATTCCTAAACCATCTGTATACCCAAATTGCCACACAGAGACTGGGCTTTATTTAATTAACCTAGAACACAATGCTGGGCAATAGTTACTCCATCCTAAACCTCCAAGCCCACATAGTTTCCTACCATTCAGATTTCACCCATTATACTTGCTTTTAGTCATATCTTAGGTCCACCTCATCTCTCCATGTGTCCAAGACTCTCCTGCCAACCTCTAGACTCTCTTTTGCTTCCTCCTCTTCTCCCTTCTGGATCAGAATGTCCCACCCTATCCTCTCTATTGCTCAGCATTGGGGATAATTGTTTAATTGGCAATATAGAGAACAAATGGTGGCATGTTTACACAAACCTGAGACAGGTAATGCTCAGAATAAGCATGACAATGCAATGTCTGTATTGAAACCAGATAGTGGGTAGAGAAATCAGCATTTGAATGAATATACATTCTACAAGAACATTATACCAACACATTTCCTAGTGGTTTTCTCAATATCTTTCTACAGTGTTTTAGAGTCTTCATTGTATAATATTCTCATTTTGTTGGTTAAGTATAATCCAGATATTTTATTGACTATTGTAATGGAAGAGTTCCTATAATCTCTTTCTCAGTGTTGTTGGGATGCAAAAAGGCTACTGATTTGTATTAATGAATTTTCCCCTGCCACTTTATTGAACATGATAAGCATTTATAGAACTTTTCTGGTGGAGTTTTGGGAACAAATTTCATACTGTATCATTATTTGCCAGTAAGAGTAATTTGACTACTTCATTTCTTATTTGTATTCTTTTGTTTTCTTTCTCTATTCTTATTACTTTAGCTAATACTTGGGGCACTGTATTGAGAAGGAGTGAGGAGAGTTGATAGTTATGTCTGTATTATAATGGAGATCCTAAGACTTCAGAGATGACAGAGCCATGAGAAACCTGCCAGGGAAAGCTGCATTTCGTGACTGAAACCAGTCCATGCTGAAGAAGTGAATTGTAGTCAGCAAAACCGGAACATCAGATTTAGGCAGACAGATTTGGAGTTGCCTCTGCTGGGTTTTGGTCTTGCTTTGGTATCATGTTTAATCACTCTTTCTCCTTTTCTCACTTTTGGAATGGCAGTGTATATTATGTGCCACTGTATGTTGGAAGTGTGTACTTTTCAGAAGTCACTTTGGACATTAGACTTCGAGACTACAGTGAGATTGTAAAAGACTACAGGGGTTTTTCAAGTAGGAATAAATGCATGTTTCATTATAATATGTCTGTACTTCTCTAGGGGTCAGGGAATGGAGTAAGTTGGTTTAAATGAGAATGGCTTCCATAGGATCAAATATTTAAATACTGCTCTGCATTTCATGGAACAGTTTGAGAAGGATTATGGGGTAAAATTGTTGGAGATGTGGCACTGTGGGTAAACTTTAGGGTTTCAAAAGCCGATGCCATTCCCAATTAGCTCTCTCCCTCTCTGCCTTGTGCTTATCAAACAAACATAAGCTCTCAGTCACTGCTTGAACACCATGCCTTCTTAAATTAACTTTTGCCATACTCTTCCCCCATGATGAATTGTTATGGACCTGTGGGTCCATAACCCACAGACCCCTGGAACTGTGGGTCCTCAAATTAAATGCTCTTTTTAATAAGCTGCCTTGTTCATAAAGTCCTGTCATGGCAATAGAAAAGTAACTAAGGCAGTATCCATAAGTTGGCATTGGCTTGTAATTATTCTTCTTTGTTGTGTTAGAACCTGTTTGGGTACTAGAGTAATACTGGATTCATAGAAGGATTTTAAAAGTGATTTTTCTTTCTTTTTATCATTAATCACTCTTTCTTCCTTTCTTTTTTTCTTTCCTTCTTCTTTTTCTCTCTTGCTTGCTTCCTGAGTGTGATAATTTAAGAAGTAATGGTTTAAGGATTTTTGTTTGATTGGTTTAGTTTGGTTCTGGCATTGTAGGTTTTTGTCGTTGGTGGTGGTTTTTATTTTTGTTTAACCTGGTAGAACTCTACTGTGAATCCATTTGGTTTGTTTGTTGTTTGTTTGTTTGTTTATTTGTTTTGTCAGACGACTTTCTCTCATTATTCCAATGCCCTAATTTTCTATGGTCTGTTCAAGTCGATCTCATCTAGGTTTAATGTTACCATTTTGGATGAATCAAAAAAAAAAAAAAGAAATATTAACTCCAAAGAGGGTTTTCATGTCTGTTGTCAGGATTTTTGCTAAATGGTCATTAGTTCTTGGAGGGAGCATTGTCAGTCCATATAGGAAATTTTTATTTAAACTATCTAAGTATATTTACAGGAAAGCATCCGTGTTTATAAGTATTTTCAGAAAGATAGTAAATAGTATGATTCATTATGGCTTTTTCAGACACCCCTACTGTATTTACCCTTATCCCCACTTTTTCTGAATTTACTTTCCCTCCCCTTCCTATTTAGAGCCCTACTTTTTTCCAATTTATCTTACCCATAATAACATTCAAGGTACATTACTTTAAGTTTGGAATTATTTCCAAAGCAGTAGTTTCTGAAAAGATAGGGCTCCTGTTACAGATGGGAACACTGGCTAAAAATCTCACCTCACCTAACACTTTGCACACTACAGAGCGTCATTTCAGGGCTGAGACTTTAAGCCAGCTTTTTGTATCCTACCTTGTTACATGACAACTAGAGTCCACTACATTACAGAGCATTTCTGTATATGAATCTTTCCAGTGTGCTTGAAAATGTGTGGAATTTTGTCAACCTTTGTTTGATTTTAATTCAACAATTATTCAAAAACTTTTATTCAGTACTTACCAGGTGTCTGACACTCTGGGGATGCAAAGGCATCCATCAGTATTAAAGAAACTACTGTAGGTTGCTGCATGTTAGTTCCAGGAACCTAATCATGGATTGAAAAAAAAAAGCACTCCAACTATGGACTGCATTCTAATTCATCTCTGGGTGTTGGGAATTCTTATGTTTTTGTTTAGTGATGTTTCCACTTTGCCCACCATCTCTTCCCATCATCTAGTCTTAATGTGCAGTGTGGAATACTTTAGCACTCAGGGTTTCCTGAAAAAGTAGCTCTGCCCTTTGTACTTAAAGGTTTATAGTGTAAAAACATTTCAGAATCAGTTTTTGTATAAAGCCTCCCTATCCTTACTGATCATGTGTGAGGTGAGTGACCTCAAACAACCCACTTAGGAAATGTGGTAACCAGGTGTATGAAGTTCAGCAAGCATCTCAGGTTTTTTTTTTTTTTTTTTTTTTGTCAGCTCCTACTTAGACCTGGTTTACAAGCTTTGGTTCATTGATGAAGTAAATAATTATAAGATTTTCAAAGTCCTAATTTTATGGAATTAAATCCATACTAAGGACTCTCCTTAGATGATTTCCGGCTCTAGCTGGTAGTTGGTAAACACCTGAGTTGCTACTTCTTCCTCTCTACTAAGTTCAACTTTGTCTTGATATCTGAAGTGACTTCCTTGAGAGAGACTAGGAATGTCCAAACACCTTGAAGTATCCATGCATTTGTGGTTGGAGGTCAATTTTCAGGAGAGATAAGAATGAATTTGGAACATTTCTCCCTCTGCCAACTGTGCAATCAGAGGTTCAGGAGTCAACATCTCAGTACACGGAAGATTTGGCCAGAAGTCCAAAAAAAAAAAGCTTAATCTTTTAGAAAGAAAGGAAGAAAGACTTATACATGAGAAAAGAATGTAAAGGTCCCCAGGTTATGGGTGGCTATAGAACCAGTGATGCAAATGAGGCCTGAAATTTAAATTGCTTCAGAAATAGAAGAACCAACAGTGTGCAGTGCCATTTCACAATAATTGCCACCCTTTAGTGTTCCAGATTGGCTTATTCTTGTATTTATGTAATTACATTGGGTGTCCATCTGGATCTTTTAATCTATCCATTTATATGCTTGGGTGTATTACCTCTTTAATATCTTTCTTCCCAAGCCTCAAGGAAATGCATGAACAAATGAGGGTGGGTTATATTTTGTTGATTAGAAAACAAAGCAAGACTGTTAAGCCCAGCAAGAGATCTCTGAGCCTACTATGGAAGGGGTCAATGTATATTTGTGGAGCACATAGGCCCTAACTCGTCCTGAAAATATGACATAGTGAACTACTCTTAAGGAATCACAACCTTCTCCAAGACAAATCAACAGTTTCTGAACACTGAATTTTGCAGTTCTGTAAGAAGCAGCATCCTACATCTTCAGATGAGGGTCCATACTCCCAGAAAATTCTATGCAGGCCCTGGAATTCACCCAGAAATAAATGTTACCATGTAAGAGAACTGCAGGGAATGTGTAAGGAAAAAAATAACTCAAAGCAATCTCAAATTTTCAGTCACTAATTCTGTTTCTCATCTCAGTTTTCATCTAACAAACTTTTGGCCATGAGTAATATGGAATTAGAAGTTGCCTAAACCAGTTGAGAACATGGATTTTCAGTCCACTCCCTGCATTCTGCTGGCTATAGCTACAAAGCTAGCAGACTTTTGTAGGCCCTTGAGAACCCATGCCTTTATTTCTTTGCAGTAATATAAACATAATATAAACTGAAAACAGCAGTTGCTACTCTATATTGCCCCTGGTATTGTGGTAAAATATGCAAAACACATTAGAAACTCAACATGAACACTGGATATGTTTACCATTCTACTGAATAAGTGTATTTATTCTGAAAACTATTGACAATTTTTCAGTTTCTTTTATATTAGAACCAAAGATGCATGATTAGGAAAGACAGCTTTGCTTCTGTCTAATACTGGGCTCTGTGTCCAACTAATGTACTTGCCCTGAACAGTGACTTTTAACTAAACCCCTTTCTTTTTGAGTAATAAAGCAAGATATTTTTCTTTCGATGTATGGCCCATCTATGAAGTAGGGATCCCATCTTCTTCCTCATGATGGCCTCAAAAGAACCATTGCCAAAGAATGTTCCTTACAAATATTTCTGTCTCATTATTCATGCACACACGCAGTCTAAAAGCAGTGCAAACTTGTATTTACCTCTCTTTTTACCCTATTTTAAGTGTAGCTCTGCCTTAATTCTCATACCCTAAAAGTTCTATTCCAAATGCATTTACTGTATTCTCCAACAAAAATGCCATGTTTTAAAAACTCTCATGTGCTTTCTCTTTGCCAGTCATCTAAACACGTTTTCCTGCTTTTGATACAATTATGTGCAGAAGTGACTCATAGCTCATAACTGACTTATGACATAAGACCTGGGTGTTTTCTCTTCTTTTAGAGACTACCATTCAAAATATACTCATTAAAAATCTAAAGGTTTGAAAAACATATTTCTTTAAAATATCCAGTTTGATGAAGAAGATATAGCTATAGATAGATATAGATATATGTACATACGTTATATATTTTTAAAATTTATGTAGGAGTGCTCTATCTGCATGCACACCTGCATGCCAAAAGATGACATAAGATCCCAGTCTAGATGATTGTGAGGCACCATGTGGTTCCTGGGACTTGAACTCAGGACCTCTGAAAGAGCTGAGCCATCTCCCCCGCCCCTTCCATTATACACCTTTTAGTCCACAATCTGAACATGATAATTTTATTAGAATTTGATGTAGTTTTCAATATCTAGTTTCTTCATATGGTCAAGTGTAAGGTTCCATTTGAATAAATTCCAAGAAACAGTTTGTTAACCTACTAACATAAAATATGCTCTTATTCAAACCTTTTTAATATTTGGTTGTTATCAAACTTAGCAGAACATTAAAAGAAGTTTGTATGATATTTTTAAAATATATTTATTGTGGTAGTTAGGCACTTTTACTCTTTATTAATCATTTTACCTACTTTCCAAGATCCTACCTGTTTCCCTGTTGTGAGCTTGAGTGCTGACAATAGCTTTCCTTAGGGGATTTCTTGTGTTTTCTTTTCTTTCCACTTTATATACTTCCAAACCACATAACTTCCTAAGTGCCTTCTCTAGTATATTATCCAGAATATATACAATCAGGAATCACAAAAAGGGTGAAGGTGAAGTCAGGGAAGTCATGAATTCTCTTTTCATTCCAGACCAAGTCACTTCCAATTATTGTTAGAGGCAGACAAGGTATAAATTATAAATAAATTGATTAATGAAGAAGTCAGATCAATTTAGCAGCTATTGATTATAGTCATGAATTTTTAAAAGTCATTTAAATGAAGCAATGAACTTATATGAAAGAAATTTTATGATAAGATTTGTGTGTGTGTGTGTGTGTGTGTGTGAATCTCTGCAAAGAGATGTGGAGGTACACTCATACACATGAGAGGATATGTAGACTAAAAGCTAATACCCAGATGTTTTCTTTATTCACTTTTCCATTTTTTTTTGAGAAAGGGTCTCCCATTAAACTTGAAGCTCACTATTTTGGTTAGATCTGTTAGCAAACGTCTGGATCTTTCTGGCTCTATCCCCAATACTGGTGTTATAGGCACATCTAGCTTTGTTTTGTTTTTGTTTTGTTTTGTTTTGTTTTGTTTTTTGACGCCTGGCTTCTGGAAATCTAAATTCAGGTCTTTAGTACTGATTTTGTCTCCTACCTTTGACTATTCAAACTGTTGTCATTGGTCTTAGTATCCCCACCTGAAATATATATAAAGAAAATAATCATCCTTATATTATGTGCTTCTGAATAAAGATCTACTTGAATCTGGTTGAATGGTGGGAAACGTAAATAATATGTACTGTCTTTTCTATCTATACATTAAGTAAGATAAACTCCATTACAAAACCAAGCAAGCAGCAGCTGTAGCCTCTTCCCTTCCTTCCCATGAAAAGTTCCTTTCTCTTCTTGCTTCTCCTGCTCAGAGTTCCTGCCCTCCAGTTGAATGGGGGAGGAGGGGCAGCTAGCCAGCTACAGGAGCTGTACTAGAGAGCTGAAAGAGAGCAAGTTTCCACAAAATCGAACTTCTCAGAACCCTTAATGTGCTAATGTACATTGTGAATCCCCACAATGGAAATATGATATGCAGCATTCTTGAATACTTCTAATGACTTCATATGCTTGCTATTTTTTAAATTTTTATTAATTATACTTTATTCCCTTTGTATCCCCCCATAAACCCCTCCCTTCTCCCCTCCCAATCCCACCTTTGCTCCCCCTTCTCCACACATGCCCCTCCCCAAGTCCACTGATAAGGGAGATCTTCCTTTCCTTCCTTCTGATCCTAGTCTATCAGCTCTCATCAGGAGTGGTTGCATTGTCTTCCTCTGCGGCCTGGTAAGGCTGCTTCCCCATCTGGGTGAGGTGATCAAAGAGCAGGCTAATCAGTTAGTGTCAGAGACAGTCCCTATTTCCATTATTATGGAACCCACTTGGATACTGAACTGCCATGGGCTACATCTGTGCAGGGGTTCTAGGTTTTCTCCATGCATGGTACTTGGTTAGACTATCAGTCCCAGGAAAGACCCCTGTGCTCAGATTTTTTGGTTCTGTTGCTCTCCTTGTGGAGCTCCTGTCCTCTCCCTATCTTACTATTTCCCACATCTTTCGTAAGATTCCATGCACTCTGCCCAAAAGTTGGCCGTAAGTCTCAACATCTGCTTTGATATTCTGCAGGGAAGAGCCTTTCAGGGGCCCTCTGTGACAGGCTCCTAGCCTGTTTCCTGTTTTCTCCTCCTGATGTCAATCTGCTTTGCCTTTCTGGCTGGGGATTGAGCATTTTAGCCAGAGTCCTCCCTCTTGATTAGTTTCTTTAGGTGTACAGATTTTAGTAGGTTTATCCTATTTTTTATGTCTATATGAGTGAGTATATACCATGTGTGTTTTTCTGCTTCTGGGATAGCTCACTCAGGATGATCCTTTCCAATTATTTTAAACAGAGGCTGAGGACTGTAGAATTAGCAGACATCAGAGAAAATGGATAAGGTAAAGGATGGAGTGGCAGATTCTACAGGAGGCTCTTTAAGTGGAAATTCAGGTTCAACAGAAACTGGTTGTTCAAATGAAGCAGGATCCACAGAATACTGACCTACAGAAATAGCATCATGAACTCCAAACCAAAATCACAGCTTTGAGTGAGAAACAGAAAGTAAGAAGCCCAGTAGCAGAGAGACATGCATGCTATATATGCACTTATAAGTGTATATTAGCCATATTATATAGGATAAACATGCTAACATCTACAGACCTAAAAAATCTAAGTGACAAGGAGACCCTAAGGAAGATGCTTAATTCTCACTCAGAAGGGAAATCACAGGATAGACATCCGAAGTGGTAGAAGAGAGGGAAGAGGACTGAAGTCTACTATAGATGTCCTTTAAAAGATTCTACCCAGCAGGGGATTGAAGCATATGCAGAGAATCAGAGCCAAACTTCAGACAGAGCTCAGGGAATCTTATAGAAGAAGAGGGATATGAAAGGACCCTATGGGACCCTCTGGCTCCACAGGACCAACAAAGAAAAAAAAAGGCAGGGCTCAGAACGGGACTGCTGAGACTGAGGCATCAACCAAAGTCCACACATAGAGAGGACCTACACCCCCTTCTCAAATGTCGCCCATAGTCAGCTCAGTCTCTGTTCGGGTTCCCTAGTAAGAGAATGGACAGTCTCTGACATGAACTCTGTTGTTTCCCCCTTAATCACTTCTCCCTGGAGTGACCTAATGAGCCCAAAGAGGAAGAGGAGCCAAGCAGTCCTGATGGGATCTGATAGGCTAGGGTCAGAGAATAGAGGAGGAGGACTTCCCCTCTCAGTGGACTAAGGAAGAGGGATACCATAGGAAGAGGGAAGGAGTGTGGGATCCAGAGGGGATGAGGGAGGGGTCTAAAACTGGGATACAGAGTGAGTACCTTGTAAAAAAAAAAACGACAACAAAAACCAAAAGCCCAAGACCGCAGGACCAAAGATTCAGTGTCCTGTCTCTCCACGTGCTCTGCAACACAAGCACTAATATATACCTCTGAAGAAACAACGGATGATGAAAAATAAGGATGGGCCTGCAGAATACGCCAAACTTGTGGCCAAGATAATGAAGGAAGCCAAAGGAAAATGCCAGGAACAGATTTCCAAGAGACATAGCATGAAACCTGGTGTACTGGCACATCCCTGTAATCACAGAACTCTGGGAGGTTGAGGCAGGCAGATTGCTGCAGTTCAAGGCCAGTAAGGTATAGAGAGGAAGTCCAGAACAACCAAGGCTAAACTTAGAAACTCTGTCTCGAATGAAAAAACATAAGAAGATAGAAAAAGAGGGAGGGAGAGAGAGACAGAAAGAGAGGCTGGATGTCCTCTCTGAGAACATCTGTTTCTCAGTCTGAGTTCAGTCAAAAACAAGCCTTTGAGAGGCCAAATGAGTATCAGACTTTGAAGCAAATATAGCTTTTAACTGTCATAATAATAATAATAGTAATAATAATAAGGATTGAGCATCTTCCCTAGGGTCCTCCTTCTTGCTAAACTTCTTTAGTTGTACAGATTTTAGCATGTTTATCCTATGTTATGGGTCTAGTATATACTTATAAGTGATAATATACCATGTGTGTCTTTTTGCTTCAGCGATACCTCACTCAGGATGATTTTTTTCCAGTTCCCACCATTTACCTGGAAATTTCATGATTTTCTTGTTTTTAATTGCTAGGTAGTATTCCATTGTGTAATGTACCACAATATATGTATCCATTCCTTAACTGAGGGGCATCTGGGTTCTTTCTAGCTTCTGGCTATTACAAATAAAACTGCGACAAACATGTCCTTGCAAATGTCCATGTTGTATACTTGAGCATCTTTTGGATCTATGCCTAGGAATGGTATAGCTGGATCTTCAGGAGCGCTATTCCTAATCGTCTGAGAAAGTGCCAGTCCAAAGTGGCTGTACAAGTTTACATTCCCACAAGCAATGGAGGGGGGTTCCCCTTTCTCCACATCCTCTCCAGCATGTATTGTCACTTGAGTTTTTGATCTTAGACATTCTGACAGGTGTAAGGTAAAATTTCAGGGTTTTGATTTGCATTTCCCTAATGATTTTGGACTTTGAGCATTTCTTTAAGTGTTTCTCTGTCATTTGATATTCCACTATTGAGAATTCTCTGTTTAGCACTGTATCCCATTTTTAAATTGGATAACTTGATCTGTCCCTTTTTAACATCCCGAGTTCTTTATATATTCTGGATATTAGCTCTTTGTCAGTATAGGATGGATGAATATCATTTCCTATTCTGTAGGCTATGGTTTGTAAAGCAAAATATCCTTTGCTTTACAGAAGCTTTTCAGTTTCATGAGGTCCCATTTGTTGATTGTTACTCTTAGATCCTATGCTGTTGATGTTCTGTTCAGGAAGTTATCTTCTATGCCAATGAGTTCAAGGCTCTTCCCCTCAAAACACAAGATTAAGAAAGTGCTCTCTGAATGAGGAAGCAAATGATTCATATAAAAAAATGGACTATGAATTAAACAAGAAGTCCTCAATAGAATCAATAAAAATTACTAAGAAATACCTCAAAGACTGTACAATACCCTTCGCAGTTGGGAGAATGCAAATTTAAACAACTTTGAGATTTTTGCTTCACCCAGTCAGAATAGCTAAAATCAACAACAAATGCTGGAGAAGATATAGGGAAAGAAAAATCCTCATTCAGTGATTTTGGGAATACAAGCTGATTCAGTCACTCTGAAAATCAGTATGGTCTTCAAAAAACTAAAAATAAATCTACCATATGACCCAGTTATACCATCTGTTGACATATTCCCAAAGGTCTCAACATCCTTTTCTACAGATGCTTGCTCAGTAATGTTATCCTGTCCTGTTCACATTAGCTTAGAATTGGGAACAACCTAAATGTCCTTCAACAAATGAATGGATATTGAAAATGTGGTACATTATGCACTATGATATTCCAATCAGAGAAGAAAATGAAATCATAAATGTTTCAGGTGAATAGAATCTAGAAAAGACTATACTGGGTGAGTAACCTAGAAACAGAAACACCAAAGCCACATATCCTTTCTCACCTCTAGCTGCCAATACACAATATACTGAATTATATACATTATAGGATTTTTGTTTTTTTAGAAGTTAATAGTGTAATTTCTCATGGCTTTTCCAGACATCCTTATTGTCATTTTATCTACCTCCCTTCTTATCCTATATTTACCTCCCTCCCATTCCCTAAGGAGGTGCCCTTTTCTAAATTTCTTCATCAGATCACTTGTATCCTAGCATTTTCTTTGACTCTATTCCTACATTTTCCTCTATTGACCACCTCCCCTTTCCCATTCCTCTGATCAGGTCACATGTACTCTGCAATTACCCTCTCCATTGCTCCTAACAACCCTATACTGACAATGTTCCTGCTTTATTTTCCTAGCTCTGTAGTTACTGTAGGCTATATACTCACATTTGAAGATGTGGAGCTATGAGCCTCCAACAAGAGGGAATATGTGATGTTTGTGAGTGCTTGTGAAATGAGGCCAGAGGTTGATGCTACATGCTGCTTTGTTCCTCTGTTGCTCTCCAAATAATTGTAAGACCTTCTCACTTTACTTAAAGCTCCTTGATTAAGCAAGAATGACCAACCAGCTCCTGGCTCTGTCACATACACTGCCTCTGTATTTTAATTTTTGGGATTCTGACACAAGTACCATACTTTTCCCCTCCATTTCCTCCCTTCAAATCTTCTCCTATACCCTTCCACATTCTTCTTCAAATTCATGGTCTCTTTATTGTTCTTGTATGCATATATGTCTATACATATATACTTAAATATAATCTGCTCAGTTCATACAGTGCTATTTCAGGACTGACCATTTGGCACTGCACAACCAGTTGCTGTGCTTTTGCCTGGAATACACTACCTCTTCAACTCAAATTTTGTGTAGTGTTGAGACATTCTCATATTTCTATTGGTGTCATCCTTGTTCAGCTCATGGTTGGGCACCTTGCTTTTTATGTGGAAGTTGGGATTCCATAACCCAGGTCCTCTTGCATGAGTGACAATACTAACTGACTTATTTAATCTGGCCTTCTTCTTAAAACTGGGGCAAGAAAACTTTACTTAGATTGCTTTGCCCCTATTCTTTTAACATATATACAGTCATCAGTGTATTCTTTACTGCTTCAGTCTTCAAAGTGCTAGGTCAACTCTTTGCCATTTCCTAATATTTTTTACTCAATCAACTCACATCTAATTCTGAATTTTCTTCCTCTATAGCTCTTCCTCAAAACTGCTAATATTGACAGGTTATTTTCTTGTCTTTAACTCTAACTTTCTTTAGGTCTACACATTCATATCTCCAAAATAGTTATTTTTATTGCACACCGCCCATCACAGAATATTAAAAGTTCCAAACACTTTCAAAAGGCTCCTTTACTACAGATCCCTCTCCTGGTCACTTTCTTCTTTCCTTACTTTGGTAAAGGAATTCATCAAACTGTCCTAACTGGTGCATTATACTCACATTCCTATAACTTTTGAACAAAGTATTTTGGAACTATTGGCTAACTTCAGCTTTTCAGTTGAGTTTTACCATCTTCATCTTAAAAATTGGATAAAATATTGGAGGAAAAGTATTTACATCTCTAATAAGACAATGCATATGAAACTGAGCCATAAAGTGATATATTTTTGAGAGTAGGTAGCTTTATTGCAAAGAGAATACAATGCCAACAGATGCTGGCTATGGTTGAATTAAAACTCAATAAGCTGAAATTTTAGGTATAATCTAAGAAGCATTCTGTATAAAGAAGATATCTATACAATTTTCACTGCCTTCTATTTTTTATGTCTAGTAAAAAAGAAAACAGATCCAAGAATTTATTTTTCTGAGCTTCATTTTCTGTCCTGTGATAACTACAAGCACAAGAAAAGCCACAAGATTTAAGTAAGATCATGTACTCAAGTAAGTGCAGGACTAGCGAGTATAGTTGGGTACTCATTAAAATATCAATCATAATCATCAGCAGCAGCATCATTATCATCAATTGTATAAAAATGATGCAAGAATAAAATTAAAAACAATGATCCACTTTGAATAAAGCCCAAATTCTGTTGTATCAGCAAATGTTTTACTTGGATCTCTCATTGGCAGGCCATTCTCATGTTTGTTTGTTTGTGTCCTTTTTAATATAATAATCTAGTAAAGATAAAGCTTGTATCACATAAAGAGTTCTGTTATATGCTTCAAGAGTTTCTAAGAAACAGTTTTTAAATAAATTCTTTTGGCTTATTGTTCAGGCTGAATTATGCCTTTCTTAACATACTGGTTTTGTTTGGTTTTGAGACAGATATTACTACATAGTTCTAGGCTGACCTAGAACTTATGATCCTTTTGCTTCTGCCTTCTAAATGCTGAGGTTACAGGCTTCTGACACCATTTGTGTTCGTAATTGTGAAATCACCTTTTGTTCAGATGCCACTCTTAAATATAAACATAAAGAAAATACAAGAACATAAACACAATTAGAAGATTAATCTTGAGGATGAGCAATATTTACCACTACAAGATAAAGGAAAATTAGTTAAACCCATGTTAGTGAAGTTAATCACACAAAAATTCCATCTATCATCCATTTTTTATCCATTTACTTGTTCATCTGCCTATTTATTCTTCCATGAATCTATCTATGCATTCATCTTTATTCTTTCTTTATCATGTATTTAGTCATCTGTAGGTTTATAATAAGGCCTCCAGGGATAACATAAACTATTAGGTAAACTTGCCTGCTGGCAAGAGCTCTAAGCATAGTTGCCTGTAAATTGATCATAATGTAACTAGACTGAATGAGTACCAATGTATATTTATGAAATAAGAAAACATCTTAAGGGTTTCCAAGATGTCTTAGTGGGTAAAAGCATTTGCTATGACTACTGATCTGATTTTGACCCAAAGAAACCTCTTGGTGCAAGGAAAGAGTCAACCTTTCACCTTATCTTCTGACCTCTGCATATGTGCTATGGCATGCTCACAGCAACAATAAATAAATGAATGAATTTTTTTACATTTAAAAATAAAATAAATATTTATTGGGCTTATTAAACATTTCGGCATTATGATACTGGTCTTTAGAGATATAAATGAATCTGATTCTTTCAGCTCTTTTGGAGTGAGCATTTAGAAAATGAATATTAATTTAAATTTAGCAAAAGTACACTTAATGTCTGAGGAGGAATAAGTGGAGGTATACTCATTTAATATAGCAGGAGAATATCAGCATATGAGACAGTGTAGTGATAACCACTCACAAAGGAAAAATTAGTTTTCTCCAACAGAGTCTCACTAGGTATACAAATCACACTTAAGGGCAGGATCCATGCCTAGGAGTAGATGGCCAACACAAAACAAAGTCATTGATAATTTTTGAGGGTTTTGTCTCATAATGTTTGAGTTTTTGGTTTTCTTATTTGTTTGTGTTTTTGTTGTTGGTGGTGGTGGTGGTGGTGGGGTGTGTGTGTGTGTGTGTTACTTTTTTCTCCTTCTACTCCCACACTACCTCCCTCTTCTCCCTATTTCTCTCCTATATTCCTCAGAAACGGGCTCCCCTCCACCCCTGCCATCTTACTCCAGAATATCAAGTCTCATTAGGAAGCCTGCAGTCTGGAGATGCTTTTTTGTTGGAAACTGAAGTTATGGCATATGAGATTTGAATACTGGTATCTAATGGATGGAAGAGAGGTATGTGTGTAAGCTTTTTACAATGTACAGGCTAGTTCTCTAGAGACAACATAGAACTCCCTGGCCAAGATACCAATGGAGCCAAGTTATGCAAAATGTGTCACAGAAGTAAATACTTCATAAAGTTAGCTAAACAGACAACCACTGCAGTAGATAAAACTAAAAATACTGAATACTTGAAAAAATAGCGCAAAACATAAATTCAAAGCTATAAGGAATAATTCAGAACCTGGGATTTAACATACCAGGAATCCATCATCAACAGTGTTGAATTTATGAATTAAAGGCAGGAGCAAGGCGAGACAGGAAAAGGTATAAATTATTGCCCAAACCATTAGCTGATTAGATTTTCCACAAAATGGGTTTGAGGTCCAAATGCATTACAGTAATGATCTTTTGGTCCAGACTAGAAAAATCATCTATCACATATGAAGATGAAGAAGGGAAAGAATATAAAATATTTAAAAGCTTCTGTAACTAATTTAATGAATTAAAACAGGGAAAGTCATAAAACTCCTTAATATAAGGAATTCCAAGGAGTAATTGGCAGGTAGTTCCCATCTTGTCCTGTTGTGAGAGATTGCAGCACATATGTTCCTACACTCAGGGCTGCAGAATGTGGAAGCTTTTAAAACCATATGCATAGAAACCCTGCACCTTGCAGAGCATGAAAACGTAGAAAAAGCTTGTCCTTGAATTCTAGACCTTTTAGGCATTTTGCTTCTGGCTCAGGATCAGAATTCTCTCTTCCAGATGGTGTTTTTAACTTATTGTATTTTATCTTTAATGTAATCATCTTGGGGATTTTAATTGCTTATTTCCAATACTAATTTCCATTCCTGTGAATACAGAGGAAGTAGATGTGCTTCCTTTTCAATAATACAAAAAGAAAACAATTATGAAAACTACCCAGCATGAGTAGCATTTAGTTTTCCAATGAAAGGTCTGCTGTGTGTCAGCTACATGCACCTGTATGCATATGCCTGTGCTTACAGCTCTGTATTTGCATTTCTGGTTGCTTGATGGAAGGAAATGTCTGATTTGATCCTCATCTGCTATTGTTTTTTATATAATAGTTTGAAACCTGTAGGTTTGGAAAGGATTTTTTAAACTATTAGGATAAACTATTTATACTTAATTTTATACTAAACTGAAAAGTCTGGGTAAGCAAAACATTAGAAAACTCAAGGAGTGTCGCTCTAAGGGGGAAGCAATATGGAAACATTTTGAAGACTTTTCTGTAATGCAACTCTAAGGTACAAGGGAAAAGGGGGAAGAATTAAAGGAGCTGTCCCCTGGATGCCTTTCTTCTCCTGTACTCTCAATAGTGTGTTTTCACTTCTCTTTCAGTGTGCCAAACCATCTAGTGAAACGTCATACAAAAAATAGTAATCACTGATGTCTTCTACATTCAGCATCTCAAATTAGAGTTAAGCTGCAGACAGTTTTCTGGGTCCCTCTGCTGTGATCTGAAACTTCAGCCTTTGCTATGAATCACATCAAATTCTGACTTTCATTCTTTGAATGAAGGTCTCAGTTCTTTCAAAAAAAATCCGGGTGAATTTCTGCATGTTTTTCAGTTTTGAAAATTACCAACTCTTAGAGCTCTTAATTTTGTTACTATGTTCTCTTTTCTTTCTGCTGTCTATGCAAGGCTTTTGCTTTCCTCTGAAACACTTGTTTGTGATCTCATGCTTCAGGTTCTCCCTGTCCTTTCCTTCATTAGTTTTTTTTCCCTTTTCTATAGTCTACAAATATACTCAGATAACACACAACTAAACTTATCAATCTGACCCTCATCTTGGGTCTTTCTGGTTCTCTTTTGTCAGCAGGGTTGTATGGAAAGAGTATTGTTCATCCACTGTCATTCCAGATTATTTTCATTGAGTTATTTTTGTTGATGGCTTCCTCACTGCTGCACAGCTGTGGCCTGGACAGGTGGTTAGCCTTGAAGTCTATGTTTGGCTTCGTTGATCCCTTATTCCCAAGTGCTCTTTCCTGACAGTGTGGCTTGTTCCTGGTTCTTGTCTCTGTTCCTTTATAGCACCCTTTGGGGGTACTTTCTTTCTGTCCTTTATCTACTTCTTTTTTGTCTTAATATTCTATTCTGTCAGCTTCAGTAGCACTATTATAGAATACTAAAATCTGCAAGATATTGGACTCACATTTTTCATGCACTTACAATTTTCTTGTGAACATAATATTTTATGTTTCCCCTGTAATTTCTATTCACTCCCCAAACTCACTATATCCTGATTTACTTTCAGTATTTATATTAAGTTCTCATACTTCATTTCTTTAGTGTGGTTGTTACTGAAGAATTAATAAGTTGTTACTGAAGAACAGTCTGATCCTAATACAGCTCAAATCCACTTAGCACCATAAATGAATTACTTAGAGTTAGTTCAAATTCCACTGTCTTCTCCATATATCTAATCATTTAGTTTTGTTTACTTTATTTTTTTGCATTAAATAATCCTTTCTATGTCCCTATAACCACTGCTATAGTTCACAATTAGTTCATAGACTTAGTATATCAGAACAAAACCAAAAGATCACTTCTATCTTATGGTTCCATTGTTGTAAAAAAATTACTATGACCAAGGAAACTCTTATGAATGAGGCTATTTAAATGGGGACTTGCTTACAATTTCAGAGGGTTAGTCCATGATAATCATGGCAGGAAGCAGCCAGGCCTGGAGGAGCACTTGAGAACTTTACATCCTGGTCTACAGGCAGGCTGAAGAGGAAGAGGGGATAGAGGAGAAGGAGTAAGAAGGGGAAGGAAGAGGGAGAGACAGAGAGACACAGAGAGAGAGACTGGGACCAATGTTGGCTTTTGACACATCAAAGTCTGCTGGCAAGTGACACATCTTCAACAAGTATATACCCATTCTGATAAGGCCAAACAGTTTTTCCCAAACAATTCTACTACCTGGGAACCAAGCATTCAAATATATGAGCATATGATGTCATTCAAAACAGCTACTCTTCTAGAGAAAGAGAAGGGTATCAGTAACCTGTCTTTGGATATAAACCTCAGACAGTCCGTAAGTCTTCAGCTCACTCTCATGATCCTGAAGCTTTAGGCTTCTTTTATAATAGAATGAGCCAATCCTTAAACTTCATCCCATTCTTGTATATATTATATACAACACAGTATACATTATTTGTTTCCTGGAAACTTTTTATTAGTATAGAATTCATGTAACAGTTTGAAACCAGAAAGATCCTTCTTTCTGTTCCTTAATATACCTGAAAATGTCTTTTTTTATATTATATTAAATCTTCTCTTATTTTCTCACTTAAAATGCTTTAAATTGTTTATTTATTTATTTATTTATTGCGTTGTGGTGTGTGTGTGTGTGTGTGTGTGTGTTTATAAGTCACAGGAAAATTTGAGTCAGTCCTTTCCTTCAGCAATACAAGTCTCAGAGAATCAAACTTCAGTTGACAGGCTAGGGAATAAGTACCTTTATTCACTAAACTACTGCCATGATCTATCACTTTTATTTTATTAGTTTTTGAGACAGGACCTCATGCATCTCAGAGCTCACCTTGAACTGGTTATCTAGTTGAGAATGATAGCTTCTGATCCTCCTGCTTCTGCTTTTTCGGTGTTAGGAATAGAGTTTTCTGCCACGATGGCCAGTTATACAGTGCTAGAGATTGAAGCAAGTGTTTAATGCCTACTAAGCAAGCACTCTACCAACAGAACTGCACTCGGCCTCTACTACTTTATTTATTATTTAAAATATTACATTATTTTCTCCCTCTGTTTCCTTTATCCAAGATCTTCTATACTCCTACCCTCTCTTAAACCCATGACCTCTTTTTCTTTAATATGATTGTTTTACACATACACACACACATGAATAAATATACAAGATAGATAACCTGCTGAATCCATTTGTTTGATTTTTTTTTTTGGACTGGCCACTGAGTATAAGGCAGCTCATCCCTAGGAAAGATTGATTCTTCCCTCTCTCAGCAGTAAACAATTGCTTGTAGATATTCAGTTAAAGATTACATTCCATGAGATTTTACTCCATGTATGCTGATATGATATCTGGTGGTAGAACTTTTCAGTTCTTATTGAGGCAGCCATTGTTGAGACTTCATGGATATAGCTTTTTGTGTTATATACAGAAGACACAATCTTACATCAGAGTTTCTCATCCTTTGACACTTATAATCTTTCTGCTCCTCTTTTGCAATGCTCCCTTTGCAATAAATGTAGGAGTTACACTGTAAGCACGTTAATTGGTGCTGGCATACAATCAGTTGTATCTGCAGTTTGAACAGTTATAGCTCTTTGGAATGGTCTGCTTAAAAAATGTTTTTTTCATGAGGGATACAAGTTACACTTATCTGTGGGTATATTTAAAATATAGTTAGAAATTATACTGGCTGGGGAAAGTTGTAGTAGTATATTTTCCTCTCTATATATGATCTCACTAGCCAATGTACTTTTGATAGTCATATTTGCAAACAAAATATGACAAAACAAATTAAAGAGCATTTATGTTTCAAAGTCCACTTTTCCTGGGTCTGAGTAAGGTCTCAGGATTGTCTTTTGAGCTTGTGCTGTTGTTGACATTACAGGGACTCCTTGAGAGCACCAAGAAGAGCTTTAAATGTAAACTATAAAGGGGCAATTGAAAGACCATGAAATAAGGCTGTTATCTTACAGATATGTCTACTTGAGCTTCCTGAATTTCTGAATTTCTGAGCTTCCTTGCATCCAAAGCAAAGAGAGAAAAACAATTCTGTCTAAACACCAAAATGTTCTCATTGTAAAGTCAACCTAATTGCTCAGAAAAAAATACAGATTTTTCTTAGAACAGAAACCATTGATGATATGTCTCAAGATGTTACGAAGAAACTCACACACTGTGTAGCATGATGTGATCAATAACATGCCTTCAAAAAATCAGTAGAACTTATGAACTCTACTTGCTGTGTTGCAAATAAAATAAAATAACCCCAGAAGGGCTCTTTTCTTTAGCTAAGGTACTATCTAGTAAAGTTCATGTCACCAGAGTCACTGATAAATGGAATTTATGATTAATACTTTTCATTCTTTAATCATTTCTACCAGAGAGATATAATTTCTCTAAATTATTTTGGAGTCCCTCCTCAACCCTTTCCCTCCACTTTTGGAGTTTTCTTCATCAACTGTCTCTGAACAAAACCATATCCCTTTAACTATTAATAGCTATTTAAACAAAACCAAACAAAAAAGCTACTGACACAAAGGAAGCCTCTTTGCATTCTTTTTAAAAATTTATTTATTTATTACAATTTATTCACTTTTTATCGACACTGCAGCACCCTCCTTCGTCTCCTCCCAGTCCCACCCACCCTCTCACTTCCCCTCCTATGCTCTTTCCCTAGTCCCCTGATAGGGGAGGACCTTCTTCCTTTCTATCTGACCATAGCCTCTCAGGTCTCATCATGGTTTGCTGCATCTTCTTCCTCTGTGTCCTGGAAAGGCTACAAGTCCCACGGGGAAGTGATCAAAGAGCTGGCCTCTGAGTTAATGTTAGAGATGGTCCCTGTACCCCTTACTAGAGAACCCACTTGGAAACTGAGCAGCCTTTGGGCTTCCTCTAAACAAGGAGTCTAGGTCCTCTTCATGCAAAGTCCTTGGCTGGAACATCAGTCTCTGAAGGTCCCCCTGAGCCCAGTATTTTTAGCTCCGTTTTTTCCCTTGTGGAGCTCCTGTTCCCTCAAGGTCTTTCTATCTCCTTCTTCCATAAGGTTTCCGGCACTCTGCCCAAAATTTGGCTATGAGTCTCAGTAGGTCCTCTGTGGTAGACTCCTGTCCTGTTACTTGTCTTCTCCTATTTCCGATGTCTATCCTGTTTGCACTTCTGAATGAGGATTAAATATCTTCCCTAGGCTCTCCTTGTTGTTTAGCTTCTTTAAGAATTTAGATTTTAATGTGTTTATATTATAGTATATGGCTAATATCCACATAGAAATGAGTATATACCGTGTGTGTCTTTCTGATTCTGGGATACCTCATTCAGGATGATCTTTTCTAGTTCCCACCATTTTCCTGCAAATTTAATGATTTCCTTGTTTTTAATTGCTGAGTATTATTCCATTGTGTAAAAGTACCACACTTTCTATATTCATTTCTCCATTGAGGGACATCTAGGTTGTTTCCAAATTCTGGCTATTGCAAATAAAGCTGCTATGGACATAGTTGAGCATTTGTTCTTATTGAATAGTGGGACATCTTTTGAGTATATGCCCAGGAAAGATATCTTGGATCTTGAGATAGCACTATTCTTAATTTTATGAGAAAGCACCAGATTGATTTCCAGCCTCTTTGCATTCTAAGTTGAGATAAATTGTTTTCTTTCCACTGAAATATTAAAACAAGAAAAACAAATTCCAATACAATGACTTATTTTAGAAGGATAAGATACAAAAGCCAGTATGGTTGCTCTTGCCAGCCAACACACACACACACACACACACACACACACACACACACGCACGAGCGTGCGCGCGTGAGCATGAGTTGTTTAAAAAAACCATGAGGAGGAAGCAAGAGACTATACATCCTTTGCTGCCTTGCTGGCCTATGTCTTGTCAAAGGTATGCAAGAAGACAGATGCCATTTTCTACATCTTTCTTTATTCCCCCAGCATCCAGACTTTCACACGTGTCCCACCTTAGACTGCCTTCCTACCAAAATGACAGGAAAATCTATGAATTGTCAAACTGATGAGGACAAATATACAGAGGCAGTGACTGGCTACAGGATCATATGTGTGGTGACTATAATGACATATGATACTTGCTGTTAAATCTATTCACTTATGAAAGTGCAAATGCAACATTGGGAATGACATCTTTAAAAAAATACATTTTGAGAGACAATGCCTCAAGTTCCTCAAAGAATTAATTGATACTCCAACTCTCCAGGAACCAGGATGTCAAGCATTAGCCTGAGGTTTTGCAGATTAAGTTGGCAATATGGTGCAGCAGGAGGCCCGAGAAAATCAATACTGCAACAATTACCTCTGTAGCATAAAAGCACTGGCCGACATAAGCACTGTGGAGATCCCATTTCATGCTACAGACCAGCAGCTCTATTTCCTAAGGGATTATCATTTCAGCTCCTTCTGCTTAAGTTTACAAAACACTAGAATCTTTCCAAGAAAGCCTGCAAGTGTGTCTGTTGTCTTCCTAGATGGCTGTGAAGCAGCACGTTTTAAGAGATGTCCCTCACCAGAAAGAGAGCTTGTTCTTTCAGAGAGCAGTCTTTTCATTTGCCACTACAGTAAGGCGCATCCTCCCTCCTTTCTCAAGCACCTTTTGTCTGAAAGTTGTGCAGCTCCTTGAGTTAGCTAAGAACTCCAGAATGGTAACTTTAAGGGAAAGTAGAGTGCTCTGGAAATTGGCCTTGACTGAGCTGAAAACACTTCCTCTTGGACAGACCCAAACTTATATCTCAGCTCCGTATTCACAATATCTATCTGATCACCCGGCTCAGTAACCAAATTGAACCACAAATGTTATACCACATGCCTGGAGATTCCAGTGTTTTCCCAGAACCTGTCAGTTTTCAATTTCAGAACTTCAATTAAACTAGTAACTAATTTCTGTCATGGAAATATTGTTCCTAGTATTATACTTTTATTAAATTCCTTTCCTGGTTTGGATATTGGATACCCTACAGTTAGAAATGAAAAGGTATGATTTGACCATGGCCATCCCTTAAAGGTAATTGGCAATGGATGACTTTGGTAACATTCTAACAGAAATACCAGCAGATAGGATAACAGCTGTCACAACTCCCAATGATCAGAGGCAGAATACTTAAGCTGTGTTTTATTCAAAGACATGGCAATTTGAAAAAGCAACAGATCCAGTCTTAGTGCACACAACTGTGATGCCAGCACTAAGGGAGGCAGAGGCTCTCTGTGATCTACAATATAAGTGCAGAATAGCCAGGGCTACACAGAGAAACCCTGTCTTGAAAAAAAGAAAAAAGAAAAAAAGAAAATGCAACAGATTCACACTCTAGAAATCTTCTTTCTACTTACCTCAGGACAGCTGGTTACATAGTGTCAAAGAAAATCATAAATTCCTGGGCTCAGTCTTTTCCTTCTGGTTATATAATTATCTTTATCATGGGGATTCATGGTGTCTATGTCTATGATCTTGTCATTTCAGGATAGCTGGGTTTGAAGCCTCTAAAATGATGCTGTTTGTCTAGTATCTTCAGGACTAGCAATCCTCCAGGGAGCATCTAGATTGATGCATTTATTTATAACATACAAACGATTGACAGTGTTTCTTGTTGAGCTATATACAGTGTGCACATGAAGATTTTTATCTACCATATAGAGTAAAAATGTGCCCTCATAATATACAATGTAAAAGTGCCCCTATTCATTTCTTTAGCTTCCTGAAAATCCTAGAATGTGGGGATATGGCAATGGTGGGTTTTTTTTCTTGTTATTATTACTTGTTTAGTTGGTTTTGATTTGGTTTGTTTTGTTTTATTATTATTATTATTTTTTAGTGGATAGTGACTGAAGGAATGAAAACATGATCAAGACATGTCTGGAATTCTCAAAAATTTAACAAAGCTCTCTCAATGAGCAAATACACTTTTAGGCTATATTCTATCTTGATAAAATCAACACTTTGAAAAGACTGTTCAAACATCTGACGCTAATTCTAACTTGTTGAAATATAAAAGAGAGCATTAAAGGAACACATTCCATTATACCAGTGTCATAACTGGACTTCAAGGATTAATTAAGTTAAATTTAATAACTGTGTCTTTAATGAAGAGGAAGTCTGTCAGAGAAAGGCCTATGCAAAAGACATATAAATGAGAAAGGTTGTACTGTCTGGGAGACAGGCAGGTCATGAGAGAAACTGCTGGGGAATCTCTCAGTTCTAGACCAGGAGGCCTGATTGGTGTATCATTGAAATAGCACCCTTTCTTATTTAAATGAACTTGACTCATTTCTATTTCATTGTTTTTGTTTTGTTTTGTTTTGTTTATTGTACTGATACCAAAATGACCTAACTATAGTAGGAACACTGACATAGGAAATAAGAGAAAGCCAGAGGGAAACAAGAAAATTTGAATAATCTATCAAGAAGACATTCTGTTTCTACTAATGGAAGACAAAGAAATTGGAACACATTATTTGAATTGAGAGAAGTGTTAGCTGCTCTATACACCACATTACTCTTTATAGAAAAGAGGATGTGTCTTGTGCAGAAAGGTAATTTAATTCAAAAGATAATGGATGGTCGCTCTTAATAGTACATCTGCAACTAAGATTTCAAAGGATTTGTTTTGGTTTGTGAAAAATTATTGTAGTGAAATGCCTTGAAAGATGCTCCATAGTTTGTGAAATTTAAAATTGTAGAGTTCAAAATAAAGCTTCTGGACTAACATGTGCCATTTGAGATTCATAGTCACAATTTTGTTGTTCTTCGAGATACTGTGTAAGAAGTAGTTCCATAAAATCAGTTCAACCTAAGGGGGAAAAAAAAATGAAAAAAAAGTCAAAAAAATGCAAAGGGCTTCCTCTAGTTGCATTCGTGAAGAGACTTTACATAGAAAGTCTGCATCATACAGTTTGCTCTGCAGTTACACCCCATGGCTTGCGAGGCAGCAAGACTGCAGTTGGTTCCCACAGCTACTAGCACAGTAATATATTCAGCCTAGGACTACTGTACATTGAAAAGGGATCAAAGATATAAAAGTTCCTGGTTTATAAAAGGCATTCATTCAAGGCTGGAGTTTTCACTGTTAGGGTCTTGTTTACTTTTATTCTCAAATATTTTACGTGTGTGTGTGTGTGTGTGTGTGTGTATGTGTGAGTATGTGTGGTGAATAAGGTTCTTTTTTTGATTTCTTTCTCGTACGTTTGTCAAAGGTATGCAGGAAGGATATATTTGTTTTGTATATTAAGTCTGTAACATGGTAATTACTGAACATGTCAGGTCTAAGTTTTTGATGGGGTCTTTAAGATCTTTTATGCATAGTGTATCAACTGAAGATATGAATCTTTTGACCCCTTTTCATATTTGTGTTATTTCAATTTCTTTCTTTTGTCTTCTTGATCTAGGTCGTCAAGAACTATCTGGAATATGGCAAGGCAGGGAGGAGGACTCCTTGTTTTGTTCCTGATCTTAGAAGTAATGTTTTGAGTTTTTCTCCATTTAGTCGGATGTTGGTTGTAGGTTTGTTTTATATAGCCCTTATTTTGTTTCAATATACCCTTTCTATCCCTGCAAACTTCGTAACTTTTGTTTCGATGGGACATTGAATTTTGTCAGTGGCCTATTTTTTGCATCTGAGAGGGTAATATGTCTTAGAGCAAATAACATTTATTTGTTTAGATATTTTGAACTATACCTATGTCTTTGAAATGAAGCCATTTTGATTGTTATGATTGGGCCTGATATAATCTCAGATTTTCTTGTATTGAGATTTTCACTTCTACGTTAATGAGGGAAAATTGTGTGTAATTTTTTTTCATGTGTCTTCACCTGTTTTTCTTTGTTTTGTTTGTTTGCTGTTTTTATCACCGAAATGCAGGCTTAATAAAACAGAGTTTGTAAGGCTTCTTTTTTTCTTTATTCTATGGAATAATTTAAGTAATATTAATTCCCTTCTTTGAAGTTCTAAAAGAATTCTGCTGTAAATCTATATGTTTCCAGGCAAGTTTTAATTGTCAAAATTTTTTGTTACTACTTCAGTTTCATTGTTTGTTATGGATATTTTTGTTTGTTTGTTTCCTCCAGAAGAGTTAGTTTTCTTTAAGGGTGTGGCTCTAGATAAACCAACCATGATCTAGTGAAGGTCATACATTCATACCTACATGGACAGAATAATTGCAAATTGTAGTTGAAGAGTTATTAAAATTAAAGTAAATAAATAAAATAATTAATGCAGTTGGGGTGCATGGTTGGATTGGGGAAGAGTTGAACAACAATATGTTCAAAAACATCCTATGAAATTTTAAATAATGAATAAAATCTATAATATTTTTTATTCCATGTTGGATTAATTTTGTATATTATATTCACCTACAAATTTTTCTTTCCTAAATGAAAGAAAATTAGAAAACCTAAACATTTTCTAATTCAGCAGAATAAAGACGTTAAAGTATGCCCTTACAATTATCTGAATTTCCTCAGTGTCTGATGTAAAGTCTCCCTTTTCATCTCTGGGTTTTATTTATTTGGCTTTTTTTCTTCCCTTTCTTTTGGTTACTTTGTCTAAGGTTTGTCAATCTTGTCCATCTTTCCAAATAAACAGCTCATGTCATTGATTCTCTGTATTTTTTATTTGCTTCTTTCTATCTCATTAATTAGGGTACTGATCACATGAGCCTTTCATATCTAAGGCTTTTGTTTTTTCATTTGTTCTTGTTTTCCAAAGGCCTTAAGATGCATTATTATGTACTTGACTTCTATCAAACTTTTTTACATAGGTACTTAGCACTCTAAAATTTTTAGGACTCCCTTCATTACACCCCTTCATTATAGAGTTTGGTATGTTGTGGTTTTGTTTTCATTCAAATTTAGAATTTATTTTTTAAATTATTTATTTATTTTTATATTAATCACAGGTTATGTACTTTATATCCCAGCCTTAGCTCTCTCCCTCATTCCCTCCTACTCTCCCCATCTCTCCCTCATCTCCTCCCTGCCCCCTCCAAGTACACTGATAGGGGAGGACCTCCTTCCCTTCCATCTGACCCTAGCTTATCATGTCTCTTCAGGGCTGGCTGCAATGTCCTCTTTCCTCTTCTGGGATCTAGCTAGGCTGCTCCTTCCTCCGGAGGGGGGTGCGGGGAGGGTAGAAGAGACAGTCATTGAGTTCATGACAGAAATAGTCCCTGTTCCCTTTACTAGGATACCCAGTTGGATACTAAGCTACCATGGGCCACATCTGAGCAGGAGTTCTAGGTTATATCCATACATGGTCCTTGGTTGGAGAAACAGTCTCATAAAAGTCCCCTGTGCCCTGGTCTATTTGGTCTTTGTGGAGCTCTTGTCCTCGCCAAGTCTTTCTAACTCCCCCTTTTATCATATGATCCCCTGTAGTCTGCCAAAGGCTTGGTTGTGAGTCTTAATATCTGCTTTGATACACTGCTAGTTAGAGTCTTTCAGAGGCCCTCTGTGGTAGGCTCTTGTCATGTTGCTTGTTTTCTCCTACATTCAATGTCCATCCCATTTGTCCATTTAAGCAAGGATTGATCATCCCACCCTGAGTCCTCCTTCTTGCTTATATTCCCTAGGTGTATAGATTTCAGCATGTCCATCCTATCCTATAGGTCTATATAAGTGAGTATACACCATGTGTTTCTTTCTGCTATTGGAATACTCAGGATGATCGCAAAGACTTGGAGAAATGCTCAATGTCCTTAGCCATCAGGGAGATGCAAATCAAAACGACCCTGAGATTTCACCTTACACCCACCAGAATAGCTAAGATCAAAAACTCAAGTGACAACATATACTGGAGAGGTTGTTGACAAAGGGGAACCCTCCTCCATTGCTGGTGGGACTGTAAACTTGTACAACCACTCTGGAAATCAATTTGGCTTTGGCACTTTCTTAGACAATTAGGAATAGTGATTCCTCAAGACCCAGCTATACCACTCTTAGGCATATATCCAAAAGATGCTCAAGTACACAACAAGGACATTTGCTCAACTATGTTCGTAGCAGATTTATTCATAATAGCCAGAACCTGGAAACAACCCAGATGTTCCTCAGTCGAGGAATGGATACAGAAATTATGGTACTTTTATTCAATGGAATACTACTCAGCAATTAAAAACGAGGAAATCATGAAATTTGCAGGCAAATGGTGGGACCAAACTTAGAATTAATTTTTTTTATTTCTTAGTGAATCACTTTTCATTAAACAATGAAACTATTAACTCTAAACTCCCGTTAGAGTGTTCATTTAAAGACTATAATGTGACTTCTTTTATCTCTTTTGATTAATTTTATTTTCAAAGTTTATTTTTTCATGTATAATAATGGCTAAATTTGCTTGGAATAAACGTTTCCATTCTTTTAACCTAAGGTAGCTATTGTAATTTTAGTTGTAAGCTTTTTTTTTTAATATTCCAGTTCAGGTGGCATCTATTATTAATGGTGAGGTGTGTTTCTTCCAAGTAGCAATCATGAAATTTGCAGACAAATGGTGGGACCTGGAAACGATCATCCTGAGTGAGGTATCTCAAAAGCAGAAAGACACACATGGTACATACTCACTTATATAGATCTCGAAGATACGATAAACATACAGAAATCTATACACCTAAAGAAGATAAACAAGAAAGAGGACCTGGGGTTAGATTATCAATCCTCACTTAGAAAGACAAATGGGATGGACATTGGATGTAGGAGAAAACAAGTAGCAGGACAAGAGCCTACCACAGAGGGCCTCAGAAAGACTCTACCTAGCAGTGTATCAAAGCAAATATTAAGACACGTAACCAAACCTTTAGCAGAGTGCAGGGAATAATATGAAAGAAGAGGGAGTTAGTGTGACCTGGATAAGACAGGCGCTCTGTAAGGACCAAATATATCAGGGCACAGGGGTCTTTTATGAGACTGTTTCTCTAACCAAGGACCATGTATGGATATAACCTAGAAAACCTGCTTGTATGTAGCAAATGGTAGCTCAATATCCAAGTGGGTACCCTAGTAAGGGGAAAAGGGACTATTTCAGACATGAACTCAATGACTGGCTCTTTGACCCCCCTCTCTCTCCCCTCAAGGGAGGGGCAGCCTTGCTAGGCCACAGAGGAGGACATTGCAGCAGTCCTGAAGAGACCTGGTAAGTTAGAGTTAGAAGGAAGGGGAGGAGGTCCTCCCCTATTAGTGGACTATAATTTGTATCAAGGTGTTAAAAAACTGACCACCACATTTTGTTTAATTCCCTTTTCATATCTTGTAATATCTTCCCACATTATTTAGATATGTATTTTTGTTCTCATAGAATATGTGCATGTCTCTTTTGAACTGTTTGAACAGGGTTATAGCCATTATTCTGAATTCTTTGTCTGGAAGATTTTGAAGATCCTTCTTGCTGTTCATTATGAAAGAAGTAATTTTGAAGGAAAATGTTGTTCTTAACTTTTGTGTCTCTGCTGGTAGTTACTTGCTTGAAGGGAAATGTGTGCCAGGACATAGCAGTGTAGAACTGTCAGTGCTTGGAGGTAAGAGGATGGTGTAAATACAAAGTAAGGATATATAGTTCTACTATTGGTTTAGTGAATTCTCTATTTTAATTTGGGGGAGGGTAGCTGTGACAGAGTACAAGTTTAGTTTCAACCCTAATCTTTATTTCCAGGTTAGCAACATTAAAAAATACTATAATTTGTGAATTGCAATGTAAAATAATTTTTATTATTAATTATACTTTATTCACTTTGTATCTCCCCATAAGCCTCTCTCTCCTCCCCTCACAGTCTCACGCTCCCTCCCCCTTCTCCACAAGAGCCCCTCCCCAAGTCTGCTGATAGAGGAGGTCTTCCTCTCCTTCCTTCTGATCTTAGTCTATCAGGTCTCATCAGGAGTGGCAGCATTGTCTTCCTCTGTGGCCTGGAAAGGCTGCTTCTCCCTCAGGGGAAGGTGATCAAAGAGCAAGCCAATCAGCTCATGTCACAGGCAGTCCCTGTTCCCATTACTATGGAACCCACTTGGACACTGAACTGTCATGGGCTACATCTGTGCAGGGGTTCTAGGTTATCTCCATCAATGGTCCTTGGTTGGAGTATCAGTCTCCGAAAAGAACCCTGTGTGCAGATTTTTTGGTTCTGTTGCTCTTCTTGTGGAGCTCATGTCTTCTCCAGGACTTACTATTTCCCACTTCTTTCATAAGATTCCCTGCACTCTGCCCAAAGGTTGGACAAAAGTCTCAGCATCTGCTTTGATACCCTGCAGGGTACAACCTTTCAGAGGCCCTCTGTGCCAGGCTCTTCTCCTGTTCCCTGTCCATCTCTGCCTTTCTGAATGAATACATCGATTTCTTTCATTGTGTCTTCCACACCTAAGATTCTTTCTTCCCTTTTCTTGTAGTCTGTTGGTTATGCTTACCTCTGTAGTTCCTGTTTTCTATCCTAAATTCTCCCTCTCCATGATTTTCTGTTTGTGTTTTCTTTAATTTTTCTAATTCTATCTTCAGGTCTTGAACCGTTTTGTTGATTTCCTTCACCTATCTGACTGTATTTTCCTGTTTTTCTTTCAATTCCTTCACCTGTTTGTTTGAGTGTTCCTCTGTTTCTTTTATTTCTTTCAATGATTTGATCATTTCCTCTCTGAAAGCCACAAACAGTTTGGCTGCATTTTCCTGTATTTCTTTACGGATGACCATAATCTGTTTTATTATATCTTCTTCTAATTCTTTATGCATTTTATTTGCTTCCTCATTAACCTCTTCATAAGTATAGATGTAAGGTCATCTTCTTGAGTTTCACTTATGTTAGTGTGTCCAGGGCTACTTGCCCCTGGATACCTGGGTTATGGCGCTGCCATACTGCTTTGCCTTTTGTTGGTTGTGCTTTTACAGTGGCCTCTACTCATCTGTCCATCTCAGGTGTTGTCTATTAATTTCTGGTGTCTGTTGGAGTCTTGGGGTGGGAGAATCCCCTTGGCAGGATTCTGAAGGAAATCTCCTCAGCTTTTTGAGTATGGTCAACTGAGTGGTGGTGCTTCTCAGGAATTGTCACAATTCACTTCAGGCATATGGACCTGTGTGGTTACTGTGCTGTTCAGGAAGGCTCTCCTCTCATCAGGAAAAGTCCTGGAGATGGCTTCCCTTATGTTGGGTTTCTTGCTCTGAATTTAGTAAGCTGCTGCTACTGCTGTTAAGCTGTATTTGTTGGGCACAGCCCTTGTGAAGAGCCATGGAGTCCCGTGGTTTTGTCAGTTTAGCTATATATAACTGGTCACACCTTGGAGCAGTATCTGAGGGCTGCTCCAATGAGTCTCAGGCTTTTGTAAGACTGAGGTTGGAGCGGTGTGCCCCAGTACCCTAGTTGTAATCAATGGCAGGTCAGCATAGCACTCATGTGTGCAGTAGAAGGCCAGAGCTTAGAGCTTGTGGGAACCCAGAAACTTTTCTGGAGCTGGGTGTCCTAAGGGTTGGAACCGATGTTTTTCCCGAGCTGTGGTGTTTTGGAGTCTGCAGGTCCACTGGGATGTCGAGAAGAGCAAGTAGGCACAGGCTCCTGGCTCTGCCTTGCTGGCGACTCGGCTACTCGGTATCTAGGTGCCTGGGCGCTTGCAGCAACCTGGAGACTTCTCCAGAGAACATCTTTATTTGGGAGAGGGGAGTGTTTAGGCTGAGTGCTCTGAGGTCAGACCTGCTCTTCCCCTCACTGTGGGCTTCTGCCTGACAGAGAAACTCAGTTTCTGGGGCCCTGGGGCCCTCAGTTCTGTCTGGGATGTTGAGTTGGACGCACAGGCAGGACTCTGTGCTGGAGGCTAAGCACCCCACTTTGGGCTGGCGCCTGGGTGCCCTCTGGACCCGGGTCCTTTTCCAGCCATTGTCTGGGTGACCTAAGGTCGGTCCCAATCCCTTCCTGCAGCGTGGGGGTTTTTCTTGACTGGAAATCCCACTCTCTGGTGTTGTGGGGCCCACAGTTCAGTCTGGGACAGTGATCAGAGCACACTGGTGGCCTGTGGCTCTGGGCTAGCACCTGAGCCCCCGGGGGGACCTTGGAACTGTTCTGCAGGTCAGCTAGGTGACCTGAAGCTGATTGAGTCTCACACCATGGGGTTTCCTCTCAACTGGGAAACGCAATCACTGGTGTTTTAGGGCCCAGAGTTCCCTCTGCTGGTCACTGCAGATCCTGCTGTGCTGCTACTCAAAAGGAGTGTCCTCGTCGTGCCTCCATCTTGGATCCCTCTGCTGTACATCTTTTATAGGAATAATATCCAGAATAAACAGATAACTCGAAGTTCAAGACTTAAAAACAAACAATTCAGTTTTTAAAAAGTCCAGGGATCTCAACAGCATTCACAAAAAAAGAAAGAAAAATGAAAAATGACTAAGATATATATTTAAAGAGTTCAGCATTCTTAGGAAATTAGGAAACTGTAAATTCAAACAACGTTGAGATGTTATTTCACTTCATTCATAGCAGCTAAAACCAAGATAAACCTGATAACAAATTCTGGTGAGGATGTTGGGGAAGTAGAGCCCTCATTCACAGTTTGTGTGATTCCAAAGTGCTGTAGCCACTATGAAAATCTGTGTGGAGAATTCTAAGAGTAGATTCGTATACCACTGTACTGTATATTACTGCTCCTGGCATATGTCCAAGAGGCTCAGTATCCTACTGCATAGATACTTGTTCACCTATGTAAGTTGCTTCTCTATTCACAACAGCTAGAAAATGAAACCAACTGAAACATCTTTCAGCTAATGCATAAATAATGAAAATATGTTATATATTAACAAAAGAATACTATTAAGCTATAAAGTAAAATGAAATCGTAAAATTTTCTGGCAAATTGGTGAAATAAAAAAATGTCTTGAGTGATGTAACCTTGTCCCAGAAAAATACATTATCCCCTATTTGTGGGCCAGGTTTGAATCTTTATGTGAGTAAAAGAAGTCTATTATATAATGTCCCTATTGAAGTAGGCTATACAGCTCTGAAGGCAAAGGCTCTTGCTTGCACTCTGCTTTGAGAAATTCCAGGCAAGTATCAGGGCACTATAATCTGAGACCTGGTCTGAGCTGTGGCAAGTGATTTAATAAGTTGTTGGACTCTAAGACCTGCTGATGGAACACTTTCCAACTAATAGTCCTGTACAGTAGATGAAGCCTAAACACATGTAGAACAATAATGTCCATTACCTGTCCCACAAACAACATCCTCTGCTTTGGGAAAAAAAAAACCAAAAAAGTGAAAACAAGAAGGAAAATCCAAGAGTGTAAAAGTAAATTTTATTCGATGAAGTAATTGTCAGACATAAGAATAAATTCCATATTATTGCTTGCAAGAGGAGAACTTTGAAACAAGGTACTTGATAACTCTTAAAGGAAGTTGAAGAATCAGCTTTATTTGGATTTAATTGGCGCTTTGATAGCCCTCTCCTAAGAAGTGAGGAAAGATCAATCAGTTTGACCACGTAATTCACAAGCAAACTTTAAAATAAAACATGAGTGCTTTAGAAGACTGCTGCAGCCTAAGGAAGTGTAAGATCTCCACCGTTCAGTCATTTACTGTTGATTGTTTCTGAGAACACTGGCAAGCATGTTGCAAAATGTTCTCAAGGGGGCATGGAGTGATGATCCTGAAAATGTCATTGTTCTTCAGGGAACTGAGAGTAACCTGATGACACAACACGAAGAACAATATCTTAGAAAAGCTTCAATTGTCATGAAGTAGATGCATTCCCAACTAGGTGTGGAGAAATCTATGTCTATGTGTTATCATAACAACTGATTTGTTAACCATAATTTCTGAGCTTGTTTAGTTACATTTAGTAAACAAGAAAATGAAATTACAAAAAAGTAATTTGACACTTTTAGTTTATTTAAATATTTAGTTTAGTTTAAATATGACACTTTTAGTTTATTTCAAATTATCAAGATTTATTCTACAGTTCATAGATCTTAAATCACAACACAGCCCATAAAGTAATCAATATTTAATTAAGTTATAGTTACTCATACTAACTGGCTTTTAAAGGAAAATTAAACGCTACCATGTGGCATTTTAAGAGATTATCACGTTTCCTATTAGATAACTTCATATGTTTATTGCCCTAATTTATCCTTATTGCTGGTGAGAATATTTATCATGCCAGAAGATATATTAATTTGTAGAACACTAAGAAAAATAAGTGTATAACAGCCGTATTGTTTTATTTTCTAAAATGAGGTCTCTGGGTTTGTTTGGTAAGTACTTTATCCACCATGATATCACCATAGTCCAATTATCACTGATTTAAAAATATGGTTATGATATTCCTGAAGTTGAACATGGGTGTAAATACATGTGTGTATACATTTGTAAATGTTTAGATGTGTGTGTGCATTCTTGCATATACCCTCTCCCTAAAGCTTGGGGAAGAGTAGCTAAGTTTCTTAGATCTGTGATTTAGAAGTTTGACCAACATAACAAAAAATACATTATTTCTTTAACCTCTTCTTCTATTCCACCATCTCCTTTTATGGTAGATTGTAATATTACACTTCAGAATGTAGATGTATCTCTCTCCTTTCTTTTTTATTTTATTTTTTTCCAGGAAATGGGTCTCATGTAGCCAAGGTTGACATAGAACTAGTGTAGGCAAAACTCAAAGTAATATAACTGATACTCTAAAGTGTTTACTAGTAAGCTAACTTAGGAAATATTACATTGCATGAAGTAAAGTATAGCCAAAAGACTGGAAGATAAGTACTGTATTAACCAGCTTGTTAGAACTATAGGAATGAAAATTAAAAGACTTGTGAAGGAGTAAATATTACCTCAGTATGCCAGAATATAGGCAAGGAGCTTCCAAAACTATAGTGTTGATAGACAAATGGCTACCTGGACAGTCCCCAGAATGTTTCTATAATGTTGGATGATCAAGGTAGGACCTGAAAGAGCCTTAATAATAACAACATATGTGAAATTCACAAGCCAAAGGAGTGTTTAAGTTAGTAAAATCTTCTATTCATGGACAACTCTTTAAGTATTAGCCAAAGCCAAATTAGTACTACCATCAAGGAGTTTTATCCTAATTTTTTCCTGAGTGTGTAGAGTAGATTCTCCCTAGAGGGAAGAAGCAAACTACATTCATCTATGTATCTTGACTATGGATATAGTCAAGGATGACCGTGAACTTCTGATCCTATTACTTCTATCTTCCAAGGGCTAGGATTATGGAGTGCACTATAATACCTGGTTTATATTTCAGCCACTGTTCATAGGAACAAAGAGCCTGGTTACTGGTCACATACTTCCCATTTATTCAAAGGGGTGCCATTCCTCACAAACCACAAATACATTGGTATTCTGTGATGAACAGGTAAAGTCCAGATGTAACTTGTTAAGGCAAACCATGGCAGATATTGTGTTCTAGTTCAAATATCCAATACAGGGTGACCTACAGAAATACTTGCAGACCTCAAGGTAAAACCACAGAGACAATTGTTTCAATGCTTTAAGTGGAATAAGAATTCTCTGGACTAGAAGGCATGATCAAGTGTCTACAATGGCAGGCCTCAGGAAAAGACGGGCTGGTTTAGAAGATTAGAAAAACACTCTAATCTGAATAAAACTTTCTATGAGCGATAGAAGCCACTTTTATGTTGTTTTTATCCTCCATACCACCTGTCTCTGTAGCTGGCCAGTGAAATGCAATAATCTCTAACCAAATTTGCTACACAATGGGGAATAGTACTAAAACTTTAAGAGAGTTGTTTGAATTCACTTTAGCAAAGGATCAAGTTCCA
The DNA here is from genome assembly GCA_028658305.1 of Pachyuromys duprasi. NCBI lineage: Eukaryota > Metazoa > Chordata > Mammalia > Rodentia > Muridae > Pachyuromys > Pachyuromys duprasi. Next base: position 52,502,154 of record CM053754.1, read on the forward strand.
CTTAAAAAAAAAAACTCAATTCTTGAACATGATTAATAGCATTTGATGCTCTTCTGAAAGACACTGATTCAGTTCCCAGTATCCACACTGGTAGAGCCCCAGTCACATGTAACTCCAGATCTAGAGGATTCTATCCCCTTTTCTGGTACCCTCACATACATGGTAACCCCTCCACACACACACACACAAAATTAAAATAAATATAATTTAAATTTATAAAAGATAACTGAATTCAAAGAAGTCTATAAAAATAGGAGATCCCAAGGAAATGCTGCAATTTTCAATAAGGAGAAACAAGACAAATCCACTAAAAACTGAACTCCAATGAGACTTACAACTGACTGTCCAGGAGAGTGTTTATTTCTGGAGATTTTCTGGCTGACACAGATGGTATAAAAGTATGTGTAACACTATGTATGCTCCAATGTTGCAGAAAAAAAAGAGGTAGAACTGGAGAGTGTGATAACTATCAGTGTACAACTGTCATCTACAGGAAACAACTATTATTATCTATAAGTAACTATTTATAGGCAATGGCTTTCTTGTTTTTAATAAGAACATAGAAGTCATATTTTCTAAGAAATAGAATCATATGGCAAGTAATTTAAATTAAAAAATCATTTATGATATAACTGTGCAAACAACATTAATAGCCAGCTAACAGCCTCCATTCTGTCATATATAATGTATTACTTTTCTTCATCCCCCAAAACCATGCAATAGATCTTCAAGTTCACTACAGATCGACATCCATCATTTCTCTTTACTGCTTCTAAATCAGAGTATCATTCACTGGCTTAAATTCTTCTCCAAAATCTAGGGAGAACTTAATCTAAAACCTATTCTTACAACCTCAAAGCCTAAAACAACTTTCCATGACTCATACTTTCCAAGGATACCATACTGATTTTCACACATGTTGATTATTTATGTTATTCTGCTTACATAGAATTTTTTCCTGTTCGAACTTTCTTCACCTGGCAAAATTCTGATTGGTCTCTTGGCCTCTCAGCCAGTGATGACTCAGTGAAAAAATTTCCTACTTGTCCCATTAGTTTGTCCCTTTTGTTTGTTCTCATGGCTTTACTAGTTCTTACTCCATCAAATTATAAATGAGTTTATGTGTCTTCCTTTGCAGGACTGAGCATGGTTTAAGAGTATAGGTCTGTTTTCATCCTTTAATTCTTAGGCCCAACAGAATGTCTGGATTTAATTGCAATTTTATGAATAAACAGATAAATCCAATATTAAGAACCTGATATTTTCCTGACAAAGCACAGATCTTATAAAATATGAACTATAATTTTGTAATGTCATGAGATATATTTTCCTTTATAGAAGAAATGAGCTATGTACTATGAAAAGGTTTACATCAACTAAGAGATAGCAGATGAGCTAAAAAAGAAATATGTGCCAGGAACTGGACATTCCAGACATAGGCTAAAACAATTTTGAAGCAGTGCCTAAGAGGAATGTGAAAGAATCCTGGTTTTATGGCAGAATTAAAGGCCATGAGATAAATGTACATTAAATATTTCAGAGAATTCAAAACAGCCTGTGGAAGAATAAAATGCTAGGTGACATTCAGATTTTGATTAATGTCAGCATCTATAGCCTGCAATGTAGTAATAGAAATATTGGTAATTTTTTAAATGTATTGCTAAAATTTTAATTATCTTTCCTATTTACTCCTATTAATTAGAAAAATATATTTTATTGATATAATATTTTGGAGATTTTTTATTTTTCTAAAGAGATGATGACAGGCAACATAAAAAAGATTATACAACAGAACAGATTCACTGACTTTAGAAGCTGAAGGCTTCAGCAGCAGCAAGATGCCCTAGGGTTTTGAGCAGGATAGAAATTGGGACAGAAATTGAAGGCTTAATGGCACAAGTCTTTAAAGGCTTCAGCATGCCTTACGTGGTGATTTGAATAAGAATGACCCCCATTGATTCATGTTTGAATACTTGTCTCATAGGGAGTAGCACTATGAGGAGGTATGGCCCTGTTGAAGAAAGTGTGTCACTTTTGGGGCAAACTTTCAGGTCCCTTATGCTCAAGCTATGCCCAGTGTGGCTCACAGTTTTCTTCTGCTGCCTTTGGATCAAGATAAATAACTCTCAGCTCTTTCTCCAGCACCATGTCTGCCTGCATACCACCATGTCCACCATGGTAATAATGAAATAAGCCTCTGAAACTGTAAGCTTGCCCAATTAAATGTTTTACTTTATTAAAATTGCTGTGATCATGGTATCTCTTCACAGCAATAAATGCCCCAAGACAGAAGATGGTATCAGGGACTGGGTATTATTATGACAATCCTGACCTTGGTTTTGTTTGGAGGAATGTGGATTTTGGGAGTTTGGATTAAAAAATAAATAAAAAGCAGTTGAATGCTTTACATAGGGCTTAATGGGCCATCCTAATAGGAATGTGGAAGACAAGGGTTCTGAGGATGATTTAAACTGTGGGGACCTGAATAAAGAGGTTTCAGAGGAGAAGGATTTTAGTATGTGGGTTTAGAGACTGTTCTTGTGGTATTTTGGAAAACAATGTGCCTACTTTTTCCCCTTGACTAAAAAGTTTGCCTGAGGTTAAAGTGAAGAGTTTTGAATTAATTCTATTGGCAGAAGAAACTTCAAAACAGCCTAGTACAGACTCTGTAATGTGGTTATTAATTTCACTCTTGTGTAAATGAATAATAAAAAGGAACAAACTGAGAAAGGAAAAATACCAAATATAAAGTTTGAGGAAAAAAAAGGATACTAGGAAGTGGAATGCAGCTAAGTCTTATGTTCAAGGACATAAAAAGATTAAAGAAGAGGGGGATGTAAAGTTGAATAAAGACACCGGTGACCTCTGATCAAGAGCCCACCCAGCTAAACATCCAACTTGTGAAAAGAGCTTAAAGTAAAAAGGAATTCAAGGAAAGCATAAAGCCAGGTGTGGTGTTACCTACCTTTAATGTCAGCACTTGGAAAGCAGAGGCTGGCATATTTCAGTTTGAGGCCAGTTTGGTCTACAGAGCGAGTTTCAAGATATTCAAGCTTACACAGTGAAGATAACCGTTGAAAACAGAGAGATGGTGAAGATGTGATTGAATGAAGGCGCCATGTTTTCATCCAATCAAGCAGCAGAACATGGCAGATTTGGCCATGTGGTTCTGGCTGGAGGAGTCAAGGGCAGAAGAAAGGAGTTATAAAATCTTCTTCCATGGCTAAGGAAAACATAGGCCAGGCCTATGTCCCTGTGTTGAGGCCCAGAGAAGCCATAGTATGAAGCTGTGAAGGTGAAGCCTGGATTACCATGGAGATCCCAAAATTTTGGAGGTACCAGAGTCCTGAGATACCTGCTAAAGAAAGCTGATAACAGAGAGTGAAGCCAGCTCAAGAGAAAGAAATGCACTGATGTCAACAAAGCTGAAAAAAGTTGGAGATCTGAAGAGCTTTTTCACATCAGACTTAAAGATACAGAGTTTAGAGTTTTTCCAACTGGGTTTCTGTCTTGTTTGGTCCAATATTTCTTTACTATGGTCCCTTTTGGAATGGTAATACATATCCTGTGTCATTTTATATGTTGGAAGTATGTGATCTCCTTTTTCATTTTAAATTTTCAGGAGATCAAAGTTAAGAGACTGCATGATTCTCTGAAGATACTTGAACTCTGGATTTTAAACAAAAAGAATTGTTACCTACTATGGTGACTTTTTAAGTGAACCAAATGCATTTCTGAATTATGGTATGGCTACAAGCCAATGGGGGCCAGGGAGTGGAATATGATGATTTGGATATGAATGGTCCATGTAGATTCATTTGTGTAAATGCTTGATCTGTAGAGAATGCCACTATTATGAAGTATGCCTTTGTTAGAGTAGGTATGGTGGAGGTGGGATTTGAAGTCTCCTCTGTTTAAGCTATCCCCAGTGTTGCTCACATTCTCCTACTGCTGCTTGTGTCTCGAGGTGTAAAGTTCTCAGCTTCCTCTCCAGCACTATATCTGCCTGCACACCACCATGACCCACCATGGTAATAATGGACTACCACTCTGAAAATAACTGTTTTCCTTTAGAAGAGTTGCTGTGATCATAGTGTCTCTTTACAACAATAAAACCATAACTAAGACACCTTGTTTTTGGAAGAAACAAGCATGCTCCATCTCCTCCCCATTGCCTGGTTCCAAGTCTGTGTCACTGCTATTAGTTGAAGGGTTGTAAGTCAAGTTTCACAACCAGTTTAAGATCTTTCAAAGACAGAGACAAAGTCTAACTTTAAATCTATATCTCATTTAGTCTCCTCTAGGCAGTCAATATGATTGATCCGCAGTTTGTGGCTCTGGGTTTTTCTAAACAAGTCAAAACTTACTCCTTTTAGTAAGGTCTTATATCATACTCTTATCTCAGATCAAGGTACTTAAGCCTTTGAAGACTCTTTTACTCAACATGGGTGAAGTCTAATGTTTGGAATGATATAGCCTTGATGCTGAATGAGAACATGTTATGTAATATTTGACTTGTCCTCATGAGGAACAGGAATTTATTTCATGAGATAATATATGTCTATGTTTGAACATTAATATCTTCAAGGAAAGGAAAAGAGAAAGGGTATCATGTTGCAAAAAAATGGCTTTGATATCCCCCCTTGTGCCATCTGTAAATTCTTCTGTTGTCCTCACCTTAGTGACTCCATACAGCAGAGGACTTTAATAGAGCTTCTATTGTAACTATTTGTTCAGTTCATAGGCAACACTTAAAATGATATTTTCTAATTTATTACACTGTATTTATACTTAAATTGAAATAGTATTTATATGGATAGCTGTGGAAGCACTGGCCTTTTGAAGGTCTCAGTTTCTAGAAGTGAGTCTTGAGGGATATGAGTTTATGTAATCTGATAACCACTGTAAAGTACAATTGTTGCTCCTTCCCACTACTGAGTACAAACATTCCATTTGCATGAGATATCTGAGCTTTTTTTCACATTAAATACAGTATTCTGAAGCTGGATATATTTCAGAAAATAAAACTTGTGAAAAAATTCTACAATATTCTAGAAGTTTAAGTTAGAATAAGAAGTTTTAGAAATTTTAAAACTTTGGAAAATCATTGAAACAAGATGTTTCCAGGATGGGTAATGACAGATTGATACTTATTCAGCCATCTTCTACATTTTCCTTGAATGTCCACAGCCTTCAAATATCCTCTTCTTTCAAAGCAAGTATTCTCTCGTCCCTCATTCTCATAGCACTTCAGAGAGATTGGGCTACTAATGTCTGATTCAGTCACTGTCTCTTTTTTTGTCACTGCTTCCTGCTTTTTATGTTTTTTAAATACTGACCCTTTGACAGAACAATTTCTTCTGTCTCTTTCTAGAATGTTTAAACCAACCATTGACCAAACCATAACAAAAGAAAATCAGGATGAATGACAGAATTATTGAAGGAATAAGAAGAGTAGTGTAAATATGAGGCTAAACAATGTTAATGGTCCTGTTTTGCCTCAGAATGAAGATGGGCATTTAAATCTACAGTAACTTGTATGGAATTGGGGTAAAAAATTATTTTACTTGGTTTTTGGCTCTTTGTGTGCACAATAAAGGTCTTTGATGTAATATCTACATTTTTGGTTTCCTATAGGTAGATATGAAGATAGTTAGGTCATTGATAAATGATAGATACTTAATACATAGATACAGAGAACATAAAGTTGGATGAATAGGGAGGTGAGTAGGCATGAAAAAATTAATAAGAAAAAGACTGGTTTCATTACAAAAGTCAAGTTTTTTTTTTATTAATTTATTTATTTTTATATCAATCACAGGTTAGGTACTTTGCATCCCAGGCATAGCCTCCTCCCTCATTCCCTCCCACCCTCCCACTCCCTCCCTCATCTCCCTTCTCCCCGCCCCTTCCAAGTCCACCAACAGGGGAGGACCTCCTCCCCTTCCATCCAACCCCAGCTCATCCTGTCTCCTCAGG